>CM061749.1:249779735-250979735 GCA_030979885.1 Lolium multiflorum | reverse complement strand
TAGAACGAGTACTTAAGAACGGGATACATGATATGCATCTATCAATACATCTTACACATAATAGGTTCCAATCTCATATTTCAATACCATAGAATAAGGATCCACCACATATGAATTACATATATGACCACACTCATGTTGGGTAGCTCATATGGTACTACATCTATGAAGAACAAGAGAGAAATATATCAAGGTACTGCCAAAAACACATACTCCAGAGGTGGACTACTCCCTCTTCATCATGGTGATGATGGTGGAGAAGTTGGAGAAGGTGGAGATCCCTTCAGTGGCGGCTCTGGCGGAGTTTCCCCCTCCAATCTTTGCTGGGTTATTTTGCTCTGTTTTGGTGTTTCGGTGTTTCTGTGATGCTCTCCTCGAGGAAGCCATTATATAGTTTTTTTTAGATCAGACAGAGTCTATGGGAGAAAGAATCAAGCAAACCGGACGGTCGAGGAGGGAAAGACCTGGTGCCCCCTGGCTGGGCGCGCCACCAGCGCCATTTTGGCCCTCCTTGGCCATCTAGTGAGATCCAAGTGCTCCAGATGCTTCTGATGTAGCCCCGCTCGCCAACGACACTACATCAAGGCCAACAAGTCCCCCAAGTGGACCAATGACAAGGGCTCGAGTTAAAGCTCTACATGATAAGGTGAACTCGCTCCTCGCCACCCTTGATCTCGGTACGCCTTTGGATGGAATGCTACCTCATGCCGATGTGCTTTGTGTCATTAGGTACAAGGAGCATCAAGACCCCGGAGGGGAGGACGAACCAGGGACAAGGGAAGGAGAGGAACAACGGGACATGAAGATGGACACGAAGCTGGACCCGACGTCACTCGAAGCACTCGAAGGAAGGGAAGACGCCGGCCGGTCCAGAACCCGGTCAGACCGGACCCCAGACCGGACCACCCGGTCCCAGGCCCGGTCAACCGGTCGCCAACCGGATCTCCCACAAGCTCGTACCGGAGAACCGGACTGCGAGGTTTCCGGTTGGCGACCGGTCGACCGGCCCACGACCGGACGCCCCGGCGCCAGGCCCGGTCTGACCGGCCGCACGACCGGACGCCCGGCGCCAGGCCCGGTCGGACCGGCCGACAACCGGATTCGTCGGGAAGGCCCCACCAAACCGCCTAAGTTATTTACCTTTTCGCCTTGCTGGCCATGTATGCCTATATAAGGACCCATGACCCCTCCCTTATTGCTTAGACATAATTTTGAGCTTAAACCAACTTTGAGCTTAGTCTCCCTAGGGTTAGCATCCATCTTGGACAAGCATCCCTCTGTAATCAAGGCACTCTTGTTGTTGATTTGTGAATTGTTGAGTGAGATTCTAGTGCAAGGCACTCTCTCTCTCTCCCAATCCCTTTCTCCAACACCAATCTCTCTCCGGGAATTCTGCCGCGTGCCTCTTCCTTGGAGATTCTATTGGCGTGGTCCATCGAGCCACGGGGGTAAGTATCGGGTGTATCGGGTTGGTGTGCGTGCGTGAGTACCGATGTTCTTCGTGTTCCTCGTGTTCCTCTCGCTCTCCCACCTCTTCCCCTTGGATCTTGGGTCAAATCGCGAGATCGGACCACACCTTAGATCTCAGATCTCATCATATGGTATCAGAAGCCTTTGGTTACCGCGATTTTGACCCTCCACCCACCCGATTTCGTTTCTAGAAAATTTTCCAAAAAATAGCCTCAAAGTGCCTTTGGACCGATCTGTGATTTGGTTGAGTTTTGAGTGGTTTTGATCCGTGGATTTGGTGTCTTTGTGCTTGATCTACCATTTCCCCAACTTTTAGCCTCCAATTCCATCGTTTTCCCGTCGATTTGATCTTTTGGTTTTGGTTTGGGGAAGAACAAGAGAGAGAAACGTGAAACCCGGTTTCGAAACCGGTCAACCGGCCCCAGACCGGACCGTCCGGCGCAGAACGGCCAATCGGCCGCCAACCGGACTGCCGGCCCAGAGACCGGTCCGACCGGCCCGCAGACCGGACACGCCAGCGCCAGCTCCGGTCCGACCGGACCACCGACCGGGCTACCGTCTTCGACATCGACTAACACCACCGTCGACCACCACCACCATCATCATCTCCACCATCGCAGGTATAACTTGCAGTAACCCTTGTAGCCCTCTTCTTTTGCGATCTATCCCACGAGCGAAGCTTTCGAGTGTTGCGAAACATCGCACGAGGTCCCGACCGTGAGGGTGTGCATTGTGTGAGTAAAGCTCATAAGTGGAGCTCGTGAGTGGCAAGCAAAAGAGTAAGAGCATAGTGTGCTAGTGAAAAAAAAGGAGAAAAGCAAAGTGCAAAGTGCCACCAATACAAAAAGAGTGAAAAGCTTTTAAGCAAGCAAGAGAGATAGAGAAGAGAGACCTCGTGCGAATCTTGGTGTTTCTCCTCTATGCAACCTAGCTTCGATCTCTTCTTGCGTTAGTGTGACATTGAGCACCCTTGCTTAGGGGTTTTTCCTTTTTCCGCTCGTTCCTTGGTTGCACTAACCCCGTTCATCTCGTGTGTGAGTTCCACATTTTTCCGTGTTTATAGTGATCTCCACTTTGACACTTGATTTTTGGACCTTACCCACTCTTAACAACATACTCGATTTTGGATTTCGTCTTTTGGCTTTCCACCATCCACACCTAACACCATATTTGCTAGCTTTTGCGTGTGCCTTTGTGTGTGTCCCGATACACTTGGTCTTACTTTGGTCTTGGTTGATTGCCTCAATACTATCTTACCAAGGTAAGAGTGCGAGGTAGTCTCCTTCCACTAACATCCACAACATAGTTCTTGTCTTGTTATCATGGATAGGCACGGAGACCAAGCAAAGGAGGATGAGGTCCTACACCCCTCCGAAAGGTTGGCCACCCAACACAACCTATGGGTGCAACGCCAAGAGTTCAAGGACCAACTCAACTTGTTCGAGACACGCATCGACGAGCAATATGAAGAAGTGGCTCACAACTTCGGCCAAGTGAACCAAGATATGAATCTTCTTCGTGAAGCTACGGACAACTTGCATGACCAAGTGACGGCCAATGATGCAAACATGGAGCGGCGCATGGATAGCCTCGAGCGCGCCATCAACAACTTGGGACGTCGACATCGCCATCGCTCTACTTCCTCATCGTCATCAACCTCATCACACGGTGACTACTCCCATGATCGCCATTCCTCCTCAAGCTCCGACTCAAGGCATGGAGATCATCATCGACCTCGTCGCCCGCATGTTCGTCAAGATGACTCTCGCTCAAACTCAAGGCGCGGAGAGTTCCATCGCCATGCTCGTCCTCATGAACGTCCTCAACAAGAACAAGCTCTTCACCAAGATCGTCATCAAGCGGCTCGCCATGCCCACCATGGGCATGACGACCAACCCCACGACAACGTCCTCCACAACATGGAACCGGCACCTCATCGTCAAGCCCATGTTGATGCTCAAGACCAAGGTCATCAAGATCCACCAAGGCGTGACCTCCGAAACCATCCTCGCCATGACCAAAGGGGCCGAGGACAACCACAACATGATCAAGATGAGAGGGCCATCATTGGGCAACGCCAACAACCTCGTCAAGATCCGCAACAACATCATCAACGTGAGCCAAGTGAAGCTAGTGTTCACCTCCACCGCCAACCCAATGCTATGGTTGGCCGTGGAAGACCTCCTCTACCACCCCAAGCCGCAAGAGATGAAGGTTTCCGTCCTCGCCGAAGGAACATGGAAGATGAAGAGAATATGTATGGAAAGCTCAAGTTCAACATGCCCAAGTTCAAGGGTGAAGACGATGCCGAGGCCTACCTCTCATGGGCACTCAAGGTTGACAAGATCTTCCACATCCACAACTACTCCGGTGCCAAGAAAGTAGCCATGGCCTCCCTTGAGTTTGAAGAGTATGCCAACACATGGTGGGAACAAGTTGTTACTCAAAGGGAAGAAAAGGGTGAACCTCCAATTGACACATGGGAAGATATGAAGGAGGAGATGCAAGCTCGCTTTGTCCCTACACACTACAAGACCGATCTCTTCAACAAGCTCCAAAAGTTGAAGCAAGGCACCAAGACCGTTGAGGAGTTCTTCAAGGAAATGGAGTTAACTATGATGCGAGCAAACATCCAAGAGTCCGAGAACCAAACCATTGCTAGGTTCTTCAATGGCCTCAACTACCCCATCAAGAGGATTGTGGAGTTCCAACAATACTCCAACATGGTTGAGTTGGTTCACCAAGCTTCCAAGGCCGAGCGTCAAGTGAATGAGGACATCAAGTACTCGAAGTCCAAGCAATACTTCGCCTCCAAACTTGCTACAACAACTCCCACAACAAGCGTCAAGCCAACCGCATCCTCGACACCTTCCAAGCAACCTACTATCCAAAGTCACATGAAGCAAACGGTGTCCTCCACCGCCTCCTCCAAAGCCTCTACGGGATCCTCCAATGTCACTTGCTTCAAGTGTGGCACTTGATGCGCGTAGATGTACACGTCCGTTGGGAACCCCAAGAGGAAGGTATGATGCGCACAGTGGCAAGTTTTCCCTCAGAAAGAAACCAAGGTTTAATCGAACCAGAGGAGCCAAGAAGCACGTTGAAGGTTGATGGTGGCGAAATGTGATGCGGCGCAACAACAGGGATTCCGGCGCCAACGTGGAACCGCACAACAAAACCAAAGTACTTTGCCCCAACGAAACAGTGAGTTTGTCAATCTCACCGGCTTGCGTAACAAAGGATTAACCGTATTGTGTGGAAGATGATTGTTTGCAAGAAAACAGTAAAACAAGTATTGCAGTAGATTGTATGCGATGTAAAGAATAGGACTGGGGTCCACAGATCACTAGAGGTGTCTCTCCCATAAGATAAAAGCATGTTGGGTGAACAAATTACAGTCGGGCAATTGACAAATAGAGAAGGGCATAAAAATGCATGTACATGATATGATAAATATAGTGAGATTTAATCCGGGCATTACGACAAAGTACATAGACCGCCATCCAACTGCATCTATGCCTAAAAAGTCCACCTTCAGGTTATCATCCGAACCCCATTCGGTATTAAGTTGCAAAGCAACAGACAATTGCATTAAGTATGGTGCGTAATGTAATCGACAACTACATCCTTAGACATAGAATCAATGTTTTATCCCTAGTGGCAACAACACATCACAACCTTAGAACTTTCTGTCACTGTCCCATGTATCAATGAAGGCATGAACCCACGATCGAGCATAAATACTCCCTCTTAGAGTTAAGAGTAAAAACTTGGCCAGAGCCTCTACTAATAACGGAGAGCATGCAAGATCATAAACAACACATAAACAATAGATTGATAATCACCATAACATAGTATTCTCTATCCATCGGATCCCGACAAACACAACATATAGTATTACGATAGATGATCTTGATCATGTTAGGCAGCTCACAAGATCCAACAATGAAGCACATAAGGAGAAGACGACCATCTAGCTACTGCTATGGACCCATAGTCCAGGGGTGAACTACTCACTCATCACTCCGGAGGCGACCACGGCGATGAAGAGTCCTCCCGGAGATGAATCCCTCTCCGGCAGGGTGCCGGAGGCGATCTCCCGAATCCCCCGAGATGGGATTCGCGGCGGCGGCGTCTCGGAAGGTTTTCCGTCTCGTGGCTCTCGGTACGGGGTTTTCGCGACGGAGGCTTTATAGGCGGAAGGGCAGGTCAAGAGGCGGCACGAGGGGCCCGATGACGGGCCGCGCGCCAGGCCCGGCCGCGCCGCCCGTTGTCGGCCACCTCGTGGCCCCACTTCGACTCCCCTTCGGTCTTGGAAGCTTCGTGCAAAAATAGGACCCCGGGCGTTGATTTTGTCCAATTCCGAGAATATTTCGTTACTAGGATTTCTGAAACCAAACCAAAAACAGAGCAACTAGCTCTTCGGCATCTTGTTAATAGGTTAGTTCCAAATGCGTAAATACGACATATAATGTGCATAAAACATGTAGGTATCATCAATAAAGTAGCATGGAACATAAGAAATTATCGATACGTTGGAGACGTATCAGCACTCAAGGCCACAAGTCCTTCGAGTGCAAGAACACCAAGGTTATGATCACTATGGAGAATGGTGACATAGAAACGCTAAGTGAGGGCGAATATGAAGCCCTAGTACAAGCCGCCGTTGCTAATGAGGAAGAGTATGATGAAGAAAGTGGAGAAGACCCTCTCTTATGCACACACGACCCAAGCCCTTCACTTGTGGTCACTCGAGTGCTCACAACTCAACCACAAGCTATGGAAGACCAAAGATGCAACATCTTCCAAACTCGAGCCGGAATTGGTGGCAAGTCAATCAAGGTCATCATCGATGGTGGGAGTTGCCACAACTTGGCAAGCACCGAGTTATGTGAGAAGCTCAATCTCACGCTTCGCAAGCATCCTCATCCATACCATGTTCAATGGTTGAGCGACAAGGGCAATGTCAAGATTCAACACACCGTCACCGTCAATTTCAAGATAGGACCCTATGAAGACACCGTTGAGTGTGACGTGGTGCCTATGACCGTGTGCCACATGTTGCTTGGCCGCCCATGGAAATTTGACAAGAAGGCCATACATGATGGTTACTCCAATGCATACACCTTCAAGGTCAAGGACAAGAAGTTCGAGCTTCGCCCAATGACTCCTAGCCAAATCATCGCCGACAATGCGAAGGCTTTAGCGAGGACACAACACCACACCCACCATAGTGAGTTGAGAGGAGAGGGAGCGACCCACCAAAAGGAGAGTGAGCGCCACCAACCACATATGAGTGAGAGAAAGAGTGTCCTCTTAGCCACAAAAAGCGAGTGGAGAGAAGTGAAAGACAACCCATCCACCACCATACACTACGTGCTCATTTGCAAGGGCCTCTCGTCGGAGACTAACGACTTATCCAACATTCCTTCGTCTTTGTTGTCTCTTTTGAAGGAGTTCCAAGACGTCTTCCCCGACGAGCTACCTCATGGACTACCACCGCTTCGGGGCATCGAGCACCGCATCGACCTCATACCCGGCGCTCCCCTTCCAAACCGCGCCGCATACCGCACAAACCCCGAAGACACCAAGGAGATTCAACGTCAAATACAAGACCTCCTCGCTAAAGGGTACGTTCGAGAAAGCCTTAGCCCTTGTGCCGTTCCCGTGATTCTTGTGCCTAAACCGGATGAGACGCAACGGATGTGTATGGATTGTCGCCCCATCAATGCCATTACCGTCCGTTATCGCCATCCCATTCCGCGTTTAGACGACATGCTTGATGAATTGAGTGGTGCCACCATTTTCTCTAAGGTTGATTTGCGTAGTGGCTACCACCAAATTCGCATGGCAATTGGTGATGAATGGAAGACGGCATTCAAGACCAAGCTTGGTCTATATGAATGGCTCGTCATGCCATTTGGTCTTTCAAATGCTCCTTCGACTTTCATGCGTCTTATGAATCACATTTTGCGACCTCTCATTGGCAAGAGCGTGGTTGTTTACTTTCATGACATTCTCATCTATAGCAAAAATCTCGAGGACCATGTTCAACATGTGAGAGAAGTCTTATGCATATTGCGCCACGAGAAGCTCTTTGCCAACCTCCCAAAATGCAACTTCGCTCAAAACAAATTGGTTTTTCTTGGTTTTGTGGTTTCCGCCAACGGGATTGAAGTTGATTCTTCCAAGATTGAGGCCATCCACAATTGGCCCACTCCCACAAATGTTGGTCAAGTTCGGAGTTTTCATGGACTCGCCGGTTTCTACCGCCGCTTTGTGAAAGATTTTAGCACCATCGCTTGCCCTTTAAATGAGCTTACTAAAAAGAATGTTCCGTTTGTTTGGGGCAAAGCACAACAAAACGCTTTTGATGAATTGAAAAAGAGACTCACCGAGGCACCACTACTTGTTCTCCCCGATTTTGCTAAAACATTTGAGATAGAATGTGATGCGAGTGGCCTTGGAATTGGCGGTGTTCTCATGCAAAATGGAAAACCCGTGGCATACTATAGTGAGAAGTTGGATGGCGCACGCCTCAACTATCCTATATATGACAAGGAGCTTTATGCTTTGGTTCGTGTTCTTGAAGTTTGGCAACATTACCTTTGGCCAAAAGAGTTTGTTATCCATTCGGATCATGAGTCCTTGAAGTATTTGAAAAGTCAACACAATTTGAACAAGAGACATGCTAAGTGGGTTGAGTTCATAGAGTCCTTTCCTTATGTTATCAAATACAAAAAGGGCAAGGAAAATGTGGTTGCGGATGCACTTTCCCGCAAGAATACTCTTCTACTCACCCGCTTGGAGTTTCACATTTTGGGTCTTGAGGAGATCAAAGAACTTTACACTTCCGACTCTTTCTTTGGACCAATATTTGAAAAGTGTTCCATTGACCTAGGTTTTGATGATTTCTATTTGCATGATGGCTACTTGTTTAAAACTAACAAAGTTTGCATACCCGAGTCTTCTCTTCGTAAGTTGCTTTTGCAAGAGTCACATGGAGGTGGTGTCATGGGTCATTTTGGACGCGACAAGACTCTCTCGATGCTATCCACACACTATTATTGGCCACGCATGAAGCGAGACGTGGAGCGCCTTTGCAACCGTTGCAACACATGCTTACAAGCTAAGTCGACATCCAACCCCCATGGTCTTTACATGCCCTTACCCATTCCACATGCACCTTGGTCGGACATAAGCATGGACTTTGTACTTGGTTTACCACGCACAAAACATGGGCATGATTCAATCTTTGTGGTAGTGGATAGGTTCTAAAAAATGGCTCATTTCATACCATGTCATAAGAGCGATGATGCTTCACACATTGCTTCATTGTTTTTCAGGGAAGTGGTTCGCCTACACGGAATACCGGCAAGCATTGTGTCGGATCGAGACGTCAAGTTCATGAGTTATCTATGGAAGTCGCTCATGGCCAAGTTTGGAGTGAAGCTCTTATTCTCATCGTCCTCGCACCCTCAAACCGATGGACAAACCGAAGTGGTCAATCGAAGCCTCTCCACACTCCTCCGCACACTTGTGAAGAAAAACTTGAAGTCATGGGAAGATTGCCTCCCCCACGCGGAGTTCGCCTACAATAGAGCCAAGCACTCCACAACATTACGGAGTCCCTTCATGATCGTCTATGGATTCGAACCTCCAACGGCACTCGACATCCTCCCACTACCTCTTCATCAAAGGACGAACATGGACTTCGACAAGCGCACCACCGCCATGAAGAAACAAGAGCAACCATACAAGACCATGTCCTTCGCCAAGCTACCCGCCTCAACGCCAAGAAGAAAGAACGAGTGTTTGAAGAAGGAGACCTCGTTTGGGTTCACCTAAGGAAAGAAAGGTTCCCTCAAGAACGCAACTCCAAGCTCAAGCCAAGAGGAGATGGGCCTTTCAAGGTACTCAAGCGCATCAACAACAACGCCTACGTCATCGACATACCAACATCCAAGTACTTGGTGAGCAACACTTTCAACATCTCGGATCTATCCCCACATCATGGAGATGAGGAGGAACAAGAGTCGAGGACGACTCTCTCCCAAGGGGGGGAGATGATGTAGCCCCGCTCGCCAACGACACTACATCAAGGCCAACAAGTCCCCCAAGTGGACCAATGACAAGGGCTCGAGTTAAAGCTCTACATGATAAGGTGAACTCGCTCCTCGCCACCCTTGATCTCGGTACGCCTTTGGATGGAATGCTACCTCATGCCGATGTGCTTTGTGTCATTAGGTACAAGGAGCATCAAGACCCCGGAGGGGAGGACGAACCAGGGACAAGGGAAGGAGAGGAACAACGGGACATGAAGATGGACACGAAGCTGGACCCGACGTCACTCGAAGCACTCGAAGGAAGGGAAGACGCCGGCCGGTCCAGAACCCGGTCAGACCGGACCCAGACCGGACCACCCGGTCCCAGGCCCGGTCAACCGGTCGCCAACCGGATCTCCCACAAGCTCGTACCGGAGACCAACCGGACGGAAATCTGCGAGGTTTCCGGTTGGCGACCGGTCGACCGGCCCCACGACCGGATGCTCCGGCGCCAGGCCCGGTCTGACCGGCCACACGACCGGACGCCGGCGCCAGGCCCGGTCGGACCGGCCGACAACCGGATTCGTCGGGAAGGCCCCACCAAACCGCCTAAGTTATTTACCTTTTCGCCTTGCTGGCCATGTATGCCTATATAAGGACCCAGGACCCCTCCCTTATTGCTTAGACATAATTTTGAGCTTAAACCAACTTTGAGCTTAGTCTCCCTAGGGTTAGCATCCATCTTGGACAAGCATCCCTCTGTAATCAAGGCACTCTTGTTGTTGATTTGTGAATTGTTGAGTGAGATTCTAGTGCAAGGCACTCTCTCTCTCTCCCCAATTCCCTTTCTCCAACATCAATCTCTCTCCGGGAATTCTGCCGCGTGCCTCTTCCTTGGAGATTCTATTGGCGTGGTCCATCGAGCCACGAGGGTAAGTATCGGGTGTATCGGGTTGGTGTGCGTGCGTGAGTACCGGTGTTCTTCGTGTTCCTCGTGTTCCTCTCGCTCTCCCACCTCTTCCCCTTGGATCTTAGGTCAAATCGCGAGATCGGACCACACCCTAGATCTCAGATCTCATCAGCTTCTCTTGATGAAATAATTTTTTGTCAGATGCAAATAGATAATTTTGGTCTATTTACGTTGGGTCGTTAGAGCATCTCCAGTCGCGTCCCCCAAAGCGTCCCCCAAACCGCGCCAGATCGAGCGTTTGGGGGACGTGTTTTGTTCGCGCCGCGTTTGGGGAACGTCGCTTCCCAGCCACGTCCCCCAAACGCCGCCCCCAAACATTAAAAGTACTTTTTTTGGCTAGAATAAAACTATTTACTAATATTTAAATCGGTTGAATACAAACAAATTATATATAAAACTTCGAAAAAATATAATTAAATTACATATAAATTATTTTAAACTACTACTTCTGCTTCTTCGATGATGGCCCCGCCTCGTCGTCGTCATCGAGGTGGCGCTTCCTGCTCGTCACCTCTTCCGAAGAGGCGGTGTCGGCGCCCGACGCGTCGGAGTCCTCCTCATCGTCGCCGGTGCTCGTCGGCTGCGCCTTTTCCTTGGCCTTGGCCGCCTCCGCCTTCGCACGGGCCACCGCCGCCGCGTCCTCGCTCTCTTCTTCCTCCGCGTCCTCTTCCACGCCAAGCCATTCCTCCTCGATGTCAAGTGGCGGTGGGGAATCGTCGCCGCTGCTGGGCGTCCTAGCTTTGTCCCACCAATGGCGCCAGCCAGCAGGCTTTCCCTCGCTGGAGGTGTCGGACGGGAGCTCGGAGATGTAGCTCATCGTTGCTGGAGGTGTCGGATGGAGGCTTGGATGAATGGCGGTGTACGTACGGGTCTTATTGAGCGCAGATGAACGGCGGCGCAGAAGTCGAAGAGAGGCGGTTGCTCTTCCGAGGAGTCCGCGCTCCATTCGGCGGGTTGGCGCGTCGTCGACGCGCTGTGCGCGATTCCGCTCCCGGCAACCGCACCGTCGCTAACCCTAAAACTGTAAGCAGTAAGAAGGCCTCGAAAAAAATTACCTTTAGGTGGCGGTTGAGCGTCCGAACTGCTGACACGTCCGGCCCGCGTCTCCTCGCCTCTCATTTCGTTGTGTCCGGCGTGCCCGATGCGTCCCCTGTGGGGCGGGGACGGGCTCGAGACGCCGGACACCGTATTAAGCCGCGCCGGACAAAAAAGGCCTTTGGGGCGTGCGGCTGAAAACGTTTTTTTGTCCGACGCGCCCCAAATCGCTTTGGGGACGCTCGACTGGAGATGCTCTTAGAGATACTCTTAGACACAAACAAAAGCGGTGCCCAACTTCACAAATGCTCGAATTCAAGCTAGCATCTCGTTTGTATTTCGTCACTGAAGAGGTTCATGATCTTGAATCCGCCATGTAAGAATCAATGGGGACGATCCAACGCTAGCTCAGTTGGGCGTATGCTCAACGGGACGCATCAGCAAAGTACAAATCCGACCACAAAACAAGAGAAGCAAAAAAAAAAAAAATCAATTCAATTCACGAGACGAGACGAGACGAGACACGGTCCCGTGCGCCGCCTCATCTGCACACTTTGCAGAGGCAGACGAGCAAGATGACAACGAACGCCAAACATGACAACCCAATGCCGAGCCCGAGAACCACCGCGCTGGGCCCGCCACCACTAGCGTCGGCGTCCCTGTCGCCGTCCCCGCCGCCGTCGTCGTCGTATGCTGTGCTCTTCTGCGACTGCGCCGTCGCCGCCGGGGGCGCCGTGACCGGGTACCCGTACTTGTCGCACGGCGCCACCCCCACGGCGACCTCCGGGGCCAGAACCGACCTGTTGTAGCACAGCTTGGCATTCCCGGCCGCCCTGAACACGCTGAGGCTTGACAGGAATCTGGCGCTGAACGGCAGCATGCCGTCGAAGTCGTTGTTCTCTAGGTTGAGCTCCTTGAGCCCCCTCATCTCGGAGAGGAACGGTGGTATGCTCCCGTTGAGCTTGTTGGAACCGAGGTTGAGCACCTCGAGCTCGGGCAGCGTGGAGACGGTCTCCGGGATGCCGCCGGAGAGGGAGTTGTTGGAGAGGTCCACGGCGGTGAGGGAGATGAGGTCCCCGATGTCGGCGGGGATGTGGCCGGTGAGGGCGTTGGAGCTGAGGTTGAGGCGGGTGATGCCGGCGAGGAGCGTGATGGTGTCGGGGATGGAGCCGGCGATGCGGTTGCGGGAGAGGTCGAGGCGCGTGAGGTTGGGGCAGTGCCAGTGGTGCGGTAGGGAGCCGGAGAGGTTGGCGTTGGAGAGCGTGAGGCGGGTGAGGCGGTCCATGTGGGAGATGACCACGGCGAGCTCGGACACGGAGCCGGTGGCGAGCGGGGTGTCCGCGACGGCGAGCTCCGTGAGGTTGGCGAGGCGGGAGAGCCACACCGCGGAGAGGCGGCGGAGGGAGGCGGTGCAGGAGAAGTACCAGAGCCCCGCGGCGAGCTGGTCCGGCGGGAGCAGCCGCGGCGGCGCCGCGGGGCAGTCCAGGAAGGCGAGCGTGCGGAGCGACGGCGCGAGCGCCTCGAGCGCGGCCGCCGAGACGGAGGTGGTGTCGGAGCAGTTGGTGAGGGCGAGGGACGTCACGCGACGGAGCGGCGCCCCCGCGTCGCAGGACGCGGCCACGGCGCCCTCCGCGTCGCAGGGGTCGCCGGCTCGGTGCGGGGCGAGGCCGAGCGCGCGCAGAGCTATAAGCTGCTGGGGGTCCAGCATCGCGCCGCCGGCGAACACGACCAAGAAGGGAATGGTGGCGGCCACGAGGCCGACGAGCAGGAGGAGGCGAGAGGCGGCGAGGGTGGTGGTGGCGGCCATGCCCACGGACGCGCAGTGGCAGAGCACGCAGCCGCAGTGCGTTGGAGGACGAGAAAGGTTTCAAAGGTGGAGGGATGGGTGCGCGCGCTCGGTTTACGAGGCCTTGTCCCGCATCGCGGGTGGGGCCACGCCCGTCGGATGGAAGCGAGCGGACGGTCGGATGGTGTTTGGGCGGCACCGGCACGGGTCGGCCGTTTTGGGCATCATCAGTGGACGCCGCGCAGCGCAGAGAGCGCCTGCGACTCGCAGCAGAGGCCGTACCAGCTCGTGGCGTTGCCGTTGTCTCGGCTGTGCAACTGCAAAGACACAGGGCAAGCACATTGTCAATTTGCTGCCAATGTTGCTCCTGCCACTCTTCATGTGGCCACTGAAATATCGCACGCGCTACGATGCCAATCGCGTGTCCCAACAGTTGTTGCAGTTCTGCTACGAAGAGGAAGGCGTGGTTGTACGTATGCCTGCTCGCTCGCGACAGGGAGCCATGTCGTGTCGCACTTACGGGCTGAACTTACGGAATTTTTGTTACGGGCTAAGGTGGAGACGTGTGATTGGATGTTTCCTTGGGCAGTTGCTCCGCCTAAATCCTCCAGGCCAATACGTGATTCACACGTCAGTCCGTAGGATTATGTACGTAAGGATCTGCCCGTAACTCTAGCATTACTCATGCTATTGCCACGTGCAGGCCCGTCTCCATGAACTGGGCCCCGGCGGGATTTGCAACAAAAAAAAAACAATCAAAACAATAGGTAGAGAGTGGTGTTTTGGCGCTATTTTGAAATGTATGTTAACATATTTTGAAATTTAAAAAAATTGAAATGGAAAATTCGTAAGTACATCTTCACGTGCTACGTGCTTACAAAGTCGTTTCATGGAAAATTGACTTATTGTGTGGTGTGTGTGAGAAAGAAAAAAATCAATGCTAAAAATAATGCATTTTAGAAGATAAATTTACTTTTTTTAGATACATCATAAAAAATGGATCCTCACGAAACTTGACATACACACATATATCGTGGAGATGTGCATGTCAAATAATTTGTCAACATTTTTTGATATTTTAAAATATAATTTTTTGGTAGAGGAAGCATATGCACGTGGAAGCCGAATTAAAATTTCCCAATAGGAATCAAAACGTAATCATATGCTTATATTATACTTCCTCTTTCTAAAAAAAACTTGCTCCAACTTATCTAGGTACAGTTCTACCGGGACATACTTAGACATGTTTTAAGTGTGTAGAGACATTCATATCTAGAAAAAATGAGCAGCTTATTTTCGAATATAGGGAGTACTTATAATTATAGAAGCTTCGAATGTGTTATTTAATACAATGTTCAAAAACTATATGAACTATTCAAGTTAAAACAGGAAATATATCACTAAATTAATATACAAACCTTATGTTTTGCTCAAAAGCATCACCCGTCTAGAATTTTTTCAAACAAAATCTCTAATCATATCTTTATAACTAATCTTCTCCAAAAAAAAAAAGCCTGGGCTAGGCTCGGCCCAACCATGCCTTCGGGTCGGGCATGTCCCTGATATTTTGACCCGATTATTGGGCCGGACTGGGCCCGAACCTCTGCTTTCTCCGAATTAGTGAAGAAACCCCGCCCACGGACTAACGGGCTTTTCCTCTACCCGGCTAGGATAGGGCCTGATTTTTGGGGCCCAACGATTGGGCCTGGGCCTTGATTTTCTGCGTTAGGCTTTGTTTGGCCCGGCCTGAAGCCCGTCATAGCTTGAAAAATTCCCAAGCATATTCCCAAGTGCATCGAAAAAAAGACATCATTCTTAAGTCCTATTGTCGCCGGTTCTTGATACATAGTAGAACGTACCTAGGATTTCAACAACTTGACTTTAGAAAATGAAATAGGTTCCCCACTTTATAATTTATTATTTTGGTTTTATGGTATTGATGTCTACTGATACGTCTCCAACGTATCGATAATTTCTTATGTTCCATGCTACTTTATTGATGATACCTACATGTTTTATGCACATTATATGTCATATTTATGCATTTTCTGGAACTAACCTATTAACAAGATGCCGAAGAGCCAGTTCCTGTGTTTTTGGTTTCGAAATCCTAGTAAAGAAATTTTCTCGGAATTGGACGAAACTTTCGCCCAGGGTCCTATTTTTGCACGAAGCTTCCAAGACCGAAGACCTAACGAAGTGGGGCCACGAGGAGGCCAGGTGGCCGGCGCGGCCCAAGCCCCGCGCCGACCTATCCCCCCTCGTGTGGCCCTCGCGTTGACCCTCCGCCTACTTAAAGCTTCCGTCGCGAAACCCCCGACCGAGAGCCACGATACGGAAAACCTTGGAGACGCCGCCGCCGCGAATCCCATCTCGGGATTGAGATCGCCTCCCGCACTCGCCGGAGAGGGGATTCATCTCCCGGAGGACTCTACACCGCCATGGTCGCCTCCGGAGTGATGAGTGAGTAGTTCACCCCCGGACCATGGGTCCATAGCAGTAGCTAGATGGTCGTCTTCTCCTTGTTGTGCTTCATTGTTGGATCTTGTGAGCTGCCTAACATGATCAAGATCATCTATCTGTAATACTATATGTTGTGTTTGTCGGGATCCGATGGATAGAGAGTACTATGATTATGGTGATTATCAATCTATTGTTTATGTGTTGTTTATGATCTTGCATGCTCTCCGTTATTAGTAGAGGCTCGGCCAAGTTTTTGCTCTTAACTCCAAGAGGGAGTATTTATGCTCGATAGTGGGTTCATGCCTTCATTGAATCTGGGATCGTGACAGAAGGTTCTAAGGTTGTGATGTGCTGTTGCCACTAGGGATAAAACATTGATGCTATGTCTAAGGATGTAGTTGTTGATTACATTACGCACCATACTTAATGCAATTGTCTGTTGCTTTGCAACTTAATACTGGAGGGGGTTCGGACGATAACCCGAAGGTGGACTTTTTAGGCATAGATGCAGTTGGATGGCGGTCTATGTTCTTTGTCGTAATGCCCGGATTAAATCTCACTATATTTACCATGTCATGTATATGCATTGTTATGCCTTTCTCTATTTGTCAATTGCCCGACTGTAATTTGTTCACCCAACATGCTTTTATCTTATGGGAGAGACACCTCTAGTGAACTGTGGACCCCGGTCCTATTCTTTACATAGCATACAATCTACTTGTTTTATTTTTCTTTGCAAACATCTTCCACTCGATACGTTTAATCCTTTGTTACAGCAAGCCGGTGAGATTGACAACCTCACTGTTTCGTTGGGACAAAGTACTTGGGTTGTGTTGTGCAGGTTCCGCGTTGGCGGTGTTGCGCCGCATCACATTTCGCGACCATCAACCTTCAACGTGCTTCTTGGCTCCTACGGTTCGATTAAACCTTGGTTTCATACTGAGGGAAACTTGCTTCTATACGCATCATACCTTCCACTTGGGGTTCCCAACGGACGTGTGCATCTACGCGTATCAAGCTAAATTTCTGGCGCCGTTGCCGGGGAGATCAAGACACGCTGCAAGGGGAGTCTCCACTTCTCAATCTCTTTACTTTGTTTTTGTCTTGCCTTATTTTATTTACTACTTTGTTTGCTGCACTAAATCAAAACACAAAAAAATTAGTTGCTAGTTTTACTTTATTTGTCTTGCTCTCTATATCAAAAACACAAAAAAATTAGCTACTTGTCTTTACTTTGTTTGCCTAGTTTACTTTTTGCCTATTGCATCATGTTTCCTTTTAATTTTACCACAAAAGACATACCGGTAGGACGTGGGTCCATAGTTGGGAGAAATAATATAGAAGAATTTTTCAATCATGTTAGTATCACTGAAGATTTTGAAGATAGACACTTGGTAGAACTTGCACCTACCTATGAAATTGCTGCTGCTGCTTTAGTTCGCATGTTGGAAACTAAATTTGTTAATCTCAATCCTATAATCCAACGCATGTTTCTTACACTTGGTGATATGGAAGAAGGGGAAAAGAAAGATTTTGTTTTAGAAACCCTTCTTAGAGAATTTGGTGGTCTAGCAAGAGAGGCTAGAAAGGTTTTTGCTAAATTTAACATGCTAGGTTCTCATACCAATTTTATTGGTCTCCTTGAAAAAATGGACATGGATAGAATAAGGTACACTAATAACATTAATGATGGTGGGGAAATCAAAGCACCAATACCATGTAAACTCCTAGCTATGAATGATGCATTAGAAAATAACTATGCTTGGCTTGTTCCTGAAAATTTGTTCGATGAGAGTAGCAAGCCCAAGACTAATGAAAAGGGAGACGCTAAAACTTATGTATCCAATATATTATGCTTGGTTGAGAAAACTCCCAATACCCCTGGTCATGATGGTGATGCTTCTTCATTCGATGTTACTTGATTTGCACTTCTGCGCCTAGAAAGGCGTTAAAGAAAAGCGCTTATGGGAGACAACCCATGTTTTTACCTACAGCAATTTTTTGTTTTGTTGAGTCTTGGAAGTTGTTTACTACTGTAGCAACCTCTCCTTATCATGTTTTTGTGCCAAGTAAAGTTTCTATGTCAAAGTTGATGTTATATTTGGGATTGCTGCGCAGAAACAGCATTGCTGTCTGTCACGAATCTGGGCATAATTCTCTGTAGAAAATTCGAAAAAATCTGCCAATTTACGAGCGTGATCCTCAGATATGTACGCAACTTTCATTAGTTTTGAGTTTTTCCATTTGAGCAAGTCTGGTGCCATTTATAAATTCGTCTTTACGGACTGTTCTGTTTTTGACAGATTCTGCCTTTTATTTCGCATTGCCTCTTTTGCTATGTTGGATTTATTTCTTTGATCCACTAATGTCCAGTAGCATTATGCAATGTCCAGAAGTGAAAATAATGATTGTGTCACCTCTGAATGAGTGAATTATTAATGATGCACTAACCCTCTAATGAGTTTGCTTGAAGTTTGGTGTGAAGGAAGTTTTCAAGGGTCAAGAGAGGAGAATGATATACTATGATCAAGAGGAGTGAAAGCTCTAAGCTTGGGGATGCCCCCGTGGTTCACCCCTGCATATTTTAAGAAGACTCAAGCGTCTAAGCTTGGGGATGCCCAAGGCATCCCCTTCTTCATCGACAAAATCATCAGGTTCCTCCCCTGAAACTATATTTTTATTCAATCACATCTTGTGTTCTTTACTTGGAGCGTCGGTTTGTTTTCGTTTTTGTTTTTGTTTGAATAAGATGGATCCTAGCATTCACTTTGTGGGAGAGAGACACGCTCCGCTGTTGCATATGGACACATGTGTCCTTAGGCTTTACTCATAATGTTCATGGCGAAGTTTCTTCTTCGTTAAATTGTTATATGGTTGGAATTGGAAAATGCTACATGTAGTAATTCTAAAAATGTCTTGGATAATGTGATACTTTGCAATTGTTGTGCTCATGATTAAGCTCTTGCATCATATGCTTTGCACCCATTAATGAAGAAATACATAGAGCTTGCTAAAATTTGATTTGCATATTTGGTCTCTCTAAGGTCTAGATAATATCTAGTATTGAGTTTTGAACAACAAGGAAGACAGTGTAGAGTCTTATAATGTTTACAATATGTCTTTTATGTGAGTTTTGCTGCACTTGTTCATCCTTGAGTTTGCTTCAAATAACCTTGCTAGCCTAAACCTTGTATCGAGAGGGAATACTTCTCATGCATCCAAAATCCTTGAGCCAACTACTATGCCATTTGTGTCCACCATACCTACCTACTACATGGTATTTCTCCGCCATTCCAAAGTAAATTGCTTGAGTGCTACCTTTAAAATTCCATCATTCACCTTTGCAATATATAGCTCATGGGACAAAATAGCCTTAAAAACTATCGTAGTATTGAATATGTACTTATGCACTTTATATTTTATTAAGTTGCTTGTTGTGCGATAACCATGCTTCTGGGGAACGCCATCAACTATTGTTGAATATCATGTGAGTTGCTATGCATGTCCGTCTTGTCTGAAGGTCTATCATTTTAGTGGTTGGAGCATGCAAAATTGTTAGAGAAGAACATTGGGCCGCTAACTAAAGCCATGAACCATGGTGGAAGTTTCAGTTTTGGACGTATATCCTCAATCTCATATGAGAACAATAACTTTGCTACATGCTTATGCATTTAAGAGGAGTCCATTATCTGTTGTCCATGTTGTCCCGGTATGGATGTCTAAGTTGAGAATAATCAAAAGCGAGAAATCCGAAATGCGAGCATTCTCCTTGGACCTTTGTACAGGCGGCATGGAGGTACCCCTTTGTGACACTTGGTTGAAACATGGCATGCAAAGACCCGGTAGTCCAAGTTAAGTAGGATGAGGTGCGGGCACTATTAGTACACTATGCGTGAGGCTTGCAACTTGTAAGATATAATTTTCATAACTCATATGCTTTATTACTACCGTTGACAAAATTGTTTCATGTTTTCAAAATAAAAGCTCTAGCACAAATACAGCAATCGATGCTTTCCTCATTGAAGGACCATTCTTTTACTTTTATTGTTGAGTCAGTTTACCTATCTCCTTCCACCTTAAGAAGCAAACACTTGTGTGAACTGTGCATTGATTCCTACATACTTGCATATTGCACTTGTTATATTACTTTATGTTGACAATATCCATGAGATATACATGTTACAAGTTGAAAGCAACCGCTGAAACTTAATCTTCTTATGTGTTGTTTCAACACCTTTACTTTGATTTATTGCTTTATGAGTTAACTCTTATGCAAGACTTATTGATGCTTGTCTTGAAGTACTATTCATGAAAAGTCTTTGCTATATGATTCAGTTGTTTACTCATGTCATTACCTTTGCTTTGATCGCTGCATTCATTACATATGTTTACAAATAGTATGATCAAGATTATGATGGCATGTCACTTCAGAAATTATCTTTGTTATCGTTTTACCTGCTCGGGACGAGCAGAACTAAGCTTGGGGATGCTGATACGTCTCCAACGTATCGATAATTTCTTATGTTCCATGCTACTTTATTGATGATACCTACATGTTTTATGCACATTATATGTCATATTTATGCATTTTCTCGGAACTAACCTATTAACAAGATGCCGAAGAGCCAGTTGTTTTTCTGCTGTTTTTGGTTTCAGAAATCCTAGTAAAGAAATATTCTCGGAATTGGACGAAACTTTCGCCCAGGGTCCTATTTTTGCACGAAGCTTCCATAAGACCGAAGACCTAACGAAGTGGGGCCACGAGGAGGCCAGGGGGCGCGGCCCAAGCCCTGGCCGCGCCGACCTATCCCCTGGGCCCCTCGTGTGGCCCTCGCGTTGACCCTCCGCCTACTTAAAGCTTCCGTCGCGAAACCCCCAGCACCGAGAGCCACGATACGGAAAACCTTACAGAGACGCCGCCGCCGCGAATCCCATCTCGGGGATTCGGAGATCGCCTCCGGCACCCTGCCGGAGAGGGGATTCATCTCCCGGAGGACTCTACACCGCCATGGTCGCCTCCGGAGTGATGAGTGAGTAGTTCACCCCTGGACCATGGGTCCATAGCAGTAGCTAGATGGTCGTCTTCTCCTTGTTGTGCTTCATTGTTGGATCTTGTGAGCTGCCTAACATGATCAAGATCATCTATCGTAATACTATATGTTGTGTTTGTCGGGATCCGATGGATAGAGAGTACTATGATTATGGTGATTATCAATCTATTGTTTATGTGTTGTTTATGATCTTGCATGCTCTCCGTTATTAGTAGAGGCTCTGGCCAAGTTTTTGCTCTTAACTCCAAGAGGGAGTATTTATGCTCGATAGTGGGTTCATGCCTTCATTGAATCTGGGATCATGACAGAAGGTTCTAAGGTTGTGATGTGCTGTTGCCACTAGGGATAAAACATTGATGCTATGTCTAAGGATGTAGTTGTTGATTACATTACGCACCATACTTAATGCAATTGTCTGTTGCTTTGCAACTTAATACTGGAGGGGGTTCGGACGATAACCTGAAGGTGGACTTTTTAGGCATAGATGCAGTTGGATGGCGGTCTATGTTCTTTGTCGTAATGCCCGGATTAAATCTCACTATATTTACCATGTCATGTATATGCATTGTTATGCCTTTCTCTATTTGTCAATTGCCCGACTGTAATTTGTTCACCCAACATGCTTTTATCTTATGGGAGAGACACCTCTAGTGAACTGTGGACCCCGGTCCTATTCTTTACATAGCATACAATCTACTTGTTTTACTGTTTTCTTTGCAAACATCTTCCACTCGATACGTTTAATCCTTTGTTACAGCAAGCCGGTGAGATTGACAACCTCACTGTTTCGTTGGGACAAAGTACTTGGGTTGTGTTGTGCAGGTTCCGCGTTGGCGCCGGAATCCCCGGTGTTGCGCCGCATCACATTTCGCGACCATCAACCTTCAACGTGCTTCTTGGCTCCTACTGGTTCGATTAAACCTTGGTTTCATACTGAGGGAAACTTGCTTCTATACGCATCATACCTTCCACTTGGGGTTCCCAACGGACGTGTGCATCTACGCGTATCATCTACTCACGCTTCTTTTCCTGTAGACAGTGTTGGGCCTCCAAGAGCAGAGGTTTGTAGAACAGCAGCAAGTTTTCCCTTAAGTGGATCACCCAAGGTTTATCGAACTCAGGGAGGAAGAGGTCAAAGATATCCCTCTCAAGCAACCCGCAATCACGATACAAGAAGTCTCTTGTGTCCCCAACACACCTAATACACTTGTCGATGTATAGGTGCACTAGTTCGGCGAAGAGATAGTAAAACACATGTGGTATAGATGGTGGTAATATTGCAGAAAGTAAAGATGCAGTAAAACAGTAAACAAGCGGCGCCAGAAAATAGCTTGCTGGCGTAGGAAGCAATTCTTTGTGGTGGAAACAAGGCCTAGGGATCATACTTTCACTAGTGGACACTCTCAACATTGATCACATAATAAATAAGTTCTCTTTACTTTGTGCTACATATACTCTTGTTTGATAATGAACACCACTAATTGTGTAGGATTACACGAACCCTCAATGCCGGAGTTAACAAGCTCCACAACATTCGATATTCATGTTTAAGTAACCTTAGAGTATAATAGATCTTTGCAAAATAGACCAAGTACTAACATAGCATGCACACTGTCACCATCACACTATGATGGAGGCATAGATCACATCAATACTATCATAGCGATAATCAACTCCATAACCTACAAGAGATTATGATCATAATCTACGACAAGAACTACACGATGCACACACCTGTCACCATTACACCATGCAGGAGGAATAGACTACTTTAATAACATCACATGAGTAGCACATAGATAAATAGTGATACAAAACACATTGCAATCATAAAGGGATATAAATAAGCACTTCAATATGCCATTCATAACAGTGAATAAGTATTCTGTGAAATATAGCCTAAGAGACCCACACGGTGCACACACTGTCACCTTTACACACGTGGGACAAGGAGTCTCCGGAGATCACATAAGTAAAACCCACTTGACTAGCATAATGACATCTAGATTACAAGCATCATCATATGAATCTCAATCATGTAAGGCAGCTCATGAGATTATTGTATTGAAGTACATAGGAGAGAGATGAACCACATAGCTACCGGTACAGCCCCGAGCCTCGATGGAGAACTACTCCCTCCTCATGGGAGCAGCAGCGTTGATGAAGATGGCGGTGGAGATGACAACGGTGTCGATGGAGAAGCCTTCCGGGGGCACTTCCCGTCCCGGCGGCGTGCCGAACAGAGACTCATGTCCCCCGATCTTGGCTTCGCGATGGCGGCGGCTCTGGAACTTTTCTCGTACGTGGCTTATTCTTCTCGGGGTTTTAGGTCAGGGAGCTTATATAGGCGAAAAGGGCGGCCTCGGAGGGGCCCTGGTGGGGCCAGACACCAGGCCGGCGCCCCCCCCCACTGGCCGCGCCGCCTTAGTGTGTGGGGCCCCTGTGGCCCCTCTCTGGTCCCTCTCGGGTGTTCTGGAAGCTTCGGTGAAAATAGGGTACGGGCGTTGATTTCGTCCGATTCCGAGAATATTTCCTTACTAGGATTTCTGAAACCAAAAACAGCAAAACAGAACTGGCACGGCATCTCGTCAATAGGTTAGTTCCGGAAAACGCATAAATATGACATAAAGTATGCATAAAACATGTAGATATCATCAATAAAGTAGCATGGAACATAAGAAATTATAGATACGTTGGAGACGTATCAGCATCCCCAAGCTTAGTTCCTACTCGTCCTCGAGTAGGTAAACGATAACAATGATAATTTCTTAAGTGACATGCCATCATAACCTTGATCATACTATTGTAAGCATATGTAATGAATGCAGCGATCAAAAAAATGGTAATGACATGAGTAAACAAATGAATCATAAAGCAAAGACTTTTCATGAATAGTACTTTCAAGACAAGCATCAATAAGTCTTGCATAAGAGTTAACTCGTAAAGCAATAAATTCAAAGTAAAGGCATCGAAGCAACACAAAGGAAGATATAAGTTTCAGCAGTTGCTTTCAACTTTCAACATGCATATCTCATGGATAATTGTCAACATAGAGTAATATGATGAATGCAAATAAGCAAGTATGTAAGAATCAATGCAAATACACAAGTGTTTGCTTCTAAGATGGAAGGAAATGGGTAAACTGACTCAACAATAAAGTAAAAGATAGGCCCTTCGCAGAGGGAAGCAGGGATTAAATCATGTGCTAGAGCTTTTCAGGTTTTGAAATCATATAGAGAGCATAAAAGTAAAATTTTGAGAGGTGTTTGTTGTTCTCAACGAATGGTAATGGGTACTCTAACTACCTTATCAACCAGACTTTCAAGAGCGGCTCCCATGAAGGACGTTATCTCTACCAGCAAGGTAGATCATCCCTCTTCTCTTTTGTTTACACATGTACTTTAGTTTTATTTATTAGATGACACTCCTGCTTACACAAGCCATGGCTAACCGAATCCTCGGGTGCCTTCCAACATTCACATACCACGGAGGAGTGTCTATTTGCAAATTTAAGTTGCTTACTGATAGATCAGAGCAAAACATGTGAAGAGAATTATTAATGCAAGTTAATTAATTGAGGCTGGGAACCTCATTGCCATCTCTTTTTGGAAAATTATTGGATAAGCGGATGAAGCCACTAGTCCATTGTGAAAGTCTGTCAAAAGTAAATGACAAGATCAAAAGATAAAACACCACATACTTCCTCATGAGTTATAAAACATTGACACAAATAAGAGATAATAGCTTTTGAATTGTTTAAAGGTAGCACATGAAGTATTTACTTGGAATGGCAGGAAATACCACATAGTAGGTAGATATGGTGGACACAAATGGCATGGGTTTTGGCTCAAGGTTTTGGATGCACGAGAAGTATTCCCTCTCAGTACAAGGCTTAGGCTAGCAAGGTTGTTTGAAGCAAACACAAGTATAAACCGGTACAGCAAAACTTACATAAAAAACATATTGCAAGCATTATAAGACTCTACACTGTCTTCCTTGTTGCTCAAACACTCTTACCAGAAAATATCTAGACCTTAGAGAGACCAATCATGCAAACCAAATTTTAGCAAGCTCTATATATTTCTTCATTAATGGGTGCAAAGTATATGATGCAAGAGCTTAAACATGAGCACAACAATTTCCAAGTATCACATTATCCAAGACATTTTACCAATTACTACATGTAGCATTTTCTGTTTCCAACCATATAACAACAAGTGAAGCGATCAACTTTCGCCCTTGAACATTAAAAGCTAAGAACACATGTGTTCATATGAACCAGCGAAGCGTGTCTCTCTCCCACACAAGGATGAACTTATTCAGAGAACTAAGATAACAAAACAAAAACAAAAATAAAAGCACACAGACGCTCCAAGTAAAGTACATAAGATGTGACCGAATAAAAATATAGTTTCACTAGAAGTGACCTGATAAGTTGTCGATGAAGAAGGGGATGCCTTGGGCATCCCCAAGCTTAGATGCTTGAGTCTTCTTAAAATATGCAGGGATGAACCACCGGGGCATCCCCAAGCTTAGACCTTTCACTCTTCTCAATCACATTATATCACCCTCTTCTATTGACGCTTGAAAACTTCCGCCACACCAAACTTCAAGCAAACTCATTAGAGGGTTAGTGCATAATCAAAATTCACATGTTCAGAGGTGACACAATCATTCTTAACACTTCTGGACATTGCACAAAACTTCTGAAATTTAATGGAACAAAGAAACTCATTCAACTTAACAAAAGCGGCAATGCGAAATAAAAGGCAGAATCTGTCAAAAACAGAACAGTCCGTAAAGATGCATCTGGACTGGGCACTTAACTTGCTCAAATGGAAAAACTCAAAACTAATGAAAGTTGCGTACATATCTGAGGATCACACACGTAAATTTGCAGATTTTTTTGATTTTTTTACAGAGACTTCTGCTCAAATTCGTGACAGACAGCAATGTTGTTTCTGCGCAGCAATCCAAATCTAGCATCAACTTTACCATAGAGACTTTACTTGGCACAAAAACATGATAAGGAGAGGTTGCTACAGTAGTAAACAACTTCCAAGACTCAACAAAACAAAAATTTCTGTAGTAAATTAAGCACATGGGTTATCTCCCAAGAAGTTCTTTCTTTATAGCCATTAAGATGGGCTCAGTAATTTTAATGATGATGCTCGCGAGAAATAAGATTTGAAGCAAAAGAGAACATCAAGAAGCAAATTCAAAACACATTTAAGCCTAACCCACTTCCTATGAAAAGGAATCTTGTATACAAATAAATTCATGAAGAACAAAGTGACAAGCATAGGAAGGCAACACAAGCGCAATTTCAAGATTCTCAACATAAAGAGGGGAAACTTAATATTATTAAGATGCATATAACCATGTTTTCCTCTCTCATAATAACTTTCAGTAGCATCATGAACAAACTCAACAATATAAGTATCACATGAAACATTCTTGTCATGAGCCACATGCACAAAATTATTACTCTCCACATAAGCATAATCAATTTTATTAGTTGTAGTGGGAGCAAATTCAACAAAGTAGCTATCATTATTATTCTCATCAAGTGTAGTAGGCATAGTATAATCATAATAAAATTTACTCTCCATAGTAGGCGGCACCAAAAGACCACTATCATTATAATCATCATAAATAGGAGGCAAAGTATCATCAAAGAAAATTTTCTCCTCAATGCTTGGGGGACTAAAAATATCATGCTCATCAAAACCAGCTTCCCCAAGCTTAGAATTTTCCATATCATTAACAACAATGGTGTTCAAAGCGTTCATACCAATATCATTGCTACTAGCATGCAAATAAGATTTCATAGGTTTTTTAATTTTCGCAGCAAACAATCCATGTCTTAACTCAGGAAATAAAATAAGAAGCTCATTGTTGCTCTCCATTATGCCTAACTAGTGTAAACAAGAAACCAAAAGATGCAATTGCAGGATCTAAAGGAAATAGCTTCGAGTACTTACAACGGCGCCGGAAAATAGCTTAGTAGCCGAGATCCGGAGTGTGAGTACCTTTTACCTTTCCTCCCCGGCAACGGCGCCGAAAAAAGCTTGATGTCTACTCACGCTTCTTTTCCGTAGACATGTTGGGCCTCCAAGAGCAGAGGTTTGTAGAACAGCAGCAAGTTTTCCCTTAAGTGGATCACCCAAGGTTTATCGAACTCGGGAGGAAGAGGTCAAAGATATCCCTCTCAAGCAACCCTGCAATCACGATACAAGAAGTCTCTTGTGTCCCAACACACCTAATACACTTGTCGATGTATAGGTGCACTAGTTCGGAGAAGAGATAGTAAAACAGGTGGTATAGATGGTGGTAATATTGCAAAGTAAAGATGCAAGAAAACAAACAAGCGGCGCCAGAAAATAGCTTGCTGGCGTAGGAAGCAATTCTTTGTGGTGGAAACAAGGCCTAGGGATCATACTTTCACTAGTGGACACTCTCAACATTGATCACATAATAAATAAGTTCTCTTTTCTTTGTGCTACATATACTCTTGTTTGATAATGAACACCACTAATTGTGTAGGATTACACGAACCCTCAATGCCGGAGTTAACAAGCTCCACAACATTCGATATTCATGTTTAAGTAACCTTAGAGTATAATAGATCTTTGCAAAATAGACCAAGTACTAAGATAACATGCACACTATCACCATCACACTATGAAGGAGGCATAGATCACATCAATACTATCATAGCGATAATCAACTCCATAACCTACAAGAGATTATGATCATAATCTACGACAAGAACTACACGATGCACACACTGTCACCATTACACCATGCAGGAGGAATAGACTACTTTAATGACATCACATGAGTAGCACATAGATAAATAGTGATACAAAACACATTGCAATCATAAAGGGATATAAATAAGCACTTCAATATGCCATTCATAACAGTGAGTAAGTATTCTGTGAAATATAGCCTAAGAGACCCACACGGTGCACACACTGTCACCTTTACACACGTGGGACAAGGAGTCTCCGGAGATCACATAAGTAAAACCCACTTGACTAGCATAATGACATCTAGATTACAAGCATCATCATATGAATCTCAATCATGTAAGGCAGCTCATGAGATTATTGTATTGAAGTACATAGGAGAGAGATGAACCACATAGCTACCGGTACAGCCCCGAGCCTCGATGGAGAACTACTCCCTCCTCATGGGAGCAACAGCGTTGATGAAGATGGCGGTGGAGATGGCAGCGGTGTCGATGGAGAAGCCTTCCGGGGCACTTCGTCCCGGCGGCGTGCCGAAGAGACTCTGTCCCCGATCTTGGCTTCGCGATGGAGGCGGCTGGAACTTTTCGCACCGTGGCTTATTCTTCTCGGGGTTTTAGGTCGGGAGCTTATATAGGCGAAAGCGGCCTCGGAGGGCCCCGGTGGGGCCAGACACCGGCCGGCGCCCCACCCTCTGGCCGCGCCGCTTAGTGTGTGGGGCCCCCGTGGCCCCCTCCGGTACCTCTCGGGTGTTGGAAGCTTCCGGTGAAAATAGGGTGGGGCGTTGATTTCGTCCGATTCCGAGAATATTTCCTTACTAGGATTTCTGAAACCAAAAATAGCAGAAAACAGGAACGGCTTCGGCATCTCGTCAATAGGTTAGTTCCGGAAAACGCATAAATATGACATAAAGTATGCATAAAACATGTAGATATCATCAATAAAGTAGCATGGAACATAAGAAATTATAGATACGTTGGAGACGTATCAGGTATGTGCATATAGGTGCTAGATATTAGCCACTAAAAGAACAACAAAGTAAAACTAGTTGTACAAGCAAGAGAACTAAGTAAAAAAAATATTCACCCTAATCTTCATGCCAGCATATGACTTCATGGTAGCCCACAAAAGAAGTAAAGAAAAACGATTCTCGCTTTGTAAAGATTCATCTCATGTTCCTTGAAAATAAAGTCATCTCTATTCACCCAAATAGCCCAGCAGACTAACATTATGATTTCCAAAGAGAAGGGCAGACCAATGTTCCTTTTTAAACTCTTAATGTAGTTAATGATAGGTGTTTGTTGCATAGGATAATTTGGAGGATTCCAAGATGGACATGTGAAGAATAGATGGCTCCTGGACTGCATGATGGCCGAGTTATACATCTCGTCAGAATAATCATGCATGAAGAAATTCTTCCTTTGTAGTAGCTACCTAGTGTCCATCTTGTTGAGGACGAAGAGAGCTAGGAGAAAACCTTATGCTTGGTTTGACTACAAGTTCTCCAAATCCACTTTAAAGTTGGAAATTCGATGTGATGGCTCATGACTAGTTTGTAATCTTAAGAGAGCTTGAAAAAAGATTCAATGTTGAAAGCCACCCACTTATCATGGCTATCCGACTCATGGAGATCTTCTAGAATACCTTCTAGCTGATGAAATTTAGCAAGTGCTTCGATGGACAAGGCATGTGGAAATGATCCTGAAGGGATTCAAGGCCAAGAGCATAGAAAACTATGATACTATCATTTCTGGTGAAAGAAAATAAATGTGGCAATTTCCTTTTGAGGGGCCTGACACCAAAGATCATGCAACAAAAGAACCATTGAGCCCGGAAGAAACAGAGCAAAGAGCAAGATCTTTGAAAGCAAGAAGACACTTCGGGCGATCTTGCCACAAAAATAAAACATCCTTTGATTTGGTGGGGGGAGGGTAACTCAATAATAAACCTCCAAAATCAAGTTCAGCCAAGTGAAATTAGCTCTATTGTAGAATTTATGAAGATGCTTCATTAGAAGACAATTATTTTGCACAATGAGATCAATGACTCATTGACCTTCTTGATCTTTCGGATGACAGAGAAGCTCCCAACTAGCCAAGGGAGAGATTCCCTCTTCCAAATCCTTTTTCCTCCACAAACAATGCCTTCTGTACTTGTCAAACTCCTCTAGAACACATTGATAAACTTTAAGGGTGTTCAGGCAAAAGGTGGGAAAAGAGGACAATACTGAATCGACCATCGTGAGTTTTTCTCCATAGTTGAGAAACATGTAACATGAAGAATGATTTCTCTGAGCGCTAAGGAGAGGCATGAAAAAACTCTTTCTTTTTGGCTTTTTTGTACTCAAGGGCTAGCCAGGTTAAGTGAAAGGTGTTATTTCTCTCTCACAATTAAGGACTTCAAGGAAGGTATGCACTCTATCTTCAGCAATAGTTATGGGTATCATATTAGATTTTCCATAATTGACTTTTAGACCAGTAGCTTGACCAAGTCCGAGGAACAAATATTTTGAAAAAAACAACTAGGTCTCGTAAGCTGGAAGGATAATTCATGTGTCATTACCATATTGGATTACTGGAAAATCCTGGGAACTGGTTAAGGGGAGAGATCTAGCTAGGTCACCTTGGATCATGGCCTGGTTAACGATTATTTGAAGGAAATCAACTACAACAACAAACAAGACATGAGACAAAGGGTCACCCTACCCGACTCCCCTCTTGCAATGGAACAAAGAATTAGGTACCCCATTCAGCAAAACAGAGGAATCAATAGAAGATAAAATTTGCATGATCGAGACACCACTTAGAGCCAAAACCCTTAGATTGAAGAACTTGAAGAAAGAAGTTGTGCTCCACTTTGTCAAAAGATTTCTCCAAAACCAACTTGAGGATGACCATATCCCTTTTGGATTTGTTTCAGTGGTGTAAGTACTCACATGCCCATGAGAGGCACTCCTAAATAGTTCTGGACTTGATGAAGCCATATTGCTTCTCATGGATTAGTTGCATGATTATCCTTTGAAGCCTATTAGCCAATAACTTTTTAATAAGCTTCAGTGTAAAATTCTGCAACGAGATAGGCCTAAAATCATTGGTAGACACACTACTAGGAAAAAAGTTGCCAATGGCACACCTTTTTTGGCCATCGGTGGCGCACCTTTGATGCGCCAGTACTAGCACACCACTAGTTAAAAAAATACTAGCGGCACACCACGTGGTGCGCCATTGGTATGGCAACTATTGATACTTAGTCCTAGTAACAATATTGGTGCTAGCTGTTTTCCTAGTAGTTACACAACATCATATTTCTTGGGAAGTACGGTGATGAAGCAACCATTGATACTTCCCAAGCACATGTTACCCTAATGGAATTGAGGACAAAGATCATAAATATCTTGTTTTATTTTAGGCCAACATTTCTCAAGAGTTCTGCATTAAACCAATTTGGACCAGGAGACTTGTTATTAGGGAAATCATGGATGACATCATCAATTTCCTTAACAAAGAAAGGTTCATCAAGGAAAGCAAAAGGTCCACTAAATTGGCTAGAAGAGCTTCCATATTGAAACCATTAGAAGTAGGCTCTGACTTCCCCAATCTTTCTTTGTAGGAATCCAGGAGGAGGGTAGCTTTACCCTCATGACTGCTCACGGAGGAGCCATCAAACCTTAAAAGAGAGGCAATATGAATTCTAATGTTTTGGACATTGGATATTGAGTGGGAATATTTGGAGTTGGAGTCACCCAGAGTTAGCCATTTGATGTTGCCTCTGTGTTTCAAATATGCCAGTTGTTGTTTAAGTAAAAGGGCTAGGTGAGCTTTAAGAGAGATTCATAAAGTAACTTCTATTTTCCATTGATTCCGGAAGTGAAATAACTACGTTGTTTTCATTAATTTCTTATTGCACATAGGAGAGCGATTTTTACCACTTCTTCATTTCCTTTTCCACGAATTTTTAAGTTGGATGTGATTCTCTTAGCAGCATCTGCATAATGAATGGAGTGAGACCAAGATTTTTCAACAAGAGGAAAAAATCCATCCATATCTAGCCATCTATTCTCAAATATGAAGATATGTGCCTTTGGGATGGTGGGCTGAAAAGATTCTACATAAGGGATATGATCTGAAGTAGTCATTGCAAAGGGGGTAGCAACGGTATTTGGAAATGTGCTAGTCCAGGCCATGGAGATGAAAAACCAATCTAGCCTTTGTAGGATAAGAGCATACAACATATTTCTCCAAGTAAACTTCCTTCCCTTCAAAGGAATCTCAACTAGCTCGAAATTACTAATCACCTCTTTAAAAAGAAGCCTTTTTATTAATGTTACACCAGGTTGTTTATGTCAGACGGTGACCTAATAAGGTTGAAGTCTCCAACAATGAGCCAGTTTGTGTCATCAGAAATCTGGATATTATGGAACCACGAAACAAACTAAAGTTGTTGAGCATTCATATATGGGGCATATATGTTAGTTAGGGTCCAAGAGGTATCATCCTTGGTAGATTGAAGATTAACATAAAATGCAAGCACTAGAAAAGACTGTACTATCTCAAATAGTTAGAATCCCCCCTCATCTGCCAACAGATGGATGGAAAGAAAAAGAATCAAAAATCCTAGGAAAACATTGTTCGATAAAGTGGATTCTCTCTTGAATTACTGAAATCAAATGACATGGCAGCCACGTTCTTTTCATTTTATTGAAAATCGGTGTTCATTTATCCTTGTCATTGAGACCACTGATATTCCAGTTTAATATTTTCCAACGTTGTCTATTAATCATATAAAATAGGATGGGCATCAACGAATACAAAGAGGTTGAGTGTCAGAACTAGCGACTCACACATCAAGTAGATCACAATAGCTGCAGATATGCCTGAGATGGACTAGGCTACACATGCCAGAGATGTGCCAAGCAACAGTCACACACATGCCTGAGATGGACCAGGCACAACAGAAAGCATATCATAAAGTTTGTCCTTTTGGACCACTTAGAAAGATAGTGCCACAACTACACATGGTCCTAACAAGGTAAGCTCCCAGAGCACTAAATTTGCAAAGTTCACTATTTTGATAGTTTTGAGTATTGAGCCAAAGCTTGAGTAAAAATTTGGATATCCTCAAAGCCTTAAAGGGTTTTCAGCCTTTCTTATGTCGAGTGGTAGCTATTTGGTGGGCTAGGTTCGCTTGTGTGCTCAAACGTGGAATTTTCTTGCTCGTTCTCTCTTCTTTTTTGTATTTCGCATGTTGTGGCTACATAGAGAATTGTTCAATATTGTGTTGGTTTGGTTTCGTTCGCATGTCTACTCGCGGTGTTTTTCTTGGTTTTTTCTATCACTATACCAAGAGATGCGAGCCAACAAGACACATTTATGAGAAAATATCAAAATTGTTGAAGCCTCACATTTCCCCTATTTTAATGCATTTGTGGAATGCCGAGCATGCATGGATTTTGTGATGTCGTGGACTTTTTGGGGTTGCTTTAATTCGTAGGATATTCAAAAGCTAGGAATAAAAATAAATGATATTGGAGTGTGTCATGACCTCTTCAATCCTATAAGATGATAAAGCTACATGATTTCTGATTAAAGGATGTTTGAAAACACATTAATAACAAAGAAGTTTAAGTGGATGGAAATTTTCCTCTAAGATAGAGAGCAAAGATCCGTTAGAAGAATTCTAAAAACTGAAATTCTTTGAGTAAAACGGTCTCCGCAGGAAAAAAAAATCTTCAAATCCAAATCCTTTAGAAATCCCATAAAATTTCTATATATCAAAGGAGCCCTTACTTTTTATGGGGATATTACATTTTAGCTTTTCCCATTCTAAAAAGACAAAACTGATCTTTATGGGAAATATCAAAATTGTTGAAGCCTCAAATTTTCCCTCTTGTAATGCATTTGTGGCATGTAGAGGCATGCATGCATATATGTTTGTGATGCCATGTACATTTAGGCCTGCTTTAATTCGCAGGATACTCATATATGAATATTGGGAAGCTACATGATTGGAGTGTCATGGCCTATTAAAACTTATAAGACGAGAACGCTACATGGATTTGGATCAAAGATTGTTTGACAACACATGAAGGGATCGATGAAATTTTTTCTCCAAAATAGAGAGAAGGGATCCTTCGAAAAATCTAAGAGTTATACTCCTTGAATAAAACGGCCAACATATGAATCAAATGATCCATTATGCTATTGCACTTTCAACAAAAATAACTCTGCAACTTTCAGAAACGTGCAGCGTCCAATACCAAAACTTTTTTTTTTTTTTTTTGAAATGCGTCCAATACCAAAACTGAAGTGCGCTTTTCGCGGCAATGTCTAGAATGCTCTGTCTAGAAAAGGCACGTTTCATGTGTAGCGATACAGGCCGCGGCCTATCTGGCGTTTGTCTGGGCAATGTCTAGAATTTTGTCCAGAAAAGGCCCGTTTCATGCGTAGATCAGTGGGCCGCGGCCTTCCGTTTTCTTCTGCATTTGCTTCCAGACCTCCATTGTTTCCTGCTGCTTACACTGCTGAACTACCAAATCAAAACGTTGCCGTCGAACGATGTGGACGGCTTGTCATCGACCGGATTTCACCATGTACTGTAATCACGTGCCAGATCTGGAGTAGTTTTATTCAGGCGTCGCGACGCCGATGCAGCCATTTTCCATTTTATTTCATTTATTACAATCCAACTGCCAACACGGCCGGCAAGATCGAAGAAGCTAGTCTGACACTGACCCGTATCTTGCACGAAGCATTTCGTCATCGATCGGGATTTCGGAAGTGTACAAATCCGCTCATCTAGCTTCTTTCTCATCGATCAACGTCCAAACGAAGGGCACCATATATATGTACACATTACCAACATCAGGAAGCGGACCGATCGACCATCGGCTCGAGGCCACGCACACGTGCAGGATGCGTGCGTCGATATTTACACACACGAGCAGACGAGAAGGAAACAAACGCATGAATCTACTCCCTCCGTTTCATAATTCTGATCATGATTTTAATTTGATTTTGAATTATAACCACGACAAGAACTATGGAACGGAGGGAGTAGCTTATACGAAGTCGTCCTCCACTTCCTGCATAGACTTTCCGGCGGAAGCGATCTGGCGATTGGAGGTCATCTTCTCGGCGACCATGAGGCCCTTGTAGCTCCGAATCTCCGCCTGCCGCTCCTTCACCAGCCTCTCTATCTCCTCCCTCCGCTTCTGCACACCAAGCATAACATTTGCACAAAGTTAGTCTAACTGCTACTCGTCTTGGGAGATGTTCATGTGTAGATCAACATGATATCCTTCAATTTGGAAGATTGAGAATTATGCATGCATGCCTTGTCTTTCAGTTGCATCTTCTTCTCCGCCTTCTCGGCTGCGTTTGACGCGTCTTTCTCGGCTGTACACACAAATTAGCAAACAAACTGAATACAGCTGTACGTGCAAGATGAACTGCACGCGTCTGAGCGAAATGGAAACTTGTGTATGGCTATGTACCTTTGAGGTCTGGTCGGCGCTCTACCCTGGTCTTCTGCAACCTGTTAAGGATCTCGTTGACACGCTTCTCCACCGTCAAGATGTGGACCTGTTGTGATCAGTATTCAGTGGATTAGTATTTGTTAAACCTGAGGGCTTTATTAATTTAAAGTCGGGTAGCTGCTGCCTTTTATCTAAAAAAAAGTATTTGTGTATTGCAAAAACGGAAATTAAGCATGCACAGAAGCAATGTCAGTCAACAGCGGCAGTAGTTGGGATATTTTGGTGGCTAAGTGCATCTCTCTGCCGCGTCCCCAAAATATTTTTGGGGTGTGCCGAACATCTTTTAGGCCCCAGTCGCGCGCCCTAAAGTCTCCTTCTGTCCGGCGCGGCCCAATACGGCGTCCGACGCCCCGTGCCTGTCCCCGCTCCACATGGGACGCTTCGGGCGCGCCGGACAGAGCGAGAAGAGAGGCTGGGAGTGGCAGGCCCGACGCGTCACTGACACACGAACGACACCCAATCGTCGCCTACCTTGTGACGGAGTAATTATTGGCGCGCGGCGACGGTGCAGTTGCCGAGAAGGGGAACCGCCGATGTGGCAACCGCGTCGATCGACGCGCGAACCGCCGGAATGGAGCGCAAACTCTGCGGAAGAGCAACCACATCCCTCTTCGATATATGCGCCTCCATTTATCCCCGCTCAATAAGACCCCTACGTCTGCGCATTCCGATCTCCAACCGGCCGGCGCCCTTCCTATCTCCTCTCCTCGCTGACCATGAGCAACCTCTCTTTACCATCGGACACCGATAGCGAGGGGAGGCCGTCGGGATGGCGCCATTGGTGGGAAAGAATTGTCATGTCTAGCAGCTCTAGTTCCCCGCTGACGGATGGAACAAGAGGAGGAGTGGGAGGCCGACGATGGCCAGGAGGAGGAGGGGGGGTCGCCGATGACGGACATGAGGAGGAGGGGGGTCGCCGACGACGGACATGAGGAGGAGGAGGAAGAGGAAGAGGATGGAGATGCCAGGTGGAGACGGCTGGAGGCGGAGAAGGCAGTTGAGGAACCGGCGGCGGCAAAGAAGGAGGCAAAGCCAGAGGCGCAGCCGGCGAGCACCGAAGACGACGAATACACTAAGGACTACTCGTCGGAGGGCAACCTCCTCGGACGCGTCGAACGCCACTACCTCTTCGGAAGAGGTGACGAGCAGGAAGCGCCTCCGTGAGGACGATGAGGCGGGGCCATCAAAGAAGAAGTAGTTCAAAAATTAATTTGAACATATTTTTCACTGTTTTTATGTTTAATTTGTTTTAATATGTTGCACTACTTTAAAAATCTCGATTATACCTACAAATTCTTTCTCTCTATTGAAATGAAAATGCAAAAAAGAGTTATTTTAATGTTTGGGGGGCTTGTTTGGGGGCCGCGGCTGGGCAGCGACGCGCCCCAAACGCGGCGAAGCGGAGGCGTCCTCAAACGCTCGATCTGACGCCGTTTAGGGGACACTTTGGAGAACGCAAATGGAAATGCTCTAAGCTTTTTTAGTTGTTGTTGTTGCTGAGGGAGTCTAACCTAGGAGAGCTATGGGCAATACAGGCTTCTATCAAGCTAGACTGGTCATGAACCGGCAGCTTTTGGTATTGCCATGGAATGTCCACAATTATTGTGCAAGATAATTCTAGTCTAATTAAGTTATGAAAGGTTCCTTATGCAATTATTGTTCATACCGAAATACTTTTCAACCTGATAGTTAATCCGTGATCTCGGAAAAAAATAATGCGGACCTTAAGCAACTTGGCTAAAATTAAAGCACCACAATCAGCCGAGCATATTTTGTCAATTAGAATAAATCCTTAAAATCGTCACAACTAGTGACAACAAATTAAGTGGAGGAGGGAGTAGTATAGTTAAGCTAAAAGCAATTGATTGATTACCAGCCGAGGGTTGTGGAAGCCAACTTGGCCGACATCCATCGATGGCGCCTTCTTGAGATTAGACCATGACGTGTACACCACCTCGACATTGTTCATCTTGTTTCCTGCACGACAAACACATGCACGATGAGTGCATGTACGTACGATCGATTTAGCATTATTGTACAGTAGATCCAACTTAATTGTCACGTTCCAGCGATCACAGTGTCACTCGGGGTTTAATTATAGGCCAGACATAAATTGGATCAGATAATGCAACGGGGTCCATGCATGCACAGAGGGCGCCAATAATACAGGAAAAAGTTACTACAAAGAAAAAAGAGCGAAACACAAAGAGATTCCTGTCACAAGCAATTTGGATGCAGCCGCTTTGTAGCAGTGCGACACCGACACCCGGCAGGTCACACCAGGCGATATTTTCTCCGTGCATGGATATGATAATTAATTGGGTATGTAAATGTTTTGTGGAGTAAACTTATTATGAGTTGTTCTATCTTCGACTCTTGACGAGTGCAAATTGTTTTAAAAAGCTTTAGACGGCAGCAAGTTGAGCAGATATAGCACCCAGCATACTCATGACTGTTTTTTTATAGGTTGACTGTTTGGAATGCAAATATCTGTAGTGGTATCCTAGGCCTATATATTAGACAAATGGATAGCACTAGGGTCTAACAGACCTAACATACAACCGCCTCGTTGTCCTCTCACACCTCGGGTTATCAGGGGCAGAGTTAGGGAAAAATGTAACATGGGCCAGAATAGAAAATACAACTATTAGAGGGGTCAAAGCACAAAAGTACATAATATTTGGCATAAGGAAGCAAGGACCTAAGTGGAAATATCAAATCTTAGGAGAGCGGGCCAGCTGGTCCCCTACCTCCGCCACTAGGTTATTTGTCGTTCCCTCTTACATTTCCTCGCCTACCCCTCGATCTCTCACTCTTCACAACAATTGCCACCCATTTTGTTCTTCCCCGTGAGTCTCTATCATGTAACTCCGACTCTTCTCTTATCGCGCTGACAGCGCACTGGATATGGGTGTCCCTGCCATCGACAACATAGAGGCAGCAAAGCCCCGATCAATCTTTCTACTCTAGACCTAGAGGCCCCGGTGTTACTCATTTGACACCATTGAGCAACATCGAGGCTTGTCAGTTGACACTCACACCTTAGACACAAACCTTTATACACAAAGCTCATAAATAAATAAAAATGATCCGAAAAAATAAAAACAAGTTAGTTCTACTAATTGCATCGACCCCTAGAGACCATTTATCTTGGACTTAGCCATGTCAAAGATCCGACGTAGTGAAACAATCGTTCTTCCATAAACATCAATCACATTTCCCATGAAATACCCATCTTCGAAAACACCTCCTTCCTAACAACTATTTTTCTCAAGTGACAGTAGTATTTTTTTTTCTCAAGGGACAAGCATGAGTGTTGCCTATTAGGTTAAAAGGCCGACATCGAGTTATTTACTTTTTTTTAGGGACTTATTTCCTTTTGCATGGTAAAATGTAGTGCATATCTTCCAAATACGTACGTGTACGATACATACCTTGAATGGAATGTGCTTTCACGAGCTGCGCACAATCCTCCAGTAGGCCCTCGCTGATGGTATCTATGGAGTCGCCTTTCTTGAGCCTCAAATAGACGTGCGCCGAGGACACCTTGTCCACATGGAACCTGATCGTGGTGAGACACAGCATGCAGCAACATGGTTAGCTCACTAACACGTAGTTAATTACCGATGCTATAGATCGCCATTGCTTAGGTAATTAGCGAGCCACTAGCTAGCTAGGTGACGAGATCCACATCCACTTTCAGCTAGCTAGCTTGCTTTCTAGCAAAATAAGAAGCTTGCGCGCAGCTAAAGCTAAGCTAGCAGTGGTAGACAGACGAGGGCGAGTTGTTCTAGATAATGGCGTTATGTTCTGGTGCTGGTGGCAGTGCAGATATGGCAGAGGATAGGGTATGCAGCATGTATGGGAGCTGTTCTAGCTGTTCCGTAGCTTTGGTCGTATCGCGCTACGGTTACGGTTTGGTAGTTGCGGACGTTGGAGCGTCCCCACCAAGCCTCGTCATGGCCTCGTCACGCGTCAACGCTATAGCTTAACTCCTTCGTCTCCGATCCAAGTGATACCTTCTATCCATCTGTTTGTTTTTTGTCCACCAGCTCCACGGTAACTTAAAAAGAAAAGAAACTGCGCGCGGCATGGTATATGAGTCTCGTATTCTACTCGACCCGCCTGCATGTGTATTTTTCTTACCAGAGGTAGCGCATGTATTTTCACGAGAGAGAGAGAGAGAGAGAGATGGAGAGGAGATAGAGAGGCGAGAGATATAGAGGGAGAGAGGAAGAGGAAGATGCAAAGGGAGATGGAGAAAAAGATGGAGATGAGAGAGAGGCAAGAGACTGAGAGGGAAATGCTCGTACCAGATGTCCTCCGGGAGGCCGTACTTGATGAGCTCCTCGTTCTCGTTTTTGTCGGCGCCCATGTAGATGGTGTAGTCGCCGGCGTCCGGCCGCGCCTTGTAGTAGAACACCATTATGTATGAATTAACCTCTCGCTTCGCTCTCCCTCTTATTATTTGTCTATCCCTGTCTCCTATCCACCGTGGCAGCGTCTACCTCGCAGCAGTTTCTCTCTACGGATCCAGGTGGACAGCGTGTAGATTTTTGTGTTCGAGATTGGTGAATCGTGTGTAGTTCAGTCGCAAGGAAACGAAAAGGATAGGCGGAGGCCGGCTTGAGCAAGCGAAGACGAAGACGAAGGGAGGGAGGAGACCCAGGGACGAAACAGGCTATGGCGCGGGGAGGACGGGTATAAAAAGGGCGAGGGGCTGAGGGCCTGAGGGCCTGTGGCCACGGTTAAAGTCTACTCCTCCAAAGTGATCGGATAGCCACGTGGAGACACGACGGATTCGATTAAACAAATGCGACTGGGACCTTATCCTCAACGCATTTTCTCCCACCACTCTCTCGCCTTCCTTTCCTTTGATTAATCAACCGGTGAACCCCTTTCCATTCAGCCAATGACGAGGCGGAGACAACCTGGTAAACTCTCTTTTCTTGGCCATGAATCTATCTCCGACCTGTGCGTGACTTGGCAGCCGCGGCAGGGGATATACTCATCCTACCGGAACTCCCCGCTGTATACAATAATCCCCACTTAACCGCCCATTGGTGGCCTGGTAAAAGCCCCGTATCTTTTGCGAAAACGACGTCTGTTTTGATCGGTGGATTCCGGCTGAACCAAGGTCCCCAGCCTGGGACCGTGCCACTCTCACAGGCTGCCTTAGAGTATCTTCAGTTTCTAAACGATGTTCGGTAGAAGCATCAGATCAATCGTTTAGAAATGTTACTTAGCGGTGCCATCTTTGAGGCGCATCCGTTTCTACTGGCGTTTCCAAACACGGCCTACGGGCTATACAATCTGGTAAAATTAAAGTTTTCATTTGATTTTTTTTCAAGAATACATCATAGAGAGGTGTATCAATCATATAGAAGGATGCCAAGAAGTTAAAGTTATACTGCCAACAAGAGGTGGCAGCTCTCTGCTCACGCCTACTTTCCCAACTGCCAAAGTGTTACATTCGGTTCGGGGAACCCAAAACCGGTGCCACGGAAAATTTTAGCCAGACGCCAACTCTCGTACTCCTCCTTGATCTTCTCCTTGATAGCCACTTGGGATGCCACCACTCCATTGAAGACGATGTCATTCCGATGACGCCAGATGCATCGAAAGACAAGAATGAGCGTTGTCCACATGTCTCGCTTCTGTGCCGCGGGGCACAAGCAAGAGGTCCACCAGTCCACTAACTCTGTGTTTGCCCCCGCGAGCCAATCTAGTTTGTCCCACCGTCTAAGAACCCAAGACCAAACCTCATGGGCCACCACACAGCCAAGAAGCAAATGTTGCAGAGTTTCTGGCTCCTGGTCACACAATGGGCATGCTGCAGGGCAAGGGAGCCCACGACGCTGCAGCCTGTCCGCAGTACATCAACGGTTCTTCGAGGCGAGCCACACGAAGAACTTGCAGCTCTACGGCGCTCTGGAGCGCCAGATCTCCTCGGAGACCGCAACCCTCACTGAGCCATTCAAATTTTCTTATATGTTACAAAGTTGAATGAAAACAACTAAGTTCGGTCGATCTAGAACCTAGCCTTTTCGCCGTCTTTTGGGGTGCTTGACGGACCAGCTTCATCGGCGTTCCACTTCCTCCTCTCGTGCTCCTGCGCCCGCCGCCTCCTCCGAAGCGCAGAATCATCTGTGTGGTGTTCCTGCGCCCCCACGGCCAGCTGAAGCAATCGATGACTAGTGGATGCAATCGATGCTTCCAAGTATCTCATGAAATCTTCTCGCTCCATTTTGTGCCATGATATGAGATGTCTCCTTTGCATTTGGTCTCTTAAATAGTGTGGCCCAAACTTCCTGACCACTGCCCCTGCAAAATCTTTACATGGATCTCCGAGTTGTGGAGTCAGACATGTGTAGGTACTCAACAAAATAATCGGTATAGATGATCACATGACCCTCCCTTTACACCCCCTCCCCCATGTGGACTTTTTGAACGACACATGACGTAGTCGTATGCAATATTTCTTCGCCGACGGGTAAGCATTCCTGGCGGCAAGCAAGGTTGACACACAAAATTTGGTTGTGCTAGATCCTATGTCGGCGGACATATACGCCGCCCGGCACCCGCTAATTCCGTGGCACATTAAGAGAGGCATTTAGCAGTGCATCGTCCATTGTAAACGCCATCAAAAGTTGGCCCAAAACTGGAGAATGGTCAAGCACGTCCCATGGACTTGTCAACAATGTCTCGTTGACAAGTGCGACCCACTACATTTGAGCCGTGTATTGTCTTTATATGGCCCCTTTGTGCATACGCGGCCCAAATAGCTGGTCGCACTTGTTCTTGAGTCCATAAGTAAACCCTAACCCCTACTTCGCATCCTCGTTTGCTATATAATACATGGAACACTTAGCCCCCACAACCCACTCTCCACTCCCCTCTCCCTGCGCATCCGCACTCACAGTTATCGACTCCCACATACCCTACATTGACTCGGAAAATTAGATTTCAACAATTCACATCTCTATTACTAACCTCCCTCCTCACTCTTGATCGTGACAAGGATATGAAACCCAAGTTGGAGAGCTGAAGGTTGTCATCTTGGATCCCATGTCCCGATGTGGCGCTCCCTCCGCGTCGTAGTCTTCCACATTTGTTCGGTTCGAAAGTATGGTTTTCATCTTAAATATTGGTCTTTCACTTCTACATGTGCATCTTGTTCTTTCACTTCCACCTCCGTTCCTGATTCTAATCGATATGTTGTCCCTTTCAGATCTATGCTTGCACGTATGATGGCGGGCATCTGGACGCTGTTGTCAGCGCTCGGTGCATGGAGGATGGTTGGCGTCTGGCTTGCGCCAAGGAAGCCGTCCAGGTAGCCGATGTCGTCGTAATACCATGCATAGAGGAAGCCGACCATGTGGCTGTTGTTGTCATAGTACCATGAATAGAGGATGTCGTCCATGTAGCGGCCGCTGTCATAGTATTGTGCGTGTAGAATTTCACATAATAGAGAGGCCCTCAAGACATTAGGTAGATTTCTCTAGAAGGATAAGTGGATAAATTTTATCCACTTATCCTTCAGACGTGACTATTTTATCTTATCTTTTCTTTTGGTTTGGAGATTTATAGGATAAGTGGGAAAATCTATTAGATTAGTTTGCACTGTAATCTTGGAACGTTGTGAAATTCGTATCTTGATAAAATTGAAATTCCGATTTCGAAACTACTATCTTCATGAATGGTTGATCACTTCATTATAAATTGTTGATTTTGATTAATTTACATGTCATGAAAGATGTAATAATAAAATATAGTTGATGTGTCATAAATGCATATACCGAGGCCTTTCACTGGTGTCACATACGATAGATCGCGGCGGATGTGTATGCATCGCACGAAAAAACGCCGCGCCACCAGCTTCCCTGGCGACTTTTTTTGCCACTCTAATGAGACCGCGACGATTACGGGTGTGCCTCGGTGTTAATATAAATACCCCAAGCCCCGTGTGTCGTGTTGTAGTGTCCATTCTATGCCTTTGTTTGGATTTCTTTCTCCCGCTGACGTGAGGTCACCACAACAATGCCCATGGTTTATAGACTTGGTTTTAGGAAACAAGGTGCCATGGTGAGTTCGTCGGTTAACACACACGGAGGATGCATGATTTACCTAGGTTCAAGCCCCCGGTTGGTAAAAGCATACTTCCTTGCTTATCTGATTCTTGATTGATGATGACTATTACAAGGTCGCCGTAATGGCTATGGTATCTTACCTATCCCTAGATTGAATCCTCCTCTCTCGGTGATCCCTCCTATCCCTTAAAAAGGAGTCCAGGTCTAGGGTATCGTATCTGGGACGGTTACAAGTGGACGATTGATTAGTGCATTTTTAGCATGTTTTTACACCATTATTTCATCAAGATATCTCTAAGTAGCAATAGGATTTTTGTATTTTGCCGCGTTACCGCGCCCTTTTATGTGTGTCTACGCAGGATCTCAAGAAAATAAGGCAATGATGAAATATCAATAAAACTATCATTTTTATGATAATTCGACGTGATGAAAATCATTTAAGAACTTAATTATGCACCTGGGCGCCAAGGGAATGTGAGGAAAACTTCCAGAAAGTTTAGAGGGCATCGGTATGGGGGGAGCCCGCTGATGCCTACAATTATAATGGATCGCTGAAATCTTTGATGGGAAATATTACCCAAATTTATAGTTCGACTCAAGGGGAACACAAGAATACCAACAAGACTTTAGCAATTTAGACATCACTCTCAACCACATCTATATATCAATAAACTCACAAAGCAAGTAGTGATTTTATAGCAGTTGATTTAAATAGTAAAAGCAAACAGTAAATAGAAGCACCATATTTCCAGTTTTCCCGGAAATAGTAGTATGTAACTTTGAGTGGCTAAAAGCGTAGGCATGAGGCAGAAATGGGTTAATGTATGGATGATATTGATCATATAATGTAATCCAACTAACATAGCATTCATCTCTAATTTAGTTGTGTGTAGGTGTGTGATCCAAAAATAGTCATGCGTACTAACTAAGAGAATTAACATCTTTTGTCCTGCTTGCCCAACTTACCGGAATCAACTTGGAACTACAAGAAATTAAGGTCTACCCTTTCGAATAGACCGGAACAAAGCATTAAGATTCATGAACATACATAATCCTCGCACTATCACATATTCCTCTTGTTTTTTTCCTATTTGTCACCTTATGGATTCGCAGGTTCAACATAATAACAAGAAATACACCTTGCAAATAGATACCAACCTCATATATATGATAAAGCAATATAGGTTCAGTACTTAAATCATGCCACTCGGGCCCTAGTAACAAGCATTAAACATAGCAAAGGTGTACCAACACTCATACAAGAATACCTTCAAGACGAACACCTCAAATCTCGATACATGTAGATGATTACATGCTCAATCTCATCCAAAACTCATCCACCTCTTAAGCCTACAGAGAACTACTCACTCATGGTGATGGAGAGTGAGTCCATGATGGTTGATGATGATGTCGGTGGCGGTGATGATGAAGAAGCCCTCGAAATCCCTCTCTCCGGAGTGGAGAGCAGGATCAATCTGACCCCCAAAACAAAGATCGTGGTGTCGGTGGCGCTCTATTTTGCGAAACGACATCTCCTTCTAGGGGGTAGGTTTTTAGGGTATATAAGGCACCACGTGAAGGGGGAGGCGAAACAGCGACCGAGGGCCAAATGGGCCATAGTGGCGCGCCAAAAGAAGGTGGGCGCTGACATAGGCATCCCAGATGGGCCTGCCGAAGATAGTACCCGAGGTTTACGGGAAGCCCATTACCCGAAGTTTATGAAGCCCGGAAGCCCATAAAGACGTCGACTATGGCAAGTAGAGATAGATTAAGGGTAGAGACTTGTAACTTTACGGGATGGACTCAAAGAGCCTTCTGGCAACTGTAACTTGTGTACATGTAATACGAAACCCTCGGCTCCACGTCCTATATAAGGGGGAGTCGAGGGACAAAGAAAGGATCAATATCATTGTCAACAAACCCTAGCTTTTTAGCAGTCGAGCACCTTTTCGGCTGAAACCTTCGAGATCTACTTGCCCTCTACTTCCACGAAAACCCAAGTCTACAACTTGTAGGCATTGACAAGTTAATCCCTTGTCAGGCGCGCCACCTAGCCTCGTTTGGGCCTCGTGGCTCCCCTCTTGTGATCCAATGCTCCAGGTCCTTCCTTTTCATGAGAAACTTCCCTGGTATTTTTCCCTGATTTTATTCCTGCGAAAACTTGACAAAAAAAGGGAGACTTTGCTAAAAACAACATCAGATTCAGCAGTATTCATCCAAGTATGGTGAGATTCCGGAGCAAATCATTGAGCAAAGTGCTTGGAAAAGTAGATACATTTGAGATGTATCAACTCCCTCAACCTTAGCTCGTTGTTTGTCCTCAAACAACTCAAACATAGTGTAGAAGTGATAAAAGATTTTGACAAGAACTCTAATCTATGCATGCATAAACAATTTACATGGCAAGTATTCGATACATAGCTTCACAAATTAATGGCAAAGTGTTACTAAATATGCACTATGATCATGTTCCTCTATCCATGCATAGTGTATAGGAGGTACTATATGGCAACACTATTTGGACAAGATTAATTGATAGTAGCAAAAATTAAAGTTCTCGCATCGCATTTGATTGAATCATGAGCAAGGCCGTTGAGACCTTTTGATTCCTCCAATTGTTGACTAGTAAATTCATCATACTTGCATTGCAAAACCAAATAATGGGAGCATGTCGTATCCTTCCAGTCCTTTAACATTCAAACTCTCATAGAGGACTCATCCATGAGTAAGTAGCTAGTATTTTTGGTTGACCATAAAGTGGAGTGCCAAGGTAGGTGTTCGCTTCTTAGCTTAAACACCTTATGAGTGGAAGGGGTGCATCCCTTTTTATTATAAAACTGTAAGACAGCGGGCACGTCTTAGTTTTAGCCATGTCTATCTTCAAAGCACCCAACTCATTAGGTTCTATCTCTTCTCCTTATTGCCTCTCTTATTTTCTTTCTTCTTCCACTCTCACATTTTTTTCACTCTTCTAATTGTGGATGCTCTTTGCTGAAACTTTCACCATGATTAGGCATGGCTTCTTGTTAGCACCCCATTGATCTTCTCTCACGAGTACCACAATGAGGTACCTCCATGCCGCCTGTACAAAGGACCAAAGGAGATAGATATGTCTACTATATGCCATCCATACCGGGACAATATGAACAACAAATGGTGAGCATCCTCTCTAACTCTCTCTCACACTTTTTTCTCCGAATCTTTTTCATTCTTTCTTTGTCTTCTCTTTTTTCTTCTCTTTTTGCTTCTCTTTCTCTATCTCTCTTTTCTTTTATTTTTCTAGGAGGTGGCTCAATGGTTCAAGGCTAAAACTAAAATGGTTGGTCAACCAAATATACTATCAATCGACTTATATATGCTTCAACGATGAATTCTGCCATTTAAAGGGTTGGACCGTCACACAGACATCAATCTTCATATTTTAAAGACACATAGGAATACAATTCATCATTGAATATGTGCCAAGTATGCAATAACAAGTATAATGCGATGTGTAGACTTTACTCAAAATCACTATCTCTCAATGAAGTATAAATAGCAATCCTCAATAATATCTCACTAGCATCATAAATAGAGACGAGAACACAAAGGTAGTAAACATCTAATATCACTTCCCCAAGTATTTATGATACTATATACCAGTATTTGCTATCGTTAAATTCCATACATGAATATAGAAAACGTGTCATACCTCTTTTATCGATCCTCACATGCAGTTTCATCATTGTTGTTCTTCCTCTCCCAACCGGAACTGCACAACAAGCTCACATATAGAACTAAGAAATTTAAACTTGGTTCACTCAAAGCATCTCATTCTTACAGTAGCAACCTTAAAGATATGATGTCAATAAGGTGTCTCATGTGGCTGGGATCCATACAAAATTATAGCATTCAGTTAAGACCAATAGCAAGTTCAACTAGCCACTTTTAGTGATGAAAAGCAAATCTGCCAAGAAATTCTAGCAGGTGTGCATCTCTTTTTTATCCCTACTTAGACATCCCAGGAATTTTTGCCAATTTTTGTGAGGGTAGGGGATGAAAATTGATGCCAAAATTTCAGCTCAATCGGAGTTACATGCTAAGAATTAAAAATAAAATGGTGAACAACATCATGCATATTTTGTTACTACCTTTTCATTGTTTTACTAAAACAAAAATCTTTTTGGTTTTTTGTTAAAACGAAACTAAATGCAGCAACATAAATAGAAATATTTTCGGGTTTTTCAAATTGCAAATTATAGGAACTACAATGCATGCAAAGAAAACTATCATGGCAATGTACAATGGAGAAGGAGCGGAAGAGCACATACTCCCCCAAGCTTGGGGTGAAGCTAGTAGCCGGGATAGTCAGGGTCTGGACCCCAACCGTGTGATTCATCATCGTAGAAGGGCCTTGGCTGCCCCCACTATGAAGAATCACCTTCATTACCCCATTGGGAAGAAGATCCTTCCCCAGGCTGGCAGTCTGGCACGACAGGTGCGAACCCCCGGGCATCCGGTGCTAGCGGTACAGGCGCATAACATGTGTCCTGTGTAGGTAGCGCGGGTGCATTCCATGCATCATGTGCAGGTGGTACATGCTCATACCATTCCTCCTGTGGCGGCGGAGGTACTTCCTCCAATACCTCATGATGAGGAGGTTACGGGGCCTCCTCGGGCCATGCATCATCTTGTGGAGCTTCGGGAGCCAACTCCCAGTCAAGTTCTTCTTGTTCAATGATCCATCTATCTGATAGCCTATCAAAATATTCAAGATGAAGGGGAATAGTACAAGCGAAACAACCTTTCCTGACAATGTACTTATACTTCCAAAAGTCCTTATACCACACTCTAATAATAATATCCATTCTAACCAACATTGTAGAATCCAATAGGTTGGACTCTAAAATTTCAGTTCCAATTTTATTAAATCCTCGTTCTTATTTAATGTGCTCATAGACCATAGTGGCAATAGCACCAACATAGAGTGGCTTAGATTCATTGTGAATAACAACATAAGACAAAGTTCTAGCAATAATTACACCCAAGTTAAATTCAGGATATGTTCCATTCCTAGCACAACTCAACAAATAGAAAATAGGACATGTGCAAGCAGTTGTTCTTCCGAGCTAGGAATCCCCTAACTAGGAACAAAGCAAAGTAGCTCAACCCTGGAAGTTGAATATGACAGAGTTTACTCCTACGGATATCATTAGGAACATCCACACTAATGCTTCTCAAAAATATCTAGAGTTATTCATCAGAATCACTAGGGATTTCTCCCCAACTCCCAATATTTGGGACATTAATAGCCTTGCAAAATTCATCAATGGACATAACAAACCTATGTTGTTTCACGAAATATGTAACATCAAATTTGGCAGGGATAATTTTACCTCTCTTACCTACCCTTTCCTTGGTCTGTGCAAACCTGAATGAAGCGAGAAACTCGCGAGTTATCTCTGCATACGTCTTGTCGGGACGGCTTGCAAATCTATCCAGCCTTGTATGCTCCAGGAAGAAGGCAAAATCTTCCTCTATATGCATCTCCTTGAGCATCCTTGGATCTTGCCACCTAGTGGCATGCTCATATAGAGCTTCCGCTTGATAGATCAAAACATCTTCAAGTTGTTGCTCATCATCCATATTGAGGGCCATTCTAACATTCCTTCTCGATCTTAGGCTGATAAATAGCCCTTTTCCCTTCTCCATGAGAGTATTAACCTACAACACTTAATCAAAACCACTGAAAAATTAGATGTAGCAGGTTATATATGCTCAAGAATACTCATAGAGTCTCTACCAAGCAAAACTACCAATTATTTCACCCCAAAACTTGCAAATCTAGGGATTTCACAAGCATAATATGTGACACCAAGAACAACATCCTCCTCAAAATATAAAGCATCATATCAAAAACAAATTGGATGGGTGGAGGAGTCACATAATGAAGAGTAATTCCACCAAAGGAATTTGCAAATGGATGCCCAAATTGAGAGATCGACAATGGAGTAGAGGATTTTTTTTTTGAAGGATACCTAGTCGGGTTTTGAGTCTAAGGGAATGACCTGGGAACTTGCCCCTCATCTAACTCCCTCTATTGGGCCAAAGAGGACAGGTGGCGCACCCAAAGAAGGTGGGTGCGCAACCCCTGCTCTTTTCTCCCCTGGTTGATGTTTTGTCTCGTCCTTTTGCCTGGTGGATCCCCTGTGCAGAAAAATGAAATGTGTATTTTTTGGTGATTTTTGAAGAACATTTTCTATGTAATTTTTTTCAAAACTCAAAAACTGTTAAAAGCTAACAGAAAATAATTAAGGGAATTAATGCTAAATGGAAAAACTTGAAAGAAATTTTAATACTAATGCAACAATAAAGTACTAGGAATCATGATCTTATCATTATCATGTTAAGAATGAGGTTGATCAAGTCTCATTATTACTATGATAAAGATAGAAACAATGATTCAATATAAATAAAGGAAATTTTAGGGTAACTCATAATGGATTGGAATTGTTCCAACCATCAATACTTGGTACTTTGGTTTTGGAGGAGGAATTGGTATTTCAAATCTTCCAGTTTTTAGAAACTTTGGCTCAGTAACATTGTCAGTTTTCTTTGGTAGCTCAATAGAATTCTTATTAGGGAAATGTATAGTATGCTCCTTTCCTTTTACATGGAAGGTGACCTTGCTTTCAGTGCAATTTATAACAGCCCCTACAATATTTAGAAAAGGTCTAACAAGAATAATAGATAAATTATCATCTTCAGGCATTTCTAATATCACAAGGTCCGTAGGAATTTGCACACTAGCAATCATAATATGATCATCTTCACATATACCAATAGGAATAGTAGTGGATTTATCAACCATTTGAAGTGAAACCTCAGTGGGAACTAATTTATTGAAGTTAAGCTTCTTATAAAGAGAGTGGCATTACACTTACCCCTGCTCCTATATCACATACAACATATTTCACATAGGCATTCTTAATAGTGCAAGGAATAGTAGGAATATCTGGATCTCCACGCTTTTCTGGTAACTTCCCTTTAAAAGAATAATTAGCAAGCATAGCAGCAATAGCTTCATTGGATATTTTCCTGTTATTATTGACAATGTCTTTCATATATTTTGAATATGGAGGAATTTTAATAGCATCAACAAGAGGAATTTGCAAATACAAAATCTTTATCAATTCAATAAACTTCTAAAATCTTTCATTGTCTAGAGTTTTAGTTACCACTTGGGGATATGGTATAGTTCTATGAACCCATGGATCCCTTTCTTTACCTTTTGGTTGAGGTGGAGCCTTCTTCTTCTTACTTTTATCCTTGGAGGATTGGGGATCCTCATTTATTTTAGGCCCAAATTCTTTATTAGCAACATCTTCAGGTGGTTCTTTATGTGGTTGAGACATTTCCACATCTTCTTCATTATTATCGTCTTCAGTTTCAGCATCAGAAATAGATATATCATTATCTTGATCTTCAGATTTCTCATTTTCTTCAGTTTCATTGGGGATTCTCCTGCAATATATTCCTTCTTGCGAACTTCTTGTTCTTTTCTCTCTAGACGATGTCCTTCAAGATAATCAGGGTCCTGGGTACCTTGAACCTCCTCTTGTATTAACTCCACAAACTTGTATTTTCTCATCAAGAAGCTTTTCATATAGATTATTTTGAATAGAAATCATTTGATCAACTTGATTATGCATCATATGATAATATTTGACAATCATTTTAAGAGAATCTACACAAGAGTTCAAATTTTTATGAATAATTTCTATATTGCGAGATTTTTTTCATTATATCTCTTCTAATATCATAGTCAAAACTTCCTCTATCATAAGTAGAATCATTAACAAAAGAAACTTCAGTAGGAGATGATACCTCTTTATTACCTTTACCAAAATTTATAACATGCACTTGAATAGGAAAACATGACTCATCGATAGAAAAATTAAAACCCTCTCCAGAGATTTTCTCTTCCATATGTAAAATCTTCTTCAATATACCAATCTTCGTAGTTCTTCCTGATGCTATCCGCTAATTCCTTAGCTGCTTCCACAGTCTAGTCCCTAAAAATATTACCTGCAATATTGTCTAGATAAGATCTAGATCCTTCAGTTTGCCCATTATGAAATATATCAAGTAATTGGTTATCGTTTAAACCATGGCCTGGACACTTCCTCTCAAGGGCACTAAATCTCCCCAAAGCTTGAGGAATGCCTTCTTCTCTACCTTAAGCGAAGTGAATAGTTTCTACAACCATAGCATGTATTTTACTGGCAGGGAAATATTTATTACAAAACAAATAGATGCAAGCTTCCTTACTAGTAATAGACTTAGGTGCTAAAGAATTATACCAAGCTTTTGCTTCTCCTCCAAAAGAGAGAGGAAATAATTTCAAGAAGTAATAGCGCTTTTGGATCTCAGAATTACCAAATACATTAGCTAGCTCAGAGAGGTTTATTAAATGCTCCCAAGGAAGTTCATCCTCTCTACCATTAAACTTAATAGCTTCAGCTCTTTCTATTTTCTCAGGCTCAACACTAAATTCATAGTCTTTATCTTTAATGTATATCACACGTGGTTCAGTTTTTCTAGCATCACGAAATAAATCATCTAAGCAAGAACCCAAACTAGGTTCAAATTCATCCAAATTATCTAGCTCGACATTCATAAAAGTTTCAGTAAATATACCATATTCTTCATCATTTGACATTTTAGGATTCAGAGAATTATCATTTTCATTATAAAGTTCATCATCGTCAAATTCAGATTCCATATGTTCATCAGACATAGACTTAGATAAATCAGGCGGACCCACTTTATCCTTGTCAACATCCAACAAATATTTTTAATTACTAGTTGACATAATAGATAATGGTGAACTAGTTTGAACAATAGCTTTCTTTTTAGTACCGGGAGTAGTAGCAGCTTGAGGTGAAAAATGTGGTCTAGAAGGCAAATCCGTACCTTTCCTTGTAGTGGAGGGCCTAAGATCCTTCTTAGCAGGTTCCTTATTCTTTCCCATGGCGAGAAACAAATAAGTGCATCAAGTAAATTATAATAAGTTGTCTTACCAATAAAGCTAGGTTCCCCGGGAACGGCGCTAGAAAATGTCTTGAGGCCCACAAGTATAGGGGATCGCTGAAATCTTCGATGAGAAGTATTACCTAAATTTATAGTTCGACTCAAGGGGAACACAAGAATACCAAAAGTCTTTAGCAATTGAGACGTCACTCTCAACCACACATGTATATCAATAAACTCACAAAGCAAGTGGTGATTTTATAGCAGTTAATTCAAAGCAGTGAAAGCAAACAGTAAATAAAAGTAGCAGATTTCCAAGTTTCACCGGAAGTAGTAGTATGTAACTTTCAGTGGCTCAAAGCGTAGGCATGAGGAAACAATGGGGTAATGTTTGGATGATATTGATCATATAATGTAATCCAACTAACATAGTATTCATCTGTAATTCAGTTGTGTGTAGGTGTGTGATCCAAAAATTGTCATGCGTACTAACTAAGAGAATTTGCATAAAATCTTTTGTCATGCTTTCCCATTTTACCAGGCTCAACTTTGGAACTACAAGAAAATAAGGTCTACCCTTTCCAAAAGGCCGGAACAAAGCATTAAGATTCATGAACACGCATAATTCTTTCCCTATCTGTCACCTTAGGGATTCGCAAGTTCAACATAATAACAAGTAATACACCTTGCAAAAAGATATCAACCTCATATATATGATAAATAAATATAGGTTCAGTACTGAAATCATGTCACTCAGGTCCTAGTAACAAGCATTAAACATAACAAAGGTGTACCAACACTCATACAAGAATATCTTCAAGACAAACACCTCAAATCTCGATACATATGGATGATTGCATGATCAATCTCATCCAAAACCCATCCACCTATTAAGCCTACAAAGAACTACTCACTCATGGTGATGGAGAGTGATTCCATGAGGGTTGATGATGATGTCGGTGGCGGTGATGATGAAGAAGCCCTCGAAATCCCTCTCTCCGGGGTGGAGAGCAGGATCAATCTGACCCCCAGAACGAAGATCGTGGTCTCGGCGGCACTCTGTTTCACAAAACTTGGTTTCCTTCCAGGGGTAGGAGGATTTTAGGGTATAAAAGGCACCACGCAAAAGGGGGAGTTGAGATGGCGACCGAGGGCCAAACAGGCCCTGGTGGCATGCCTAAAGAAGTGGGTGTGCCACCTGGCCTTGTTTGGGCCTTGTGGCTCCCCTCTCGTGATCCAACGCTCAAGGTACTTTCTTTTCATGAAAAACTTCCCTGGTTTTTTCCCCGATTTTATTTCCTGCGAAAACTTGACAAAACGAGACTTTGCTAAAAACAACATTAGATTCAGCAGTTTTCATCCAAGTATGGTGAGATTCTGGAACAAATCATTGAGAAAAGTTCTTGGAAAAGTAGAAACATTTGGGATGTATCACCCGCCCGTACCGTCCGCACATACGACGTGTGACGAGGGGGCTCCTCGGCAATGCCCACCATGAGGGGATTAGGGTTGACAGAATCCTGCAAGTTAGCACGAGACATTGGATACCAAACGAACATAAGGCGAGATTTTACCCCGGTTCGGGGCCCTCGATGAGGTAAAACCCTTACTCCTGCTTGTCTGATCTTGATTTATCGATGAAAAAGGTTACAATGGGGAAGCCGATAGACTGCGTTGTGGTGAACTCGCCGAAAGACAAGGTTTCTCGGGTTTGGTGCGTACGGGGTTGTGTAGGGTGGTTTTCGATGTCCTCCTGCAGGCCCTCTACTGGCCTTTATATAGGAGGCCAGGTGACATAGGCATCCCCAGTGGGCCTGCCGAAGATGGTACCCGGGGTTTACTGAAGGCCCAGGACTCGAAGAATAAGAAGATTCGGAAGCCCAAGATGTTAGTAAGGAAAGCTAAAGTTGTATTAGGAAGTTTAACTTGTAATCTTGCGGGACGGGTATGAAACCCTCCCGGACTCTGTAACTTGTGTATCACAAATCCCTCGGCTCCACCTCCTATATAAGGGGGAGTCGAGGGACAAAGAAAGGATCGAATCTATTGTCAACATAACCCTAGTTTTACCATCAGCGAGTACTTTTCGGCTGAAACCTTCGAATTGCCCTCTACTTCTAACAAAACCCTAGTCTACAACTGTAGGCATTGACAAGTTAATCCCTTGTCAATTAGCGCCATCTGTGGGGATTAGAGGTTGCAAGGAGCTGATCTCAATGGCACGTTCGAATCGTCACGTCGGTAGCAAGCAATGCGATGGATCGAGGTAAACAGGTCAAAACCGATCTAGTCGATTTTATTCCTCACCCGCCTCCCATTTGGATGCATGTGCATATCTGGAGGAGCCCATCGTGATGACTTTCGGAGAATTCCGATTCAGCGTCGACAAGGAAGGATCTTATCGTCTCGAAGTTCCGATCTCGTCGGAATTATCAGCGATCGATTCTGACTTTTCGTCGAGCGGTGAAGAGCTTTCGTCGCCACGCTTCATCAACACCAAGGCAAGCGGAAAGCTCGCCAAGATCTTCAGCGACACGTCCCCGATGGACTCGGACAAGCAGCTGGCAGCGGGCCTTCAACTTCATCGACAAATCTGCTGTCATTGGAAAGGTCTTCACCAATCTCTATGATGGTGTCACCAATCCTGATAAAAATCAACACTCAAAATATCATCAGGTCTATGCAATTGAGGAGACAAACCGAATAGAACCGGAGACGTCAGAGGCTTTCGACGATTTGGGAAATCCATACGTTGATCCCACTGATCTCAGAAGAGGTCTAGGAACAAAATATGTCGGGACCACTCCACGTCTAAGAGTTCAGCTCCCGCAGGCAGTGTGGGATAGAGCCGCAAAAGCCATGGATGGTTCGGAACCAATGACCACAACCGCTACTGCAGAAGAATTACAAGCCTATCAATACAGACTTGCTCGTGTGAGTAGGGAGTTGGAAAACAGACAACCTCCCGAATAGAAGAAAGGAGGCAGCCTCCGCGTCAAGCGGCGGCGAGCAAGTCGACAATCAGGAACTTCGGGAGATAGCAAAGCTCGGAGGAGAGCAAGATCTCGGCTGCAAAATATACCTGAAGAAGAGAGAGGAAATATAATTCAAAATCTCGACATGTCCTTCATGATGATTGATACAAGGGGAAATATTATCCCGAAAACACCAGAAGCTGGGTACATGACAACGCAAGCTTATATCCTCGCGTCCAGACCACCCCCTGGGGACCCGAGAGAAGCATTGTTTAACATGGCAATGGCTGGAGTTGGAGTCATGGGAACAGCGTTCGCAGCTACACCTCCCGAAGGAACGGCAAGGCAAAATAGTCCGAGACCCACTGCAGAAGTGCAAGATCCACCGAGAGCAAGTGGAGCAAGGGATACAACGGCTTAGGCAAGGGTGGATAGAGCGAGACAAGAAAGAAGAGAACGTCGGCATTCACCGGAAGTTGCCGAGGAAGACATGTGTGGGCTTCCGTGCTTTACGAGACGAGTTCGAAAAACTCGAGTCTCGTCAGGGTTTAAGCTACCCGAAAATTTCAAGAAATTTGACGGTTTACATGATCCCGAGGATTGGCTAGTTGATTACCTCGAGATGGTCAAGTTGATAGGCGGAACCAGGGAAACAGCCATACAGAGCATCCAAGTACACTTGAGTGGAGCCGCGCGATCTTGGATAAAGAAACTTCCTCCAGGTTCCATCGATAGCTGGGATAGTTTTGAGGATATCTTCGTGAAGAATTTCCGATCCACCTGCAAGAAACCCGCGTCTTTGGAAGAGCTGAGGCGTGTAGACAGAAACATGATGAATCAATGAGAAAATATATACAGAGGTGGAATATTATCAAAAACTTGGCAGAGGACATATCTGACGAGAGGGCAATAGACACGTTCGTAGCAGGAATTCGACGAGGAGATTTCGTCGAAGACCTAGGGAGAACCAACCCAAAAACAATATCAGCACTGATGGAAATAGCAAATAGATGGGCAGATGGAGAAGATGCTATACACAACAAGCGACACAGGTCGCCAGAGGAGGACCGCAGTCGAAATTTTCAAAATAGAAGGCGATTTTCTCGACAGTTCTATAATAATGATGCTCCTGCCACATATCAGCTGGTTTACGAGGAAAACTGGAGGAAATAGTCGAGATGATTATCAAAGAAGTAATGAGCAACAAGGCGACAACAGAGGCGACTTCCGTAGTAACAGGCAAAATAGTGGACCAAGGTTTCAGAGACCATATGTGTCTCCCGAGGATATGATGAACGGGCCATGTTAGATGCATTTTTATCTCGACAATAATGGAAAGAGGCAATCAGGGCATCTGCAGAAGGATTGTCGTAATTTTCAAGCAATGTTGTGGGCTGTAGGGATAGCCAACGCTCAAGCAATGAACAGAAACCCTCAAGGGCCCAGGAGTGAGATCCACCTTCCACCTCCTCCCGCAATTACGGACGAAAATCGGCACCAGCTTAGAATAGCGGCAGCACCACACCCACCTCCATATGTTGACCCTAACTCCAATGGTGCGGTCTCGATGATTCAAAGCTAGGCCGTCCAATAGGGCTCAGAAAGTAATATCGCGGCAAGTGTTCATGGCAGAGAAGATGCCTCCACCAACGGTTGAGTACCTAAATTGGTCGGGACAGGACATTGGCTTCACAATTGCGGATCACCCGCAGCAAGTTCCTCGACCAGGGCAATCTGCACTTATCCTACCCGCAATCATCGCTGGTTTTGACGTGTCGAGAGTCTTTATAGATGGCGGCAGCAGCTTAAACCTTATGTATGCAGATACACTAAGGAAGATGAACATATCCCCGGCAAATCTAAAACCAATCGACACACGTTTCCACGGAATCACGCCAGAGAAGCCGAGCTATCCGTTGGGGAAGATCAATCTCGACGTACAGTTTGGGACCCGAGAAAACTACAGGATAGAGAAGCTGGAGTTTGAAGTCGTGGATTTCCCGTCGAAATATCACGCCTTGTTGGGACGACCAGCATATGCCAGGTTTATGGCGGTACCACATTACACTGTTGTGGAGGTTGCCTGGACCTAAGGGACCAATTACAGTCAAGGGAAGTTTTGCGCTAGCTGATAAATGTGACAAGGATTTTCATCGGCTATCAGAAACTTTCGGGATGCAAGCAGAATATAAGCCGTCAAGGCTCACAACTGACTGTGATGTGCTGCCAGATACAGGAAGGCCACTCAGGGAACCAACCTTCAACACTGCTAAGGACTCAAAAGAGGTGCAGATCCACCCGACGGATCCAAAGAAAACGACGTCCATTGCAACAAATATGGACCTCGCATAGGAAAGCGCGCTCATCGAGTTCCTCCGTGAGCACTGGAAAATCTTCGCATGGTGTCCAGCTGACATGCCAGAGTACCAGGGAACTTGTCGAGGACCACCTAAACTTGGATCCAATTGCGAGACCAATCAAACAACCTTTGCGGCGTTTTGAACCAAACCGCAAAGCTATGTTATCAGAAATCGATCGACTCAGAGAAGCTGGTTTTATTAAAGAGATATCTACGAAGCCACATGGGTAGCTAACCCAGTGATGGTGCCGAAGAAAAACACGAAAGTCCTTCGCATGTGTGTCGACTTTACGTGTCTCAATAAACACTGTCTAAAGGATCACTTCCCCTCCCAAGGATCGATCAAATCATCGACTCCACGGCAGGATGTGAACGTCTTTCCTTCTTGGATGCCTATTCTGGTTATAACCAGATCAGATTAAAAGAAGATGATGAAGCCAAGACAGCATTCATAACACCTTATGGCGTGTTCTGCTATAGAACAATGCCTTTTGGTCTAAAAACGCGGGAGCAACATATCAGCGGATGATGCAGAAGTGCCTTGCAACACAGATTGGAAAAAATGTACAAGTCTACATTGACGATGTCGTCATAACATCAAAAAAGGGAACAACGCTGATCGAAGATTTGAAAGAAACCTTCGACAACCTTGACAAGTTCTGCCTTAAGTTAAACCCGACAAAGTGCTCCTTTGGTGTTCCTGCGGCAGAACTCTCGGGTTCCTAGTATCGGCAAGAGGGATCGAGGCCAATCCAGAGAAAATCCAAGCCATCGTAACGATGAGGAAGCCGACAAAGTTGAAAGAAATACAACAGTTGACGGGCGAGTCGCAGCTTTAAGTAGATTCGTCGCCAGGCTAGGAGAAAAGGCACTGCCGTTTTACGCATTGATCAAACAAGGAGAGAAGTTTCAGTGGAACGAGGAAGCGGACAGAGCTTTCGAGAATCTCAAGCGCACAATTTCGACACCACCAATCTTGGTGGCTCCCAAGGAAAAAGAACCCCTCCTGTTATACATTGCAGCCACACCTCAGGTGGTCAGCACGACTCTCGTAGTCCAAAGGGAAGAAGAAGGAAAGCTCCATGGAGTACAGAGGCCAGTATATTTCATCACTGAAGTATTATCGCCTTCAAAACAGCGGTACCCGCAGCACGAAGCTAGCATATGGAGTGTTTACAACAGCAAGAAAGTTGCGACATTATTTTTCGGCGCACGATAATAGTGGTCAACGAGGCTCCTCTATCAAATATATTAAACAATCCAGAAGCTACGGGTCGTGTCTCCCTTTGGGGAATAGAGCTTTCCCCTCGGGACATCACGCATGAAAAAAGAAAAGCAATAAAGTCGCAAATCCTACCAGATTTGATCGCAGAGTGGATGGAGCTACAAAATACAGGACCTCATTTATCGAGAACCCGGACTATGAACTTTGATGGGTCCAAAAGGTTAGAGGGCGCTGGAGCAGGCGTGATACTAATATCACCTGAAGGCGACAAATTAAAGTATGTCTTACGGATGACGTTCCCAAACGCGTCTAATAATGAGGCAGAATATGAAGCTCTCATACACGGGATGAAGATGGCTAAAGCTTGTGGTGCAACTCGACTGAAAATCTTTGGCGACTCACAATTGGTGGCTCTGCAGGTCATGAATCAACGTGATGCAGTCAATGAAAGTATGATAACATACAAGGAGATGTATAACGAGCTAGAAAAGCTGTTTGATGGATGCGAGGTGAATCACATCAGCTGGTTGAGCAATGATGAAGCCGATGTTCTTGCAAACATCGGGTCGCAATGTCTCGCGATTCCACCAGGCGTGTTTTGGGAAGAAATAAGCGAGAGATCCACAAAGCCGACGAAACCAAAGAAGAAGGAGAAGGATGAGAAACCCTCGGGGCTACAAAAGAAACAGGAGGAAGAAGAGGAACAGGAGCTAGTCATGATGGTGCAAATTCCATGGATGCAGGCGTACATATCGTACATCCTAAGGAAAACAATACCCGACGATCCAGTAGAAGCTAGGCGAGTAATCAGGCGTTCTAAAGCCTTTACTGTGGTCAAAGGGGAGTTGTACAAGCGAAGTATTTCGGGTGTGCTACATCACACCCGAGGAAGGAAGGATAATCCTGAAAGATGTACACGAAGGAATATGTGGGCATCACGCAAGCCGAGCTATCGCGGCCAAGGTTTTCAGAGCAGGATTTTATTGGTTGACAGCAATTGAGGATGCGAAGGAAATAGTGCGAACTTGCGACGCGTGCCAAAGATTCGCCGCAAAACCTCATTCTCGCAGCAGAGTTGATGCCAATCCCGTTGTCTTGGCCCTTTGCTCAATGGGGTCTCGATATGGTGGGAAAGTTACATAAAGCTTCGCCAGGAGGATATGAGTATATGCTCGTTGCCGTCGATAAATTCACCAAATGGATAGAAGCAAAGCCGATAAATTCACCAGACGGCGCGTCGGCAATCAAGTTTGTGAAAAACATTGTCTTTCGATTTGGAGTTCCTCATAGCATCGTCACGGATAATGGCAGCAATTTCACATCCAAGGAGTTCAAAGCATACTGTGCAGAAGTGGGCATCAAATTGAGTTTCGCATCGTCGCACATGACCAATGGTCAAGTCGAGAAAGCCAATGGTATCATCTCGTAATGGTATCAAGAAGCGCTTGTTAGGACCATTGGAAAAAGCTCGACATACTTGGCCGAAGAGTTGCCAAGCGTGTTATGGAGTATCCGAACAACACCAAATACAGCGACACAGAGACGCCATTCTTTGGTCCATGGAGCTGAAGCAGTCTGCCGATAGAAATAGAGCATGATTCTCCCCAGTCACGAATACGATGAAGAAACTTCCGAAGAGCTTTGGAGGATGATGTCGACGCACTCGATGAGGCTCGAGATGAAGTGTTATCACGGTCGCTAAGTACCAGCAAGATCCGAAAAACTACCACATCGACGATTGCGACCACGATCTTTTCAAGTTGGAGATTTGGTTTTACGACTCAATCAAAAAGCCATGAAAAACTCGAGTCGCCGTGGCTTGGCCCTTACATCGTCACAGAAGTAATTGAAGGAGGAGCATACAGAATCAAGGACAAGAAGACAGCAATCGCTGAGCCAAATCCTTGGAACGTGGCGCAGCTCAGGCGTTTTTACGCTTAGAAGCCAAAATATAGTCTCCTTTGTAAACATACAATGTACTGAAATGCCCGCGAGTTTTCAGACGCACTCTTCCTTTTTCGGGCACCGAGTGGGGCCGGGAAAGGTTTTTAATGAGGACTCGCGTGCTGCAATATAATAAAGATAGTGGAGATATACATCTTTTTCTTTGACCAGAAGATACAATATATATATACACAATGTCGACGAATACAACTTGCAAAATATTTCGCCTTGGTGCAAAACACCTCGCAAAATAAAACGGTGATACAAAATAGTGATCAACAAAAAACTCGGGGGAAGCACCCGCAAAGATAGCACATTCAATATAATTTATTCTGCCTTGGGTCAACCTCGCATTATCAAAAAAAATCGCCACCAAAACGCCCGGGGGCGTGATAAGGAAAAAGAACAAATCTAGTGACTTTACAACATAGATTATGTTTACAACATACAAGATACAATTCTCGAGACATGAACCTTCAATTGCTGCCCAGTATATTATCTATGGTTAATCGCTCATTATTTGATGCACGAGTACTATGTTCAGCATAGCTACCCTTCACGAAGAATTCGGCGTCCATCCGAAGAAGCTCGTCCATCATGTCCTCTGCAACAGGAGTCACAATGTCATCATACTTGCCGAAGTTCCTCTTCCTTTTCGCCATCTTGGCCAGGCACTTAGGAACAATTTGACCCATGTCTAACTTCGGGTAGCAAATTTTTATCATAATCATAGCAAACCTCGCGCCAGCTAATTGGGCCCGCACAAAGCCGTGGATTCGAGGAGCATCCCGAATTTTTCCATCGAGCAGGAAGGGTTTCGACATTTTATTACGCGGAACATAGCGCCGTAAACCGAGACAATGTCTTGGTGCGAAGTCGAGAAATTCGCGGACCTGACCCGCGCGATCTTGAAATCGACAATTTGGCGGGTACGTTCAGCTGTACCCCAAAAGTTAGAACCATGCTGCAGTGCAAGTCTGAGAAGCGCATTGGATCGGGCCTCAACACGTTGATCCTCGGCAGCAGTATCCAAGAAAGAACCTGTTTTGATAAAAGAATCAGCAAGAGCAGAGAAGATAGCAAGAGAAATATCAAGCACGGCCAAGTTAAAATAAAGCATACCTGTCATATCCAAGCTAGCGTCAGTCATCAGCTGAAGCATGTAATTCTCTCGGGAAGAAGCTTCGGCAGCCTCAGAAATTGCAGTTTCCTTGGCAGCTATGGCATCCTGAGCCTGTTGAAGCGCAATTTTTTCCCTCTCCGAAGATTTTCGAGACTGCTCCATTATCATAAGTGATTGTTTCTTCGTAGATTGGAGTTGCTGGCGAAGTTCCTCCAAGTCTTGTGCTGAACCTTTACTCGATGAATCTTCAATAAATTTGACAGCGACATGTGTTTTCTTTAAACGGGACGAAGCAGGAAAAACTTCGGAAGGACGGGGAGTTGCAGTATAGTTGTCAAAAATCAACTGAAAATAAAAGTTTCGACATCAATCATCAAGCAAAGATAGATTTCCATTGATTCTCAAAGTATGTACATGGCTATTACAAAAGAAGGGTCCCTAGTGAACTACTAAAGCAGTTGCCGCCAAAGCTACTAAGGCGACAACGCCAAAAGAGAGTAAAAACTAAAAGAAAAGGCAAGGTGGTCTACTTGACCTCCGGTTTCGACGAACTGGGGGCAGGAGCTGGCTGGTATCCAAGGTAGGCAAGGATTTTCTTCGAATTAGGCTTGGCAGCCTTAATCGATTGCCACCTCTTCGTTTCCATCTCCTCCGTGCCGCCAACTCTTGCCCAGTCGACGTCTTGTTGGCTGTCAGCAACCAAGGCAATAGTACCTTCGACACCAACTTTCAACCCTTCTTGGCGAAGTTGGAGTCCAAGGTTTTCTTGAGAAGTGAAGCACTTGGCGAGAGCAACAAAAGTTGCGGGTTCCTCCTTCTTCTTGAAAAATATGGGAAAAGCCGCGACAGGCCAATCTTAGCTTCAGCAAGGCCGTCGCGGGCTTCATCACCATGGATTTCAAGAAGAGACAACGCGTCAAGGAGTTGGTCACCTTCAGGGTTTTCCAGCTCATACTCTTGATTTGTTCTCCCTGAATAAAGTAAAAAAGAGTTGATCAAAAGAAAAAGGGAACAAAGACGACACAAAGAAGCAGCAAGGGTCTGAGCACTTACTAATAAAACGTCGAGTTTGCGACTCCAAGCGAGTAAGGATTTCTTCTTCGCGAGCAGACTGCTGAGCTATGTTTTCACTCAGTGAATTTTCCGTGTCGTGAAGTCTTTTTTGAAGATCTTCGACGGCAGCAGCATCTGCTTCAGCTTTCTTGCGAGCTTTTTCGCTTTGCTCTAACTTCACAGCAAGAGCGTCAGCGCGCTTGTTGGACTCCGCATGATTTTCTGGCATAATAAGAAAGACAAGTGAAATATTGTAGCAAAAAATGGCGACAGAATATACTCGCTAAGGAAAGACAAATAAGGAAAAAAGAGGGTACCTTCAAGTTTGGCGGCATACTCGCGGTACCCGACAAATTGGGTACCGAAGCGGATAAGCTCCTTCATGAAAGGCTGAAGAGAAGACCATGAAAAGGGGATCAATATAGGAAGTGAAAAGTTCGACATCACGAAGAAACAAGGAGAGGGAAGTTCAAAGCAATGAAATCAATATAGGGAGAAGAAGATAACTTACTTCTTCCATTAAAGGAGTCGTGGAACAACCAATTAACATGGTAGGTTCCTTGGCTGTTTCTACCCTAGCTCTCTTCGGCGAAGGAGCTTGGGGGCTTACAACTGGTGTAGGATGCTCTATGTTTTGTTGAGGAGGAGAAGTTTCGTCGCCATCAGGCTGAGCTTCGGAAACAACTAAAGTACGGGACGTGCTCGTTCGAGCAGTCGCGTCAATAGGTGCATCCTCCTCTTCATCGCCACTGCAACAAATAAAGCGACAAGATAAGAAAGCAATTTGGAAAAGTATCGAGAACAAACAAATATAGTGCACCAAGAACTTACGAGCTAACAAGAGCAGCCTCGTAAGGATCGAAAGCTTTCTTCCCAGCATCAGGAGCAGTCTCTCCGGCATGTGCAGCATCGGCTTTGGAGGTGCCAGAATCAACAATCTCATCCCTTTTCCTCTTGTTCTTCGGAGAAGCAGCTGGGAGGGAAGAGCGTGTTGATGAGGTAGCCTCGGTTTCAATCTCTTTTTCAAGAGAAGCCGCGGATTTTTGGGAACCCGCGACTTCACTTTCAGGGCGAGAAGTACCCGGGTTGTCGTCGGTGACAACGGCCCGTTCTTCGACTTCCCCACCTTCGGGAAGGGGGGAAGAGAAGCTAGAACAGGATGGCCCTGTGAAAAAACAAAGAGTGTTGCCAAAAAGTTATACAAAAAGGCGCTAGCAAAAAAGTAGTCGACAGATACCAAAAACTCGAGAAGACAATATAATAGTCAAGAGGAAAAATTACCTCGGGAAGGGGATTGGTGCTACAAAATGGCTTAACGTGGCAAGAAGATGGAATGGTGTCCTTCTTGTTAAGCTTTGAAATTCTTCGAATCAACTTCTCCAAGTCCTTCACAGAAGATCCTTGGAGAGTCTCTCGACATCTTCATCACCAGCATACATCCAAAGGAGATTTTTGCGAGCTTGCAGAGGCTGCACTCTAATCCTAAGGAAGTAGGCTGTGATTTGGATACCCGATAATTCCTTGCCACGGGTGTTCTGGAGCTCATGAATGTGAGTCATCAGCGCCTCTGTCGCCAATTTCTCTTCTTCGGTAGCTTCAGCATCCCAGGATCGGCGGAAATGAATCTTGGCTCTTCCATCAAAAGGAGCAATGTTGTACTCCACTGAACCAGAGCTCTCTTCATGTACATAAAGCCACCTCTTGCGCCACCCTTGGACGGAGTCGGGAAATTGGACGTCGAAGTACTCGACGTCCGAACGAACACAGATAACAACGCCGCCGATGTTATAGGCGACGCCGTGGGAGCCATTACGGCGGAGGCAAAAGATGCGCTTCCACAAAGCCCAATTAGGTTGGACTCGAGGAAGCATTCACACAATGTGATAAAAATCGACACGTGCAGGATGGAATTGGGCGTCAGCTGATGAAGCTGAAGCCCATAGACAAAGAGAAGACCTCGAAGAAACTCATGGATAGGGGGAGAAAGACCGCGGATGAGATGGTCAACAAAACTGACTCGATACTCCATTGGAGGCGATGGATAGCTTTCCTCCTTGGGGAAGGGCAGCGCGTTCTCCTTCTTGGTGAACCCCATCTTCTTCAGTAAGTTCATATCCTGGCCGGAGATCTTGGATCTCTCCCACTCCAGATCTTCAGCGGCCATCTTGGATTCTGGAGTGCTATGCCTGGTGAGCCGCGCGCGTGGTGGCATCAACTAGAGTGGAGACAAAAGGCACGAGCGTGGTTGAGCGCAAGAGGCAATGGGAGCAGTGGAGAATTTTTGCAGAAGAACAGAGGTGCGGCGCGAGTGAAAGTATTGACGGAGGAAGACGACGACCTTAAATAAAGGTGCGGTGAAACGACGCACCGTTGGATGAAGAGATTGCGAAATAGATGGTATACACGTGGTCAAGGGGTAAAAAGTAATTTCATTCAGACGAGAAAACACAGGACCTACAGTACGTGCGCCAGGAAAAGTGGAGGACGTGTGTCCCCACTTGCACGACGTGTCAACTTGATAGGAAATTTGGGCCCATGAGACAGAGAGAAGCAGTTCTCGCATGTTCCTAGAATCGTGGCTATCATCAGCAATGATGTCACCTTGGCAAGAGAAAAAATCGACTATGAAGCTTGGTAAGAATATCGACAACAGAAGATTATTGATTATTTCGAGAGCCTTTGATCAAATACAAGTTTTTGCCCAAATGGTCGGGGGCTACTTTGGAAAAGAAAAATTCGAGTATGACAAAATAGAAATGGCGAGAGCCTATGACCAAATGCAAGCATTTGTTCTTAGCCTCGGGGGCTACTCCCATCAGGAGCGCTGGTCGCGCACCCGATAGATGTGAAAAGTTCGGGAGGAAATAACACTATAGCGACAGAAGATATTAATTTGTTGAGCCTACAACCAAGCACAAGTCCTTGGCTGTAGCCTCCTACTCCCATCGGGAACGCTGTTCGCGTGCCCGATGAAATTATACAAAAATATAGAGAAAGAAAAGGAAGTGAGTATATTTCGAGTTATACAGATAACTCTACATATACTCCCATCGGGAAGGCAAAGTAAGTCATAAAGTATGACTCAATAAAATGTGCTATTCCAACAGCCGAAAAGCACTCGACAATATATTCTCAGAGCGCTAAAAAGTCGCGAATAATCTCTGAATGCCGCAAAACTTTGCGAAGGTAAGACCCCAGATCCGTTCGGCGTGGCACCGTCTCTGACGGCGGGTTGCTACTTTTTTCCGTATCAACAGAGACAAAGAAAAATCCTAACGGACGCGTTAGGTACCCGATAAATATGACTGGGACTCGACAGAATGGTAAGACCTTAAGCGGCACTGTCGAAGTTTACACCAGTATCCCGAGATCATGTCCAGAGACGTGATCTTGAAGTAGGTTTTTGCGGATTGCCACTAGAGCAGTTAACTAGTACCTGATCCGTCAGATGAACTAGCCCCAACTACCATTATCCCTGTACAATATAGTATTCGCGTATCCAAAAGATATGAGATAAATTCGACAAGATTATTGAATGATTAAAGTTGGAGATTTTTCCTGATTTTTCGATTCAAGCAAAATCTCGGGGGCTACTGACATAGGCATCCCCAATGGGCCTGCCGAAGATGGTACCCGGGGTTTACTGAAGGCCCAAGACTCGAAGAATAAGAAGATTCGGAAGCCCAAGATGTTAGTAAGGAAAGCTAAAGTTGTATTAGGAAGTTTAACTTGTAATCTTGCGGGACGGGTATGAAACCCTCCCAGACTCTGTAACTTGTGTATCACGAATCCCTCGGCTCCACCTCCTATATAAGGGGAGTCGAGGGACAAACAAATGATCGAATCTATTGTCAACATAACCCTAGTTTTACCATCAGCGAGTACTTTTCGGCTGAAACCTTCGAGATCTACTTGCCCTCTACTTCTAACAAAACCCTAGTCTACAATCTGTAGGCATTGACAAGTTAATCCCTTGTCATAGGTCCCGAGAGTCCTGCTCGGATTCGTCTATGTTACAATGAGATCTATTCTAATCTTTCCTTATTCGATGTTTCCTCGTCTTGTCCATCAAGAAACCGTCTCCTTCTGTCTTTCCTTCATTACAACCGACGTATTGGTCCATCATGGGCTGCAATGATTTTCATGAATCCCTTGTTGGGCCGAAGGAGGTAGGCCAATGCTGGGTACCCGAAGGGTAATGCCCACATCAACGTTCCAGAAGCACCGCCTCGTCAAATATTTTCATCTCGCGCAGACAACATAGAGATCTGAGACACACAACTTCATAAAACACAGAAACACTGCCCCTGGACAGATCTGGAGGAGGAACTTTGGAGAAGACATCATTTGGGCTGCTACGCGGATCATCGGAGGACAAGGAATCACCCCCTTCATCATCAACCGATGCATCTCCATCACCATCATCGATCCCATTCTATTTCAACCATAGTTGTAATCTTGATTGCCATTGTGGATTTGTATTCGAATTCATACCATCACTTTCACCCCATTCATAAGAGTATGATGATGTTCTTGATTTTTTCCATGTGTGAGTAGTTACTTCTGTTCTTGGGGAGATGGAGAAACTCTAGCATGAATATGAGATGAATCTGAGATGATCTATGGTTTTAAGTTATTAATGTGTATTGGTTCTCTCTCTTGATATTATATGTTGTGCACCATGCCACCATGTAATATTTGCCTTATGGTCTCGAGAGAGAACTACCCTACGAAGTGTGGTAAAGTGAACGGCGAGAAGTGACATTACCGTATCGGCACTTTAACACATGGATGAGGGGGGTAAAGGGGGACTCACCAAGCTTATATCGATAACCATGGGGTAAAAACCTTAATTGCGATAGTCAATATGTGGTTTGCAGAAGGCTAGCCCCAGTGGTTATTTAGACATGCGGTGACCGATGGCTTTCTGGGTGCATCTTGTTATGGATCTCTCTCCACACACACAATATGATTAAAAACATATTTTATCTTGATTAACATGAATCCTAATGCTAGATGAGGTGGATCCAATAATCCCCGAGAACCCTTTGTCTTAATAAGTTTCAACCCATTTCTCACTACGCTTTTTTTACTTATTGCTTTATTTATATCTTGCAACCAATTACAAACATCCTTTAAAACACCTTAATCTTGAGACTAAAGAACTATTTATAAGTAGCCTTTAATATATAGTAGCTAGCAAGGGGCATTAAGACCTTAACTAGTAGCTCCTCGTGGTTTGATACTCTTATTTCGAAACTAGCTACAATTGATATGTGTACTTGCAGTCATCAACGATGAACTCTAGGGTTCCTTGTTCCACACGCTAGGAACATGGGCCTTGAGCACCTGATGATTTCCAGATTGACTTGGGCCTCTTGATCCTTAACAGGTCGTCGGGTGGGACTCTTGTTACGCCGCGCAAGGTATGTTAATATAGGGCAACTGAAGGATCATGCCCATGTCACCCACACTTTGGACCTCCACATTTGAGTGCGGCATTTTCACCCTCTTGTAATTTAAGAAGAGCGACGAGAATCATGAGGTAATCTTCTTCATCGGTGTTGCCTTCCTCCTCCTCCATAAACAGATGCATCATCATCTTTTTGTTGATATCCATGTTCTATAGATCAAAACAAGGAAAGAAGCAATGAACTGAATGGCGGCGAGATGACTTGAAGCCATCACTGGCATACGACCAAACACCTTGCGAGCAAGCGGAAGGGCGAGATCCCCGCACATTCTTTGTGTACGACGAACGATGAAGCAAGGTAGGAGGCAAAAAGGGAGGCACGATCGAGGCGGCTCGTCGACAGTCGTCGTCGGACTAGCGATAACGGTGGTGGAGATTTCATGGGTGGGAGCAGCCTCTAGGAGGAGGGGAGGCGATGTGGTGGCTAGAATGGGGCTATGACTGGCGTGTGGAACCCGCCTATTTGTATCCTATGTGGCTTCAGTCGCGACTCGTGTCCGGTGCCCCAACCCATTCATCCAATTATATAATCTCATTGTCAATTCCATGTATGTGTCCATGACCGGGAAAACCTCGACCAATAATTGACTTCAATAAACTAGTCATGCTCTTGTGTTCTTACTAGGGACTCCTGGTTGTTTACAATACCACACATGTATTAATGTTTTTCTCTTAATACACTTATAGCATGGCACAAAACTAATTATAAACATTTGACATATAGTAAATATCCATTATTATTTGTCCCTAGAGCACTATCTTCAAAACGGAGTTGTTGCCATCAACAACCAATTTGGTATCACGGCTCGATGCAAATGGACGTAAACGGGCACTTTTGGCATCCTTTTTGCGTCGGGCTGCTTCTAAGGGCATTTCCAGCCGCATCCCCCAAAGTGTCTCGAAAGGGATTTGGGGTGCGTCGGACGTTTGACCGCTCCCAGCCACGCGTCCCAAAACCCTTTTCCGTACGGTGCGGCCCAATACGGTGTTTGGCGCCCCAAGCCCATCCCCGCTACATAGGAGACGCTACGCGGCGCCGGACGGAATCGAAACCCGCGCCACGATTGGTGGGCCAGCCTCGTGAGCGACGCAGATTGTCGCGCACCCGTCGCCTACCTCCGGCCAACGGAAATTAATTTCCGTGCAGCAACGTTGCAGTTTTCCCAAACGCGTCGTGAGACATCTCGCCGCACATTGTCCTATGTGCCGGTGTTAATGCGCGCCACCACCCCCTCGCCTGCCTCCGGCATATAAAATGGGGTGCTCGATCGTTGTCCCTCACACACAACCATAGCGCCACACATCCACAACCATAGCAGTCGCCACCCAACTTTCTCCACACGTGCTCCATGGCGGGTTCAACTGGTCGCGGCCGCGGCCGCGGCCACCTTGGCCGTGGCAGGAGTAGGGACAGTCGTGTTCCACGCTCGCCGTCGCCTGAGGAAGAGGAGTGCCCCTACGGCAAGTACTTTGAGTCCGTCGTCCTCATCAATGACGACCCTTTTGGCAAGAAGAAGCTACCAGACAAGTTCACCAAATTTCTCGTGGCCGGGAGCCTGCCGAGGTGACCCTGCATGAAGCAATATGCGGCTTCTTCCGGTGGACCGTAGAGGTCTTGTTCGACGGAGAAGGCAAGATGTATCTCCACATCGGCTGGAAGAAGTTCGCCCGCGCCCACGACGTCGAGGCCGACTGTTTGGTGAACTTCTTCTACGAAGGCGACGACGAGATGAGCGTCAAGGTGTTCGACAACGAGTTTTGCCGTATGCACTACCACGGCGACGACTCGGATGACGATGCCGGCATCGAAGAAGACGAGAGGCAACATCACTCCTAATCTAAGTTTTTATGCCCTCCCTGGGTGTATTCCAAGGTGTCTGGATATTCTTAGTCAGCCATTTTAATGGGTTTTTCATGTAAAACGTTAAATTTAAATAAGAAGTTATGAATAAAATGTTAAATTTAAATAAGAAGTTATTTGTGGGTCACGTTTGGGGGACGCGGCGAAAAAGGATGTCTCTCAAGCGTGGTACTAAGGTTCACTTCCTCCAAATAACCAATTCGATATTTTTAGTGAACATTAGGACTGCGACTGAAGATGCTGCACAAGCAGAGGGGAGCTCCGTCCGTCGGTCGTGCAATGGAAATCGTGCTCATCTAGGTTGCAATCAAGCAGGATGTGGGCAACGAAACAGGAGGAATGGCCCACTGGAAGGGGATGGCCGGACGGGGTGGCGCTCATTGGATGCGACCGAAAGATTTTCATCAGCGTGAGAGGTGGAAAGCGAAGGACCGGACCCCCGACCGAGGCAGATAGCAGGCGGAGCAGAGATTGGGGAGGAACGTATCTGCCTAACCTGACTTTTCAACGCCTCGACGCCGCGCCGCGCCACGGAACGGAACACTGGCCGGCTGTCCAATCGAGCGTACGGGTTCTTCCTCTGCCGCCTTCGGGTACCACCTAGGCCAGTAGGATTTGCTTATCCACCTCCGTTATTCTGGTACGGTGCTTTCGTACAGGACAAGACGGTCCTCTGAAAAAATAAATGGAATGGAGCACCAGATAGACATGGAATGCTTCAAAGAACTACACAGATAAAAGATTTATTTTTGGTTCATCTGGCATCTCTTCCAAAGTTATACGATTTAAAATATTTTACGCCGAGAAAAAACTGATAGAACAAACCCTTTGTTGACCAATTTTGGAACTGGGGGGTGTCATTCCCAAGAACAGAAATATAGGTTGACCAATTAATGAATCCAAAGCTACATGTTCTAAGTACTACTAGTATTTAACATGTATTATTGGGTTGTTGTTTGAGAGCATGAATTTACACGGACAAAATATGTTCCTACATTTTGAAACCGAGGGAGTATAATTACCAAGAAGCGAAACATAACTTCTAAAGCGATGCGCTTGGTAGGATGCTGATGGAAAAATTTGCGTTTCTATTTCATAGGCGCAAACTTCGCTTCCGACAAAAGCAGCAATCGGTTCCCAATTTGGGTACTGCTTACTAGGCCAACGGGATTTGCTTTATCAAAATCCGTTGTTCATGTTTCTTTCAAGACATGAGAAGACATGGTCCTTTGAAAGTTTTGAGTTTCTGGTATGTTTTCTTTTGAGAATCAAACCTCTAATGGGTTTTTGCTACCAGGAGAAGACCATGTTGATGGGGTTTATCTAAACAGAGAGGCATCTCTTTGAAATTCGAAGCTCAAAACTTTGTGTCGAGAGAAACAAACAAATTACAAACAGTTAATACTTACTCCTGCTGTTTGAAGACATGATGCATACTTTGCTGACAAAAATTTAACTTAGCCCGTAAATTTCTTGTACAATATGTGATTAATATTTGCAATTAAAACATTTCCATATAACATATTTCACGTATTATGGCTTAGCTGCTTGTCAGAGCATGCATTTAAGCAGTCAAAACATGTCTTATTTAAATGAAAAGCAGTCAAAACATGTCATAGGTTTTGAAACAAAAGTTATCTGAAAATGTTAAAACGGCATGCTCACCATAAATTCTCCGTTTCTATTTCAACGGCACAGGAGAATCTGAGAGACTTTTCTTGCGACTTTAATGCTTCATAAACAAAGAGACAAGAGAATTCCGTGTGCGTTAGATCTCTCTTCAAAATTTGAAGTTCAAAATATCTTGTGTCGAGAGAAACAAAGAGAACAAATTCTTAATACTTACTCCCACCGTTTCAAAACATGAGGCACACGACCAATTTTGAACTTCAGCTGTAATTCTGTCTACACTGTTTTTAACATAAAGATGTATTAAGCTTCAACAATCACAGCACAATATTACAAAGATCAGTGAAGAGCAAGATCTTGCAGAACTAGGCTGCACAGAATATATTCTAGATGACCATGATATGCATATAAGATACCAAAGACTACAACTGAAGTCAAACAGCGGTCTACACTGTTTGATTAATAGTTGCAAAACCATATACCTAATCTCAGTCGAACTGGTACTAAATATGAACCAGGGTACAAATTTTATATAACCATGTATTGTTGTATTAGTTGTTTGTCAGAGCATCAATTTAAACCGTGAAGACATGTCATACATTTTGAAACATAGGGAGTAACTTTTCTCGAAAGAACAGACTATAATTTAAAATGCATGCTCGCGACGAGCTCCCCGTTCCTATTTCATCAGCAGAAGTTGAAACTGACAGATTTTTTCTCACGAGAGTTTTGCTTGAACTGATGAAGTTTCAAACATCAAATACAATTAGGTTTTCTTCAGTGTAATGGGCAAGGGCATAGAAAATGGGAAACCAAGATGAAGAACGCATAGATCATCATTCATTAACTAGTGGATCAAAAAGATCGCCAGTAACGAGATCCACGTGAAAGGAAAAGACAGAAAAAGCCAGATCAGAAAAGGGGGCCAAAAGGTAGTCCATTATGGGTTTGTGTTCCTTCACTGCCGTTTCTGATCTTGTACAATCAGTGAGAACAATAGTGATGTGTCCAGGTAACGTGCGATAAGTTGGAAGAATAATGGTGAGAGACATATATTGGAGGGTACGCCGTAGGCATCTAAATATCCTTCATAGAATCATAGGATAAAACTAGCATTCCGAAGAGCACTAGTAGACAACAAAGATAAGGGGTAAGCAACCTACGCAACAACGTACTTCAAAACCTACCCTTATCCATCTTTTGCAGATACTCCATACATACACGACATAGATATTGTAACCCGGACAATATTATCCATTCATCGTATTCACAGGACAATGAACTGCGCAACATGCAAGATGACAATTCAGAACAGATGTATCACTGCTTGATTTCATACAGAAGTGGCGATGGCTGAGATAATGAATTGAATACAGATTCATATGACATTATACAGGTGTGAAAGGCTGCATATTTAATGGTTGTTACGGCGATGGTGCGTCATGGCCTAACAGCAGCCTGATGATCTTTGGGTGCGGTTGCCACCCACCACATCAACAGTGTCAGGAATGTACCTTCACGAGAAGAGTTCAAGATCAGCTCATCACTTGCAACTTGCAAATAAACATGATAGCATGCTTAAATGCGAGTTGAAGCTTTCAGCCACAATGCATTAAACAAAATAATCCCTCCAGATGCTAACTATATACTATGTCGTGAAGGCAGCAGACCAAAAAAATGTTAAGCAAAATGGGTGACAATATGAAATACCAATATATCGTCGCATGCATATTAAGCAGATAATACTAAAGAGGATGTAGAAGAACATGCTTACAATTCTTCTTCTGGTTCATTCTTCAGTGCATCCTTTACAATGACCTGAAAAGCGTCTTCTACATTTGTTCCTTCTTTGGCGGATGTCTCAAAGTAAGGGATGTTACCTTTTGAGGCGCACCAAGCCTTTGCCTTTTTCTCAGAGACCTAAGATGGCAGTGGTGAAGTCCATTAGCAGAGCATGACTTCAAAATATTTTTTACTAGAAGATAACTAGTTGTGCTAATTACCACTCGGCTGTTGCCGCCATCAATATCAACTTTGTTTCCCAGCAGAACAAAAGGAAAGTTATCAGGATCAGACGGACTAGCCTGCCAAATTGGATTTGAAGGTTAGACACAAACCCAATCAATACTGTGCAGTTGTTAACACATTATAAACAATAAAGATCTTCACCTGGATCAGAAACTCTTCGCGCCAGTTGTTCAGATTCTCAAATGATTTCATAGAATTAACATCATAGACTAGAACGCAACAATCCGCTCCACGGTAGAATGCAACACCAAGACTCTGAAACCTTTCCTGCCCAGCAGTATCCCATATCTACAGAAAAAGAATGTTAGCTATCATAACTAGCAGCAGGAGAGCTTAGCACGTTCAAATCGCAAAGAAAAACCTGATGATCACAGCACTTGTTTAGAGCTTTGAAAACTACCACCTTTAAGAAAAGCAGTACTTGTTATTTGATCGAAACAGAGAAACGATACATGTCGCTAATGGTAATTCCAAGTCAATTGTATCTTACTGGGGCTGAGCTTCTAATAATGGAAATCGACGGGTTTTCTTATTCATATAAACGGAAACTGACAATATGCGCCAAACATTTAATTTTCCACTATGTACCTTTTCTTTTATCATAAAGGAAGGATACACCTAGCTCACACTGACGATGTACAGTGTTCAGAGAGAGCAAAAGAAAAGAGGGTTGGTTTGTTATGTCACCGTGCCCATACTGGACATTGAAGGATTTTCTGATCAATAAGAACGCAAGCGGGTGTATGGGCCGGAAACCCCAATTGTAGCCCGAGCTACATGGCTCCTGCTTTTTTGCAAAATTTGAATCCAACAATTTAAAGTTTCAAAAAATTCTGAAAAAAATCTAGTTGTAGCCAATGATGTACTCTACCGCTCTGCAAAATCTGAGGATGAATTACATTATATTCGAGGCTACAGAAAAATGACAAATTCTGATAAATGTTGGAAGTTTCAAAATCTGCACTGTTCACTTTTTCAGATCCACAGATTTGTGAATTTTGTACAGCCTAAAATACTCAGTCTTTCGTATTGCATTTTTTCACAGTGGTAGAGTACATCATTGTCTACCTCAAGATTTTTTGTTCATATTTTTTTGAAACTACTAAATGCTATTTTCCAATTTTTGAAAAAGCGAGCTCCATGTAGCCCGAGCTACAAAATGCCACACAATATGGGCCATATGCCCCTATTGTCCCAACGACTAGAAATAAGTAGTGTTCAGAAAGAGAAAACTGAAAGAGGGTTATGGCACTATGCCCATACTGCATGCTTGTAATTTTGTTTTTGAGGGAACTTGTAGCTATAACAGTTAACAGATGCATACTATGTTTACCTGGACAAGGTAATGAAAATGAAAGAATTTTTTTATGATTTAGATGGTAAGATGCATAATTAGAGTAGCAACTCAACATTTTTAGTTGAATGGCTTGTAGTGAGGTACTCATTCTACTGACAGCACAAATTTTTGGTCTTAGCTATAATCCAAAATAGTGAAATACCCTCACTATTTCATGGGGCAATTACAAACTAGTTGCGGAATATTCGCTCTCCATTTCATGGCTGCAAATTCATTTACTCCCTATTTATTTACACTTAATAGACGTATCATATTTTCCAGGATAGGCACGCGCGCATTAGTGACTAGTAGCCCTTTCTATTGGATAGTTAGGCAATAATTCCGTTATTAATTCCAGAATATTAAACACGACAACTATAACTAATATCATGTGAAACTCTAACATACTAGATGTAAACATGAACAATACCAGTGCATACACTACAGAAGCCATTACGAAAGAGTGGATCGGAATATGTCGCACATACTGATCGGTTGTAGATGAAGTAGCCGTAGTTGCAGCTGTGACATCGTTGACGACAATGTCGGTGAAGACCGGCCAAAGTAGATGGCGGTACACAGCCATGTCCGACTTGGATGGTAGACGAGCCGTGATGAAGAACATGAGCAGTCACGCGGAGCGAGCTTCCCAAAAAACGAATTCACCCTCTACCGTGCATGATCGCAAGGGAAAGTGGTTCCGAAGACTTGCTCTTCCGTTCTCCGGTGCACGCTGGCGCTTGGGATGGAGTAGAAAACGATGGCGGCACAAGCAACAAGATGAGGCAAAACATTAACTCGGTTGTAGGTGTGCTTGTGGCATAAGCTGTGCAAGACTTTATGTAGAGCGGCTAGGGAAACCTAGCAGATACAACATGGAATGAGTCCACGTGGCAGGCTCGCTCGAGTCGGCTACAGCAGCTCGCGATCCGGGAGGAACTCAAACCGTCTAACAATAAGCATCCATCAACGACCCGGTTTTCGCAAACAACAAAAATGAACTCAGCTTGAGGCTCATTACCTAAACCTGACCCGGCACGCACCGTGACGGGACGAGCGGCAGAGGAGAGCGGATGTGCCACCCCTATTCTCACTCACTTACCAAGTGGTGGAACACTCCCTCATAAGGATGTGTAACTCTCTCCCAACCGGGAGAGAGTTACACATCCTTATGAGGGAGTGTTCCACCACTTGGTAAGTGAGTGAGAAAATTGGGAGAGAGTTAGACCTCCTTATAACGTAGAATGTTCCACCACTTGGTAAGTGAGTGAGAATAGAAGTGGTACATGCGCTCCTCCTCTGCCGCTCGTCTCATCCTGTCACGACGCGCGCTAGCCACTCGGTTTCAGGAATGAGCCTCCAGCCAAGCTTACTTTTGTTGTTCGGGAAAACTGAGTCTTTGACGGACGCTTCACAGCTAGTCCGTCTGTGTCTCTCCCGGAACATGGGCTGCTTTAACCGACTCGAACATGTGACATGGACTCAGCCCATGTTGTACCTGCTAAGGTTTCCCGAGCCGCTCTATATAAAGTCCTACATGGCTTACGCCGCAAACGCACCCACAACTGAGTTAGGTTTTCGCCTGTCCATCCTGAGCGTCGGCGTGCACCGACGAACGGCACAACGGCAGAGCAGGTCTCCGGAACCACTCGCTCATCTGATCCTGTATGGGAGAGGGCGAATTAGGTTTTTGGGAAGCGCTCCACACGACTGCTCGCGTTCTTCATCACAGGTCATCTACCATCCAAGTCGGGCGGTGTTGCGTACCCCCATCTCCATTGTCGTCTACTGTGACCGGTCTTCACCGATGTTGTCGTCAACAACAACTACTTCATCTACAACGGCTACTTCATACACAACCGATCAGTATGTGTGACGTATTCCGATCCACTCTTTTGTTATGGCTGTTGTAGTGTATGCACTGCTATTGTTCATGTTGATTAATACATCCAGTACGTTAAGAGTTACACATGATAGTAGTTGTTGTCGTCTTGTTTAATATTCTGGAATTAATAATAAAATTATTGGCTAATTATCTGACAATTCAAAAACCTAATTGTAGGCAATTTCCTAATTTAACTATTACTGCTGTAGCGTATGCACTACTATCGTTCATGTTGATTAATACATCTAGTCCATTAGAGTTGTCGTCATGTTTAATATTCTGGAATTATTGCCTAATTATCCAACACTTCCCATCAATGCAGAAAAAATAACAGAGGCTACACAACTGAATTAACTTCACAGCTACATGGTTTTCAAAAGTTAGCTTGTTTCAATTTGGTGATTTCCGGTGTGTAATGCCAAGTTCTCAAAATTATTGGATGAATCCAGTTCAGCAATACACATTTACCCACAGATAAGAGTAATTGAGCATTTCTTCCAAGTAAAACGATTGCAATGACGATAGGTTGCAAAGTTCCACAAGCTCACCGATCTTCTGAGACACTATAGTAAAGGACCAAAGTATGTCTTATCCAGGATTGCAGGACACTTCACCCATAAGAAGTGAAGAAACGCACTCTCACAAAAGAGTGAGTGAACAAGCACAATGCAACTACAGATTCGAAAAGTACTACTGGAGCAATTGCAAGAGTACTACAATGTTGCTTCCAGGCATCTCAGTACCGGAGCGGGTAGACTGAACAGCTAAAAAGGAAGGTACCTGCAGAGTGAAGAGCCTGTCCTCGTACTGCACCTCCTTGGTGAGGAAATCCGCGCCGATGGTGGCCTTGTACTGGTTACTGAACTTCTTGTTCACATATCTGAATTGCATCACAGCTCACGAAAACACAAGCAAAAAAACAAATCAAATCCTATATGAACCCGATAATAAACCACGACTCGACCACTAGGGGGGCAAGTGAACCGGAGCGATTAGTCCACGGCAACTCGAATTGCAGGATACTGGTTCATCAAGGACGTCTTCCCGACCCTGGATCGCGGGAAATCAGCAGGAAGGTAAGCAGGGAGAAACTGACGGAAAGGTGAAGAAGAAAGCAAGGGCGAAAGATCCGAATCACCGACCCGCTGTCGCCGAGGATGATGACCTTGAGGAGCGTGCGGCGTCGCGAGGCCATCGGGATCTACCAAGGGCTCGCGCCGGAGGTAGCGGGAAGGAGAGCGCGAGGTGGGGACAGAGGGAGGGAGGGAGAGACGAAACCTACGTTTGCCGTCGCGAACCAGGAGACGGACGGGGAAGGGTGCGTTTGGCAACAGGACGGACCACAGGGATGGGACGCGCCGGATCTGCACCTGTTTGACTGGAAACTTTCCACCAAGTTGTTCGGAGTCTGCTGATTGGTGGAAATACAGCCATCGTCGGCTGTCAAGGAAAACTACATTGGCTCATAGGTGTAGATGCACCCACTATTTAAAATCAAATTTTAAAATGTCTAAAAATTCTGAAAAAAAATATCAGGGTGTACATCCAGACATTCTATGTTCGCGCAAGAAGTTTCACAGAAAAATAGTATAATTTTTTGTGGCTAGTATAAAAAACAATTTCGGGTGCTCCAAAATAGCTTTTAACGAGACATTTTCTTGTCTTTTTACATAGTGCACACAAAATGTTTTTTCTGCCAAACTTTTGTGAGCTAACATAGAACGTGAGGATGCACACCTAGGATTTTATTTCGAGATTTTTAAACATTTTAAAATAAATATAAAATATATTTTTCATAATAGGTGCATCTAGACCTATGAGCTAGAACACCATGTCCAGAGATAAGTTCATCATTATCTTCTAATACACTAACATAATAAAATAAGGTGGGCTTTGATCCCAGTATCCCACATCCCTAACTATTGCGCCACGATCCGAAGCGCATCCAATGTTAATTTGGAGTCGGTCGTGAGTCCCTAGGGCTACATATAAAAGGGGAATAGCCGTTATGTTTGAGGCGACGATCTCACAGGGTGCTCTCGTTCCCGATATTCCCCACACTGGATCATAACCTGCTTTGGGACTCGAAGGTCATCTCCCTCGCCAAGTACGTCATGGGCAGTGCCGTTGACGACCCGAAGGCCACCGCTATCCGCTGCTAGAGAGAGCAACGGACATTCATCGCCATATTGTTGTGCACGTCGACGAAGAGGCTCAGATGGCTTCATCAAGCAATGGTTAGACTCTCTTAATCCGCATCAGACTAGGTGTTCTATTTTGGACTAATTCTTGTCATGTCTAAGTTAGGTCTTGCAGCTCGAACTAAGCTTAAGGGTTTCCTTCTTCGATTCACACGATATAAAAATCAAACGAGTGAGATAGACATATGAAGAGGAAAGGGTGAAGGATGAAGGGTGTAAAGCTCCATTCTTGTGCATAGGAAAGGAACGATGTCGCAGTGGATTTTCTTTTCCTCATGTTTTTGCCTTGAAATGAGGACAAAACGAAAAATTCTCCTGGTTTTTACTCCCACCATCCTTGTGAACAAAGGAGAAATATCTTAATGGCAAGCTTCTTAATTGAGGTCATCGCCGACAAGATAGTAATGACAGTACGTATGAAACACAGAAATGTCACAAGAACGATACAATCGATGACTGCATGTTATGCAGACAAGCACCGACATGTTGCTACTGACGCCCTCGTCTAGTTTATACTCGCCAGATCTTTAGAACTGCTGACGCAGACAACATTCTTAAACTCGCCGCTGGAATGTCGTGTACCCCATTCTTCATATGAATCAACTAGCAGAGACGGTCGAAAATCCATTTTGTCGTCAACGCTGCATCGTACCCCCGACATATCAAATGCCCATCACTGATAAATATTAGTAGTGATTGTATACTCGTGACGGGGGTCTCTACCGTCCGTAGTGCATGAAACACGCCCATCATTCGTAAGCTTTTTTCCGGCAGTACGTGTTCATACTACCCAAATTTAACTTCTTTGGATTTCCACACTACACCTTTTTAATAAAAAAACAGATGGGGGTGTGTCCTGACAACAAAGAATGTTAGGTTCCTAGTATTGTACTTAGCATCTACTACCTTTCTCCATAAACTACCCTTACCGTGGTATATCATCTAATCTAGGAACCTATCAAACAAAAATGTATAATTTGTAAATTAGGAATACCTAATCCACCATATTACCTTTTCATACATATAGAAGACCAATTAGTCGGGTTATATTTTTTTATGGCATTCCTCATCACTCCACATATAATTAGATATTCTAGTGTTAATCGGACTTAAAGCCTATTTGGGCAACTTGAAAAAGGATGACATATAGATAGGGATGCTAGATAGAAAATTTGTTTGAAGTTTTATTTTATCTATTAAAATCATCAACATATAAAACGTCAAGTAAATACATTTTGAAAATAGGACTTGATCGTGTAGATGCTGATATTTGTTCTATAAGTTTAGTCAAATCTATAACAAATTGACTTAAGATAAGATTTAGTTGCCTTGCATTGAAAAATAGAGCTAGTGGGATTTTATGGACTGCTAATAACGCTGAAAAAAAAGCCATCAAGATAACCTATTTGAGTGTTATTCATCAGAGTGGTTAATTCATGGACGTACATACAATTTACAACTTCCACCACTCAACAAAAATTGCATGAATCTGAAACCGAAAAATCAACATGGACACACAAAAAAAACCACACCAAATTCTGGCAAGACTAAGTGGTGTTGGAGTCTCCTTTTTATATATGCCACTTAACTCTGTCTAAGTCAAATTGTTTATATATAGTTTGATCCAGTCTGTACAAATCATCAACATACAAACATCAAGTAAATAAATACATAAACAAAATATGATTTAGTTTGATCCAGATGTTGATATTTTGTTCTATAAGCTTGGTCAAACTCTTGCAACGATTTGACTTAATTAAGTTATGATTTAGTAGAGGGTGTAGAATTTTGTGGACTGTAGATCGGCACGTATGGCCTGATTTTGAACTGAACGCCATGGATGAAGAGATGAAGAAGAAACTGTAAAACCCCTTTGCGTTTTATTCATCTGAGTGGTTAATTCATGGACGTACATATGTACAAGTTACAGCTTCGTCCACCACCCAACAAAAATCGCATGCAGAAATAAAGAAACGCAAACCAAATCCTGCAACATTAGGTATGTAAAGGAGCAACGATTTTGTTTTTTGATCGTTCGCTCCTAGACTTGACGAAAATTCCGGCGTCTCATCAGCCCTGGTTCGCACGTCCGGCCTGCCTGCTGACGGTGGTGCGCCTGCTTAACCGCTGATCAATTCCAGGTCTGGCCTCGCCGCTGCCTGTTGTGCGTGTGCCGTCCGTCATCGTCATGTCCTCCGTGGTTGCCACGCTGCTGGCCGTGTACTCACTGGACGGGTTCAGCCCGTACTCGCTCGTCGGCGCGCTCAGCTCGCTACTGGCGTACTCGCTGATGGTGCCGCTACCCGTGCCGGCCCCCTGCCTGAACGCCATCCTCCTCATCCGCCTCACCTCGTCCGTGTTGCCGCCCCCTGACGACCGATGCATCGCGCTCTGGCCCGGCGCCATGCCGGCGTTCAGGTCCTCCGCCGCAAGCTCGCCCTCCAGGTACCGGACGATCTGAATCACATTCCATCGGCAGCAAGCGTGTTAACGATAGCACGCATACATGGAGCTGGCTTGAGTTAGTCGGAGATTTGGCACGAACCTGGGTCATACGCGGGCGAGACCTGGCGGTTTGCCGAACGGCGGCGGCGGCGCAGGCGACGAGCCGCGCCATCTCGTACGCGTCGTAGTTGTCCTGCAGCTTCGGGTCTATAAGCTCCTCGTAGTCTTCCTCCTCCACGGCCTTCGTCAGCAAGGGCTTTGCCTGTTCAGCACAGAAGAGGTGAATCCATTTTTTAGTTGCATTTGCATTGCAGCATAGATAACACTTGTCAACTCACCCAAGAAACTAATGTTTCAGGCTGGTGATCTGAAGATGTCATGATAGGTTTGTTTCCGGTGATGAGCTCCAGAAGCATTACGCCGAAGGAGAAGACGTCAGACCGGTCGGTTACTTTGCCGGTGGCAGCATATTCCGGAGCCAGATATCTGGAGACGCAAGTTTTCACAACAGAAGATTACTCCACATGCATTTCATTCATGTACCAGCGAAGCGATCTTCATAGTCAATCTGAGATTCTGAGGTGTGAACAATTATCGTACCCAAAAGTTCCCATTATGCGCGTTTCAACGGCAGTCTGTTCTATTTCCTGGCATTTTGCTAGCCCAAAATCTGCAACCTGCACAAGCCCATCTCGTCGATAAACACACTGCGAAGGACTCGAGCGGACGCAGAAAAAATGGTGTTCAGTTCTGACGATTTACCTTGGGCTCGTAGGTGTAATCAAGGAGGATGTTGGCTGCCTTGATGTCGCGATGGATAATCTTAGGATGACCTGAGATTGAACAGCCATTTAGTGACAGGCAAAACTGGCAAGAGCAACTTCTTCAGGCCACAACATTCGTATCGAAATGAACTGTGCCAATACGGCAGCAACTCACAGTCCTCGTGCAGATACGCGAGGCCCTTCGCCGAGCCGACGGCGATCTTCCACCGCCGTGGCCAATCTAGCGCCGCACGGCCGCTCCCTGAGGCCAGCATCACGTCAGTTCCAGTTCCAAAACAAATTGCAGTTGCAAGCTGCAACAGGATTCGCCATTCGGCATGCGACCGAGGTACATACCGTTGTGCAGGTTGGACTCGAGCGTCTTGTTGGGGACGTACTCGTAGACGAGGAGGCGCTGCTCGGCGTGGATGCAGAAGCCGACGAGGGAGACGAGGTTCTTGTGGTGCACGCGGCTGATGATGTCCACCTCCGCGCGGAACTCCTTGTGGCCCTGCCCGCTGCCGGCGCGGAGCTTCTTGATGGCCACCTCCTGCCCGCGCACCGTGCCCTTGTAGACATGCCCGAACCCGCCCTGCCCCAGCAGGTTCGCCTCCGAGAACCCGTCCGTCGCCGCCGCCAGCTCGTCGTACCCGAACGTCCCGCCGGCCAGCGGGGACCCGGGCGCGCCGCCGCCGTCGTGCATCGACTGCATCGAGGGCGTCGTCGACAGCGCGTGCGACTGCTGCCGCGGCGTCGCCGGCTGCCTCGGGTCGTAGAGGAAATCCGCTGCCACAAGCAAGAAGAAGCACGAAAGCGATCGGTCAGCTCAGCACCCTCGCGCGCGCGAGCAAACACATTCAGAAACAATTTGAGTTTGGATGACCGCGTGTTCAGTTTCTAGATGAAAATGGAGCAGCGCGCGCAGCACTATCGAAAGAAGTGGAGTACTGATCAAAGACTGCGCGAACGTGAAAACTCAGGCACGCGTGTAATCGCACGTCAGCTTACGCTTCGTTGCACGCACTAGGACGTCACGGCATCCGCGAAAAAGTCACGCCCGTGTGTACTGTCGTACGTAGAGTCGTAGACTCGTAGTAAAGAACGTGTACGCACCTGGGGTACCCGGCGGCGCTACCCTATCGCGCCGGCGGCGCCGCTTGGCCACGAAGAAGAAGATGAGCGCGGCCGCGAGGCCGAGCAGAACCACCGCGCCGACGCCCGCGCCCACGCCCACCGCGGTGCCTGGCGACGAAGACTTCCTCGATGTCGAAGGCGGAGGCGGATACAGCGATAGAGGTGAAGCGGGAGGCGCTGTCGAGTCCGGTACGTTGTTCGGAGGCGGCGCCGAGAATGGCACGTCAGGCGGCGGGGGAGATGAGCCTGGCACGTTCGGCGGGGAAGGCGGGGGCGGCCTGCGCTGCGGAGGTGAGGGCGTTGCCGGTGTTGGTGTTGGCGTTGGCCTTGGTGGAGGTGGGGACGGGGACGGTGTTACGGGTGTTGGGGTCGGCGTCGGCCTTGGTGGAGGTGGCGACGACGGGGATGGTGTTACCGGCGTTGGGGTCGGCGTCGGGCTTGGTGGAGGTGGCGACGGGGACGGTGTTACCGGCGTCGGGATTGGCGTCGGTGTCGACCCTGGAGGAGGTGGTGGAGGAGGGACTACCGGCCTAGGCGGCAGCACGGGAGGTACCACTGGGGGTTCCATCGGCGGCTGAGTGGGTGGGATCACCGGAGGAGGTGGAGGTGGTGTCTCCGGAGGAGGTGCATCCAGCCACGGAGGAGGCGGTGGTGGAGGTGTTGTCTCCGGAGGAGGTGCTTCGTCCGGAGGTGGTGCGTCGTCCGGAGGAGGTGGAGGCGGAGCCCTTGGAGGAGGTGCCTCGTCTGGAGGAGGTGGAGGCGGAGCCCTTGGAGGAGGTGCGTCGTCCGGAGGAGGTGGAGATGGCACCGGAGGTGGTGGAGATGGAGATACCGGAGGTGGTGGGGATGGAGATACCGGAGGTGGTGGGGATGGAGTCACCGGAGGTGGTGGCGATGGAGTCTCCGGAGGTGGTGGGGATGGAGTCACCGGAGGATCAGGTGGGGTTGGAGTCACCGGAGGATCAGGTGGGGATGGAGTTACCGGAGGATCAGGTGCGGATGGACTCTCCATGGTGCTGCGTCGTTCAAATCCCTAACGAATGTTACAGTGTTACACTTCGGCACGGCTAGGAGCTTCGGCTCATATATAGATGAGCAAGAGAATGTAGGAGAGGAGACGACTACCGAGGCGAGGTGCAACAAGTGCGAAGACATATTCGCGAAAGAAAAAGCGCGAAGACAAGTATGAGCTCGATGCAGTTTAGCCTAGCCATGCATGACGTGGTTACGCTTTGCATAATTTGGCCGTGTAGAATTCTTCTCTTCGCTTTGCTTGGCGGTTTCAAGCGACAGCGAGAGCAAACATCATACGAATCGGGGCTGCTGTAAAAGAACAGGGTCGTCGCTTTTCTCTTTCTTTTTCTAGTATCCACTAGCCAGGGTTTGGTAGATAAGATTGACCCTGCCAAAGTCAATGACTTGCTCGATCATGGCGCCTCGATAATTTTTATGTAGTAGAGATGATGATGTTTTCTATACATTATGTTGAATGTAGATGGGCTGCAGCCCAGTAACGCAGCCCATATGGTCTACAATTCCTGAAATCTCAAGGCCCATCACGTTGGCAGCTTGGGACAGCCTTGGGGGACAAAGTTTAGGCATCAGTTGGAGTGAGTTGGAGTGGATATAAGGGCTGTTCTACTCCTTCCAAGTGAGTGAGAATAGAAGGAGCCCTCGCGCACTCCTCCTCCTCCGCCCGCCCCGCCTCGCCTCGTCACGCACGTCGCGTGACTCGAGTTCGAGTTCGAGACACACTCAAGGAAGCCTAAATTTTTGCTTGGTGCACCAACTGAGTAGACGGATCAGATCTGGAGTCTCATACGCTACAGTTCATCTCTCTCAAAAAGAAGTTCCTTTTTGTGCTACTCTCTAGTCTTCCCCATCCCGGCGACTGCGTGCAAAGAGCAGGCCTCGAAACTCCGTCCGTTGAGATCCTGCACCGGGAGACGGCGATAAGGTTTTGGGGAGCGTCTCGCGCGACTGCTCGTGTTCGTCCTCTTCTTCGACGGATCGGCTGCTTCATCGACGATCCGACTACACCATGGGCGACATCAACAATACCCATGGTGATGGTGCTGCTGGTGCGACCTTCCCGGTCGCGATTCTGATGTACGTGGTTAAGTATGCTTGTGCATCTATAATGTTGCTTTCGGTAATTAATCTCATACGGAAATTGCCTAATAATCCAACACTCCAAAAACCTTATCTGTCACCGTCTGGTTTTGTGCTGCGCTTAAACCGAGCCCGTTTACGGGATCTCATTTCAAGAGATGGCAGAATAAGACCCTCTTGTGGCTCACTTATGGGCGTGCACCGAGTTGCGGAAGGTACTCCAGAGGTCCGCTTACTCCTGAAGAGGATAAAGCGTTCGGGGATGCCACCGTAATCTTTGTGGGTGCCGTCCTAAGTGTGCTTGGAGACAAGTTGGTTGATGCTTATCTGCACATCCGAAATGGGAAGGAACTGTGGGATGCACTGGACGCTAAGTTTGGTGCTGCCGATGCCGGAGGTGAACTGTATGCTATGGAGCAGTTCAATGACTACAGAATGGTTGTAGTAGAACAGGCTCACGAGATACAGATCATGGCAAATGAACTTGACCTCCTCAAGTGTGTGCTACCGGACAAGTTTGTCGCAGGATACATTCTCGCTAAGCTTCCCCTTAATTCATGGAGGAACTTTGCAGTTCTCTGAAACATCGAGGCATGAGTTTTCATGAGAATATCATGGGCTCTCGGATGTTGAGGAGAAGGCGAGGCAAAAGACAAACACATTGGAGGAACCGAGGGACGTTCTGCGCCAATATGGTGCAGAAAAATGCCCACAAGTCCAAGGGAAAGAACAAGGGAGTCTCCCAGACTACCAACTTCAAGAAGAAGGGGAAAACGGAGAAGAAAGATCCTTGTTGGGTGTGTGGCGAGACTGGCCATTGGGCTAATCGTTGTCCACAACGCAAAGGAAAGAAATGTCAAGCTGGACGAACTCAAAAAGCATGGTCATTGGCAACACAGAGGAAGGAACTACAGGTATGGTAATATATTACCTTGTTCTTTCTTCAGCCCACGGAATGGTGGGTTGATACGGGTGCCAATGTTCATGTGTGTGCGACATCTCCATGTTTACCTCTTATCAGGACCGAGGTTCCTCGGTAATGATGGGGAATGGGTTACATGCTACTGTTCGTGGTGTTGGCACGGTAGATGAAGTTTACGGAAAGATCGTGCAAATGAAGAACGTGCTGCATGTCCCTTCTATCAAGAAGAATCTCGTTAGTGGCTCCCGTCTTATGAAAGATGGGTTTAAGTTGGTGTTTGAGTCCAATAAAGTTGTACTGTCTAAGTATGGAACTTTTGTTGGAAAGGGATATGAATGTGAGGGAATGTTTCGCTTCTCTCTAGAAGACTTCTGTGATAATGTTGTGAACCATGTAAGCACTAGTGCTAATGAAACTAATGTTTGGCATTCACGACTTTGTCATGTTAATTTTGGTTGTATGACGCGGCTTGCTGATATGAGTTTAATTCCGAAATTCACCTTTGTCAAAGGCTCTAAGTGCCATGCTTGTGTGCAAGCAAAGCAGCCTCGCAAGCCTCACAAGCCTGCGAAGGAAAGAAACTTGGCACCACTAGAGCTTATACATTCAGATCTATGTGAGATGAATGGTGAGTTGACAAGAGGTGGAAAGAAATATTTCATGACTTTGATTGATGATTCCACTAGGTACTGTTATGTGTATCTCCTGAAAACTAAAGATGAGGCTCTTGATTTCTTTAAAATCTATAAGGCTGAAGTTGAGAACCAACTTGAAAGAAAGATTAAAAGGGTTCGGTCCGATCGTGGTGGAGAGTACTTTTCTAATGAGTTCAATTTATTCTGTGCGGAACATGGTATAATCCATGAGAGGACGCCTCCCAATTCCCCACAATCCAATGGGATTGCGGAAAGGAAAAACCGTACTCTAACAGATTTGGTTAACGCCATGTTAGATGTTTCGGGTTTATCCAAGGAATGGTGGGGGAGGCTATATTGACTTCGTGTCATGTCCTAAACCGTGTTCCAACCAAGAATAAAGAGATTACCCCTTATGAGGAGTGGGAAAAGAAAAGACCAACACTCTCCTACCTACGAACTTGGGGTTGTTTGGCTAAAGTGAATTTGCCAATCACTAAAAAGCGAAAGCTTGGACCAAAAACCGTGGATTGTGTCTTTCTTGGCTATGCTTCCCATAGCATTGCTTATAGATTTCTTGTGGTGAAATCTGGAGTGGACATGAATGTTGGCACCATCTTTGAATCAAGAGATGCTACATTCTTTGAGGATATATTTCCTATGAGAGATGTGCATGGCATGTCTAGTTGGGAATCTGATCCAATACATGAAACTCCTATGGAGTCTGATGAGGAATCTGATGATGAGAGTTCAGATTCTGATGAAGATGACAATGAAGCTCCCACAAGGAGTAAGAGACAAAGGACTGCAAAGTCTTTTGGTAATGACTTCATTGTGTATCTTGTGGATGATACTCCCACTACCATTTCAGAAGCTCTCTCGCATGCAGACTACTGGAAGGAAGCGGTTCAAAGCGAGATGGATTCCATCTTAGCTAATGGAACGTGGGAGTTGACTGAGCGTCCTTATGGGTGCAAACCTGTAGGATGTAAATGGGTATTTAAGAAGAAGCTTCAAGCTGATGGTACTATTGAGAAGTACAAAGCTCGGCTTGTAGCCAAAGGCTATACCCAAAAGGAAGGCGAAGATTTCTTCGATACCTACTCACCTGTGGCGAGATTGACCACCATTCGTGTACTACTGTCATTGGCTGCCTCACACGGTCTTCTCGTTCATCAAATGGACGTTAAGACGGCTTTCCTAAATGGAGAGTTGGACGAGGAAATTTATATGGAACAGCCTGATGGTTTCGTACTAGAAGGTCAAGAAAGAAAGGTGTGTAAATTAAAGAAATCTCTGTATGGCCTCAAACAAGCGCCCAAACAATGGCATGAGAAGTTTGAAAGAACTTTGACATCTGTGGGCTTTGTTGTTAATGAAGCCGACAAATGTGTGTACTATCGCCATGGTGGGGGTGAGGGAGTTGTCCTATGCTTGTATGTGGATGACATACTAATTCTTGGGACAAGTCTCAAAGTGATCGAGGAGGTAAAAACCTTCTTATCTCAATGTTTCGAGATGAAAGATCTTGGAGAAGCTGATGTTATATTGAACATCAAGTTATTGAAAGATGGGAATAATGGGATTACACTTGTGCAATCTCATTATGTTGAGAAGGTGTTGAGCAGATTTGGCCTGATTGCAAATCTTCTCTCACACCTTATGATCCTAGTGTCTTGCTTCGAAAGAATGAAAAGGCAACTAGAGATCAGTTGAGATACTCTCAAATCATCGGTTCACTCATGTATTTAGCTTGCGCTACAAGGCCTGATATCTCGTTTGCTGTATGCAAACTTAGCCGGTTTGTGGCCAACCCGGGAGATGATCATTGGCATGCTCTTGAGAGAGTGATGCGCTATCTAAAGGGAACCATGAGTTATGGAATTCATTATATCGGGTATCCAAGAGGATTGGAAGGGTATAGTGATTCCAATTGGATTTCTGATGCTAAAATGAAAGCCACAAGTGGATATGTTTTCACTCTTGGTGGTGGCGCTGTTTCCTGGAAGTCTTGCAAGCAGACCATCCTAACGAGGTCAACTATGGAAGCACAGCATTAGATACAGCTACTGTCGAAGCGGAATGGCTTCGTGAGCTCTTGATGGACTTGCCTATGGTTGAAAAACCAATACCGGCCATCCTCATGAACTGTGATAATCAAACTGTGATTGTCAAAGTGAAAAGTTCTAAGGATAATATGAAAAGTTCCAAACATATCAAGAGGAGATTGAAGTCTGTCAGAAAACTGAAGAACTCCGGAGTGATAGCATTGGATTATGTCCAAAGTGCTAAAAATCTGGCAGATCCTTTCACAAAAGGACTATCAAGAAATATGATAGACCTTGCATCAATGGAGATGGGTTTGAGACCCACTTGAGTTGCCGAGGGGGTAACCCAACCTATGTGATCGGAAATTCCGTGAAGTAGGACCTGGGAAAACAAACCGGAGTAACTGAGTTGAGAGAAAATTTAAAACTCCCACTCCGCTGCAGATGCAATTCTCTCATAGTTACTGTAAGGCAGGTTGACAATGTCTTAATGTGTTCTGAGCGGCTCTTAATGAGCGAAGACGCTGGCCTACAGGGCGATCTTTTGAAGAACACACCTATATGAGTGACACTACTGGTCATAGTGTGGGAGATTTGGGTGAATCTCTAGTAAGCTCATGAAAGGCCGAGGAGTATGACTTATAAGCTCCACCCGAGGGGAAGGCTATGGTAGCCTAGTACCGTGCCGGCATTGAGCGAAACTTGCTGCACAAAGACCGACAATTCAAGGCATAGTCCATTGTTCGTTGTAGACAAGCGTAGCACCTTGCCTAAGTGGAAGTTGAACTTAACAGTCTCCACTGAAGTGCAGGTATATTAAACAAGAATGGAACTAATGAGTCATCTGATGTGCATATGAGATCTGGTGGGGGATTGTTGAATGTAGATGGGCTGCAGCCCAGTAACGCAGCCCATATGGTCTACAATTCCTGAAATCTCAAGGCCCATCACGTTGGCAGCTTGGGACAGCCTTGGGGGACAAAGTTTAGTCCCACATTGCTAGTTGGGAGTGAGTTGGAGTGGTATATAAGGGCTGCTGTTCTACTCCTTCCAAGTGAGTGAGAATAGAAGGAGCCCTCGCGCACTCCTCCTCCTCCGCCCGCCCCGCCTCGCCTCGTCTCGTCACGCACTCACGTCGCGTTTCGTGACTCGAGTTCGAGTTCGAGACACACTCAAGGAAGCCTAAATTTTTGCTTGGTGCACCAACTGAGTTGGGTACGTGTCGACCTGCATGTGCATGTTCGCCGCGTGTCCCGGCTTCCTACGCGTGTCAACGCGGTCGGCTCTCCTCCCAGGCTATACCAAGAGACGGATCAGATCTGGAGTCTCATACGCTACAGTTCATCTCTCTCAAAAGAAGTTCCTTTGCTGTGCTACTCTCTAGTCTTCCCCATCCCGGCGATGCATGCCCGGGAGAGCAGGCCTCCGAAACTCCGTCCGTTGAGATCCCGCACCGGAGACGGCGATAAGGTTTTTGGGGAGCGTCTTGCGCGACTCGCTACTGTTCGTGCTCTTCTTCGACGGATCGGCTGCTTCATCGATAGATCCGACTACACCATGGGCGACATCAACAATACCCATGGTGATGGTGCTGCTGCTGCTGGTGCGACCTTCCCGGTCGCGATTCTGATGTATGTGGTTAAGTATGCTTGTGCATCTATAATGTTGCTTTCGGTAATTAATCTCATACGGAAATTGCCTAATAATCCAACACATTATTTGATCAAAGTTTACAAATTTTGATTTTTGCTAAATCCCGAATCATTGAGTGGATTTCCGGTACTAAAGGCTATTTCGTTTAAATTTTTTATCCATTTATTTTCTAATTATTTTTCACTCCCTCTTTTTTTATTTTTTCTCAGAATTTCTAATATTTCCGTTAGTCTCTAACTACACTTAATATCTAGTCAAATTACTTACCCGTGTTCAAACTTCCCGGTCGGTCACCCATCCTCACACTACTCCAACACTAGCACGCTTAACTTCCGAGTTCCTTTCCGTCCCACTTTCAAATGCTTCGCGCGCATATTGTTGATAGTAGTATCATATCAATCCTATGAACATGTTGGTCGATGTCACACTTCTTTATTATTTAAATTCCAAATAATTTTTTAATAAACATAAGTAATGATGTAATAATAATGTTGTCTAAATAAATAAAATTAATTTTTAAATTTGTATTCTTTTTCATTATTTTTAAAAAAATTAATATTTTTTTGCCAAACCTAAAACCTGAAAATTTGAAAATATTATAATTTGCTAAAAGTAATAGTAATATTCTGGGATTCAAAAAATCTTATAATTACTAACTTTAATTTTAAAAAAATTGAAAAATATATAAATTTCTAAATTTCTGGAAAAAACTAAAATGTTCCTGCTTTTATATTTTCATTTGGAATTTTGAGAATCTAAAAATTGGCTAACCGGGTAAACCTGGGTGAATTCGGATGTAACTTTTTCCCACTAACATTTTGATATATTATACGTTTTTTCCGACGTCGTATGCAAAAGTTAATGCGGTTTTACCATTTTTCAAACTTTTTTTGCAAAAAAAGTCAAAATTCGAATTTCTTAATTTCACAGAGTAGTAGGTTGCATAACATATAAGAATCTGAGAACATTTTATTTTTTGAATTTTTCTATCATTTTCATTTGTATTTTACAGAGAAAAAAAAGGCGATCCACGGGGGGAGGGGGTGGAGGTGCGTGGGGAACAGGAAAACCTTTAGTACCGGTTCGTGTCACGAACCGGTACTAAAGGTTTTCTGGCTGACGCTAACCCTTTAGTACCGGTTCGTGTCACGAACCGGTACTAAAGGCTTGGGCAGTGTAACCGGTACTAATGCACCCTTTAGTACCGGTTCATAAGGAAACCGGTACTAAAGGCCTGGACGAAAGCCCCTTTTTCTACTAGTGTATATGTACATAAGTCTTGTCTTAGTTCAAACCTATGTATGTTGTACCAATTTTATAGGAAACAAACAACATTTATAATACAAAATTAGTACTAATTGATCTATTATGTATTATTACGTTTTCATAATGTATTTGCGTGTTGTAAATGTTTATATTTTCCTAAATACCAACCAACTTTTCTTAGATAACATGTGGGCTTTCTTAATCCGACGAGACATACCGTCAATACAATAGTTTGATGAGAACAATCAAGGGGCACAACACACTGCACACAACACCTACTGGAATCACTTAACTGAGTTAAGAGATGAGCTCGACAACATTTTGCACGCTCCATACATGTTAGAACATAGCAAACCCTAAACCAGGCGACCAATTCCTTGATATCTTGAATCGCCAAGGTGCATAGGGATCAAACTCTCTCCGCACATTTAATGTGTTGTACATCTGAGCGATAAAGTCTACCAAAACCCTAAAAAGATGCAAGAATAATAGGAGGTGAGAGAGGAAGCAAGCTCAAGAGGGTCAACAATTGTGGTAAAAAACATACTCAGGAACCCTTAGAACACGTTGGGGGAGCAACCCCTTTTATAGAAAAACCAAATATGAAAGTTTTGGGGAAAAAAGTTCAATCTAAGTTGATCCCACGACTAGTCCAACCGACTCCCGGATCAACAGGCCTATATGCAAACTGGCATGGACATCGACACAAATCGGTAGAGTCGGTGCTTAGCAAATCGGTAAGACTCGATGTAGAAATCGGTGCAGACCGAACATCTTGTGAAATCTCAGGATTTGGGGTTACAAAAAGAGAAAAAACAGATGTGCGCATTGCATTCATGCATAGAAAATCCGGGAAGTTTTCGCGCTTTCAAATAAAACATGTCACAGTAACTAAAGTTTCACTTGAGTTGATGGAATTGAAGTAGATCATCAACTCAAGTGCTATAAACCTCAATGTTACTTTGCTAAAACCTTGTTTTGGGTAGAGGTGATTTAATCTATGGGTTACATCAAATGGAACTAGAACTACTCCAACCACACTTTAAGTAAGGATTAAATACCAAATCTTCTAAAGGATTATAATATGGTATTCCTGGCAACCATATATGGATATAGTTCAACCACCAAATAAAATAATAAGAAAGAATCAGGAAACCATTCTTTACTTATCTTTTCCTTTACCAAATCATATTTCTACCATGATCCTCATGGTATATCTTAAACTCAATTCTTAAAATCATTTCAAGGACATTACATAAGTTCTCTATCCAACCTTGAGTACTCCATCCTTGTTTATACACATTCATCTTTATTAAACTCTAGAGAAGAGAGAAGTCTACATCTATTAGAGAAGCAATGTCAACACTTGAGTCAAACCCTTGAATATATATCCATATGCTCACATCATCATCTTTAAGAAGAACCCTAGGGTGTTATTCAAGACATTACCTAGAGAGATGACCCATTTATGTTAACCATAGATCTTGATGATCACATCCTTATCTTTGGAACCTAACCTTAGGGTATTATTAAGTCATTCCCAAATGAGAGAAACCATTCATACCAACCTTAGCTATACCTATTAAAGGATCAAGGATATCTTTTGAACTAAAACATTAGGGTATAATCTATCTCATATTTGGGTGGTGGGATAATCAAGTATTAAATTGAACAAGACCATATCCATGAATTGATGAAGTAAGAAGGTGACTAATCCAACCAATATAGACAAGTGGAGACTTAACCTATTCATACTTAAGGAGACATTATGAGTACCTCATACACCCTAGAGTAATCTTATCTATGTAAAATACTCAAGCTAAAGTGTTACACTCAAGTTATTTGAGCAAGCACTTGATTTTGGGGATGAGAGTGAAATCTTCTTAGTTAAACCTTTGGAAAGCCAAAACCCTTGATCATTACCACTTGGTAATGACCATAAAACTAAGAGCTAAAAGCAAAAAAAAAAACGTATTATGAGTAATTTGATCATGTATAATGTTTGATCAAGCCTTGGATAAATAGAAAAATAAGTTAAACCTTAATATGATAAGTAGATATCATCCACCACATAAAATCATCGGGAGACTACTAATAAGCAGCCCTAGCCCATTCTTAATGTTTTTAGTAGAAAAGGAATGACATTGTACTAAACCCTTGCCTAGCCAAGCTTTGTGAGAACCTTAATAATATTCTGAGATAAATATCCTCTCAATAGTGGGGGAGACTAAACCTAGCCAATTCAATATGGTGTCAATTCATATCTAGAACCTATGCCTATATCTCAATTCTAGTTTGTGCATCACTTGGGTGATCACAACTATAGACATAGGCCACAATTTAGATTGAACCCATGTGTCATTGGGTGAACATAATTAGAACCCTAGAATTACACCTTAGTTAAATCTTATATTTCAATCAGTGAACATAAGAAAACCTTAGTGCCAAACCCTATACTTAATTTGGTGTGAATAACCATTCATCCTTATAACCAAAGGCAACCATGATGAGAACCATAGCCACTCTAGGTATTTCAAAGCTAGATTAAAGTTAGTAATAATAGTAAACTTGGATGAGATAAAACCAATCTCAAATCCTTAGCAACTAGGTGAGCACCTAAAATATTAGGCAAGTGACCATATTCTCAAATAAGAAATCAAATAATAAGGTCAACTGTAAATCGATTCCTCATAAAAGGAATATAATGTGAATTATTAGACAATTAGATAAACTTTGGTAAAATAATCCTAGATCCCAAAAGAGTGAGAGTTTGAGTTATCAATATAAGAACACCTATTAACACTAAACTTAGTCATCATTATAATGCAAGTATGTAAACCATTTGATTAATATGTTATCATGTTCTAACAAACAAACCATGTTATCTTTGGTAAAGAAATAAAAAAAACTTAATTAAGACAAACATATCTGAGAAAACAAAGAATTAAAATCATCTCCATAAAAATTTATACCCATTTGGAATATTAAGTTATTATCTAAATAAATAAAAGAAGCAAATGCCCCTGAAATATATTAATACAAAACAATATTCCAGAAACCATCTTAAGGTCATCCAAAGGGGGCCATATATTCAAATACCTGCAAAATAGAAAAGAACTCAAATTTGAATTCAAACCAGAAAGAGAAAATAGAAAAAAGAAAATATAAAAGGAGAAGAGAAATGGACTTACCTGGCTAACCACCGCAACCCATCACCAGCCCAAAATGCAGCCCAACCATCACCAGAAGCGGCCCAACCCATGATACAGGTTCGCTTCAGAAGCACGCGAAGAAGACGTTGTCGTCTTCGTCTTCGCCATCGCCGCACGCTGATACGTCTCCAACGTATCTATAATTTCTTATGTTCCATGCTACTGTATTGATGATATCTACATGTTTTATGCATACTTTATGTCATATTTATGCGTTTTCCGGAACTAACCTATTGACGAGATGCCGAAGTGCCAGTTCCTGTTTTCTGCTGTTTTTGGTTTCAGAAATCCTAGTAAGGAAATATTCTCGAATCGGACGAAACCAACGCCCGCACCTATTTTCACCGGAGGCTTCCAGAACACCCGAGAGTCAGCAGAGGAGAGCCACAGGGGGACCACACATGGTGGTGGCGCGGCCAGGGCCTGGGCCGCGCCCCCTGTTGTCTGGTGGCTCCAGGCCCCCACCGAGGCTCCCCTTTCGCCTATAAGAAGCCCCTGACCTAAAACCCCGATACAGAGAGCCACGATATGGAAAACCTTCCAGAGCCGCCGCCATCGCGAAGCCAAGATCTGGGGGACAGGAGTCTCTGTTCCGGCACGCCGCCGGGACGGGGAAGTGCCCCCGGAAGGCTCCTCCATCGACACCACCGCCATCTTCATCAACGCTGCTGCTCCCATGAGGAGGGAGTAGTTCTCCATCGAGGCTAAGGGCTGTACCGATAGCTATGTGGTTCATCTCTCTCCTATGTAGTTCAATACAATAATCTCATGAGCTGCCTTACATGATTGAGATTCATATGATGATGCTTGTAATCTAGATGTCATTATGCTAGTCAAGTGGGTTTTACTTATGTGATCTCCGGAGACTCGTCCCACGTGTGTAAAGGTGACAGTGTGTGCACCGTGTGAGTCTCTTAGGCTATATTTCACAGAATACTTATTCACTGTTATGAATGGCATAGTGAAGTGCTTATTTATATCTCTTTATGATTGCAATGTGTTTTGTATCACAATTTATCTATGTGCTACTCTAGTGATGTTATTAAAGTAGTTTTATTCCTCCTGCAATGGTGACAGTGTGTGCATCCGTGTTAGTACTTGGCGTAGGCTATGATTATGATCTCTTGTAGATTATGAAGTTAACTATTGCTATGATGGTATTGATGTGATCTATTCCTCCTACATGGTGTGAAGGTGACAGTGTGCATGCTATGTTAGTACTTGGTTTAGTCGTGTCGATCTTTCATGCACTCTAAGGTTATTTAAATATGAACATTGAATTGTGGAGCTTGTTAACTCCGGCATTGAGGGTTCGTGTAATCCTACGCAATGTGTTCATCATCCAACAAGAGAGTGTAGAGTATGCATTTATCTATTCTGTTATGTGATCAATGTTGAGAGTGTCCACTAGTGAAAGTCTAATCCCTAGGCCTAAATATCGCTATCGCTGCTTGTTACTGTTTACCGAGTTACTACTCTGCGTTACTACCGCTTGTTTACTTCCTACAATATTACTACCATCAACTGCACGCCAGCAAGCTATTTTCTGGCGCCGTACTACTGCTCATATTCATTCATACCACTTGTATTTCACTATCTCTTCGTCGAACTAGTGCACCTATTAGGTGTGTTGGGGACTTCTTGCTTTGTGGTTGCAGGGTTGCTTGAGAGGGATATCTTTGACCTCTTCCTCCCTGAGTTCGATAAACCTTGGGTGATCCACTTAAGGGAAAACTTGCTGCTGTTCTACAAACCTCGCTCTTGGAGGCCCAACACTGTCTACAGAAAAGAAGCGTGAGTAGACATCAAGCTAATTTTCTGGCGCCGGGGAGGAAAGGTAAAAGGTACTCACACTCCGGATCTCGGCTACTAAGCTATTTTCCGGCGCCGTTGTAAGTAGTCGAAGCTATTTCCTTTAGATCCTGCAATTGCATCTTTTGGTTTCTTGTTTACACTAGTTAGGCATAATGGAAAACAACAAAAATATGAGAGATCTTTATGAACTTTATCTTGAATTAGGACATGATGTGTTTGAAGAAAGAATTAATAAACCCATGGAACTTTATATGCATGCTAATGGGAATGTTATTAATATGAATGCTTTGAACACTATTGTTGCTAATGCTATGGAAAATTCTAAGCTTGGGGAAGCTGGTTTTGATGAGCATGATATTTTTAGTCCCCCAAGCATTGAGGAGAAAATTTTCTTTGATGATACTTTGCCTCCTATTTATGATGATTATAATGATAGTGGTCTTTTGGTGCCGCCTACTATGGAGAGTAAATTTTATTATGATTATATTATGCCTCCTACACTTGATGAGAATAATAATGATAGCTACTTTGTTGAATTTGCTCCCACTACAACTAATAAAATTGATTATGCTTATGTGGAGAGTAATAATTTTATGCATGAGACTCATGATAAGAATGCTTTATGTGATAGTTATATTGTTGAGTTTGCTCATGATGCTACTGAAACTTATTATGAGAGAGGAAAATATGGTTGTAGAAATTTTCATGTTACTAAAACACCTCTCTATATGCTGAAATTTTTGAAGCTACACTTGTTTTGTCTTCCTATGCTTGCCACTATACTCTTCATGAACTTGTTTATTTACAAGATTCCTATGCATAGGAAGCATGTTAGACTTAAATGTGTTTTGAATTTGCCTCTTGATGCTCTCTTTTGCTTCAAATACTATTTCTTGCGAGTGCATCATTAAAACTTCTGAGCCCATCTTAATGGCTATAAAGAAAGAACTTCTTGGGAGATAACCCATGTGTTTATTTTACTACAGCAATTTTGTTTTGTTGAGTCTTGAAAGTTGTTTACTACTATAGCAACCTCTCCTTATCATGTTTTTGTGTCAAGTAAAGTTTCTATGTTAAAGTTGATGTTATATTTGGGATCGCTGCGCAGAAACAGTATTGCTGTCTGTCACGAATTCTGGCATAAGTCTCTGTAAAAAATTCTAAAATTTTTGCAAAATTACGAGCGTGATCCTCAGATATGTACGCAACTTTCATTAGTTTTGAGTTTTTCCGTTTGAGCAAGTTAAGTGCCCCTTTCAGGTTCATCTTTACGGACTGTTCTGTTTTTGACAGATTCTGCCTTTTATTTCGCATTGCCGCTTTTGTTAAGTTGAATGAGTTTCTTTGTTTCATTAACTTTCAGAAGTTTTGTGCAATGTTCAGAAGTGTTAAGAATGATTGTGTCACCTCTGAACATGTGAATTTTTGATTATGCACTAACCCTCTAATGAGTTTGCTCGAAGTTTGGTGTGGAAGTTTTCAAGGGTCAATAGAAGAGGGTGATATAATGTGATCGAGAAGAGTGAAAGGTCTAAGCTTGGGGATGCCCCGGTGGTTCACCCCTGCATATTTTAAGAAAACTCAAGCATCTAAGCTTGGGATGCCCAAGGCATCCCCTTCTTCATCGACAACTTATCAGGTTTCTTCTAGTGAAACTATATTTTTATTCCATCACATCTTATGTACTTTGCTTGGAGCGTCTGTGTGCTTTTATTTTTATTTTTGTTTTGTTATCTTAGTTCTCTGAATAAGTTCATCCTTGTGTGGGAGAGAGACACGCTCCGCTGGTTCATATGAACACATGTGTTCTTAGCTTTTAATGTTCATGGCGAAGGTTAAAACTGCTTCGTTAATTGTTATATGGTTGGAAACAGAAAATGCTACATGTAGTAATTGGTAAAATGTCTTGGATAATGTGATACTTGGCAATTATTGTGCTCATGTTTAAGCTCTTGCATCATATACTTTGCACCCATTAATGAAGAAATACATAGAGCTTGCTAAAATTTGGTTTGCATATTTGGTCTCTCTAAGGTCTAGATAATTTCTAGTATTGAGTTTTGAACAACAAGGAAGACGGTGTAGAGTCTTATAATGTTTACAATATGTCTTTTATGTGAGTTTTTCTGCACCGGTTCATCCTTGAGTTTGCTTCAAATAACCTTGCTAGCCTAAACCTTGTGTCGAGAGGGAATACTTCTCATGCATCCAAAATCCTTGAGTCAACCACTATGCCATTCGTGTCCACCATACCTACCTACTACATGGTATTTCTCCGCCATTCCAAAGTAAATTGCTTGAGTGCTACCTTTAAAATTCCATCATTCGCCTTTGCAATATATAGCTCATGGGACAAAATAGCCTAAAAACTATTGTGGTATTGAATATGTACTTATGCACTTTATCTCTTATTAAGTTGCTTGTTGTGCGATAACCATGCTTCTGGGGACGCCATCAACTATTCTTTGTTGAATATCATGTGAGTTGCTATGCATGTCCGTCTTGTCTGAAGTAAGAGAGATCTACCACCTTAATGGTTGGAGCATGCATATTGTTAGAGAAGAACATTGGGCCGCTAACTAAAGCCATGAATCATGGTGGAAGTTTCAGTTTTGGACATATATCCTCAATCTCATATGAGAATAATAATTGTTGCCACATGCTTATGCATTAAAAAGGAGTCCATTATCTGTTGTCCATGTTGTCCCGTATGGATGTCTAAGTTGAGAATAATCAAAAGCGAGAAATCCAAAATGCGAGCTTTCTCCTTAGACCTTTGTACAGGCGGCATGGAGGTACCCCTTTGTGACACTTGGTTAAAACATGTGTATTGTGATGATCCGGTAGTCCAAGATGATTAGGACAAGGTGCGGGCACTATTAGTATACTATGCATGAGGCTTGCAACTTGTAAGATATAATTTACATAACTCATATGCTTTATTACTACCGTTGACAAAATTGTTTCATGTTTTCAAAATAAAAGCTCTAGCACAAATATAGCAATCGATGCTTTCCTCTTTGAAGGACCTTTCTTTTACTTTTATTGTTGAGTCAGTTTACCTATCTCTCTCCACCTTAAGAAGCAAACACTTGTGTGAACTGTGCATTGATTCCTACATACTTGCATATTGCACTTGTTATATTACTTTACATTGACACTATCCATGAGATATACATGTTATAAGTTGAAAGCAACCGCTGAAACTTAATCTTCCATTGTGTTGCTTCAATGCCTTTACTTTGAATTTATTGCTTTATGAGTTAACTCTTATGCAAGACTTATTGATGCTTGTCTTGAAAGTACTATTCATGAAAAGTCTTTGCTTTATGATTCATTTGTTTACTCATGTCATTAACATTGTTTTTGATCGCTGCATTCATTACATATGCTTACAATAGTATGATCAAGGTTATGATGGCATGTCACTTAAGAAATTATCATTGTTATCGTTTACCTACTCGTGGACGAGTAGGAACTAAGCTTGGGGATGCTGATACGTCTCCAACGTATCTATAATTTCTTATGTTCCATGCTACTTTATTGATGATATCTACATGTTTTATGCATACTTTATGTCATATTTATGCGTCCGGAACTAACCTATTGACGAGATGCCGAAGTGCCAGTTCTTGTTTTCTGCTGTTTTTTGTTTCAGAAATCCTAGTAAGGAAATATTCTCGGAATCGGACGAAATCAACGCCCAGTACCCTATTTTCACCGGAGGCTTCCAGAACACCCGAGAGTCAGGAGAGGAGAGCCACAGGGGGCCCACACATGGTGGTGGCGCGGCCAGGGCCTGGGCCGCGCCCCCTATTGTCTGGTGGCCCCAGGCCCCCTCTGAGGCTCCCCTTTCGCCTATAAGAAGCCCCCTGACCTAAAACCCTGATACGAGCCACGATACGGAAAACCTTCCAGAGCCGCCGCCATCGTGAAGCCAAGATCCGGGGGACAGGAGTCTCTGTTCCGGCACGCCGCCGGGACGGGAAGTGCCCCGGAAGGCTCCTCCATCGACACCACCGCCATCTTCATCAACGCTGCTGCTCCCATGAGGAGGAGTAGTTCTCCATCGAGGCTAAGGGCTGTACCGGTAGCTATGTGGTTCATCTCTCTCCTATGTAGTTCAATACAATAATCTCATGAGATGCCTTACATGATTGAGATTCATATGATGATGCTTGTAATCTAGATGTCATTATGCTAGTCAAGTGGGTTTTACTTATGTGATCTCCGGAGACTCCTTGTCCCACGTGTGTAAAGGTGACGGTGTGTGCACCGTGTGAGTCTCTTAGGCTATATTTCACAGAATACTTATTCACTGTTATGAATGGCATAGTGAAGTGCTTATTTATATCTCTTTATGATTGCAATGTGTTTTGTATCACAATTTATCTATGTGCTACTCTAGTGATGTTATTAAAGTAGTTTTATTCCTCCCGCACGGTGTAATGGTGACAGTGTGTGCATCCGTGTTAGTACTTGGCGTAGGCTATGATTATGATCTCTTGTAGATTATGAAGTTAACTATTGCTATGATGGTATTGATGTGATCTATTCCTCTTACATGGTGTGAAGGTGACAGTGTGCATGCTATGTTAGTACTTGGTTTAGTCGTGTCGATCTTTCATGCACTCTAAGGTTATTTAAATATGAACATTGAATTGTGGAGCTTGTTAACTCCGGCATTGAGGGTTCGTGTAATCCTACGCAATGTGTTCATCATCCAACAAGAGAGTGTAGAGTATGCATTTATCTATTCTGTTATGTGATCAATGTTGAGAGTGTCCACTAGTGAAAGTCTAATCCCTAGGCCTTGTTCCTAAATACCGATATCGCTGCTTGTTACTGTTTACCGAGTTACTACGCTGCGTTACCGCTTGTTTACTTCCTACAATATTACTACCATCAACTGCACGCCAGCAAGCTATTTTCTGGCGCCGTACTACTGCTCATATTCATTCATACCACTTGTATTTCACTATCTCTTCGTCGAACTAGTGCACCTATTAGGTGTGTTGGGGACACAAGAGACTTCTTGCTTTGTGGTTGCGGGGTTGCTTGAGAGGGATATCTTTGACCTCTTCCTCCCTGAGTTCGATAAACCTTGGGTGATCCACTTAAGGGAAAACTTGCTGTTGTTCTACAAACCTCTGCTCTTGGAGGCCCAACACTGTCTACAGGAAAAGAAGCGTGAGTAGACATCACACGCACGGGAGGCCGCCAGCACGATGAAGAAGGACACGTCCCGAGCGTCGTTGCTGACCAAGCACTCAACGACGACCGCCTGAGGCCATATAAATACGGGGGAGGAAACCTAGCGCCCCATTTTCTCCCTTTTTATCATTATCTTATTAAATCCTTATGAGAGGGATTTAAACCCTAAATAATATTTATCTTAATTATTAATCCTCTAAAAGTAATAAAATGCTAAGTCCATTATTATTTTTGTTTCAAAGTTATTAATAACTTCAAATTTATCATCAAGTTATTAACTTAAGAACTATATGACAAATAGGAAACGCTGGTCCATTATAAATAAAATTCTAACCTCATAATTTCAAGTATGAAACCCTAATTCTATTAGGAACCCTAGTTCCATAATTTCATGTGAAACCTAAAACCCTAGGAACCATAAAATGTAATCCTAATACCTTAACATTCATTGTAGGTACCTAATTAGTAACTAAGTATATGTCCATGTTCTCATATGATAATAGAAGCCTTAACAATAGTAAGTTCTATTTCATATATTCATAAAACCTAGATGATTAAGTAGGATCAATTAAACCTAAACCTTAGTTCCTATTCTCAAGGTCATCATCCTTAACCATCCATGCTAAGCATCAAACCATTGTGATCCATCCTAATAGTAACCATGTCTAGTACTGGACCTTACATGCTCATACCCACTAAACCCTACTAGTATTAGATATTTATGAACCATCTTGTTTAGCAAAAAACCACTCCTTACTTGGTGAATCCAAGAGCAAACCCTAGAAACCATAAGCTTTAATTAATTGAAATACTTCTTATTACTCAAGTAATATGTTCTTCAAAAGTTATTCTTTTGAAGAAATTAAAGAATAGTCAACAACCCTGCCTAATAGGACCTATAGACCATAGCTATCTATCATCAGTAAGATAAACCAACCATTATAGCAACCATGCTTAATCAACTGCTTAATATGCTCATGCTTAATCAAACCATGCAACCAATATATGACTAGGAACTCAATCCAACTTTGTTGTGATCCATATATTACTTAATTAAGAAACTCAATTGATAACCATAGTAAACCATAGAAGCAAATAGTTTCTACTTGAAATACTTATTATTTACTAATTAGCATGTTCTTCAAAAGTTATTCTTTTGAAGTATATAATAATTAATCATCAACCCTGCACTATAGGACTTAAAATTGACAACTGGTCTTTACATATTATGCAACTACTATTCCTTGGTGTGTATGATTGGTATGATGCATTATACCACTTGTTTATGATACTAAGACAACCAAAACCTAATAAGCACCTTGTTTGTGGAATCACTCTAAAAGTGCAACACACCCTAAACCAATCATTCCAACTCACTAATCCTAAATCATCGGGGTTAGTTCACGCTTAGAGCGATTGCATCTTATACTTATGCATTATAGCATATTTGCCAATCTTTTAAACATTGTCCTTACCGGACGATGATGCTATTTCAGAATTTGGAGTTATCCCGTATCAAAGTCCCTTCTTGCAGTCAAGAAAGGCAAGTTCATCGCTTGCTCATGCCACTTTGAGTATTTTTACTAAATTACTTGCAAAGTACTATACTTATCACTCTAGCATCAAAAGCAAAATATTACTTTCATAACTACGAATATGACTATGTGGTGGGCAATGGAACCATGGAATGAGTTCGGTGGAGGTTCCGTTGCAATGGGTTTATATGGACATAGGACTTAACAACAAATGACGTTCAGTGATTCTTGCGCTGTAATACCCGTGTTTACCATAAGATCTAGAGTGGGACGGAGTAGTCAGCTGTTCTTTTCCCTCTCGCATACCAACGGGTACAACTGCAGGTGGCCAGCATGTACATACTTAGGCAGGAAGGAAGCCCCTTTGCTTCTACTGCGGGTTGTATCTATGATGGATTGTAACGGGCTGGCCCAGGGATTGCTCATAGAGTCGATCGAGGCCAGTGGTTTACAAAAGTGTGGGTATGCAGGGTCGCGGGAAGGCCCAGTGATTGGCTATGACTTATACCTGGCCCCATACCAAGGAAGTGTGGACGAGCATGCAACTCGGATGTGCAACAAGGATAAGATCTCTTATGGGTAAAGTAACACACCTCTGCAAAGTGTACCAAATTGTGGTTTATCACTCCCTGTTCCGGGTTTGGAACTGCGAACACCGCTGAAAAGGAACTCCATGAAGTTCTAGACACCCGGTGAAGGCTGGCGGACATAGTTCTTCAGAATAAAAGCGACCTTTTGAAGAAATGTTTACAAAAACTTGCATTGCCTATGACTTTCTAGTCCATGGTTATAGCTAGTGCATTAAACACCTCTTTCCTATAGTGAACTTGTTGAGTACGCTCGTACTCATCCCTCTTTAAATTCCCTGCTTAGATCTGAAGGCATTAAAAGAAGATCTACAGTGCAACTCGAAGGTTGAGGAGTCAACAAGTACTTCAAGAGACAGGATCCTGCCAGCGGAGTCAACAAAGTCAACCACTACATGATGGAAACCTAGACCAGGAGTAGAAGGGAATCATTTCCCTAATCCTAGAACCTAAATAGGTAGAGTTCATCTATAGTTCTGTAGTGAGCCAACTAGCTCAATAGATAGAGTTCGTGATAAGTTAGACTACGAGTTGTTCTTCTGGAGTTTATTTGCAGTTTTACCTCATGGTAAAGTAGGAGACTGTGTTGATCTTGTAAAGACTCGTGTTGTAATTCTATAGACATGCCTTGGAACCGCATATGTTTCTGTTGTACCACTCTGAGGGATGTAATACTAGTGGAACGGTGTTTCATTGGTGTTATGCCAACGACTTTCATACTACACCATGCAGTGTTATGTTGGGTCACCACAATAATCCACCTTCCGGTTATCATTCGAACCCCTTCCAGTATTAAGTTGCAAGCAACAGATTATCGCATTAAATAATGTGTGTAAAGTAAAAAATAGAAGTATCCTTAGACAAAGCATTGTTATTGTCACTCTTCCAGATTACTAGAGGCATGAACCCACTATCGAGCATAAATACTCCCTCTTGGAGTTACAAGCATTTACTTGGCCAGAGAATCTACTAGCAACGCAGAGCATGCAAGATCAGAAATAACATATGACAAGTATACCATAGTATTCAATATTCATCGAATCCCAGCAAACACAACATGTAGCATTACATAAAGATGATCTTGATCATGATAGGCAGCTCACAAGATCTAAACACGAAGCATAAATTGGAGAAGACAACCATCTAGCTACTGCTATGGACCCGTAGTCCAGAGATGAACCACTCACGTATCACTTCGAAGGGGGCATGGCGATGTAGAGGCCTCCGATGATGATCTCCCTCTCCGGCAAGGTGCCGGGAAGAGCTTCAGAACCCTCCCGAGCTAGGGTCGGTGATGGCAGCCACAATGTAGCTTTTCGTTGATGGAGGCTCGGGTAATTAGGTTTTCCCCGAAATCATGAATAAATAGGCGGAAGGGCGAGGTCGGTGGGTGCCTAGGGGGCCCACACCACCCCATGGCGCGGCCAGGGCTTGTGGCCGCGCCAAAGGGAAGGTGAGGCCGCCCTGTGGCCCTTCTCCGTCTCTCCTCTGGATTCCGTCTTTGTTACAATAAAATAGGAACTTTGGCTTTTGTTTCATACAATTCCGAGAAAATTTCCCGTACAACTTTTCTGAAATACAAAATTGTAGAAAACAAGGAACTGGCACTGTGGTATCTTGTCAATATGTTAGTTCCGGAAAATGTATAAAAGTGCAACGAAATGTAAACAAAACATATATAAATTGGTGTAAACAAGCATGGAGCATAAAAAATTATTGATACGTTTGCAACGTATCATGCGGCTATATATCCTATAACCCGGTGTCTCAAAACACACCTCGAGACCAATAAAAGCAACACTTAGCAAGAATATACATTTGCCTTGCACATCCTGCTTGATCTTGATGATGATGCTTCATGCTTCATTGACGTTGGAACGCTCTATTTGATCATTGCTCCTTCGTGAAGACTCACAATTTTCTTCCCTATACACCAATATGGGATAGCTTCATTAAATCACATCTTCGCAATCCCATTACAACAAAATGGACAACAAGATTCATGTGTATGATCTTCTCGATATGCTTATTTTGAACTTTTACTTCTCGGATTTGATGACAATCACCACTTGATTCCATCCTCTCATAGGCTCTATGGGAACTCCCTTTGGATGCATGCTCATGGAAAGATGCCTAAACCATAGAGACAACAGAAACACACATATATAATGAGCTAGATCACAAAGCATAATTGACAAAGCTAATCATACCACGAGATCACGTGGTACATTCTTTATGTTGCATGTGTTGACCAACTTAAATTGAATCTTCACTTTTTGTATTGGTCAACCTTGTATCTTCTTATGCTCTAACACAATAGCTTGAGGTACATAAAGAATTCTCCATTTGATTGCCTGCTCCTAGTCTTGGTTTACCATGGATCAACACATGATACATTATTACTTTGACATAGAGCCATGACTTGAATTCTTCTTTTGTAAATAAACTCTCAAGATCTTGATCCTCCATGCACATAAGCTAGAGAAAGGCTTATTTGAGTTCCATACACGAACTTCATCTTCTTGATCATATGATATCCATCTTTACAAATTTGTGATCGTGGTTACAATACTTAAAGTATCTTATTATGTTCATGGTATATTTAATCATGCCAACACTTGAATCTAACACATGGTCTTCAAGAAATTCCTATGAAATATTTATTCAAATAAAACTCAATGAAAATATTAATCCATAGATATTGTCATTAATTACTAAAACCACACATAGGAACAATATACCCGTACAAATTATACACAAAACCATTATCTTGGGGAAGTCATGCGATTTTGTTTGCTCTTTACGAGTCCTAGGTATTACTTTCACCCTCGCAAAACTATAAACAGTTGGAACATTGAGCCTCATGATCTCCTCACTCTCAACTAATTCACAAAGGAACTTCTCCATGATCTGAATCACAAAGCTACTTTTTTTTGAAAACTTATGGCAGGAGAGTCTCCTACTGCTGACATATATTAAAAAGGATTTTACATATTTCCATTCAGCCACAAAAGGCCTAGGACTCCATGGAGTCCTCAATAAATCAAACCCTCAACAAAGCAGAAAAGGTTACAAGTTTATCTCGAAGGTCAGGTTTTAACCTAGAACCTAGCAGATCTAGATCAGCAAGAAGTTGTTGCAGCACCAACAAAGCTACTTGGTGATGAAGAACTATGAAGTCCCTTTAACTTGCATTCTAGTTTTAGGATTTTCTTTCTTGCAACACCAAAGTAATCATGGGTCTGCTTCTTAAGAGAACCCGTGAGCCGCCGCAGATTATTGCAAGTGGAATGAGCGAATTGGAATCTTCCCTGACCCATGCATGTTTCATCGCCTCCGTATAATTAGGATCCCAGGTAGTCTCGAAATGGAACTATGTTGAACTAGAGACACCAGTTGTTTAAATCCAAACTAGAGAAGCTGATAGATATGGCAAAATGGTCAAGCGGCATGGTGATCACATTCCCAACACTAATATGATTAAAAAAAACTCCAGTGAATTCCATTTGCAATAGCATGACCGAGATGGACACAAATAAGATCATCCTCTCTTGTCTAGTATTCCATGTAGACTTGTGAGTTGTGACCAATAAAACTCAACTCCACTAGTCCACAAGAATCAATACAACTCCTTAACAACAACATTTGGGTGTCGTATGTAAATAGTTTCCCACTAGTGAGTAGGACTTGGCCTGTAAGCCGTACGTTTTCAACCTCTGGCCATTGGCCAAGTTCTTGAAAGCAATACAAGCCTGAGTTCAATCTCCCTTTTCCCCTAAATCTTCCCCTCTCCCGTATCCTCAAGCGTACATCTGGCCCCTATCTTAAGCCTACCCATGGCATCTGTCGATTCACCACGACGACAGTTGGCGCCAACCGGGCGGGTCTCCTCACCGTCTCCGGCGAGCGTGTGGTATCTGGCCTCGTCCAGCGCCTCGGCTCGCTGGACTTCGTCAATGACAACGTCGGCTCCTTCGCCAACGGGGGCCGCTTCCCCAAGAACGGCCGCATCATCGAGTTCGGCTCGCACCGCGTCTACCTCGGCACCATGCTGGAGCCCCGGTACCCATCACTGGTGCTGGTGGCGCCGGATCCACCAAGGTCTGCAGTTGCCCGCGGGTCGCTCACCGACCACGCCGCCGGCAGCATCGAGGTGATGATGGCCGACGCAGCTGGTGCAGGCAAAGGAGCCGCAGAAGAAGGCACCGGGCCCGCCAAGTCCGAGCGCACGGCAAAACCCCCAACCGAGCGGGACGAAAACATCACCGACACCTCCAATGTGCCACCGGCGGCAACTCCGCTCCAAGCTGCCATGAGCGTGTTGGCCACACCAAACGCGCACAACGCCGATGTCGCGCCACTCAGGCCAATCTGGAGGCGCAGCGGCAGACACTGCTTACCGGCGCAACAGATATCGTTCGAGCCCAGCAGGAGCTCAACCTAATCCTCCGTGAGTACAATGCAGCGCATGGCTTTGCTTTAGTTAGCGCAAATCCTGCTAGAGTAGCTGGTAACCGGCTTAGAGGTCGTAACTTAGATCGGGATCTGCGCCAGGAAGTTCATTCCAGTAGGACAATGTCGGCATCTTTGGGGCCGATAGAGAAACCTAAGTATGGCAGTCCGGATAAAACTTTGAAAGCCGCTAGAGCTGCGGTGGAAGTTTGTGATTCTCTGTCGGGTGATGCCCTAGCAATACAGCAAGCCCGAGTGAAAGAGTTGCTAGCGATGGCTGAAAAACAAAATGCAGAAGTTGCTCGCAGCAGAAAAGATGCTGGAGCCTCACAAGCTGGAACAGCTCCGGAAAAGTTGCATGGGCAGGCTTCGTCCCCCATCCCGACAGAAGAAAAGAAAAAGCCGTAAATGGGCAACAGATGACAGTGTATGATCCGGTTCTAGCCGAAAATCAAAAAGCCGAGCAATACTATGCCGACAGAAAAAGCCAAGGGGCAGGCCATGGCTATGTCGGAAACGACTATGCCGGAAACGGTGATTCCGGGCAAAATTATCGCCCAACAATAGCAGAATATGCCGCTCGAGAGGCAGCTCCACCGAGATACCAAAGAGCTGCCGCAACAGCGCCAGGCCGGCATGATGAGGCCGATTCGGTTCTAGAGAGAACGGGTTACCACCGGAGTCCTCTGGCAGACCGTGTGGGAGATAGATTCCTGCCGAAACAAGATGCACAACATAAGTTGGATAGGGTTTACCTGTCGGAGATAATCGAAGCTGAGGGTTCTCCGGGTCTGGCTTGCTTTTTCTGGCCCCACGGTGAGGAGACCCGCCCGGATATGAACTCCAGCAAGCGCATCTGCTGGCCCCATGGTGGGCGCCAACTGTCGTCGTGGTGAATCTACAGATGCCATGGGTAGGCCTAAGATAGGGGCCAGATGTACGCTTGAGGATCCGGGAGAGGGGAAGGTTTAGAGGAAAAGGGAGATTGAACTCAGGCTTGTATTGATTTCAAGAACTTGGCCAATGGCCTGAGGTTGAAGACGTACGGCTTACATGCCAAGTCCTGCTCGCTACTGGGAAACTATCCAAGGGCCGATCGTCCCGCACAGGGGTGTCCCTCCTCTCCTTATATAGGGGAGAGGTGGCTTACATGAGAAGGAACCCTAGGGGTATTTTTGATGACCTAAGCTACTTTATAAAGCTTCTTTGGCTCCAGGGATGACGCTTCTGCCTTTAATCATAGGCTTGATGACCTCGTCCGGTCTCTTTGACGTCATCCTCCTCTTTGGCCTCAGGGCTTCGACTAAAGCTAAACTGCTTCGCTCATCTCGTCCTTTGGTCCTTGAGGGAATCTTTGACCGGGGTACCGACATGCTACAGTTGATCATATGTCGGATCCCCGATATCTTCACTTGTGAGTACAGGCTTCTTACCCTTCGTATCTCTCAACTTCTCCTTTTGGGCATATCTCCGGCTTAGATATCACCTACCCATACTACGGCATACCCCTCCTGGTATGCCGGATCGTACCAACTTAGCACTGCTAAACTAAGCTTTTAGCATCCGGTTTAATCTTTAATCCGGTATATAAATAGTTTATCATGGCATATTTGCCATAATCTTGACCTACCGGGGGTCATCCCCCCGATATTAGTCCCTGAAGCTGGTGTGGCCCGACTGATTCATCCGACGGACCATGGAAGGTTCCTACTCCGAACACGCAGGATTAATCATTCCGGTTTCAACTTACACTTGGACGGTGTTTTGCCGGACTCATACCGAATAACCGAACTCATCAAAACCTTTCCGGCTTCTTTCCGACGGTTTCTTCGTCATTAAGTTTTCCTCGGCGAAGTCGAGAATATCTCGATATCCGTGCCTATCAGTGACATGCGCGTTGTAACTGACGCTGCAGTGTCAGCGAGGGTCAAATCCCTCGTCTCCCGCGCGCATTTATGACGCCGCACCTGATCCGTGTGGCCGCTCCAAACTCACGTGTATTTTGGTGCCACGTGGCGGCCCAACCGCCGAAGGGACGTGGGCCGGATGGTTTCCGGCCCACTAAGCCCCGCGCCTATTTAAGGGTGACGGCTCATCGTCGTCCCCATCTCATTCACTCTTCGTCATTTTCACCTCTGTAGAGAACTGCCTCCCGAGCTCCTCCGCCGCCACTCTCCGCCGGAGCCATCTCCTCCGGCGAATCCTTGCCACGCTGCCGCGGGGAACCTCCGCCGCTCGTCTAAGGTTAGTGCAAACTGATCCATTCTATTTTCCTTATTAGTGTTCTTCGTGTTCATCGCTGGGTCGGTAGATTTACTTACACACTTTTTCTCTCCTTTTTTCTTGTCTTTATATCTTCGCAAGCGAGTAGAAGTTGTGAAACTTGTTGTTAGGTAGCACCGGTTTCTTAGTCCGATGACTTCCGAAGAGTCCGAGTTAAAGCTTTCCGGTAGCTCGCGGATTAGCGAAGAGCCCGAGATATCCTGGGGTGAGGAGGATGCCGCGGATCCAGAAGCTAGCGAGCAGGAACAAGAAACCGACGGGTGAAAGAACATGTCCATTGCCCATGTGTGGTTTTGGTAATTGATGAAAATCCCTATGTACTAACGGTTACATTGAGAATATATCTTAGGTCAAGTCCATAGCCATGTGTTGGTCTCAAGGTTGCAAGATGGAGAAGACGGAGTACAATGACGAAGACGGTGTCGAAGAGAGACGAAGACCATGTTGAAGATGAAGATGAATGAAGATGGTGGCGTGCGTACAAGATCGAAGAAGACGGTGGCATGTACAATGATGAAGAGGATGAAGACGGAGCTTGCCGACTCGAGAGGAACGCGCAAGGTTTAGGTTTGTGCTCGATAGGATAGTGGATCGCATCATCGGAGAGAGCTCAAACCTTGCATGCATTGCATCGTGTTTCTTGGTTGTTCTTGGTTCTTATCCATGAGATGAGTTAGATCTTGTGTTCATCTCCATGACAAGCTCTAGCTCATCGGAAACGGATTCCGGATGCATCGCATGTTGCATGTGCGAGGGTGATGATTTTCCCGATATACCATATTGAGAGGTTACACCTCTATGACCATGAGAAAATCATCACTCACTCTTTTCCATATTTTCGCCCTCTTTCCAACAAAATTGGTTTCATGTCATTCCAAGTTTCCTAGCTCAAGTTATGGATTTTACATTGCACTGAAAAAGAACAAGTTACTTTGCGGTACCTTGAGCGGTAGTACCGCCTATGGTGCCGCTTAAGTACCGTAACTAGTGTTACGGACAGTACCGCTGCGGTACCGCTTGGGATCCAGTAAGGTTTGGAGCCCATTGCGGTACCTCGAGCGGTACCGCGAGCGGTAGTACCGCTTTGTGTCCACATGGACAAGTTCTGTGGGAATTTCGAGCGATAGTACCGCTTACCAAAGCGGTAGTACCGCTCGCGCGACCGTTTTCCCCAACAGCTATATTTTGGGCCCCCTATTTATACCTCTCTTCCACCTCCGACCCAACTACTTCTTCCCCTCCATTCTCTCTCCTCCATTGTTGACCTTGAGTTGCTTGATCCTCCTCTTGATCCCCCCCACTACTTGTTGCATATTTTTGGGGGAAATGAGAGAGGAGATCTAGATCTAGAGCTTCACCAATTGAATCCCTCTCCAAGTGAGGGGATCTTGCTAGATCTAGATCTTGGAGTTGCTTGGTGTTTCTCCTCATATTTGTTCTTCCTCCCTTATTCCCCCAATAGCTTTTGTAGCTTTGTTGGAATTTGGGAGAGAAGAACTTGGGCATATTAGTGGTGTTCTTAGCCATTGCATTAGGTGCATCAGTTTGAGTTCTCTCCGGGGTTTCGATCTCGTAGTGTTTGTGTTCGTCCTTAGTGGTGTTCTTGCCTTAGTGGCCATCTTGCCATTAGTGGCCGTGTTGCCTCTTGTGGCACCGTGACTCCTTTGTGGCCTTGTAGCCTTAGTGATCCCATAGTCTTAGTGGTGTGGTGGTCTTTGTGGCGGTGTGGCCTTTGTGGAGTGTGTTAGCATCTTGTGGCGCATTAGCATCTTGGTGGCTTGGTGGTGTGTTATAGCCTCTTGTGGCCGTGTACTTGAGAGCCTCCGTGTTGTGGAGTTGCCTCAAGCCGATACTTGGCGTTTGCCCAAGCTTGTACGGGTTCGGTGACCACCCTCAAGTATCCCTTAGTGGATCGAGGCTTTCCTTTGGTGGAAAGGTTCGAGGAGAATACGGTGGCCCTAGTTGGCTTCTTGGAGTGCCTCGTGCCTCCACACCGCTCCAACGGAGACGTAGCACCCTTGGGTGTGAACTTCGGGATACATCGTCGCCTCCTCGTGCACCGGTTACTTCTCAACCCGAGCTCCTTTACCTATGCGCTTTACATTGTGATATCTATCATGCTTGATGCTATACCTATCTTGTTATCACCTTGTTGCTCATCATGCTAGCATAGGTTGTTGGAGCACTTAGGCAAACCCCTAGTTGATAGGCCTTGAGCTAAACTAGTAAACACATGTGTAGTTTTATTCCGCCTAGTTTAGCTCTCAAGTAGAAGTTTTTATACACCGCCTATTCACCCCCCTCTAGGCGACGTCCTTGTACATTCAACGGGCATGAGCAAGAAGGCGACCCTAGCTCCATGGCTTACTCTCGAGGTCGCTGGAGGGGCTCCGACGTGACGGAGGCCGAAATCGATTGGCTGTACCGGTCGCGGAGGATACCGGAGGGGGTAACCTGCCAGATTCCAGGGGATGAGCTAGAGCCCGTGGTGAATCCGGGGGAAGTAGTGGTTTTTACCACTCACTTCGAGCGTGGCTTTGGCCTGCCGGCGTCGGATTTCTTCCGGCGCTTCCTCAATTTCTAAAAACTTCAACCCCACCATCTTCCCGGCAACGCCGTCTTCTACTTGTCATCCTTCATCTCCTTTATGGAAGGATACGTCGGTCTCTGGCCCACTACCGAGACCTTCGCTCCATTCTATAACCTCCGGATCAATTCGATCCAGGATCCAAAGTTGCCACTTCCTAAGGCGATTGTTCAATGCGGGGCATGCATAATCACGCCCCGCCAGAAGAGCCCGTATTACAAAATTTATGGCTTAGAGTCTTGCCAGAAATGTCAGCAAACCTTCTTCTATATCAATAACTCTAGGCCGATTGATCTTATCAATCTTTCGGCTTATGTCCTCGGCGAACCTGCTAGAACCAACTGGCAGTACAAGCCTAGAGACAACCACGAAGAAACAAACCGGATTATCTGGTACATCAAGAAGCTCAAGAAGGAAACCAATCTCTCCGCTGATGATATCATGTGCACATTCATCTCGCGCCGGGTTCTCCCGCTGCAGCGCCGCGCTCACAAAATTTGCCAGATGATCGGACGGTTCGATCCCACCCAGATCACTACTTTACGACTTTCTAAAGCCGACGTGGCTGCCAAGGCCAAACAAATCTCTAAGACAAAGATGCCGGTCAAATGGGAATGGGGCTTGGAGCCTCACAGCCGCAGATGCTTGCTAGCACCCCAAGTAAGGTGTTGGGGACTCCAGAATATCTTTTCCGGAATGTCGAATTTCATCTTCTGACCTGTTCATCTTGTATGTGTTGCAGAACTTTGCCCGCATCAGCGCTGAGGAACCGGCCTCGTTCACCCGGAGCCATACTGAAGAAGACCAGGAGGACCCGGATCCTTTCAGAACCTCAACTTTTCACGCGACGGACTCCTCCCGCAACATGGGCTCCGGTTATTCTTCTGCATTTCCTTCGTCAAGAACTCGGGCCGATGAATTCGGCAGCGAGGAAGACGATTGCGTTATCCTTGAGGTACTTGACCCACTTCCCATCTCTTACGCGTTCTCCGCGACGCCGGTTTCAGCTGATCCGGATCGCCAGGTGCTGGAAAACACCGTGCCACTCTCTGCCGAGCCTGGAGCTCCTCCAGCTTCTCGAGTCCGGAAGGATCCTGCAGTCGGTGGTGGTTCTAGCGGCACGCCAAGCTCCAAGCGCCGGAAGGTTACAAGCACCGGGCCACCGCGGGAGAAGAAGCGGAAAACCATTCCGATCTCCTCCAGGTAAACTCCATTAATGTACTTCTCCGGTTTAAGCTTTCACTTCTGATATCTTTTACAGCTAACTTCTATCTTCTTTCATCTCTCGGAGCTCCTCTCGAACTCACCAGGAGTGCACCTGGTATGAGCCGAGAGGCCCCCAAAGATACCAGCAAAGCTCAAGATACTCCTCGGGAAAGTCCAGCACACTCTGGTGCCAAAACTCCTTCCCCCACTCGGTGACAAAGGATTAACTTGTCAATGCCTACAAATTGTAGACTAGGGTTTTGCTAGAAGTAGAGGGCAAGTAGATCTCGAAGGTTTAGGCGAAAAGTACTCGGCAATTATGAAAACTAGGGTTATGTTGACAGTTTCGATCCTTTCTTTGTCCCTCGACTCCCCCTTATATAGGAGGTGGAGCCGAGGGTTTCGTATTGTACAAGTTAGAGTCCGGGACGGTTTCTAACTCGTCCCGCCGATTACAAATAATACTTCCTATTACAACTCTAGCTTTCCTTAATACATCTTGGGCTCCCGAATCTTCTTATTCTTCGGATAGTGGGCCTTCAGTAAATCCCGGGTACTATCTATGGCAGGCCCATTTGGGGTGCCTATGTCGTAGCCCCCGAGATTTTGCTTGAATCGTAGAGTCAGGGAAAATCTCTCCCGTTTATTTTGTTCGAGAGCTGTTATTTATACTCCACATAAAATTCTATATTGTACAGGATAATGGTAGTTGGGGCTAGTTCATCCGACGGATCAGGTACTAGTTAACTGCTCTAGTGGCAATCCGCAAAAACCTACTTCAAGATCACGTCCCCGGACATGATCTCGGGATACTGGTGTAAACTTCGACAGGTGCCGCTTAAGGTCTTACCATTCGTCGAGTCCCCCAAATTTATCGGGTACCTAACGCGTCCGTTAGGATTTTTCTTCGTATCTGTTGATACGGATAAAAGTAGCAGAGCGCAGTCTTTGGCGATGCCACCCAGAACGGATCGGGTCTTACCTTCGCAAATTTGCGGCATTCAGAAATTGATCGCAACTTTGGCGTCCGAGAATATATTGTCGAGTGCTTTTCGCCTTTGGAATAGCACATTTTATTGAGTCATATTTGATGACTTTATTTTGTCTTCCGATGGGAGTATATGTAGAGTTATTTATGTAACTCGAAATATACTCACTTCTTTTCTTTTTTCGATCAAATTCATCGGGCACGCGAACAGCGTTCCCGATGGGAGTAGCCCCCGAGGCTACAGCCAAGAACTTGTGCTTGGGTGTAGGCTCCACAAATTAGCATCCTTTGCCGCTATATTTATGATCCTTCTCGATATTTTTATATTTATCGGGACAGCGCTCCCGATGGGAGTAGCCCCCGAGGCTATGAACAAATTCTTGGATTTGGTCATAGGCTCTTGCCATTGCTATATTGTCATACTCGAAATTTTCTATTTTTCCAAAGTAGCCCCCGAGCATTTGGGCAAAAACTTGTGTTTGATCAAAAGCTCCAGAAGTATTCAAATGACTTGTCCTGTCGCCATTCTCTCTTTTTTTATTTTTCTTGTCGACAAACTTTTCCTTGTCAAAATCTCTTCACCTCTATGAATAGTCGAAATTTTTCTGCTTTGTGGGTCCATTTTTCTCACCACGTTGACACGTCGTGCAAGTGGGGGACACACGTCCTCCGCTTTTCCTGGCGCACGTACGGTAACGCCTGTTCCATTCCTTCTCAGTAAAAATACCTTTTTACCCTTGTATCTACGAGATCCTTTTTCACCACACGATTTCTTCATCCAACGGTGCACTGCTTCGTCCGAACCTATATAAACCTTTCTTCAACCTCGGTCCAGTCCTTCGCTTGCGCCGCACACTGTTCCCCTCTGCAAAAACTTCCCTTGCGCCCAATTCCGTTTGGTCTTCCGCACGCTCAAGCATTGCCTTGTTCATTGCTGTTGATGCCACCACGCACGCGACTTACGCGCCACAGCACTCCAGAATCCACAATGGCCGCCGAAGATCTTGACTGGGAGAGATCCAAATCTCCAACCAAGACCTCAATCTGATGAAGAAGCTTGGCCTGATGAAGAAAGATGACGCCATCCGCTTTCCCAGCGAAGAAAGCTACCCCAACCCTCCAATGGAGTACCGGGTTAGTTTTGTTGATCACCTCATCCGCGGCCTTTCTGCCCCTATTCACGATTTCCTCCGCGGCCTCTCTTTGTTTATGGGATTCAACTACACCAGCTGACCCCAATTCCATCCTCCATATTTCTATTTTCATCACGCTGTGCGAATGTTTCCTTGGAGTCCCTCCCAATTGGGCTCTTTGGAACGCATTTTCCTTCTTCGTCGCAATGCCTCGCAACGCCACTTATAACATAGGTGGCGTTGTTATTTGTGTCCGAACTGATGTTGAATATTTCGACGTCAAATTTCCTGATTCTGTCCAAGTGGCGCAAAAAGTGGCTCTACATTCACGAAGAAAGTGCCAATTCTGTGGAGCACAACATAGTCCCCTTCGACGGAAATGCTAAAATTCAACGCCGCCGCTCCTGGGATGCTGAAGCTTCCGAAGAAGAGAAAAAGGCGACAGAAGCGCTTATGTCTCGTATTCATCAGCTCCAAAATACTCGAGGCGAAGAACTATCTGGTGTTCAAATCACTGCCTACTTTCTTAGAATTAGGGTGCAGCCTCTTCAGGCTCGCAAAAATCCCCTTTGGACATATACTGGTGTAAATGACGCCAATAGGCTCTCCAGTGATCTCTCTGCAAAGGACTTGGAGAAGCTGATTCGAAGAATTTCTAGTTTAAATAAGAAAGATCCTGTTCCTTCTTCCTGCCGCGTGAAACCATATAGCTCCACCAATCCTCTCCCCGAGGTATTTTTGTCTTCTCGAATTTTTATCTTGTTCAAAATGTTCCCTTCATCTTACTGTATTGATATCTCGCTATTTTTCCTTTTGTCGCTATTTTTGCAGAACCATCCTACTATGTCTTCTCTTCCTCCCCTTCCTGAGGATGGAGAAGTCGAAGAACAAGCTGTCGTTGCCGAGGACAATCAAGGTTCCTCTCTTCATGAAAGTGAAGTCGCAGGTTCTCACAAATCTGCGACTTCCCGTGAAAAGGAAGTTGAATCTGAAGCCAGCGAATCGACGCAATCTCTTCCTCCTGCTGTTTCCCCGAAAAACAAAAGGAAAAGGGATGACGCCGAAGCCTCCGGCACCTCCAAACCCGAGGAAACTGACCCTTCGTCGCAAAAGGCAGCTTATGATCCATATCTCGGGACCCTTATCAGTTCGTGAGTCCCTGTTCTATCTTTTCCTTGTATTTGAACGTTCGTATCTATCTTGCTGCTTATATTTGTCAACATTTTACTTGTAGTGATGAGGAAGAAGAGGTACCACCAGCTGATGTGACTGCTCGAACGAGTACGTCACATACATTAGTTGCCTCAGAGACGCCAGTTGAAGGAGAAGAAACTTCGCCTCCTCGACAGAACGTCGACACTGCCACTCCTCCAAGCCCCCGAGCCCCTTTGTCGAAAAGGGCGAGGACGGAGATCATCCCGGAGCCTACTCTCCAATTGAGTAGCTCCTCTAACCCTCTCTTGGAGGATGTAAGTTCTCAATTTCCTTGTCATTGTTTATGTTTCTTTTTGTTGATTTCTCTGTACCATTATATTTTTCTCATACCACCATTTCCTATCCCTCCTTTTTTTTTTTTAACAGCCTTTGATAAAGGATCTTCTTCGCATCGGTACCCAATTTGTCGGGTACCGTGAATATGCTAGTAGAACTGAAGGTAATGCTTTACTTTTTTTTTTGCTTCTCTTCTTTTGCTTCTTTGTTGTCGAGATTTGTAACTATATTTATCTTCCTTGGTAGAAAAACTGGCGGAAGAGCGTGCCAACACACTTGCTCAACAATTAGAGCAAAGTGAAAAGGCTCGCAAAGAGGCTGAGTCCGATGCTGTTGCGCGAGCAGAGGCTGATAAGGCCAAGGCTGCTGCTGGTGTCGAAGATCTTCGCAAGAGACTTCATGATGCCGAAACTTCGCTGAGTGACCATATAACCGCTCAATCTGCTCGCGAAGAGGCGATCCTTAAACGCTTGAAGACACAGAGTCGCCGCTTCGTCGGTAAGTATCACTTATCATTTTTTGTATTTCCTTTTGTGTTTGTTTGTTGCTTAATAAGTTTCTTTTTTGACAGCTAGAACAGCTCAAGAGTTTCAACTTGAAGAACCTGTCAATGATCCTCTTCTCGACGCCCTGTCATTTCTCGAAGTTCATGGATCAGAGGCACGCGAAGGCATTGATCAGGCGGGATTGTCGCGGCTCTTTCCTTATTTTTTCCCAAAGAAAGAGGAACCCGCAACTTTTCTTGATCTCGCCAAGAGCTTCAATTCAGCAGAAGACCTTGGACTGAAAATGCGCCAAGAGAACATGAAGGTTGCTGTCGAGAGTACTGTTGCCCTGGTTGCTGACAGCCGTCAAACTATTGATTGGATGAAGGTTGGCGACACCAATCAAATAGAGCAATCGAGGTGGAGGTCGCTGATTAAGGCAGCCAAACCCAACACAAAGAAAATCTTAGCATATCTCGGGATCAAGCCACTCTCGACTCCCAGCTCATCAAGGCCGGAGGTCTAGTTCCATATTCTTTTGCTTTGTTTTAGCTTATCTCTTCCTTCTGGTACTGTCGCTGTAACGCTTCTGGCGACGATTAGGTCGTGTGGAGTTCCTTCTTTTGTAATAGATATGTATATACTACAAGAATGAATGGAAGTCGAACTTTTGTCTCAACGATTGATGTCGATGTTTTTCTATTTTTCAGTTGATTTTTGACAATTATTCGCCAATTCCTGATCCTCCCAAAGTTTTTCCTTCATCCCTTGCGAAGAAGTCCTCTGTCCCTGTTAACCTTGATGATTCTTCGAATGTGGATCTAACAGAAGAATTGAAAGAACTTCGAGTGCAACTTCGAGTGAAGAACAGTCACTTATACTTATGGAGCAGTCTCGAGAATCTTCTGAAAAGGAGAAAATTGCGCTTCAACAAGCTCAAGATGCCATAATGACAAGGACGCCGCTGTTGCTGAAGCTGACGCACTGCATCTCGAGAGAATTCTATGCTGCAGCTGCTAAGATGCTAGCTTGGATATGGCGGGTAAGTTTCATTGTCGTTATCTCGCTTCTTCGTTTCCTTTGCTGCTGCCTCCTCATTGCCCACTGAATTGTTTTATGAAACAATAGGTGCTTTTTTGGATCCTATAACTGAAGATGAACGTGTCGAGGCTCGTTCCAATGTTCTCCTTCGGCTTGCACATGAACACGGATCGACTTTTTGGGGTACACCTGAGCGGACCCGCCAAATCGTGAGATTTCAAGATCGTGCACTTCAGGTTCGCGAATATCTTGACTGTACAAGGACTTTGTCTCTGGTGTATGGTACCATGTTTCCTCGCAATAAGATGCCAGAAACCCTTCCTGCATTGATGGACAAATTTCGAGATGCTCCTTGCATCCATGGCTTTGTACGAGCCCAACTAGCTGCTGGCGCAAGGTTTGCGATGATCATGATAAAAATTTGCTATCCGAAGTTAGACGTGGGGCAAGTTGTCCCGAAGTGCCTGGAGAAGATGTCGAAGAGGAAGAGAAACTTCGGCAAGTATGATGACATTGTTACTCCTGTTGCTGAAGATATGATGGATGAGCTTCTTCGGATGGATTCCGAATTCTTCGTGAAGGGTAGCTACGCTGAGCATAGTACCCGTGCTGTAAATAATGAGCGTTTGACCATAGATAGTATATTGGGAAATATTTGAAGACGAAGCTTATTCCGAAATTTGTATCCTGTATAAACGAGCTATATTGTAAAGTCATTGTGTTTTATTTTTATCACCAAGCCCCCGGGCGTTTTGATTGCAATATCTTGTGTATTATAATGCGAGGTTATCCCAAGGCAAGATAATATACATTGTGTACTATTTTGTACGGGTGTAAGCCCCCGAGCTTTTTGTTGATCACTATTTTGTCGATATCTCTTTTTATTTTGGCGAAGTATTTTTACCAAGGCCGGATGCTTCTTTTGCATTTGTCGATACTGTGTTTATATATATATTGTACCATGTAGGGGAAAACCCCTGATCTTGTCGAGAAGAAGATATATAATTCCACTATCTTTATTATATTGCAGCACCACGAGCCCGCCTCATTAAAAACCTTCCCGGCCCCACTCGGTGCCCGAAAAAGGAAAAGAGTGCGTCTGAAAACTCGTGGGCGTTTCAGTACATTGAAGCTTTACAAAGGAGGACTATATTTCGACACCTAGGCGTAGAAACGCCTGAGTGCCACATTCCGGGATTTGGCTCGTCAATCCCTGTCTTCTTGTCTTTGATTCTGTATGCTCCTCCTTCTATTACTTCGTGACGATATATGGTCCTAGCCACGGTGACTCGAGTTTTTCATGGCTTTTTTGATTTAGTCGTAAAACCAGGTCACCAACTTGGAAAGATCTTGGCCGCAATCGTCGACTGTGATAGTTTTTCAGGTCCTGCTGATATTTGGCGACTCGCGACAAGACTTCGTCTCGAGCTTCATCGAGTGCGTCAACATCATCTTCCAAAGCTTTTTTCGAAGTTTCTTTGTCATACTGCGACTCGTGGAGAATCGTGCTCGATTTCTATCGGCAAACTGCTTCAGCTCCATGGACCAGAAAAACGGCGTTTCTGTGTCGCTGTATTTGGTGTTGTTCGAATACTCCACAATACACTTGGCAGCTCCTCCGGCCAAGTATGCCGAGCTTTTTCTAGTGGGCCTAGCAGACGTTTTTTGATGCCGTTGCAGATGATGCCATTGGCCTTCTCGACTTGTCCATTGGTCTGAGGATGCGCAACAGACGCAAAACTCAATTTAATGCCCACTTCTACGCAGTATGCTTTGAACTCTTTGGACGTAAAATTGCTGCCGTTGTCTGTGACGATGCTGTGAGGTACTCCGAAGCGAAAGACAATGCTCTTCACAAACTTTATTGCGGATGCTGCATCTGGTGAATTTATTGGCTTCGCCTCTATCCACTTGGTAAATTTATCGACACCACTAGCAAGTACTCGTATCCTCCTGGCGAAGCTTTGTGCAGTTTACCCACCATGTCGAGACCCCATTGAGCAAAAGGCCAAGACAGTGGGATTGGCATAAGTTCTGCTGGTGAGTGAGGTCTTGCCGCAAATCTTTGACACGCGTCGCAAGTGCGCATTATTTCCTTTGCATCCTCGATTGCTGTGAGCCAATAAAATCCTGCTCGAAAACCTTTGCTGCGATAGCTCTACTACTCGCGTGGTGCCCACATTCCTTCATGCACGTCCTTTAAGATGATCTTTCCTTCTTCGGTGTAACGCACCGTTGTAGCACACCCGAGATACTGCGTTTGTACAGCTCCCCTTTTACCACCGTAAAGGCTTTGGATCTCCTAATTATTCGCCTTGCTTCGACTGGATCGTCGGGTATGGTTTTCCTTAGGATATATGATATGTACGCCCGCATCCATGGAATTTGCACCATCATGACTAGCTCTTGCTCTTTTTCTTCTTCTGCTATGTTTTTGGCGATACTCGAAGGTTTCTCTTTTTTCTCCTTTATTTTTGCTGGTTTTGTTGATCTTTCGCTAATCTCTTCCCGAACACACTGGAGGGATTGCGAGGCATTGTGACCCGATGTTTGCGAGAACGTCGGCTTCATCGTTGCTCATCCTGCTGATGTGGTTTACCTCACAACCATCGAATAGCTTCTCCAGCTCATTGTACACCTCCTTGTATGCTATCATACTTTCGTTGACTGCGTCGCGTTGGTTCATTACTTGCTGTGCTACCAACTGTGAGTCGCCGAAAATTTTCATCGGGTTGCACCGCAAGCTTTCGCCATCTTCATCCCGTGTATGAGAGCTTCATATCCGCTTCATTGTTAGATGCGTTTGGAAACGTCATCCGCAGAACATACTTTAACTTGTCGCCTTCAGGTGAGACTAATATCACGCCTGCTCCAGCACCTTCCAATCTCTTGGATCCGTCGAAGTTCATGGTCCAAGTCCTCGATAAATCTGGTGGTCCCGTGTTTTGTAGCTCCATCCACTCGCAATGAAGTCTGGTAAGACCTGCGACTTTATTGCTTTTCTTTTTTCATACGTGATGTCCCGAGGGAAAGTTCTATTCCCCAAAGGGAGACACGACCCGTAGCTTCTGGATTGTTCAGTATATTTGATAAAGGAGCTTCATTGACCACTATTATCGGGTGAGCCGAAAAATAGTGGCGCAATTTTCTTGTCGTGAATACTCCATATGCTAGCTTTTGATATTGCGGGTACCGCTGTTTTGACGGCGACAGTACTTCGCTGATGAAATATACTGGCCTTTGAACCCCATGAAGCTTGCCTTCTTCTTCCCTTTCGACTACTAAGGCCGTACTTACCACCTGAGGTGTGGCTGCAATGTACAAGAGGAGAGGTTCTTTCTCTTTTGGCGCCACCAATATCGGTGGTGTCGAAATTGCTCGCTTGAGATTCTCGAAAGCTCTCCTGCTTCCTCGTTCCATTGAAATTTTCCCCTTGCTTGATCAACGCATAAAACGAGCGCTTTTCTCCTAGCTGGCGACGAATGCTTAAAGCTGCGACTCGCCCCGTTAGTGTTGTATTTCTTTCAACTTTGTTGGCTTTCTCATAGTAACGATAGCCTGTATTTTTTCGGATTAGCTTCAATCCCTCTTGCTGATACTAAGAACCCGAGAAGTTCTCCGCGGGAACTCCAAAAGAGCATTTTGTCGGGTTCAGCTTGAGGCAGAACTTATCGAGGTTGTCGAAGGTTTCCTTCAAATCTTCGATCAATGTTGACCCTTTCTTTGATGTTATTACGACATCGTCGATGTAGACTTGTACATTTTTCCCGATCTGTGTTGCTAGGCACTTCTGCATCATCCGCTGATATGTTGCTCCCGCATTTTTCAGACCAAAGGGCATTGTTTTGTAGCAAAACACGCCATAAGGTGTGATGAACGCTGTCTTGGCTTCATCTTCTTCTTTTAATCTGATCTGGTTATAACCAGAATATGCGTCCAGAAGGAAAGACGTTCGCATCCTGCCGTGGAGTCGATGATTTGATCGATCCTGGGAGGGGAAAGTGATCCTTAGGACAATGTTTATTGAGACACGTAAAGTCGACGCACATGCGAAGGACTATTGTGTGTTTCTTCGGCACCATCACTGGGTTAGCTACCCATGTGGCTTCTGTAGATATTTCTCTGATGAACCCGGCATCTTTGAGTCGATCTATTTCGATAACATGGCTTTGCGGCTAGGTTCCGAAAAACGCCGCAAAGGTTGCTTTGGTCGTGCGAGAGGATCCAATTTGAGGTGGTGCTCGGCAAGTTCCCTGGGTACTCCTGGCATGTCGGCTGGACACCATGCGAAGATTCTCCGTGCTCACGGAGGAACTCGACGAGCGCGCTTTCCTATGCGACATCCATGTTTGCAGCAATGGACGTCGTTTTCTTCGGTCGGGTGGATCTGTACCTCTTTTGAATCTTTATTTATATTGAAAGTTGGCTCCTTAGAAGGTCTTCCTACCTCAGGCAGCACATCATAATCAGTGAACCTAGGTGCCGCATATTCTGCTTGCATCCCGAAAGTTTCTGACAGTCGATGAAAATCCTTGTCGCATTTATCGGAAAGCTTCCTTTGATTGTGATAGGTCCCTTAGGCCCAGGCAACCTCCACAACAGATATGTATAATGCGGCACTGCCATGAACCTGGCGTACGCTGGTCGTCCCAACAAAGCGTGATATTGCGACGGGAAATCCACCACTTCAAACTCTAAATTTTCTATCCTGTAGTTTTCTCGGGTTCCAAACTGAACGTCGAGGTTGATCTTGCCCAATGGGTAACTTGGCTTCTCTGGTGTAATCCCGTGGAAGCGTGTGTCGTTGGTTTCAGATTTGCTAGGGATATGTTCATCTTCCTCAATGTATCTGCGTACATGAGGTTTAAGCTGCCGCCGCTCTATGAAAACTCTCGACACATCAAAACCAGCGATTATGCGGGTAAGATGAGTGCCGATTGCCCTGGTCGAGGAACTTGCTGCGGATGATCTGCGATCGTGAAGCCGATATCTTGCCCCGACCAATTTAAGTACTCGTTGGTGGAGGCATCTTTTCTGCCATGAACACTTGTCGGATATTACCTTCTGCGCCCTGTTGGACGGCCTAGCTTTCTGAATCATCGAGACCACACCGTTAGAGTTGGGGTCAACATATGGAGGTGGATGTGGTGCTGCCGCAATTCTAAGCTGGTGTCGATTTTCTTCGGTTATTGCGGGAGGAGGTGGAAGGTGAATCTCGCTCCTTGGCTCCCGAGGATTTCTGTTATTTGCTTGGGCATTTGCGATTCCTGCGGCTCGCAGCATTGCCTGAAAATTGCGGCAGTCTTTCTGGAGATGTCCTGACTGTCTCTTTCCATTGTTGTCGAGGTAAAAGTGCATTTGACACGGACCGTTCATCATCTCTTCGGGAGACACGTAAGGTCTCTGAATCCTTGGTCCACTATTTTGTCCTGTTGCGAAAATCACCTCTATTGTCGCCTTGTTGCTCATTGCTCCTTTGATAATCATCTCGACTATTTCCACCAGGATTTCCTCGAAAACCAGCCGATATGTGCATCGTTGTTGTAGAACTGGCGAGAAAATCGCCTTCTATTTTGATAATTTCGACTACGATCCTCTTCTGGCGACCTGTGTCGTTTGTTGTATATTGCGTCTTCTCCATCTGCCCACTTGTTAGCTATTTCCATCAACGCTGAGATTGTCTTGGGATTAGTTCTCCCCAAGTCCTCGACGAAGTCTGCTCGTCGGATTCCTGCTACGAACGCATCTATTGCCCTTTCGTCAGATATGTCTTCTGCCGAATTCTTGATAATGTTCCACCGCTGTATATATTTCCTCATCGACTCGTCATGTTTTTGTCGACACGCCCGTAATTCTTCCAACGACGCAGGTTTCTTGCAGGTGGATCGGAAGTTTTTCACGAAGATGTCCTCAAAAGTTTCCCAGCTGTCGATGGAGTTCAAGGGGAGTTTCTTTATCCAAGATCTTGCGGCACCGCTCAGGTGAACTTGGATACTTTGCATAGCTGTTGCTCTGGTTCCTCCTACCAGTTTTACCATCTCGAGATAATCCACGAGCCAATCCTCGGGATCTTGCAGGCCGTCGAACTTCTTGAAATTCTCGGGTAACTTGAACCCTTTTGGGACTCGAGTTTTTCGAACTCTTCTCGTAAAGCACGGGAGCCCACACATATCTTCGTCGGCAAGTTCTGGCGAGTACTGACGGTCCCTCCTTTCTTGTCGCGCTCTGTCCACCCTTACTTGGACTGCTGTGTCTCTTGCTCCACTTGCTCTTGGTGGGTCTTGAACTGCTGCGGGTCGTGGACTATTTTGCCTAGGATTTTCTTCGGGAGGCGTTGTTGCAAACGCTGTTCCCATAACTCCTACTCCAGCCATCGCCATATTGAACAATGGTTCTCTCGGGAGGGGTGGTCTGGATGCCAAGATATAAGCTTGTGTTGCCATGTAACCTGCCTCTGGCGTTTTTGGGATGATATTTCCTCTTTCATCGATTGACATAAAGGACATGTCGAGATTTTGGATTATGTTTCCTCTCTCGCTTCGGGTATGTTTTGCAGCCGAGACATTGCTCTCCTCCGAGCTTCTCGTGACTATCTCCCGAAGTTCTAGATTGTCGACTTAAATCCGCTCGGCGTCCGCTTGACGAAGCTTTTTTCTCCTATTCAGGGATGCTGTCTGTTTTCCAACTCTCTGCTTACTCGAGCAAGTCTATATTGATATGCTTGAAGTTCTTGTGTAGCGGTGGTGGTCATAGGTTCTGAACCATCCATGGCTTTCGCGGCCCTATCCCACGCGCTTTGCGGGAGCTGTACTCTTGCGCGAGTTGTGGATCCAGGATATTTGGTGCCTAGACCATGTCTGAGATCAGCGGGATCGACGTATGGATTTCCCAATTCGTCGAAAGCCTCCGATGTTTGCGGGTCTGATGTGCCTGCCCCTTCTACCACATAGATCCGATGATATTTTGTGCATTGATTTTTGTCGGGATTGGTGACACCATCATATAGAGTGGTGAAGACCTTTCCGATGGCAAGACTTGTCGATGAAGTTGAAGCTGTCGACGCTGTCGGAGTCGCTGCTTATAAAGGAGTCCGCAGATGACTCGAAGGATATGTTGCTGAAGATCTTGGCGAGCTTTCCGCTTGCCTTGTTGTCGACGAAGTATGTCGACGAAACTCCTCGTCACTCGACGAAAAGTTAGAATCGATCGCTGAAAATTCCGACGAAATCGGAACTTCGAGACGGTAGGATCCTTCCTTGTTGACGCCAAATCGGAATTCTCCGAACGTCATGATGATGGGCTCCTCCAAATAGGCACATGCATCCATACGGGAGGGCGGGTGAGGAATAAAATTGAATAGATCAGTTTTTCCCTTGTTACCTCGATCCATCGCGTTGCTTGCCGTTGATGAAGTCGAAGATCTTGAACGTGCCATCGAGATCAGATCCTTGCAGCCTCTAATTCCCACGATAGTACCCGGGATTTACGAAGGGGAACGGCCCCTGATAATAAAGATCACCGCGTCGAGGGGGATTTTTCTTCACTTCCTGAATTTGAAGACCCCGGCGCCAGCAACACGGGCACCGGTTCAGATCAAGCCGAGCGGTCGAAACCTTTGGTTCCGCCCGTCCTTGAGAAAACTGATGAAGCACCACCTGCCTCACCGAACAAGACTTCCTCCTCTGCACCACCGAAGCCAGCCTCTCCTGCCAAAGGCCCAGCTGTGCTGCCGCCGACATCTTTCAAGAAGCCTCCTCTTGCTCCCTCCAGCAAGAAGTTTTCCTCTCGGAGGAGCACTGCGGTCACCGCAGAGCAACTTTCCGGCGCCGTCCAGGCCGCGGTGGCTCAGCCCGCCAGCTCCCATTGTCTTACACTCCATGTCGGCCAAGCTTCGGTTGCCATCAGCGAGAAGCTCTCGGCGCAAACAGGCCGGATCATTGAGCTAAACCGTGGCGAGGCCAACTTGGGCTCGCTTCAGAAGTACGTGGACGAGTGGAACCTCTCGGACATGACTGAAGCCACCCTTGGCCTGGGCAAGGACGGACAGCCCGTGGTGGACAGCCGTGGCCCCCGGAATACGGTGCAACACATGTACCAGCTGAAGCGCAGCATGCGCGAGTTTGACATTGCCTGGCATGACGTTGACAAGAACATGCATGTAAGTTTCTCATCCGAACTTGAATTTTATACTTATACCAAACTGTTTTCAACTTAGACCATATAGATATATCCTCATAGTCCCTGAGTTTCGGGTTAAGCACGCAGTGCTTAGCGCGAAACTGCTCAAAAAACCGGCATACATAGTCCCCGAGTTTCGGGTTAAGCACGCAGTACTTAGTGCGAAACTGCTCAAAAATCGGCATACATAGTCCCCCAGTTTCGGGTTAAGCACGCAGTACTTAGCGCGAACTGCTAAAAAACCCGGCATACATAGTCCCCGAATTTCGGGTTAAGTATGCAGTACTTAGCGCGGAACTGCCCTCAAAATCCGGCATCTCTCACGGTCTCTTTTAACTCTTGTAGGGCGTGTTAGACTCGCGCAAGAAGCTCTTCGAGCAGCTGCTCACTATGGGAGCACCGCGACCTCATGAGGCCTACGCCGCACTCCAGCTTGCCCACAACCAGTGCCAAGGTTTGTTTGAGCTAACCGGTTTCTTTCATACCGTTTTTTGCCTCTGTAGAACTTTACTAACCAGCCTCTTTTCTGCAGCCGCGCTTCCGAAAGCTTCCTCGCAGGACGAGCTCGCCAGCCAAATCACAGCCCTCCAAGGATTGTTGCCTTTGTCGGTTTCTTTTTTCCTTTATTAATTTCTTTGTTTGCTAACTTCTTTCATTCCGGTTTTCAGCCGAGAAGGATAAGCTTTCCCTCCAGCACCAGAATGAGCTGCAGGCTCAAAAGAATGAGACTGCAAAACTTAAGGAGGAGCTGATCCAGGCCGGGCTGTGGCATGACATTGCGCTCAAGGAGGCCGTCAAAGCCGGCAAAGTCGAGGTTGAGGAGGTTAAGGATCAACTGTGCCAGGAGCTCCAGGAGGAGAAGAAGCTGCGGGGGCTTCAAAAGCAGCGGAACGATGAAGTTCAGCTGGTCCAGGTATCCCATGGCGAGATCATCAAGGACTTGGATGACAAAGCCCGGAGTAAGCACTTTCTCCTTTGCTTGTAAACTTTCTTTTCTTGTCGGTTTGTTCTTACACCGGCTTCCTTTGATCTTTCCGCAGCGATCTTCCCTGAGTCTCAGGAACGTGCCGAAGCGGCCGTTGCCAAAGTCTGGGTCGAGATTCCGGTTTCTGATGCCACCTTCTAGACCACAGAGGATTATCTGACGGCCCTTTCTGCCCGTGTGAACCACATGAAGAAACTCACAAAGCTGTCGGATGCTGCTATCCAAGCCTTCAAGTGCCTTTGGCCTGAAGAATATGTTCCTAACCGCATCGGTACCATTGCCTCCCGGCTTCTGGAATCTGGTAAGCGGTTGAGCGAATGGCGACGTTCTGCCTCGCGGGCTGGGGCTGACACCGCTTTGCGGTTTGTCTGCTCTTGGTACGAAAGTTTGGATCTGGATACTCTCACCACCATGCGGTGTGATGCTCCCACTGATACAGATCCGATCAAGACTGCCAAGCGCCGTGACCGGGCTTATCGCATTGCTCATTATGCCCCCACCAGCACTTTTATTCCAGCTCCTGCTGACCTTGAAGATGAACTGACTGAAGATGAAGTTGATGATGGTGAAGATGAAGAAACCGAGGAAATTGACCCTGAGGAAATCGCCGCCACCAATGATGAAACCGCCGCTACTGGCCAAGCTCTGGAGAGTTCCTCTCCGGAATATGCATGAAAAACTTTGCTCCTGTGTCTTAACAAAAACAATTCGTGAAATCTCCGGTATGCCGGGTGGGAAGATGTAATATACATTTAAGTCCTTTTGGTGCCGTAAACAGCTTAGTTTGCTAGGTTTGGTATGCTTGAACCTCTATGTTTGTTATGTCAAAACATGTTGAGTTCGGTTTGCTTGAAACCTTCCGGTTTATGTTCTTTTCATCTTATGAGGTAAAGACTCCAGATTCATTCCCGAGTTCAATACAATCATGCTTAGTTCTTTTACTTTGGCTATGTCTACCTCTTTTGGGTGTTTTGACGTATGAGACCCAAAGTTCTTTTGCCAAGCAGACAATTTCTTGAACTTAGAGAAAAAACATGAATTTTTTTACAACCGGTATAACCGGGGTTAGTTAAACTTTCTTCCGAATTGTTTGTTTTCGGTTTCCTTCTCGTTTTTCATGTGTTCAAATCCTTCCAGTTTGTCTTGCTTGCCATGAAGCCGGGTTGCGGACAGCAGCTAAGTCGAAGATTTACCTTTAGGTTAAACACAGTACTAAACCGGAAAGGATAATGTCCAACAAACAAACCGGTATACAGAAAGAATAAACACATTGCATGCAACTTCGATAAAGGCAGTCCCCGAGATACATTCGAGGTGCCGGCATACATAGATAGCAAAATACTGAAAAAGTACATGAACTTCTTACATTACATCCTTAGGAATAGAAAGGGCGAAGTAGAGTTACATTCCATGGACGTTTGTTTTCTTCTCCCGACCTGTCATTCCTTCCTTTCTTGGCAACTTGTGCGTCTATAAGGTAGTAGGCATCATTGTGCAGAGCCTTGCTCACAATGAAGGGTCCCTCCCATGGAGGTGAGAGTTTATGTCGTCCTTCAGTGCGCTGCACTAGACGTAGCACTAGGTCTCCTTCTTGGAATACCCTTGGATTTACCTTCCGGCTATGATATCGTCTGAGGTTTTGTTGGTATGCCAGCTCTCTTTGTTCCTCGAGAAAGTCGACATCATTTTCTCTATCCTCTTTGACCTCTTCCTCTATATAGAGTTGAACTCGTGGTGAGTCTTGGAGAATGTCAGTTGGTATGACCGCTTCTGCTCCATATACCATGAAAAATGGTGTACAATCGGTTGATCGGTTTGGTGTGGTCCTTAGTCTCCACAGTACATACGGTAATTCATCAAGCCAACATCCTGGCATTTTTTCGAGTGGCTCAATAAGTCGTGGTTTTATACCGGACAACACAAGTGCGTTTGTCCTTTCCACTTGCCCGTTAGATTTTGGGTGTGCCATAGAGGCAATGTCAAGCCGGATCCTATTATCCTCACAAAACCATGAAAACTCTCCTTGGGCAAAGTTTGTGCCCTTGTCATTAATAATGTTGTGCGGGTAACCATACCGCAAGATGATGTCTTTCAGAAACTTGACGGCCGTGTGCCCACCACATTTCCGGATTGGTTTAACTTCCACTCATTTGGTAAACTTGTCCACCATGACCAGAATCTGCGTCATACTTCCTCTCGCCGACTGGAATGGTCTGACCATGTCCAGGCACCAAACCGCGAAGGGCCAAGTTATCGGGATTGTTTTTAGGGATTTCTATTTTCGTGCCCTCGGGTCCTTAGTTGTGCTCACTTAGTTTTTCCTCGTTTTGCCCAAGCGTTTGTCTGAACCGCAGAAGGAGCTCGGACGGAAGGAATCCGTTAAGTTGACTGTTCCGTGCTGACGAGTGGGGTCGTGTCGTTTGTGGGGTCGCGTCGTGTGGGACCGCGTCGTGTGGGGCTGGTAGGAAGGGACCGCGTGGGACAGGACGAGGCCGTGTTTGTGTGGCCGTAGCGTGTGGGGCCGTAGCGTGTGGAGCCGTGTGGGTCCGGGACGGGGGCACGAGTGGTTTCTGTCTCTTTCGCCCAGATTAGCAGTTTTCAATGTACCTTTTTCCTCTCTATCGCTCGATCTCATTCATATTTGATAGCCCAAATTGGTAGCAAATCTAGAGCAGCTTCTCCTTCTGTTTTTTAACGCCATTCATTTCTTTATGCCTTCGTTTTTACCCAATCAGGTAGGAAATCTAGGGCACAAATCCAGAGAGAAAATATAGGATAAGCTGCATACAACAACCAACATAGCATAGATATATTCAGGACAGATCCAAAAGTAGTACCGATAGATCCAACATAAGCTACATTTTACATGAATTTAAGCTGCTCTACATATAGAGCAGTCACATACAGAGAGTGCAGTAGGCACGTTCAACGCCTCCAGGTAGCGTGTGTGACTCGCTTGGAGGTTGCGCAGGTGAATCCCAAGTGCTTTGTGTTTGGCCATGTACGCATGCACGTTCACGGTCCTTCCAACTCTAGCGCCACATCTGCCAATGGATTCAGCATGGTTCACCAGGGAGTTGAAGTCGGTGTCGCGGAGCCTCCTGTTGCAGAAGGGGCACTTGTAAATGCCTCGAGCAAAGGGGCCATCGTAATGGCCGGACTGCAGCCTCCTGAGGACGTGACGAGTCTTGGTGTGGAAGGACTCGTCGTCGCTGTCGACGTCGCTGCTCTCCACCTGTCACGTAGCACCAAAGATCGTGCAAAAAACACGGAGTCAATTGCAACGATGATTGACCAGAGAGTGAACAAAAAATCATGCATGATAATATGGGCTCGAGAAAAAGAGGTAGCCTCAGTTACATTGGACACACTTATATCCAGGATTTGAGTCAGTAAACCAAAGATCATGCACAACAAATTTGTACACACCAATTGTTTACTGACCAAACCCTGAATCAATTTAGGGATGCCCAAATATTCATCATCATCGGCACAAATTTTAAACAAAAGCAAATCACAAACACTAATAACGCAAGATCTAACACAAAAGGATCGAACTAGGAACAGACGAACAGTAATAACGCAAGATCTAACACAAAAGGATTGAACTAGGAACAGACGAACAGTAATAACGCAAGATCTAACACAAAAGGATTGAACTAGGAACAGACGAACAGTAATAACGCAAGATCTAACAAAAAAGGATTGAACTAGGAAGAGACGAACAGTAATAACGCAAGATCTAACACAAAAGGATTGAACTAGGAACAGACGAACCGTAATAACGCTAGATCTAACACAAAATGATTGAAATGAGATAAGAACAAGGGAACAAAGGGTTACCTCCGGCTCGTAGTCGACGATGGTGGTGTCGTAGGGGTTCTCCGCGTCGTACTGCACTGGTTCGTACGGGTCCCAATCGACGGGGATGGACGGCGGCGGCCGATGCGCCGGCTGCTACGTTGGAAGCAGCGACAGGGCCCGGACGGGGCGGCGGCCGATGCGCCGGCTGCTACGTTGGAAGCAGCGACATGGGCCTGGACGGGGTGGCGGCCGATGCGCCGGCTACGTTGGAAGCAGCGACATGGACGGGCGGCGGCTGATGTGCCGACAAGGCATCTCATTCTTCTCCATCGCCGGCGGTTTTCTTCGGGTTTTTTCTTCGGTTGTGGAGAAGATGATGGGACAGGAGAGGCGGTTGCGAGTGAGAACGTGCGTCGAGGGAGAGAAAGAGGGGCTCTATAAAGACGAAGGTGGCGTGTACCGCAACACGCGTCCGCTATGCACGGCTGCAGCGTGCACCGCTACACGAGTCTAACCCTGGGACGTTTGGTGTACTCAGTTATAACCTCAGGCCTTATACAGAAATTTTATCTGTACTCAGTTTTCCCCTCGAGGACTTAGACCGGCAAGTGCAATATACTCAGTTTTACCCTCAAGTAGCTGGTCAACAGAGAGTCAACAAATGAGATTAACATAGCTAATTGAGTCATTTCATGCGCAAAAAAACCAAAAAAATAAAAACATAGTGGCAACTACTTATGGAGTCTTCCTACGCAACCTGCCACCTAGAAAACCTTAACAAACATATATAAATCAAGTTTTACCACAAATTGCCACTTCTCAGAATCACTAGTGTAGCTATGAAGATGCATGGTTTTCCACCCAAACCCCTTTGCAAAACATCTTTCCCAAAACATAGTTTCTAAATGATGCCATAATTGTCACACTCATGTATATTTGAATTGCAAATAATTTGATGTAGCCCAATATGAATTATATTGTACAAAACACACATTTTTCATTTTGTAATTCTTTTGTTTGAATCCCTTAGTCTATTTACTATTTATGTGCCCTTGGATTCTTAGTACTACTCAGTTTTGCCCTCAAGTACTGTCACAAATGCTCTGAGAAGCCCAAACTTATCCTGATTGGTTGAGCCGTTGTCACACGGATCGACTCCACGAACCGTTGATCCACTAATCTAACGGGCAGTATACCCCTATCCGTCTCTTCGTGGCAACCTCTCTCTCTCTCTCTCTCTCTCTCTCTCTCTCTTCGTGGCCACCCATCTCTCTCTCTCTCTCTCGGTGGAGAATGCAATAACGAGTTTGCCACTTAATATAGTTTGGGATATAGTATTGGTATAAACACGAGGCATACATATTTGCGGATTTCGGTGATTGCATTATTTGTCACCCCTCTAACAATTATCAACTATCTTGAGCTGTCCTTTTCTTTTAGGGAATATAGTTTGGGATATAGTATCGGTATTTTGAAACGGCCTAAAAGTGGTATAATTTTGTTATAAACATGAGGCATACATTTTTGCTGATTTCGGCGATTGCATTATTTGTCACCCCTCTAACAATTATCAACTATCTTTAGCTGTCCTTTTCTTTTAGGGAATATAGTTTGGGATATGGTATTGGTATTTTGGAAAGGCCTAAAAGTGGTATAATTTTGGTATAAACATGAGGCATACATATTTGCGGATTTCGGGGATTGCATTATTTGTCACCCCTCTAACAATTATCAACTATCTTGAGCTGTCCTTTTCTTTTAGGGAATATAGTTTGGGATATAGTATTGGTATTTTGAAACGGCCTAAAAGTGGTATAATTTTGCTATAAACATGAGGCATACATTTTTGCGAATTTCGGCGATTGCATTATTTGTCACCCCTCTAACAATTATCAACTATCTTTAGCTGTCCTTTTCTTTTAGGGAATATAGTTTGGAATATGGTATTGGTATTTTGGAAAGGCCTAAAAGTGGTATAATTTTGGTATAAACATGAGGCATACATATTTGCGGATTTCGGTGATTGCATTATTTGTCACCCCTCTAACAATTATCAACTATCTTTAGCTGTCCTTTTCTTTTAGGGAATATAGTTTGGGATATGGTATTGGTATTTTGGAAAGGCCTAAAAGTGGTATAATTTTGGTATAAACATGAGGCATACATATTTGCGGATTTCGGTGAATGCACACACTAACTTTGAAAACAACTACAAGTACATGTAACTGAATAATGGATTTGTAACAAGGTATCCCTTGTAACAACTTCTAGCGCCCGGTGAGCAATGATAAGAATCCGATCGTAATTATACAACAAAAAAAACAACCAGCCATCAGATTAGCTTGCTTCTTCAACTCGATCAGCTGCCTTAACTGCTTGTTCATTTTCTTCAGTTCTCCCTTCACTTCCACCAGTTCTGCATTGGGAGCATTAGGCATAATCGGAAGGTCCCTAATCGGAACGGCTCCTCTCTCCGCCGCATTCTCTACAGCAAGTCCCCCCTCCCAAATTGCGCCCAATAGCGCCAATTGATTCCTGCAACTGAAGCCTCTGAACGTACACATCGATCCACTCGAAATGCCTGCATTTCTTCAAGATCTGAAAACAACAACGTGAACCCTAAATCCCAAATTTGAGGGAATAACAAGAAAATCGAGAGAAAACAGAGAAATTGGAGCGAGATCTAACCTTATCCCCCTCTCTATATGGCAAGCTCTCGCATGCAACGAACTCACGTCCACGGTTGCCGTTCTCGTCCGTCTTACAGATCGACCACTTCAGAGGCTCCTGGCGTGGGCAGTCAGGGCATCTTGTCAAAGGCACGGGTCCATACTGCGGCCATGAAGAACGGGAGGTCGAAGAGAAACTAGACATCACCCGCGTGCCGGAGAAGGGCTGCCGCTGGCGGAGAAGAAGAACAATGGGGCGCGGAGAAAGAAAGGGGAAGCAATGGCACGGCACGGGCGCGGGGCTAGCTCGGGCTCCCATTTTGCAACGGTCACCTTGGTAAGCTGTGGGTCCGGCGCGCTAACGTGGACAAGTTGTGGGTCCCACGATGATCTGGATAAGTGGAGACGTGTCCACTGCGGGGCACCAACAGCGGCCCCACTTGCCAGCACCAACCAACGTCAACTAAACGGGATTCCTTCCGTCCGAGCTCTTTCTGCGGGTTATAGACAAGGGGTTGGGGAAAACTGAGAAAAACTAAGGATCTGGGGAAAACTGAGTACAACTAAGGAGCCGAGGGCACGAAAATAGAAATCCCTTGTTTTTAAGCCGGAGGCTGGGGTATGATTTTGCTTGCTATACCTCTGGCACCCATTGCACTTCCGGACCATGTCCTCAGCGTCTTCCAAAGCCGTGGGCCAGTAGAACCCATGCCGGAATACTTTTGCTACCAATGCCCTAGATGAGGCATGGTGCCCACATTCCCCTTGGTGAATCTCTCGGAGCATCTCTTTTCCTTCTTCCGGCTCCACACAGCGCTGCAGTACTCCTGTTACGCTTCTCTTGTACATCACGCCATTGATGATGGTGTAAGCTTTGGACCTCCTTTCGATTCTTCTTGATTCGACTTCATCAGCTGGCAAACCGCCATCAACCAAGAATTCCTTAATAGGTTTTACCCAGGTTGGTGCTTCTCGAACCACGAATACCGGCATATCGATCTCCATGCAGTCCACCGACATAGTTTCTTTGGCTTGGACTCGAAGTCCTTGATACGTCTCCAACGTATCGATAATTTCTTATGTTCCATGCCACATTATTGATGTTATCTACATGTTTTATGCACATTATATGTCATATTTATGCATTTTCCGGAACTAACCTATTAACAAGATGCCGAAGAGCCGTTCTGTTTTCTGCTGTTTTTGGTTTCAGAAATCCTAGTAAGGAAATATTCTTAATTGGACGAAATCAACGCCAGGGTCCTATTTTGCCACGAAGCTTCCAGAAGTCCGAAGATGAGACGAAGAGGGGCCACGAGGGGGCCACACCCTAGGGCGGCCCCCCTTGGCCGCGCGGCCTGTGGTGTGGGGCCCTCGTGCGCCTCTTGACCTACCCTTCCGCCTACTTAAAGCCTCCGTGACGAAACCCCCACCGAGAGCCACGATACGGAAAACCTTCCGAGACGCCGCCGCCGATCCCATCTCGGGGGATCCGAGAGCGCTCGGCACCTGCCGGAGAGGGGATTCATCTCCCGGAGGACTCTACACCGCCATGGTCGCTGATACGTCTCCAACGTATCGATAATTTCTTATGTTCCATGCTACTTTATTGATGATACCTACATGTTTTATGCACATTATATGTCATATTTATGCATTTTTCTGAACTAACCTATTAACAAGATGCCGAAGAGCCAGTGGTTTTCGCTGTTTTTGGTTTCGAAATCCTAGTAAAGAAATATTCTCGGAATTGGACGAAACTTTCGCCCAGGGTCCTATTTTTGCACGAAGCTTCCAAGACCGAAGACCTAACGAAGTGGGGCCACGGCAGGGTGCCGGCGCGCCCAGCCCTTGGCCGCGCGGCCCTGCCCCTGGGCCCTCGTGTGGCCCCCGCGTTGACCTTCCGCCTACTTAAAGCTCCCGTCGCGAACCCCCGCGAGAGCCACGATACGGAAAACCTTGCAGACGCCGCCGCCGCGAATCCCATCTCGGGGATTCGGAGATCGCCTCCGGCACCCTGCGGAGAGGGGATTCATCTCCGGAGGACTCTTCATCGCCATGATCGCCTCCGGAGTGATGAGTGAGTAGTTCACCCCTGGACCATGGGTCCATAGCAGTAGCTAGATGGTCGTCTTCTCCTTGTTGTGCTTCATTGTTAGATCTTGTGAGCTGCCTAACATGATCAAGATCATCTATATGTAATTCTATATGTTGTGTTTGTCGGGATCCGATGGATAGAGAGTACTATGATTATGGTGATTATCAATCTATTGTTCATGTGTTGTTTATGATCTTGCATGCTCTCCGTTATTAGTAGAGGCTCTGGCCAAGTTTTTACTCTTAACTCCAAGAGGGAGTAATTATGCTCGATAGTGGGTTCATGCCTTCATTGATACCTGGGACAGTGACAAAGTTCTAAGGTTGTGATGTGCTGTTGCCACTAGGGATAAAACATTGATGCTATGTCTAAGGATGTAGTTGTTGATTACATTACGCACAATACTTAATGCAATTGTCTGTTGCTTTGCAACTTAATACTGGAGGGGGTTCGGACGATAACCTGAAGGTGGACTTTTTAGGCATAGATGCAGTTGGATGGCGGTCTATGTTCTTTGTCGTAATGCCCGGATTAAATCTCACTATATTTATCATGTCATGTATATGCATTATTATGCCTTTCTCTATTTGTCAATTGCCCGACTGTAATTTGTTCACCCAACATGCTTTTATCTTATGGGAGAGACACCTCTAGTGAACTGTGGACCCCGGTCCTATTCTTTACATAGCATACAATCTACTTGTTTTACTGTTTTCTTTGCAAACATCTTCCACTCGATACGTTTAATCCTTTGTTACAAGCCGGTGAGATTGACAACCTCACTGTTTCGTTGGGGCAAAGTACTTTGGTTGTGTTGTGCAGGTTCCTAGTTGGCGCCGGAATCCCTGGTGTTGCGCCGCATCACATTTCGCGACCATCAACCTTCAACGTGCTTCTTGGCTCCTACTGGTTCGATTAAACCTTGGTTTCATACTGAGGGAAAACTTGCCATGCGCATCATACCTTCCTCTTGGGGTTCCCAACGGACGTGTACATCTACGCGCATCAAGCACTTTTTCTGGCGCCGTTGGGGAACCGAAGAAAAGTTACAACACATAGAATTGCCTCCCACGGCAACAGCACTTTTTCTGGCGCCGTTTGGGGAGATCAAGACACGCTGCAAGGGGAGTCTCCACTTCTCAATCTCTTTACTTTGTTTTTGTCTTGCTTTATTTTATTTACTACTTTGTTTGCTGCACTAAATCAAAACACACAAAAAATTAGTTGCTAGTTTTACTTTATTTACTATCTTGTTTGCTATATCAAAAACACAAAAAAATTAGTTACTTGCATTTACTTTATCTAGTTTGCTTTATTTATGTTGCTAAAATGGCCAACCATGAAAATACTAAATTGTGTGACTTCACAAATGCAAATAATAATGATTTCCTATGCACACCTATTGCTCCACCTGCTACTACAGCAGAATTCTTTGAAATTAAACCTGCTTTACTAAATCTAGTCATGAGAGAACAATTTTCTGGTGCTAGTTCTGATGATGCTGCTGCCCATCTCAATAATTTTGTTGAACTTTGTGAAATGCAAAAGTATAAAGATGTAGATGGTGATATTATTAAACTGAAAGTGTTTCCTTTCTCATTAAGAGGAAGAGCTAAAGATTGGTTGCTATCTTTGCCTAAGAATAGTATTGATTCATGGACTAAATGCAAGGATGCTTTTATTGGTAGATATTATCCTCCCGCTAAAATTATTTCTTTGAGAAGTAGCATAATGAATTTTAAACAATTAGATACTGAACATGTTGCTCAAGCTTGGGAGAGAATGAAAACTTTGGTAAAGAATTGCCCAACCCATGGACTGACTACTTGGATGATCATCCAAACCTTCTATGCAGGACTAAATTTTTCTTCGCGGAATTTATTGGATTCAGCTGCTGGAGGTACCTTTATGTCCATCACATTGGGGGCGGCTACAAAACTTCTTGATGACATGATGATAAATTACTCTGAGTGGCACACGGAAAGAGCTCCACAAGGTAAGAAGGTAAATTCTGTTGAAGAAACCTCTTCCTTGAGTGATAAGATTGATGTGATTATGTCTATGCTTGTGAATGGTAGATCTAATGTAGATCCAAATAATGTTCCTTTAGCTTCATTGGTTGCTCAAGAAGAAAATGTTGATGTGAATTTCATTAAAAATAATAATTTCAACAACAATGCTTATAGGAATAACTCTGGTAATAACTATAGGCCATATCCTTCTGCTAATGGTAATGGTTATGGTAATTCTTATGGGAATTCTTACAACAATAATAGAAGTGTACCCTCTGGTCTTGAAGCCATGCTTAAAGAATTTATTAGTACACAAACTGCTTTTAACAAATCTGTTGAGGAAAAGCTTGATAAAATTGATACTATCGCTTCTAGAGTTGATAGGCTTGCCTCTGATGTTAATCTTTTAAAGTTGAAAGTTATGCCTAATAATGATCTTGATAATAAGATTACTACTACAGCAAATGCCATCCAAGTTAGAATTAATGAGAATATAAGATTAATGGCTGAGTTGCGTGCTAGGTGGGATAGAGAAGAAAATGAAAAACTAGCTAAAGAGAATAATGTAGCTAAAGTTTGGACTATTACCACCACTAGTAATACTAATTCTTCACATGTTGCTGCACCTCCTACTATCAATGGTAAAATAATTGGTGTTGGCAATGTTTCTACTCCTAGTGCAAAGCGTACAAAACTGCCTGAAATTGCTAAAACTGCTGAAACTGCTTGTGATAAAACTGCTGAAATTTTTTCCAACCTTGGGAATAATGATCCCATTGCTGTGGCTCATAATGATTTAGATTTTGATGATTGCCACATCTCTGAAGTTATAAAGTTCTTACAAAAACTTGCTAAAAGTCCTAATGCTAGTGCTATAAATTTAGCCTTTACAAAACATATTACAAATGCTCTCATAAAAGCTAGAGAAGAGAAACTAAAACTTGAAACTTCTATTCCTAGAAAGTTAGAAGATGGTTGGGAGCCCATCATTAAAATGAAATTCAATGACTTTGAATGTAATGCCTTATGTGATCTTGGTGCAAGTATTTCTGTTATGCCTAAAAAGATTTATGATATGCTTGACTTGCCACCATTAAAGAATTGTTATTTGGATGTTAATCTCGCCGATAATGTTAAAAAGAAACCTTTGGGGAGGATTGATAATGTGCATATTACGGTTAACAATAACCTTGTCCCCGTTGATTTTGTTGTCTTGGATATCGAATGCAATGCATCTTGTCCAATTGTGTTGGGAAGACCTTTTCTTCGAACTGTTGGTGCTGTTATTGATATGAGGGAAGGTAATATTAAATATCAATTTCCTCTCAAGAAAGGTATGGAACACTTCCCTAGAAAGAGAATGAAGTTGCCTTTTGATTCTATTATTAGAACAAGTTATGATGTTGATGCTTCTACTCTCGATGTTACTTGATTTGCACTTTCTGCGCTAGCTGAAAGGCGTTAAAGAAAAGCGCTTATGGGAGACAACCCATGTTTTTACCTACAGCAATTTTTTGTTTTGTTGAGTCTTGGAAGTTGTTTACTACTGTAGCAACCTCTCCTTATCATGTTTTTGTGCCAAGTAAAGTTTCTATGTCAAAGTTGATGTTATATTTGGGATCGCTGCGCAGAAACAGCATTGCTGTCTGTCACGAATCTGGGCATAATTCCCTGTAGAAAATTCGAAAAAATCTGCCAATTTACGAGCGTGATCCTCAGATATGTACGCAACTTTCATTAGTTTTGAGTTTTTCCATTTGAGCAAGTCTGGTGCCATTTATAAATTCGTCTTTACGGACTGTTCTGTTTTTGACAGATTCTGCCTTTTATTTCGCATTGCCTCTTTTGCTATGTTGGATTTATTTCTTTGATCCATTAATGTCCAGTAGCATTATGCAATGTCCAGAAGTGAAAAGAATGATTGTGTCACCTCTGAATGTGTGAATTATTAATGATGCACTAACCCTCTAATGAGTTTGCTTGAAGTTTGGTGTGAAGGAAGTTTTCAAGGGTCAAGAGAGGAGAATGATATACTAAGATCAAGAGGAGTGAAAGCTCTAAGCTTGGGGATGCCCCGTGGTTCATCCCTGCATATTTTAAGAAGACTCAAGCGTCTAAGCTTGGGGATGCCCAAGGCATCCCCTTCTTCATCGACAACATCATCAGGTTCCTCCCCTGAAACTATATTTTTATTCAGTCACATCTGGTGTTCTTTACTTGGAGCGTCGGTTTGTTTTCGTTTTGTTTTTGTTTGAATAAGATGGATCCTAGCATTCACTTTGTGGGAGAGAGACACGCTCCGCTGTTGCATATGGACACATGTGTCCTTAGGCTTTACTCATAATGTTCAAGGCGAAGTTTCTTCTTCGTTAATTTGTTATATGGTTGGAATTGGAAAATGCTACATGTAGTAATTCTAAAAATGTCTTGGATAATGTGATACTTGGCAATTGTTGTGCTCATGTTTAAGCTCTTGCATCATATGCTTTGCACCCATTAATGAAGAAATACATAGAGCTTGCTAAAATTTGATTTGCATATTTGGTTTCTCTAAGGTCTAGATAATATCTAGTATTGAGTTTTGAACAACAAGGAAGACAGTGTAGAGTCTTATAATGTTTACAATATGTCTTTTATGTGAGTCTTGCTGCACTTGTTCATCCTTGAGTTTGCTTCAAATAACCTTGCTAGCCTAAACCTTGTATCGAGAGGGAATACTTCTCATGCATCCAAAATCCTTGAGCCAACCACTATGCCATTTGTGTCCACCATACCTACCTACTACATGGTATTTACCCGCCATTCCAAAGTAAATTGCTTGAGTGCTACCTTTAAAATTCCATCATTCACCTTTGCAATATATAGCTCATGGGACAAAATAGCCTTAAAAACTATCGTAGTATTGAATATGTACTTATGCACTTTATATTTTATTAAGTTGCTTGTTGTGCGATAACCATGTTTCTGGGGAACGCCATCAACTATTGTTGAATATCATGTGAGTTGCTATGCATGTCCGTCTTGTCTGAAGGTCTATCATTTTAGTGGTTGGAGCATGCAAAATTGTTAGAGAAGAACATTGGGCCGCTAACTAAAGCCATGAATCATGGTGGAAGTTTCAGTTTTGGACATATATCCTCAATCTCATATGAGAATAATAACTTTGCTACATGCTTATGCATTAAAGAGGAGTCCATTATCTGTTGTCCATGTTGTCCCGGTATGGATGTCTAAGTTGAGAATAATCAAAAGCGAGAAATCCGAAATGCGAGCATTCTCCTTGGACCTTTGTACAGGCGGCATGGAGGTACCCCTTTGTGACACTTGGTTAAAACATGGCATGCAAAGATCCGGTAGTCCAAGTTAAGTAGGACGAGGTGCGGGCACTATTAGTATACTATGCGTGAGGCTTGCAACTTGTAAGATATAATTTTCATAACTCATATGCTTTATTACTACCGTTGACAAAATTGTTTCATGTTTTCAAAATAAAAGCTCTAGCACAAATACAGCAATCGATGCTTTCCTCTGCGAAGGACCATTCTTTTACTTTTATTGTTGAGTCAGTTTACCTATCTCCTTCCACCTTAAGAAGCAAACACTTGTGTGAACTGTGCATTGATTCCTACATACTTGCATATTGCACTTGTTATATTACTTTATGTTGACAATATCCATGAGATATACCTGTTATAAGTTGAAAGCAACCGCTGAAACTTAATCTTCTTATGTGTTGCTTCAACACCTTTACTTTGATTTATTGCTTTATGAGTTAACTCTTATGCAAGACTTATTGATGCTTGTCTTGAAGTACTATTCATGAAAAGTCTTTGCTTTATGATTCAGTTGTTTACTCATGTCATTACCTTTGCTTTGATCGCTGCATTCATTACATATGTTTACAAATAGTATGATCAAGATTATGATGGCATGTCACTTCAGAAATTATCTTTGTTATCGTTTTACCTGCTCGGGACGAGCAGAACTAAGCTTTGCTGATACGTCTCCAACGTATCGATAATTTCTTATGTTCCATGCTACTTTATTGATGATACCTACATGTTTTATGCACATTATATGTCATATTTATGCATTTTTGGAACTAACCTATTAACAAGATGCCGGAGTTGCTTTGTTTCTGCTGTTTTTGGTTTCAGAAATCCTAGTAAAAAATATTCTCGGAATTGGACGAAACTTTCGCCCAGGGTCCTATTTTTGCACGAAGCTTCCAGAAGACCGAAGACCTAACGAAGTGGGGCCACGAGGCAGCGGGGGTGGCCGGCGCGGCCCAGCCCTTGGCGCGCGGCCCTGCCCCTGGGCCCTCGTGTGGCCCCCGCGTTGACCTTCCGCCTACTTAAAGCTCCGTCGCGAAACCCCCAGTACCGAGAGCCACGATACGGAAAACCTTCCAGAGACGCCGCCGCCGAATCCCATCTCGGGGATTCGGAGATCGCCTCCGGCACCCGGAGAGGGGATTCATCTCCCGGAGGACTCTTCATCGCCATGATCGCCTCGGAGTGATGAGTGAGTAGTTCACCCCTGGACCATGGGTCCATAGCAGTAGCTAGATGGTCGTCTTCTCCTTGTTGTGCTTCATTGTTAGATCTTGTGAGCTGCCTAACATGATCAAGATCATCTATATGTAATTCTATATGTTGTGTTTGTCGGGATCCGATGGATAGAGAGTACTATGATTATGGTGATTATCAATCTATTGTTCATGTGTTGTTTATGATCTTGCATGCTCTCCGTTATTAGTAGAGGCTCTGGCCAAGTTTTTACTCTTAACTCCAAGAGGGAGTAATTATGCTCGATAGTGGGTTCATGCCTTCATTGATACCTGGGACAGTGACAGAAAGTTCTAAGGTTGTGATGTCTGTTGCCACTAGGGATAAAACATTGATGCTATGTCTAAGGATGTAGTTGTTGATTACATTACGCACAATACTTAATGCAATTGTCTGTTGCTTTGCAACTTAATACTGGAGGGGGTTCGGACGATAACCTGAAGGTGGACTTTTTAGGCATAGATGCAGTTGGATGGCGGTCTATGTTCTTTGTCGTAATGCCCGGATTAAATCTCACTATATTTATCATGTCATGTATATGCATTATTATGCCTTTCTCTATTTGTCAATTGCCCACTGTAATTTGTTCACCCAACATGCTTTTATCTTATGGGAGAGACACCTCTAGTGAACTGTGGACCCCGGTCCTATTCTTTACATAGCATACAATCTACTTGTTTTACTGTTTTCTTTGCAAACATCTTCCACTCGATACGTTTAATCCTTTGTTACAGCAAGCCGGTGAGATTGACAACCTCACTGCTTCGTTGGGGCAAAGTACTTTGGTTGTGTTGTGCAGGTTCCTAGTTGGCGCCGGAATCCCTGGTGTTGCGCCGCATCACATTTCGCGACCATCAACCTTCAACGTGCTTCTTGGCTCCTCTGGTTCGATTAAACCTTGGTTTCATGCGAGGGAAAACTTGCCACTGTGCGCATCATACCTTCCTCTTGGGGTTCCCAACGGACGTGTACATCTACGCGCATCGCCTCCGGAGTGATGAGTGAGTAGTTCACCCCTGGACTATGGGTCCATAGCAGTAGCTAGATGGTTGTCTTCTCCTTGTTGTGCTTCATTGTTGGATCTTGTGAGCTGCCTAACATGATCAAGATCATCTATCTGTAATACTATATGTTGTGTTTGTCGGGATCCGATTGATAGAGAATACTATGCTATGGTAATTATCAAGTTATTACATATGTGTTGTTTAAGATCTTGCATGCTCTCCGTTATTAGTAGAGGCTCTGGCCAAGTTTTTACTCTTAACTCCAAGAGGGAGTATTTATGCTCGATAGTGGGTTCATGCCTGCATTGATACTGGGACAGTGACAGAAAGTTCTAAGGTTGTGTTGTGTTGTTGCCACTAGGGATAAAACATTGATGCTATGTCCAAGGATGTAGTTGTTGATTACATTACGCACCATACTTAATGCAATTGTCTGTTGTTTGCAACTTAATACCGGAGGGGGTTCGGATGATAACCTGAAGGTGGACTTTTTAGGCATAGATGCAGTTGGATGGCGGTCTATGTACTTTGTCGTAATGCCCAATTAAATCTCACTATATTTACCATGTCATGTATGTGCATCGCGGTGCCCTCTCTATTTGTCAATTGCCCACTGTAATTTGTTCACCCAACATGCTTTTATCTTATGGGAGAGACACCTCTAGTGAACTGTGGACCCCGGTCCAATTCTCTTTCTGAAATACAATCTACTGCACTTGTTTTACTGTTTTCTTTGCAAACATCTTCCACTCGATACGTTTAATCCTTTGCTACAGCAAGCCGGTGAGATTGACAACCTCACTGTTTCGTTGGGACAAAGTACTTGGTTTGTGTTGTGCAGGTTCCTAGTTGGCGCCGGAATCCCTGGTGTTGCGTCGCATCACATTTCGCGACCATCAACCTTCAACGTGCTTCTTGGCTCCTCCTGGTTCGATAAACCTTGGTTTCTTTCGAGGGAAAACTTGCCACTGTGCGCATCATACCTTCCTCTTGGGGTTCCCAACGGACGTGTACATCTACGCGCATCAAGCAACTTTTTCTGGCGCCGTTGCCGGGAGATCAAGACACGCTGCAAGGGAGTCTCCACTTCTCAATCTCTTTACTTTGTTTTTGTCTTGCTTTATTTTATTTACTACTTTGTTTGCTGCACCTAAACAAAACACAAAAAAATTAGTTGCTAGTTTTACTTTATTTACTGTCTTGCTCTCTATATCGAAAACACAAAAAAAATTAGTTACTTGTCTTTACTTTATTCGCCTTGTTTACTTTTTGCTTATTGCATCATGTTTCCTTTTAATTTCACCACAAAAGACATACCGGTAGGACGTGGGTCCATAGTTGGGAGAAATAATATAGAAGAATTTTTCAATCATGTTAGTATTACTGAAGATTTTGAAGATAGACACTTGGTAGAACTTGCACCTACCTATGAAATTGCTGCTGCTGCTTTAGTTCGCATGTTGGAAACTAAATTTGTTAATCTCAATCCTATAATCCAACACATGTTTTTTACACTTGGTGATATGGAAGAAGGGAAAAAGAAAGATTTTGTTTTAGAAACCCTTCTTAGAGAATTTGGTGGTCTAGCAAGAGAGGCTAGAAAGGTTTTTGCTAAATTTAATATGCTAGGTTCTCATACCAATTTTATTGGTCTCCTTGAAAAAATGGACATGGATAGAATAAGGTACACTAATAATATTAATGATGGTGGGGAGATCAAAGCACCAATACCATGTAAACTCCTAGCTATGAATGATGCACTAGAAAATAACTATGCTTGGCTTGTTCCTGAAAATTTGTTCGATGAGAGTAGCAAGCCTAAGACTAATGAAAAGGGAGACGCTAAAACTTATATATCCAATATACTATGCTTGGTTGAGAAAACTCCCAATACCCCTGGTTATGATGTTGATGCTTCATCTCTCGATAATACTTGATTGCACTTTCTGCGCCTAGCTGAAAGGCGTTAAAGAAAAGCGCTTATGGGAGACAACCCATTGTTTTTACTACAGCACTTTGTTTTATATTTGAGTCTTGGAAGTTGTTTACTACTGTAGCAACCTCTCCTTATCATGTTTTTGTGCCAAGTAAAGTCTCTATAGTAAGGTTCATACTAGATTTGGATTACTGCGCAGAGACAGATTTCTTTGCTGTCACGAATCTGGGTCTAATTCTCTGTAGGAAACTCAGAAAATTATGCCAATTTACGTGAGTGATCCTCAGATATGTACGCAACTTTCATTAGTTTTGAGTTTTTCCATTTGAGCAAGTCTGGTGCCATCTTAAAATTCGTCTTTACGAACTGTTCTGTTTTGACAGATTCTGCCTTTTATTTCGCATTGCCTCTTTTGCTATGTTGGATTCATTTCTTTGATCCATTAATGTCCAGTAGCTTTATGCAATGTCCAGAAGTGTAAATAATGGTTGTGTCACCTCTGAACATGTAAATTTTTATTATGCACTAACTCTCTAATGAGTTTGCTTGAAGTTTGGTGTGAAGAAAGTTTTCAAGGATCAAGAGAGGAGTATGATATACTATGATCAAGAGGAGTGAAAGCTCTAAGCTTGGGGATGCCCCGGTGGTTCACTGCATATTCTAAGAAGACTCAAGCGTCTAAGCTTGGGGATGCCCAAGGCATCCCCTTCTTCATCGACAACATCATCAGGTTCCTCCCTGAAACTACATTTTTATTCCGTCACATCTTATGCACTTTGCTTGGAGCGTCGGTTTGTTTTTGTTTTTGTTTTTGTTTTGTTTGAATAAAAGTTGGATCCTAGCATTCACTTTGTGGGAGAGAGACACGCTCCGCTGTTGCATATGGACAAATATGTCCTTAGGCTTTACTCATAATGTTCATGGCGAAGTTTCTTCTTCGTTAAATTGTTATATTGTTGGAATTGGAAAATGCTACATGTAGTAATTGCTATAATGTCTTGGGTAATGTGATACTTGGCAATTGTTGTGCTCATGTTTAAGCTCTTGCATCATATGCTTTGCACCCATTAATGAAGAAATACATAGAGCTTGCTAAAATTTGGTTTGCATATTTGGTTTCTCTAGAGTCTAGATAATATCTAGTATTGAGTTTTGAACAACAAGGAAGACGGTGTAGAGTCTTATAATGTTTTCAATATGTCTTTTATGTGAGTTTTGCTGTACCGTTCATCCTTGAGTTTGCTTCAAATAACCTTGCTAGCCTAAACCTTGTATCGAGAGGGAATACTTCTCATGCATCCAAAATACTTGAGCCAACCACTATGCCATTTGTGTCCACCATACCTACCTACTACATGGTATTTTCCGCCATTCCAAAGTAAATTGCTTGAGTGCTACCTTTAAAATTCCATCATTCGCCTTTACAATATATAGCTCATGGGACAAAATAGCCTTAAAAACTATCGTAGTATTGAATATGTACTTATGCACTTTATCTTTTATTAAGTTGCTTGTTGTGCGATAACCATGTTCTGGGGACGCCATCAACTACTCCTTGTTGAATATCATGTGAGTTGCTATGCATGTTCGTCTTGTCTGAAGTAAGGGAGATCTACCACCATATGGTTAAGCATGCATATTGTTAGAGAAGAACATTGGGCCGCTAACTAAAGCCATGAATCATGGTGGAAGTTTCAGTTTTGGACACATATCCTCAATCTCCAGTGAGAATAATAATTGTTGTTACATGCTTATGCATTAAAGAGGAGTCCATTATCTGTTGTTCATGTTGTCCCGGTATGGGTGTCTAAGTTGAAGAATGATCAAAAGCGAGAAATCCAACGCGAACTTTCTCCTTAGACCCTTGTACAGGCGGCATGGAGGTACCCCATTGTGACACTTGGTCGAAACATGTGCATTGTGATGATCCGGTAGTCCAAGCTAAGTAGGACAAGGTGCGGGCACTATTAGTATACTATGCATGAGGCTTGCAACTTGTAAGATATAATTTACATAACTCATATGCTTTATTACTACCGTTGACAAAATTGTTTCATGTTTTCAAAATAAAAGCTCTAGCACAAATACAGCAATCGATGCTTTCCTCTTTGAAGGATCATTCTTTTACTTTTATTGTTGAGTCAGTTCACCTATTTCTCTCCACCTCAAGAAGCAAACACTTGTGTGAACTGTGCATTGATTCCTACATACTTGCATATTGCACTTGTTATATTACTCTATGTTGACAATATCCATGAGATATACATGTTACAAGTTGAAAGCAACCGCTGAAACTTAATCTTCTTTTGTGTTGCTTCAATACCTTTACTTTGATTTATTGCTTTATGAGTTAACTCTTATGCAAGACTTATTGATGCTTGTCTTGAAGTACTATTCATGAAAAGTCTTTGCTTTATGATTCACTTGTTTACTCATGTCATTACCATTGTTTTGATCGCTGCATTCATTACATATGCTTTACAAATAGTATGATCAAGATTATGATGGCATCTCACTTCAGAAATTATCTTTGTTATCGTTTTACCTGCTCGGCGAGAACTAACTTGGGGATGCGATACGTCTCAACGTATCGATAATTTCTTATGTTCCATGCCACATTATTGATGTTATCTACATGTTTTATGCACATTATATGTCATATTTATGCATTTTTGGAACTAACCTATTAACAAGATGCCGAAGAGCCGTTCTTTTTTCTGCTTTTTTGGTTTCAGAAATCCTAGTAAGGAAATATTTTCGGAATTGGACGAAATCAACGCCCGGGGTCCTATTTTGCCACGAAGCTTCCAAGTCCGAAGATGAGACGAAGAGGGGCCACGAGGGGGCCACACCCTAGGGCGGCGCGCCCCTTGGCCGCGCGGCCCTGTGGTGTGGGGCCCTCGTGCCGCCTCTTGACCTACCCTTCCGCCTACTTAAAGCCTCCGTGACGAAACCCCCAGTACCGAGAGCCACGATACGGAAAACCTTCCAGAGACGCAGCCGCCACCGATCCCATCTCGGGGGATCCAGGAGATCGCCTCCGGCACCTGCCGGAGAGGGGATTCATCTCCGGAGGACTCTACACCGCCATGGTCGCCTCCGGAGTGATGAGTGAGTAGTTCACCCCTGGACTATGGGTCCATAGCAGTAGCTAGATGGTTGTCTTCTCCTTGTTGTGCTTCATTGTTGGATCTTGTGAGCTGCCTAACATGATCAAGATCATCTATCCGTAATACTATATGTTGTGTTTGTCGGGATCCGATTGATAGAGAATACTATGCTATGGTAATTATCAAGTTATTACATATGTGTTGTTTAAGATCTTGCATGCTCTCCGTTATTAGTAGAGGCTCGCCAAGTTTTTACTCTTAACTCCAAGAGGGAGTATTTATGCTCGATAGTGGGTTCATGCATTGATTGGGACAGTGAGAAAGTTCTAAGGTTGTGTTGTGCTGTTGCCACTAGGGATAAAACATTGATGCTATGTCCAAGGATGTAGTTGTTGATTACATTACGCACCATACTTAATGCAATTGTCATTGTTTGCAACTTAATACCGGAGGGGTTCGGATGATAACCTGAAGGTGGACTTTTTAGGCATAGATGCTTGGATGGCGGTCTATGTACTTTGTCGTAATGCCCAATTAAATCTCACTATATTTACCATGTCATGTATGTGCATGGTGCCCTCTCTATTTGTCAATTGCCCGACGTAATTTGTTCACCCAACATGCTTTTATCTTATGGGAGAGACACCTCTAGTGAACTGTGGACCCCGGTCCAATTCTCTTTCTGAAATACAATCTACAATACTTGTGTTTTACTGTTTTCTTTGCAAACATCTTCCACTCGATACGTTTAATCCTTTGTTACACAAGCCGGTGAGATTGACAACCTCACTGTTTCGTTGGGACAAAGTACTTGGTTTGTGTTGTGCAGGTTCCTAGTTGGCGCCGGAATCCCTGGTGTTGCGCCGCATCACATTTCGCGACCATCAACCTTCAACGTGCTTCTTGGCTCCTCCTGGTTCGATAAACCTTGGTTTCTTTCTGAGGGAAAACTTGCCGCTGTGCGCATCATACCTTCCTCTTGGGGTTCCCAACGGACGTGTACATCTACGCGCATCAGTCCTCAGGATAGATGAAGCAGTCCCTAAGCCAGAGGGAGCAGTCCCCGGGTTTATGTTGTCAATATCCATCGGAACAATGTGTGACTCCGGCACAAAAATTGACTCGGATTCCGGATTTGGTTTGATCGAACGGTTTCCTTGTGGGACAAAGCTATCCCGGTAGGTATCTCTTGCTTGGATGAGTCCAGCTTGGACAAAGTGTCAGCTGCTTTGTTTTCCGCTCGCGGCACATGGTGAAACTCGCATCCTTCAAAGAATCCGGCGATCTACTGCACATAGAACCGGTATGATGCCATGTTTGCATCCTTTGCGTCCCAATCTCCGGAACACTACTGTACCACGAGATCCGAATCACCGTAACATATGATCCGGCGTACTCCAACTTCTTTTGCGACCTTGAGTCCATGGACTAAAGCTTCATACTCAGCGACATTGTTTGATGCCCTCAAGTGTATTTGCAACACATACCTCAGGTTATCTCCCTTTGGTGAGGTGAGAACTACTCCAGCTCCAATTCCTTCCTTGAGCTTTGATCCATCGAAGTGTATCCTCCAGTACTCTGTTTCCGGTAGTGGCGGCTTGTATTGCATCTCGGCCCATTCGACCAAGAAATCTGCCAGTGCCTACAACTTAATCGCATCTCTTATTTTGATTCTTCCGCTCGCGTCCTTGTTGCCGATGATATCCGAGATAGGAGCCTCACACACCACCGTCATCGGGTGTTCCTCGAAGTAATGCTTGAGCTTCATGGCGGCCATGAACACGCCATAAGTCATTTTCTGGTAGTGCGGGTAGTTTTGTTTTGAGAGGGAGAGCACCTCGCTCACATAGTATACCGGACTCTGCATGGTTTTTCCTTCCTCCTCTCTGTCCACAACAACCACGGCACTTACAACCCGGTTTGTAGCTGCTATGTAAAGCATCATGGGTTCTTTTTCCAAGGGAGATGCCAGAATTGGCGTGGTGGCCAGCATCTCTTTTAGCTCCTTAAATGCTGCATCTGCCTGTGAGGTCCAGATGAAAGTATCCGATTTTTTCATAAGCGCATACAAAGGTAAGGCTTTTTCTCCCAACCGGCTTACAAACCGGCTCAAGGATGCCAAGCATGTGGTGAACTTTTGCACATCGTTGAGACAATGCGGTAGCTCCATCCTTTTGATGGCTCGTATCTTAACCGGATTGACCTCTATGCCGCGGCTTGACACCAGGAAACTGAGCAGTTTCCCGGCTGGTACTCCGAAAGTACATTTTGCCGGGTTGAGTTTCATCTGGAATCTTCGTAGGTTATCAAATGTTTGTCTCAGATTGTCGATTAGTGTAACTTTTACTTTAGTTTTTATCACGACATCATCGACATAGACTTGCACATTTTTTACCGATTTGATAGTGAAGGCATTTTTGCATATAGCGATGGTATATTGCGCCGGCATTTCTCAAACCAAAAGCCATAGTGACATAGCAATAAGCCCCATGCGGGGTAATGAAAGCAGTTTTTATTTGATCTTCCTTTTTTAGGGGAATCTGGTGGAAACCAGAGTAAGCATCCAGAAACGACAACAGTTCACATCCAGCAATGGAATCGATCACCTGATCAATCCGGGGTAATGGGAAAGGGTCTTTGGGACATGCCTTGTTCAAGTGCGTGTAGTCAATGCACATGCGCCAAGCCTTGGGTGCCTTCGGGTCTTCTTCCTTTTTCTTCTCGACCGACACTGGATTTGCCAGCCACTCGGTATGTAGGACTTCGACAATGAAGCCGGATACCAGCAGTTTGGTTACTTCTTCTCCGATGATCTTCCTCCTATCTTCAGCGAACCGGCGTAAAGGTTGCTTCACCTACTTAGCATCCTTCCGGACATTCAGAGAGTGCTCAGCCAACTCCCTCGGCACACCCACCAAGTCATCAGTAGACCAGGCGAAGATGTTCCGATTCTCACGGAGGAAGTTGACGAGCGCGCTTTCCTATGCTTCACTCAGGCCGGCACCGATACGAACGGTGCGCTCTAGGTAAGCCGGATCAAGCACGATGTCCTTTATCTCCTTTGGTGGCTTGAAAGCCGTTCCGCCAAGTTGGCCGCTCATTGCCGCTAAGTTCAGCTGGGATGACTGAGCCAGCGCGACAGCAGTTTAAAATTCTTCCTTTTTCTTCCCCTATGACCAGCGATTCCGCCAGATTTGATCCGGCAGAAGCAGTTTCCAGAGAGACTTTGTAGTTGCCCACCACGGTTATGATAACATCAGGTGCTGACATCTTCATCTCCAGGTAAGCCGTATGAGTTGAGGCCATGAACTTAGCCAATGACGGTCTTCCGAGCAGAGCATGGTAAGGGCTCTACAGATCCACCACCTCGAACAGAATGTTTTCAACTCGGCAGTTATCTCGGCAGTCGAACAACACATCGACCCGGACTTTGCCCGTTGGGGAGCAGGACAACCCCGGAACTATGCCGTGGAATGTCGTGTGACTTGGCTCCAGCATGTTTTGAGTTATGCCAAGCGTGTGCATGGTCTGCCGGTACATGATGTTGATGCTGCTGCCATTGTCCACCAACACTTTGCTGAACCGGACCCGCGACGATGGCCCATGCATGATCGGATCCACCACCAGAGCATATCCGCCCGGATTAGGCATCACTTTCGGGTGATCTTTGAAGGACCAAGTGATCTCTTGTTCCAACCACAGCATGTATCTCGGTACAGCCGGTATCACAGCGTTCACTTCCATGGAACGATGATGCATACTTTGTCGGTCTCTTGGTTTAGTTACGAATACCACGCAACACAAATGTGGATCTTGATACACACTCTGGCCTTGCGGCGCTTGTGGTGGCATATTGTTGTTAGTCACCTGATGGACTCCTTCCTGCTGCTGCGATCGGTTTTGCTGGTTTTGAACCGGTTGCGCATTTGCTCCTGTAAGCGGAGGTGGGGGAGGCAACACATCCGATCCTTGTTCCATTACCCTCTTTGTCCAGTAGCAATCCCTGGTCGTGTGATTTGCCGGTTTAGTGGGGTTCGGCGTGTGCCAGCGGCACGACTAATCCATGCCGGATTCCATGGTGTCTTTTGGCTGATCATGCCACGGTTTCTTTTTGCCCCACTACTTCTTTGGGCCACCCCATGGCTGATTTCCGGTTTTCTGCCTCTGGCTCCCGCCGACTTCCGAGTTATCTTGTACCGCGGCAACGTGCTACGCACCATATCTTCTATCCGGAAAGTCTTCTCTTCTTTTGTTATGACTGTTGTTATCCGGTCGAGGTGGATACTTTTGTGCTGTATCAGCCGCAATTGTCGGTTGCAATGGGTCTCCCAACGCGTAGCTGTCAGCTACTTTGATCATTTCTGCCAACGTGGTTGGCATATTTCTTCGCAATCTTTGCCACAGCGGAGAGCCTCTCCGGCATCCATGGCAGAACCAGGCAATTGCTTAAGCTTCTATCACTCCTTCGCATGAGTTCCTCGTTGCACTCCACCGGGAAGTTTCGCCATCGCGCTGCTGGCACATGGCTAGCTGCTGCGGGCGGTTTGGCCTTTTGTAAGTGCTGCTGAAATTGCTCACGAATGCTTCTTCAAAGTCCAACCAACCGTTTATGCTTCCTCTTGGCAAGTTGTTCAACCAGACGCGCGCAGGTCCTACCAGCACTGACGGTATGAGTCTTACCGCCCAGCGCCGGTTTCCTCCTCCAGCTACGGATCTGCCGCCACCTGCGACATATACAACGGTGATGTAATCCGCGAGCCAATCTTCCAGCTTAGTGCTTCCATCATATGTCCTTGTATCTCGGGGCAACTGAAAGTTGTGCACTGGAGGTTCCTCCCTCATGATCCGTGGACCAAAGCAAAGCCGGACCGAAGGACCCTCAGCTTCGATTATCTCCGAAGGGTAAACCCTATCCAACTTATGCCATGCATCTTGTTCAGGCAGGAATCTATCTCCCACACGGTCTCCTAGAGGACTCCAGTGGTAACCCGTTCTCTCGAGAACCGAATAGGTCTCATCATGCCGGCCTGGCGCTGCTGCGGCAACTCTTTGGTATCTCGGTGGAGCTGCCTCTCGAGCGGCATATCCTGCTCTTGTTGGGCGATAATTTTGCCCGGACTCACCATTTCCGGCATAGCCATGGCCTGCCCCTTGGCTTTTTCTGCCGGCATAGTATTGCCTGGCTTTTTGTTTTTCGGCTAGAACCAGATCATACACTGTCATCTGTTGCCCATTTATGGCTTTTTCTTTTCTTCTGTCGGGATGGGGGGACGAAGCCTGCCCATGCAAATTTTCCGGAGTTGTTCTAGCTTGTGAGGCTCCGACATCTTTTCTACTGCGAGCAGCTTCTGCATTTTGTTTTTCAGCCATTGCTAGCAACTCTTTCAACCGGGCTTGCTGTTTTGCCAGGGCATCACCCGACGGAGAATCACAAGCTTCCACCGCAGCTGTAGCGGCTTTCAAAGTTTTATCCGGACTGCTATACTTAGGTTTCTCTACCAGCCCCAAAGATGCCGACATTGTCCTACCGGAATGAACTTCCCGGCGCAGATCCTGATCTAAATTATGACCTCTAAGCCGGTTACCAGCTACTCTAGCAGGATTTCCGCTAACTGAAGCAAAGCCATCCGCATCATTGTACTCACGGAGGGTTAGGTTGAGCACCTGCTAGGCTCGAATGATATCTGCTGCGCCGGTAAGCAGCGTCTGCCGCTGCACCTCCAGATCGGCCTGAGTGGCCGCGACATCGGTGTTGTGCGTGATTGGCGTGGCCGACACGCTCATGGCAGCTTGGAGCGGAGTTGCCGCCGGTGGCACGTTGGAGGTGCCGGCGATGTTTTCGTCCCGCTCGGTTGGGGGTTTTGCCGTGCGTTCGGACTTGGCGGGTCGGGTGCCTTCTTCTGCGGCTCCTTTGCCTGCACCAGCTGCGTCGGCCATCATCACCTCGACGCTGCCGGCGGCGCGGTCGGTGCGCGACCCGCGGGCAACTGCATACCTTGGTGGATCCGGCGCCACCAACACGAGTGATGGGTACCGGGGCTCCGGCACGGTGCCGAGGTAGACGCGGTGCGAGCCGAATCGATGATGCGGCTGTTCTTGGGGAAGCGGTCGCCGTTGGCGACGCATCCGGCGTTGTCGTTGACGAAGTCCAGCGAGCCGAGGCGCTGAACGAGGCCAGATACCACACGCTCGCCGGAGACGGTGAGGAGAACCGCCCGAATATGAACTCCAGCAAGCGCATCTGCTGGCCCCACGGTGGACGCCAACTGTCGTCGTGGTGAATCGACAGATGCCATGGGTAGGCTTAAGATAGGGGCCGGATGTACGCTTGACGATCCGGGAGAGGGCAAGGTTTAGAGGAAAAGGGAGATTGAACTTAGGCTTGTATTGATTTCAAGAACTTGGCCAATGGCCAGAGGTTGAAGACGTACGGCTTACAGGCCAAGTCCTACTCGCTACTGGGAAACTATCCAAGGGTCGATCGTCCCGCACAGGGTGTCCCTCCTCTCCTTATATAGGGGAGAGGTGGGTTACATGAGAAGGAACCCTAGGGGTATCTTTGCTGACCTAAGCTACTTTATAAAGCTTCTTTGGCTCCAGGGATGACGCTTCTGTCTTTAATCATAGGCTTGATGACCTCGTCCGGTATCTTTTACGTTATCCTCCTCTTTGGCCTCAGGGCTTCGATTAAAGCTGAATTGCTTCGCTCATCTTGTCCTTTGATTCTTGAGGAAATCTTTGACCGGGTGCCGACATGCTACAGTTGAGCGTATGCCGGATCCCCGATATCTTCACTTGTGAGTACCGACTTCTTACCCTTCGTATCTCTCAACATCTACTTTTGAGCATATCTTCGTCTTAGATATCACCGGTTACCCATACTCCGGCATACCCCTCCTGGTATGCCGGATCGTACCAACTTAGCACTGCTAAACTGAACTTTTAGCATCCAGTTTAATCTTTAATCCAATATATAAATAGTTTATCATGACATATTTGCCATAATCTTGACCTGCCGGGTGATCCCTCTAACATCATCTGAACCAAAAGACCCATCACTTGACAAAACAGTACGGTACGGCTCAAGGACATCACCATGTCAAGTGCTCCAATGACAATTGACAGACCCATGCGTTCGTTCAAAGACGAATCGTCTCCTTTATGTGGGTCTATCTACAATTATATCAAATGCTATCCAACTTGACTCTCCTACTCATTGCCCCTTTAGATTTGAGCGTGGGTGTATGAAATTACTGGAGGAGACCGAATGAGCTAGAGGACTCAAGCCCGACATAGAGAGGCATGTAAGCGAAGAAGAAAGAAGCAACCTCAGGCTACCGAACGGTTGGAAATATGCCCTAGAGAGAATAGTTGCTATTATTATATTTCCAGCAGCAAGAAGCACATAATAACCATTGAAATGTTGGTTATACATGTATTAGCTAAGTTCAGTCTAGAAGCAGAAGACATGTGTTTCCCTTGTCAGGGAATCACTCTGTTGATCACTTTTTTCTGCAAGAAACATCAACTGATCAATAGTAAGTTTATGATCACTGATAGGTACTGCAAGACATTCCATAGCCAACTTCCCTAGCTGACAATTAAAGAGGTTAGCAATCCTAAAAAAATCACATGAATCTGAAAAAAGAACTTTTAACACCTACTGTATTTACGTTTTATTCATCCGATGAGTGGTTAATTACAACTTCCACCACCCAAAACAAATCACATGAATATGAAAACCGAAGAACAAACACGGAAACAAGAAAGGGGAACGAAATCCCAGTGGCAGCATCAGGTATGTACACGAGCAACGATTTTCTTTTATCATTGGCTCGTAAACTTTACGAAATTTCCGGCGTCTCATCGGTCATCACCCTCGGCTGGGCCGTCCGACCTGCCTGCTGGCGGTGGTGCGCCTGCTTAACCGCTCCGTAGTTCCGGGTCTAGCCTCGCCGCTCCCACTTCTGTATGGGGCGTCTGTCATGTCCTCCGTGGTAGCCGCGCTGCTGGCCGTGTACTCGCTGGACGGGTTCAGCCCGTACTCGCTGGTCGGCGCGCTCTGCTCGCTGCTGGCGTACTCGCTGATGGTGCCGCCGGCGGTGCCACTCCCCGGGCCGAACGCCATCTTCCTCAGCCGCCTCATCTCGTCCGTGTTGGCGCCCCCTGACGACCGATGCATCGCACTCTGGCCTGGCGCCATGCCACCGTTCAGGTCCTCCGCCGAGAGCTCGCCCTCCAGGTACCGGACGATCTGATCACATTTTATCGGAAACAAAGCTTGTTACTGATTGTGTGTGTCCTCGATACAGTGTGCAAGTCGTGGCATGTGGAAGACTAGAAATCCGCGCGTGGATGTTGAGTTAGTCGGAGATTTAGCACGAACCTGCGTCATCCGCGGGCGAGACCTCGCGGTTTGGCGAACAGCGGCGGCGGCACACGCGATGAGCCGCGCCATGTCGTAAGCGTCGTAGTTGGTCTCCAGCTTTGGGTCGATCAGCTCCTCGTAGTTTTCCTCCTCCGCGGCCTTCGTCAGCAAGGGCTTCGCCTGTTCAACACAGCAGAGATGAATCCATTAATTACTACTCTTGCATTTCCATCGGGAAATAACATGGGGAAATTAGTTTGAATTAACACGATGCTCCTATTACTAGTAGTACAGTAATAATTAGTGACTGTCATTGCGTGACACTCTGACAACTTGAACAAGTTCGCGAAAACGAGTTTGAAGGGGCGCAACCATCTGGATCACTGACTGTTGCAACAAAGATAAAATCCTGCAAACATTCAGGCCATAGTTCAGAGCCTCATGGCAACTCACCCAAGAAACCAATGTTTCAGGCTGGTGATCTGAAGATTCCATGATAGGTTTCCTTCCGGTGATCAGCTCCAGAAGCATTACGCCGAAGGAGAAGACGTCGGACCGGTCCGAGACTTTGCCGGTGGCAGCATATTCCGGAGCCAGATATCTGGAGACACAAGTTTTCACAACACAAGATTACTCCACATGCATTTGATTCATGTACCAGCTAGGCGATCTTCTTAGTGAATCTGAGATTCTGAGGTACGCCGGCAATTTGTTAGGGGTGCGTGTGAGCAATTATCTTACCCAAAAGTCCCCATTATGCGCGTTTCAACAGCAGTCTGTTCTAGTTCCTGGCATTTTGCTAGCCCAAAATCTGCAACCTGTACGTAACAGAAAGAAAGCATAAATAGACTTAAAGCAACTGAATCAGGCGATGCAACAATGGTGTTCAGTTTTGACGATCTACCTTGGGCTCGTAGTTGTAATCCAGGAGGATGTTGGCTGCCTTGATGTCACGATGGATAATCTTGGGGTGACCTGAGAATCAAAACCATCAGTTAAACGCCACAAAATTCTAATAGCACGATGGGCAATCTACAGGCCACAAATTCGTATTACAATGAAAAATGAACTGAGCCAATCAGGAAGAACTCACAGTCCTCGTGCAGATACGCGAGGCCCTTGGCAGAACCGACGGCGATCTTCCACCGCCTCGGCCAATCTAGCGTCGCACGGCTGCTCCCTGAAACCATCACCAGACTCTCATGTCAGAGACTCAGAGCAGAGCAGCTGAGCATTGGCCATTCTGCGCACAATGGAGGTACGTACCGTGGTGCAGCTGGGACTCGAGCGTCTTATTGGGGACGTACTCGTAGACGAGGAGGCGCTGCTCGGCGTGGATGCAGAAGCCGACGAGGGAGACGAGGTTCTTGTGGTGCACGCGGCTGATGATGTCCACCTCGGCGCGGAACTCCTTGTGGCCCTGCCCGCTGCCGGCGCGCAGCTTCTTGATGGCCACCTCCTGCCCGCGCACCGTGCCCTTGTACACGTGCCCGAACCCGCCCTCTCCGAGCAGGTTCGCCTCCGAGAACCTGTCCGTCGCGGCCGCCAGCTCGTCGTACCCGAACGTGCCGCCCGTCAGGGCCGGCAGCGGCGACCCGGGCGTGCCGCCGCCGCTCTGCCAGGACTGCATCAGCGGCGGCGTCGACGAGGGCGTGGTCGACAGCGCGTGCGAATGCTGCAGCGGCGTCGTCGGCTGCCTCGGGTCGTAGAAGAAATCCGCTGCCACAAGTCAAGAGGCATGACGAAAGCCATCGGTCAGCTCAACAATCACAAACACATTCAGAAACAATTTGGGTTTCGGATGACAGCGTGTTCAGTTTCTCGATGGAATGTAGGAGCACTAGCTACAGAAGTGGAGCACTGATCAATGTCGCAACGCTGGCATGCCGTGCCGCAGCGCGCGTCGCAGTCACCAGCTCCGTGCCGTTGCATCAGGAGAGAATGGTGCGCGGACTCGCACTAACACCGCGTGTTTGTTGCTGTTAGTTAACGCGTGGTGGTTGTCCGCACCACGACGTCACATGATGTGGCACCGCGGAAAAAGTCAAGAATGGCGGTCTCGCGCGCGACGCGACCGGGGCAGGCGGTACGTAGTAGGGGTTGTAGGTTGTAGTACGATCGTGTGCGTGCGAACGTACCTGGGGTCCCTTGCGGCGGCACCCTACGGCGGCGGCGGCGGCGCTTGGACACGACGCAGAAGATGAGCACGGCGGCGAGGCCGAGCAGGACGACCGCGCCAACGGCTACGCCCACGCCAACCGCGGTGCTTGACGACGACGACTTGCCCGACGTCGTCGGCGCCGCACCCGCTGATGACTCCGGCGGCGGGGGCGGAGACAGCGTTAGAGGGGACGGCGGAGGCGATGGCGAAGCTGGCACGTTGTTGGGGGGTGGCGGCGAGCGGTTGACGCCAGGCGGCGGGGGGGATGAGCCTGGCACGTTGGCGGGGGGAGGTGGGGATGCGGATGGCGGCGGCCTGCGTGGAGGAGGAGGTGACGGCGTTACCGGCGTCGGTGTTGGGGTTGGTGGAGGTGGGGACGGTGACGGTGTTACTGGAGTTGGGGTTGGGGTTGGTGGAGGTGGCGACGGGGACGGTGTTACCGGCGCTGGCGTTGGCGTCGGCCGTGGTGCTGGTGCAGGTGGTGGAGGAGAAAATACCGGCGTAGGCGGTGTCACCGGGGGCACCGCTACCGGAGGAGGAGGAGATGGGGTCACCGGAGGCGGAGGAGATGGATTCACCGGAGGCACCGCGTCCGGAGGAGGAGGAGATGGAGTCACCGGAGGCGTGGCGCCGGCGTCCGGAGGAGGTGGAGACACCGGAGGTGTCGTGCCGGCATCCGGAGGAGGCGGAGTCACCGGAGGCGATCCGCCGGGAGGAGGTGGAGTCACGGGGGGCGTCCCGGCGGCGTCCGGAGGTGGTGGGCTCGACATGGTGGCGCGGTCGTGCCTGCGAGTGCCTAACGCGCGTCAAACTCTCGGCACGGCTACGAGCTGCGACTAATATACGGGAGTGCAGCAAGAGAAAACTCGCGAGGCGAGGTGCAACAACTAAGACGACATGTATGAGCTGGACGCAGTTACCCTAACCAAGAGTTGGTTTCGCTTAATTAGAGCAATTCCAATAGTGTAGCCAGTTGCTGGCTATAAGCCAAGTGCCATGTCATCTATAGCTAACATATACAATAGTGAGCTACAAAAGTGTAGTACTTTTACAATACATGGCCCACCTTTTTAGTCTGCGCGTCAATGAAGATAAGGCTCTCTCTCTCTCTCTCTCCTCAGCAAGTTTATAATATTTTATCTCTTATAGCCAGCTGAGTGTACCTTATTGTACTTGCTCTTAGGCCGCGTAGAAACCTTCTCCTCGGTTTTGCTTGCTGGGTTCAAGCGACAGCGACGACAGGATCGATCACACGGGTTTTGGGCTGCCCTAAAAGAATAATATATATAGGCTTGTCCATTACTCTCTTGTTTTGTAGCATCCACTCTCCAGGAGTTGTTAGATAAGATTGACGTGCCAAAGTCAATGTGTAATGATGGTTATGGAACCTCGATTATTATTTGTTGTTAGCATTGGCTTAGCGCTAATCATGCTGAGCAGCTTGCGATTGGCGGACGGACCTGGTCAGATCGATACGGGCAAACAGCACGCGACGCGCGACGCGACTAGGGCAGCGGCTGGCGAGCGGCTTCAACAGCTTCGGCTGCCCGGCGGGTGCAAGCAACGACCATGGCCGGACTGACGGCCCGTTGTCATTGCGTGTAGTGCTAGCCAATTAAAATACTGTACACAGTAGCCTACTTGCCCTGCTGCTGACTAGGAAAAGAGCAGGTGGATACTGTAGAGATTGTACCGTGAAAATAACACTTATGGTTCGTTTGAAACTTTCTAGTTTAAAATTCGAACCCACAATTCAAAATAGAAATTCTCATGTTGAACTGCTCCCTCTGTACATGCATGCTCGATCAACGCGAGGTAAGCACGTGCATAGGCTACTTTCTCTCTCTATCACACACGTTGATTTAATCCAAACCTTGAGGGAGTAGAAGCGAGATTATGGTGGAATCCCACCTGACACCTTAGCCATGAATGTCTGGATTATAAGATCGGCCCAGAGCCGTGTGTGCCGATTCCATTTCCATTAAATCCTTGATGCGGAGTACCATCACCATCACCGTGTCGTAGCACTAGGAGCGAGGAGCATGCGGACTCGCCCTAAGAGCAACTCTAGTAGTTTTGGAATAAGTTCCCAGAATCGGATAACTTGACGGTTATTCGGTTTTGAGCCAAATTCGTGTTCCAAATGGTTTCCGGATAAATGGCATGCCCCGAAATAGTTATCCAGTGTACCCGTTAGCGGCCCATCCGCGCGGTATATACCCAGGTCGGATGGCTGAATCAGGGTCAACAACCCCGTTTTCCCTATCTCGCACCGCTTCCTTCGCCGCCTAAATCCACCGAACTTCCCCCTCTCCAACCAGCAATTACGGCTCGCCCTCACCGAATCTGCACCATGTGGCCAGTGAACACCTCCATGGAAGCCCTGTGGGTGGTGGTCGGCGTCGGCGAGAGGCCCTATGACATCCGGATTGGCGAGGCCACACGAAAGTGGCAACCTCTCTGTCGTCGAGTACCACAAGCGGCAAGACTGGCTCCGGAGCGCGACAGTGGCAACCTCTCTGTCGTCGAGTACCACAAGCGGCAAGACTGGCTCCGGAGCGCGACAATGACAACCTCTCTGTTGTCGAGTACCACAAGCGGCAAGACTGGCTCTGGCGCCACCACCTTTTAATCACCGGCAATGCTACCACCAATGCCTCCACCAACATCTTCTGTCGCACGACTTCGAGTACTAGAAAACACATATCCAACACCCCCTATTTGACATATCCGGTTCGGATTATTCGGGATCTGATAGAGTTGTTCTAACACGACATGCCTAGGTAGTTAACACTTTTTTTGGGGTTTTTTTACACGTTGTGCGCGCACTACGACACCACTTTATCACATTGGGAAAAGTCAAGCTGGTGTCAATAAAGGTTGTCTCGCGAACAAAAAATGAAGTCTACATTATGTATATGTGGACGTCCGGGGCTTATCATGGGCATCCAATTTTACTTTAACTACTCCCTCCGGATCCGATTTAACAAGCAAGCATGTAGTTTACGAAAATATTTTAACCATTATTTTGGTCAATAATATATGATTTTTTCACACAAATTATATCATTATAAACTTTTTTCTAAATATGAACCTAATGATATATTTTTTTAGATATATAATTCATATTTTTTGACCAATTTATTTGTCAAAGTTTTTTCTTAAGCTGTGTACGCGTCTGTTAATCTGTACCGGAGGGAGTAGAAAGATCCGCACCTAAAGATATCTCTTTTAAGAACTTCATTTTTTTAATAAAAAGGTACTCCCTCCGGTCCTTTTTAATTGACTCAAATTTAGTACAAAGTTGTACTAAATCCGAGTCAATTAAAAGAGATCGGAGGGTATAAGACAAATGAAGTATGAATTTTTCTACATAAATATGCGAAATTCAACTCGTCATAATAGTCGAGAGAGTTAAATTTAATTGTTGTGGAATTTTTTGTTTCTACTTGACAAATAAAACTTGGTGACGTGCACTGTATGGCTGCAAAAAGTAGATGCCATAGGTTGCTTGTAAGAATGTACTGTTATTAATGAATGTTAGACTAGTCATAGTGGAGAGTAACATAGAGTAGTAACATGCATCATGTTACTACTCTACTCCCTCCGTCCGTGAATAAGTGTACATCTAGGTTTTGTGTTTAGTCAAACTCTTTAAACTTTGACCAAATATGTAGTGAAAAATAGCAGCATTTATGACACTAATTTAGTATCCCGAGATTCGTTTTGAAATGTAGTTTCAAATTATACCAAAATTTCATCATATATGTTGCTACTTTTTGTTCCACGGTTGATCAAAAGTTAAAATGTTTGACTTAATACAAAAGCTAGAATTACACTTATTTGTGGACGGAGGGAGTATGTTACTACCTCCATAGTGGATAGTTACTTATATGTGGTATCATGCATGTTATATTTATTAGATTGTAGACTCATCTTATCTTGAGAAGTGTGATGTTATGGTAACATAGCTAGTTACCACATCCATCTCTTTCTTCATTTATTGTCATGTCATGTCACCAAAATGTCTTGATATGTGTGATGTTACTAGCTATGTTACTCCCACTATGAGTAGTCTTAGCGAAGAGGACATGGGTAATTGGTTTGCTAGAATAGTGAGTGATATAGATAGCTTGCACGTTCACATAGATAATCATAAATAAATATTAATGAGTTTTGCTTAACCGCACATTGCAGCGGGTCTCTTTCAAAACTTTATTTTGTAAATAAAAGGGTATAAGAAGCATGAAATATCTAGAAAAAAGTACATAAATAATTTATTCAATCACAATAATGAAGAGGCTACATTTAATTAACTTGAATTTGTTGTGTCATTGGCTACTAAAAGATGGTGATGTGGACAATTATATGGGAGAATATATAGATGACGTGGATATGTTGCATGTAAGAGTATTACTATCATTAATAAATATTAGAGATGAGCCGACAATGACATTGACATTTGGTTCGCTAAAATATAGTTAGTGATGTGATATCTTGCATGTTGACATAAACAGTCATAAGTAAATATTAGTGGGATTTTGCTTCATAGGATATATAGATATTTGTGTTGCCTTTTTTTAGATATTGCTAAAAGCAACTCTGGTTACATCATATTCCAATCAATCAGTTCCCTTATGCTTTTTTTTATCTCCTTCTCAACCACAGACCCTCTCCCCACCTCATATATCAAACAAATATGCCTCTTGGACTTAGCATCCATGGCCAGTTGTGAAGCTCACCAAGGGCTAAAATAGATGACAAAATTAAAGGGGGTGGGTCTAATTCTTAGGTACTCATATATTATGACCAAAATAATTAAATAGATGACATCATTAAATATTCAATTACAACTCACTACTAGCACGGATTACAAATCAATCTAATGGCTTGGGATATTTTCTCATTTGCAACCCATATATATTTATCTAAATTTCAGATCAGGGACCAAAAACGATTCTAAATTAGGAACCATGAATAAGAATAGGGGAAAAGCTCCATGAGAAAATCAAGAAGGATGAAAAAAAAAGGGTTGCCAGTCCTATCTAGGACCAGACAAGATCATCATGCATCCCATTTCAGCTTTTTCCGTTAGTTTTTAAACATAAGGGGCAAAGTGCCCAACTTTACATTAATAAAGTCACACAGTTAGGGTACAAAGATGCTGAAGAATAGCATACAACTCACACAAATACTAGCAAACAGAAAATAAGCAGAAAACTAGCTGACAGTCCATGAAGTCCTTCGACACGAACGAAGCACCAGGAATAGAAGAAGGGGAAACTTGGGGTGGGCTCACCGGCATCGAGTGGGAGATTTCACGGCTGAGCCAAGAGGGCGAGTTGTCGCCTACCTGTTCTCTTTCCATGGTCGAAGAGGGACCCCTTCCCCCTTGCCCTGGCTCGAAGGGCGTCGTGCCGCCGTCAATGGAGACGAACTCACGTAGAGCAGAGAAGGGACCATGAACCAAACAGCCAAACTGAGCCAGCAACAAAGCCCACCCAATCGATGCGGCAAGCACACCACGATAAGCCTTGTCGCTGACCATGGAACCAGTCACAAAGAGACGAAGCTGGAGGGCAACAATGCAGAAGAGAAGGTGCCATGTGGAACACCGGTGGAGATAGAGCAGAGCCTCGGAGCATCGCCTGGAAGGGAGAAGCACCGTGCTCCCATTGTCCTCAACATCGCACCCGAGTGACTGCATATGACGAACATGGAGCAACCAAAGGGATAGGGGCCATACCTCAACAACACCACCACCACTTAGAACATGGCAACGACGCCTGCCACATAAAACAACACCAACCCACAACCCCATCTAACCCAAGGCACACAGAGCATTGTTTCCGCCCAATTTAAGGGATTTGGGAATTCTCCTAGGTATCATGAGGGGAAGGGAGGAGGGTAAGATACCTCGATGGTGCTCCCGGAAGACCACGGTGCCCGCGGTCCTCGCCACTATCGCGGCTGGCACTGCCTGCCATGGATTTCTCCCGGAATCAACACTTCCTCCTACACCTAGCCCGGCACCAAATCCGATGCCCAAAGAAACCACCAGATCTCGGCTCGGAAGGGTGGGGCGCGCCAGACAAAGTGAAGCCGATGTCCTTCCGATTTGGTTCGGGGCACCAACGTCGCGGCCCTCGTACCACGGCCAACACCCTCCGCCTCCTCGTCATCAACACAGCTGGGGAGGATGACCCGCATCGCACGCGCTCCGCAGATCCCCGTGCCGCCACACCGCTAGAGGCCGCCGCCTTGGTTCCCGAGCCCCCACCGAGGAGCCGCCGGACAGGACCGCACGCCAAGGGGAAGTCCGTCGCATCACCGCCTCGGTCTTAGTGAACCCCAACGGAGATCCTCCATCTAGAAACCGTGGGAGGAGCCGAGAGCTCCAATCCTCGCCGCCCTTCACCGGCGTTGCTAGCTTAGCCCGACCGGTGTCTCTGGGGACGACGAGGCTGGGAAGAGAGGGGGAGGTGGGCGGCGGTAGCGCGGGTTAGGGTTTCGCCTTCCCGGTCGCCTAGAGGAGGTGACGTGAGAAAAAACATTTTTTTCTCGGTTCCGAACTCACTTTCCCATTAGTGAAGCAACAACGTAGGCACACAACAGTACGAGGATGGCGAAGGCAAGCCCATAGGAACTTGTGGCAAAAAAAAAAGGATACAGTTGCGAAGGATAAGCATCGAGGCGTGTTGTGCCGTCTGAATTGGATGATGTTTCTGATGTTGACCATGGAGGTGGTTGTGCTACGTCGCCGACATCGACGGCTAGGGGTGAGGTGGAGGATTAGGCTGGGGGTGGTGCGGGTATGTCTTGGCCACAAGTTGCATCTACGCGGCGATAACTTGTCGAGGCCGGCGCGGTCATGGCGTCACGAGAGAAGATGTGCACATGCATGTGTGAGATAATAGACCAGAGAGGCCAGAACAAGGGTGCATGTACAGATTGGCTGCTAGAGGGTTTGAAAAGTGTACAACGTACATGTTGAAAGTGCAAAATAGATGGCACGAATCTTAGAGCAATGATAGCCGTTGGATATTTGGATAAGACAGAGACACCCACGACACTTTAGAATAGCTGCGTAACTGCGTTAGTCTCGCGATTAACGCATCTGCATGGTCACATCACCGTTGATACCTTGCATCGCGTGGATGTCAGCGCGTCGAGCACTCGCGCCGTCGTTCTAAAACTACCACGTACGCGCGATACGAATTCCGAAAGAAAAAAAAAAAGGCACATCATGCATATGAAGGTGGACGCACCTGGGGTACCTGGCGGTGGCACCCTACGGCGACGGCGGCGCTTGGAGACGAGGCAGAAGATCAGCACGGCCGCGAAGCCGAGCAGAGCTACCGCACCAACGGCGACGCCCACGCCCACTGCGGTGGCTGGCGACGGTGACTTGCCCGATGACGACGGCGACGGGGGCGGATACAGCGACAGAGGCGTAGGCGATGTCGAAGCTGGCACGTCTTTCTGGGGCGGCGGCGACAATGGGACGTCAGGAGGCGGAGGAGATGAGCCTGGCACGTTGGGCGGAGGGCGCGGGGACCCTGGCGGCGCCCTGCGCGGAGGAGGTGACGGCGTTACTGGCGTTGGTGTTGACCTTGGTGGAGGTGGAGACGGGGACGGTGTTACCGGCGTCGGGGTTGGCGTCGGCGTCGGCCTTGCTGGAGGTGGCGAGGGCGACGGTGTTACCGGCGTTGGTGTCGGCGTCGGCCTTGGTGGAGGTGGCGACGGGGACGGTGGTGGGGGAGGAAACACCGGCGTAGGGTCAGGCGAAGGCGGTATCACCGGGGGCGGGGGAGGCGTAAATGGTGGAGGAGGCAAAAAGATGATGTTAGGTGGTGGTGGAGGAAAGACGCCGGTGTCCGGAGGAAGTGGCGCAGGCGTAGGTGGTGGAGGAGGAAGCACGCCGGTGTCCGGAGGAAGCGGAGTAACCGGTGGCGTGTCGCCGGCCACCGGAGGAGATGGAGTCACCGGAGGCGTCCCAGCGGCGTCGGGAGGAGAGGGGGTCACCGGCGACGACGGAGGTGGATCCGACATGGTGGTTCGTCGTGGCGTCGTGTAAGTGCCTAACGTTAAACTCTCGGCACGGCTAGGAGCTACCACTAATATACGGATGGGCAAGAGAGAAGACTAGCGAGCCAGGTGCAGCAAGTGCAAAGTCTTGTATGAGCTGGATGCAGTTAGCCTAGCCAACTAGCCATGAGTTGGTTTTGCTTAAAATTTGGCCATGTAGAATTCTTCCCTTCGCTTTGCTTGCTGGTTCAAGCGGGTTCAAGCGACGGCGACGAGCCGACGACAAACATCATACGGACTTTGGGCTGACAATAGACAGAATTTGTTAGATAAGATTGACCTTGCCAACGTCAATGGGTCTGATCGATCATTTGTTGTTAAGGTTAGCTTAGTGCTAATCATGCATGCATAGTTGCATACTTTTGGATGCAAAGTATTAAAAACAAAACTTCGGATGGCAGGTCGTAGGCCCCGATACGATCGATGATTTAGGAAGACAGCACACGACTAGGGCAGCAGCTGGCGATCGGCTTCAACAGCTTCGGTTGCCCGGCGGGTGCAAGCAACAACTATGGCCTGACGGTCCATTGTCATTGCGTGTAGTGCTAGGGAATTAAAATGATGTACATCTGCGGACACATGATCTGAATTGTACAACTATCTACTTTGAAGCGTGTGCAAAATTGCCTATTCCATCTCCATTATTCCCAATCAAATTGACTAATTTCCTTCGTCGGTAGCTTTACCGAAATGAGGTTCGGATCAACTAGTTAAGGTGCAAAACGTACGCCCGATCAACAATGTCCTTGCTGTTTCATAAGGGGAAAGAGATAGTTCAGGTCTTCAGGAGCATCAGTTCTTATGCTATAGTATGACCTCGTATAAATGTTAATTGCTGATTCACGTTCGTCCCGTAGTCTACCAGCATGTTGGGGGCGTTGTATTTGTAGATCACGCTTTGAGACGCAGGAGTGATGAGCTCGTCGCCCTTCTAATAGGCTGTCAGCACTCAGCAGATCCATAATTTTATTGTATTGTATTGTAGTATAAACAATTTTGCTCCTATGAGCTTACTCCTACTCCTAAAGTAAAAGCTTACGAAAGTTTCGGAAACACAAAATCCAGAAAATAGTTGACCAATTTTAAAAATATAAAATAATAGTTGACCATTTCTTGTGAGCTACATCCAGCATAGATGAAAAAATAGGTCTGATACCACCACCAAAAAATAAGAACCCACCGGAGGTTTGGAGGGACGCCAATATGTATGCAAAAAAAAAAAAAAAAAAAAAAAACTAGACACGGACAACTTCATGGGGTATACTGTAGTTTCTATTTTCATCAAGTGGCTATGTTGCTCGGGTTGTCTCAGTTTTTCAATCTGTCCAACTATTTATTTAGTCAATAAATTTGGTTAACCGTCAAAAAACAAAGAAAATTAAGAATTGCAGCACTCTCACGTTCTTCGAGAGTTTGGTCTGAAACATAAAATTTAAGAAACAAATATGTTCATCGAGAGAAAAGTTCAGATATCAGAAAATCGGGGGTGGCGAGCGTTTTCGGTGCTACTGCTGCATGTTGTTTTTGTTTATAAGTGCTGCAGAGAGAATTGCATATACAAATAGAAGAGAATTTTTCGGAGTAAATTTCCTGGACAATTTTGCATATATATGCAAAATGACGAAATTTTCAGTGGGATACGCTAAATTACCTCTCTTTACCTAATGCAAGCCAAATCTAATTAAAATTTTCTCTGTTTACTACCGTTGATGGTTGACTTATTTGAGCGCCATATGCATAACAAACTTTCCAAGTATGGGCTTACACAAACAATGAGAAATAAGATGGAGGAGGGGTAGGAAGAAAAGGAAGCGCAGGACAAAGGATGGATGAGGAATAGGAGGGTCTAAAATTCACAACCTGCAGTTTCTATTTTCACAAGTGGCTATGTTGCTCGTGGTTCTCTCAGTTTTTCAATCTGTACAACTGTCTATAGTCCATAAGTTTGGTTAACCGTCAAAAAACAAGAATCCATGTATCTTTGTAGGGTGTACCGAAGGTAAATACAAATTACAATCATGGCAATGGTATTTGTTGCCGAAAGTGGGAGTGTTGCTTGTTGTTTTCCAGAGGATACAAGCATGGTGGCACACTGGCACTCCTAGTCCTAGTCATGGCAGTGTACTTTTCCCCCATTGGAAATCCAATGGTGGTGTCGAGGCGACGGTGGAGGATCGATTCTGATGGCGATGATTGATGGAGGCCGTAGTCGTTCTTTTGCCAGAACAAAGGGTGGCGAGAAGTTGTAGCGTGGAGATGACGTTCGCATTGCATTACTCCTGAAAAATGAATTAGAGACTAAATTAACAGGAAACTACCACATTTCGAGCTAGGGTAATAGGTCAGTACCAACTTTGCTAATCTTTGCGAAAAAATACCAATTCAGGGCACAGCGTTACCAAATCACACTAATTCACGTCTAAGAACATTTGGACATCAGCCCTTGCAGGTGGGGCCTAGCTGTATGAGTTCACGTGGCCGCCAACATGGAGGATGAGCTGAATAGGAGGTAGGGCCCACTTGTCAGCCCCACCACCCCCAATTGACCGAAACCGCATGACCGCCTCCCAGCTCCGCTCCACTAGCCAGGCTCGGCATCCAGCCTAGACTGCCGCTGGCCAGGCTCCCCCTGCTTCCCTCCGCCTCCTATCCGTGCGCCGCACGGGACCTCGCCGCCTCCCACCGGAGCGCCTCCCCAGACCCCTTCAACAGCGCCGCCGCGTCGAACTGCGCGTATCCCTGAAAACACGAGCACACCATGGCCGCCACGCAGAAACTTCGACCATGTCCTCACCACAGAACGCCCCAAGTCCCGATGTTACCTCCATGAGATGTGCCTCATTATCCTTCCCCCTGGTGCAAGGAATCCCTCAGCGAGCTCTCCAATTGACGGCAAAATCGCCGAATCCTTCCCTAACATCGGCGAGGAATCCGCCGATTCCGGCCGCCTACGTCGTCCCCCGTTCTCGCCGACCTCGCCTTGGTCAACCTGGTGAGCTCCTAGACCTCTTCCCCGTAAATATCTCTCGTTGTGGCGCTCCACCGACGTTCACCAGCGTTCGTCTCCGCAAACTTCAACGCCGGCGACGCTCCAGTGCACCCCAGCTACAACTCTGCTCTGGCACGACTTCCACTATAAAGTTCATCTCCTTAAACCCAAGGCCGGTGAGATCCTCGCGGAGCACCAGACGCAACATGAGCATGAGGAACGTGGTGGGGAATGCACATGCAAAGTACATGCACGACGGCACGGCGAGCTCATCAGCCACCTAGAATAGGGTCGTGAAGAAGAGGTCGGCGACGACCGTGGCCACCTACGACGACGGAGCCAGGCCAGCGATGGCCGCCTTGACGTGGGTTGCATGGAACTAGAAGGAGACGCCAATCCACCGGGAGAAAGAAGGAATGAAGAAAGAAGAAAGGGAAATATTGGGATGATGGCGGGCCTCATGTCCATCTCATCTCCAACTCAGCTCATCCTCCATGTTGGCGGCCAGGTCATCTTATAGCTGGCCCCACCTGTCAACATGTTCTTGGACATGAATTAGTGTGATTTGTAACAATGTGCCCCTGAATTGGTAGTTTTTTATAAAAATTGGCAAAGTTGCTACTAACCAGTTACCCTAGCCCGAAATATGGTAGTTTTCTATAATTTACTCCTCATGAGATGATGAGAACTAGTTTTTCGATGAAATGTAGAAGTATTTGGGTCTGCAACGTGGTTATGTGGGAGTATTTGGGTCTGCGCAAAGTTGAAGTTCTATGAGGACCATTCCTTTCCCGCTGCATGAGGCAGAGTCAATTTCTAATAACCATAGGGAATATTTTGTAATCTAAACCATGTCATAAAATGCGACCCCTCATTGGTTATTCTGTTTTATATGGTGTTGTGTGGAGTATGATGTAACACCAATTATTAAGAAAAAAAAAAGAACAAAGTTGATTGTGGACTGGTTCGCTGATTCTGTCGAAGAGACCGTGCGTTTCAATTGGGCCGATTGGAAAAAAATTGCAAGTTGGATACAGCCACGCTAGTGGGATAACTAGAATTGCAAGTTGGCTAGCTATACACCCTTTGAGTTCATTTTAAATCCCTGGAGTTTGACATTTTCACCAACAGCTACCAATTCTTCACCTGTTTTGACACTCTTAATATGATTGTAAATGTCAATGCTATCATCGTACTGGCGTAACTTGGATCTAGTCAGAGGTTGCAGACCCTAAGCTTGATCCCAGTGCTAGGTGATCTTAAATGATCGCAATGAATTCTGTTCTGGAATAGTATTGTAACCCCCTTACAGTAACAAGTTGCCAAGTCTGACTGCCACAAAATTAACAGGAGCTGGCCAAAATATTAGACTAATAAAGTTAAACAGTTAATAGTTCTGTCAATGACTTGTTCAGAAGAGTGTGCAAAAGCTCAAACAAATCCAGTATTCTAATGTTCATTTGTAGAAGCTGCAAAAGATAGAGAGAAGAAGCTTCGTATAAGCAAGAACATTAAAGAGACATCCACTTGCAAGTAACAGCTCAATTCTATTATAATCTATAATCCAGGCTATGAAGGACTCAGGTGCAGATTAGCAGTTAGTAACTATGAGCTTTACATGCAACCTGGATGATAAGTTGCAGTCCACATCAGGATTAGGTTTTGGAGGCAATAAATTAAACAGGACTCCGGGTGTAAGTTCAATCACAAAACCACAAGAATGACGCCTCGGCACTTTATAAAGTTGCACACGACGCTAGCATCTAGTGCATGAGACATGGACATTGAGATTAGGTGAAAGGATTACTGACAGTTCATGCTAACATGGATAACATAGGGATTTTAAAATGAAAACTGAATTAACACCTCTTGGATAGTTTCAAATGACATTCTGATGATCTGATCATTGGTAAAGAAAGGGGATATCCAACACAAAGGTGTGCTTTGAAACTCTTGAACCAAGTACATTTTAGACAGGACAATAGCACACTTTGGTGAATCGGCAAATAAACATGTGCAGTAAAAGCTTAACAAATCTGTTACAGAGCTTCGATTTAAGGTTGTGAAAGGTGATACAATACCATTTTTTCATGAAGGAAAGGCTGAATTGCTTTCTTCTACATACCTGGCACAGTTTAAGCATATCCTTTAACCAACTATACTAGTAGACTAATCCTTCCGAAAATCAGTATATCACAAAATCAATCGTGTGCACTAACAGAAGCTAATGAAAGACCTCAAGGAAGAAGAGAACCCCCAATTAGAAAAACGGGAACTAATATATATGTTATCAATGGAAGAAACAGTACTCACGGTCTCACATCGTTCCTATGTTGTTGAAATGTTCTAGGGCTAAGTTGTTGATAACTTATCAGAGTTCATCACTGAGAATCTCAATATTATGCTTTCTATGCTAGTTGCACCTCGATAAATGTGCCGGATCAACATGCCAGTAAGAAATAGGGCTCAAGCAACATGTAGTTTGACACGATCTGCTAGATTTACGCCATCAACTCTAGATTACATACAAGGAAAGTTATATGTCCACTCATAGTTTCAAACCTCATTTTTTTTACCACGGTTCCACTAAGAAACTGCTACCGACAGCTCCAGTAATCCAAGTGATACTACCGATTTTATAACTAATAAGTTCATCACTGCTGAAAGTTGTGAAACTGGACAAGCACATTTTTAAAAAAAAGATTTCTCAGGTGGAGAGGATAAGAGCATAATGGTACAAATATAAGTTGTAAGTTTGCTACATATGGTGGTAAATTTATTGTAAGAAATTACAGACAATCAAACATTATGCCATACTACCTCCGTTTCAAGGAATAAGGCACACACGTATTCCAAGACGAACTTTGACCATAAAAATTGAGCAACAAAATGTATATTATATTATATGTAATTAGTATCGTTGGATTCGTATTGAAAAGCACTTTTTCATGATACTAATTTCATACAAACTATTTTTATCTATTTAAAGTAATTCTTGGTCAAACAAAAAGCACGTAAAACGAGGGCGCCTTATTCCTTGAAACGGAGGTAGTATATAATAGGTAAACAAGCCATGAAAGTACCATATCTACCAATTATTCAAGCAATATATTAGTATAACCAATAATTAGATATATTAATTTAAAGGAAATCAAGATTTATATATCAGTATGACAATGTGACTAATGAACAAAGATCATAGAACCTTAGTTGTATAAAAATGAAGCTAACCCAAATCAAATCGGAAATGCCTAGCAATACCATCATTCAGTAGAACCAGCGTTAGATTTATAGTTAAAAACCAAACTATGACAATGCAATTAACGAATAAATATCACAGAACCTCAATTGTATAAAGCTGAACCAAAATCAAATCACATCAGAACTGCCTAGTGATACCATCACTCTCAATAGAGATTCCAATCCACTCAGATCTATATAACTATGTGCAGTTATGAACAGTAAAGCATCAATGCTCTAAACCCCGGAATCAATCTTAGTTTCATGCAGAGCTAAAACCTAAGCTCGGAAACATGCTTGCTATCATCAGCAGGACAGACTAGTCTACAACAAGATATCACCTCGAAGGCTCGAACTAATCCCCATTTGATCCAAACCACAAATAGCGTGACATAACACAAATATTCACCTCAAATTAACGAAATCAAACTGGTCAGGTTTCAGGAGTTGAAAGGATAGCATTTCATTACAGCTTATTGTATAAAACTGAACCTAAATCAAATCACATCAGAACTGCCTAGTGATACCATCATTCTCAATAGAGATTCTAATTCACGTAGCTCAGATCTATATAACTCTATGCGGGTATAACCAGTAAAGCAACAATGCTCTAAACCTCAGAATCAATCTTAAGTTACACCTAAGCTCAGAAACGTGCTTGCTATCGTCAGCAGGACAGACTAGTCTACAGCTACATATCAACTCGAACTAATCCCCATTTGATCCAAAGCACAAATAGCATCACATAAAAACAAATATTCACCTCAAATTTACCAAATCAAACTGGTCAGGTTTTCAGTAGTTGAAAGCATAGCATTTCATTACAGCTTATTGAACAGACACCACACAACTTGAGAATTCCAAAATACTCCGATCTGATTACAGCAGCACGGGAACAAACCGAACGGCGACTCCCATCTCCCCGACCAAGGCCCGGTTCACGAAATCCACCGGAGAAAAGGCTCACAGGAACTTCCTGTACGGCCGGCCGGCGTCCTCGTCCTGCATATGCTGCATCCATTTCCAACCACACGCTCAGATTTGGTTTAGGGTTCGGAGAAAAGAGAGTACGAGATTCGGGCAGAGATGGGCTTCGATGGACGACGGGGGGTCGAGGGGTGCTTACGAATTCGCGGACGATGCCCTTGTAGACGAGGATGGGGACGGCGAGGCCGAAGATGCCGATGATGGCGAGGCTGCGGCGGGTGAAGCGGAACTTGAGCTCGAGGTTCTCCCGGTCGGCGCCCCACTCCTCGATCCACCGGTTCCTGTTCACCTCCATGCCGCCGCCCATCTTCTCGTCGCCTCTCTCTGAATCCGCCGCCGCGCCGCTGTGAGAATGTGCCGGTGGCTCGCCGAAGATTGGTCTTGTCTGTGGGGAGAGACTGGCAGACGGCCGCTTTCCTTCTGTACCGTAGACGGACCAGAATAGCGTGACCAGAGCACGAAGGCGTACTATAGCAATATTGTTTTCGGGAATTGAACACAGATTACACGGAGTACGTTACCTCTGTTTTTTCTATCTTGACGTGCAGAATCTAGCTAATGGGCCGGTGCATGCGGCGCGTGGTACTAGGCCGATCGGTATTCCCCGTAACGAGCGGCGCATAGGATTTTGCCCAAAACTTCACCGAGGCGGCGGCACTGACCACGGCCGGCGATCGTCGCTCTTTCCGCCGTTCCTCCTTCCGTCCCAGCTGCTCGACACGACGGCCGACGGTTTGTGCTCTTCTCTTCGCCTCGTGCCTTCGACCATTTATTCTCTTCGCTGACGCCGGCGCCATCTACTGTAGGCCACTTCTTCCGCTCCCCATCGACCGGCGGCCGCGAGGCCGTGACCACCACCGCCGCCGCCCGCCGGTAAGAAAGTTTCTGTCCCGTCTCCCGATTTGTAATTAGTATGGAGTAAAGAACATATATTGTGTAAACTTGTAAATTTAGTTTTGGTATGAACTGTGATGTTGTGATTTATAATTTGTGATGGGACAACTTATAATATGTGATGTTCAGATTGAAATTGTGATCTATGATCGAAAACTGTCATCTGTGATGACGTGCCTTGTTTTCTAGGCATGCCGCATGGCAAAGAATCTAATATAGAGCGCCATGAAATTAAGAAAAGTAAGAGCATGGTTGAACTGCTAAGGATACTGCTTTTATATTGTAAAATTCTCAGTTAAATCAGGGCGTAGATGTATACAAGCTGAATAAATATAGAATTGCAGGTACACTTGAAAGCCTGAAAATGTTGAAAGCAAGATCAAATCTTGAAGAAAAATTAAAAGAAAAAGGGCTCTATAAATCGATGTGGTTGAAGCCGGAGAAGTTGTCAAACACCAGGGCATCTAATAATAGGTGAGCTATATCTTATACCATCTCTTTTTTCAGTCACGTAATAGTTGTCCATTTTCTTAGAGGTTCAACAAGATATTTTGTTGATATTTAGGAGAGATCTGCAAACGCTGGATGACTTTGATGATGATGTGGAGAAAAATAATCAAGTGGTCATATCTAGGAAGCTCTTGGTAGATGGAGCTAAATCAAATAAAAACAAGGTACTCAATATAGGCGTTGTTATTTTACAGGTTTCCTTTTTCTGATGGATATATTTATAGTTGGCTATTTTTAGCTTTAATGAAATATGTAAATCTGCCTTCAAATGCATAAAATGTTCTTTGATAGCCGTCAGAATGGTAAACTAGTTACGCTTGTCATTTAAGATATTTTCTATAATATTTATATAATTGTTGATTATTAATTTATTCCTTCTATCTATAATCTTGAGTCGTGTATCGCCATCATGTGCCTTCATATGCAATTTGTTGTTGGTTGGAGCTGCTCTTAACTTTTTTCCTCATCTAGCTCACTGGCTGTGTGGTATAGTTGTTGGTTATTAATTTATTCCTTCTATCTAGAAGCATGAACCAACCATTTTAACACTGATTTAGGGTTTCTGTATCTTCCACCATGTGATTTTGTATGCAATTTGTCGTTCTGTTGTTTCGAGCTGCTATTAACTTCATTCTTTATCTCGCCATGTAGCATGTCATCAAGTTTGTTTCTCGCGATGATGACATTCCAAAACGTGATGATATTGGTAAAAAGCGACAAAAACATGAGCTACGTGTTCTTGCAAGAGTAAGAGGTGAAGATGATGAGTTGCCACAAGATGGTGATCATGCTGAACATAAACCTGACCAATCCAGTGATGAAGATGAATTCTACAAGGCTGTAAAAAGGCAAAGGACTGAAAAACTCTTGAGAAAACAAAGGTAGTCACTGTTTGTTCCATCGACAAAACGAGATAAGGATAATAAGTTGCTATTTGGAAGGATAATAAGGTGCTTCCCTTAACAAAATGATGTGCTGACACTTTTTGTTTCTCAATGACAGAGCTCCTATCGGTAAACCACTCGAGGAAGAGATTGAAGGAGATGGCAAGAGGAAGATCTCGTACCAGGTAAAATTTTCTCCTTGGCTGAAGTGTATCGTACCTCCTATTGTTTTTTTCAGTTTGCTGATACAGTTATCTTAATATAAAGAAATTCGTATTCATGCAGATGGAGAAGAACCGGGGTTTGAGTCGTTCTAGGAACAAGAAACTCAAGAATCCACGACAGAAATACAGGGTAAGTAAGATGGTATACGTGGCAGTTGACTTCGCTGGATGGTGGTATTCATTTCTTGTGTTATTATTGTTCAGGCTAAGCATCAGAAAAAGGTCACTGCTCGGAAAGGTCAAGTGCGCAGCATGAAGAAGCCTTCAGGTTCATATGGAGGTGAAATGTCAGGCATCAATCCAAATGTGAGTCGTAGCACTAGGCTCCGGGGTTGATGGAGAGTTCACACAAAACAAACATGATATGAAGTGGATGAAAAGGACATGTATTATCTGCAATTGCTTCATGTATGATCATCTCGAGGATGTGGAGAATGTTAGTGACCTGGTTCCTAGTGTAACATCTTTGTAATGAATAAGAAAATCTTGTTTGGTCGTGGTATACAAGTTTTGCATGGAAAGAAGATAGGCGTAAAGTGATGGTCACTGGATGGGCGTGCATAACTTAAAAAAATATTGGAACGGTAGGTCTAGCTATTTGGACGACTGGGCTGTTGTGACAGCAGACAGAACATCAAATTTGCCGGATTAGAGCTGGTGTTTTTGCCCCGTATCAAGAAATCAGGTAGATTCGTACGGTAAAGTTGCACTGTTGCAGCACAGTTGGTGCTATCTTTATGCATCCAATTTCTTCTTCTCATTTTTTTAGATATAAAAGGCATATAGCCCTGCTTTCATTAAGCAAAAGAAACAAACATAGTACTGGCCTGGGATTCACACATACACGCCCACTGGGTATACCTCTGCTTCTTCTCCTGACCCCTGGGCGCACTTTGCTGCTCCATCGTCGACCGACCGGGTGTGCTTTTCAAATTGGCCAGAGAGTATATGGCCGGCAACATTCAGTGCACAATTGGCAGGCAGGCAACATTCAGTGCACGATTGGCAGGCAGGCAGTGAGAAGAAACATTATTTTTGTTACCAACGCACGGTCCATTACACAGCAAGTCAATGAATAGCAGGATAGTATTACAACAATGCTCGTTCCTTTAAATCTCAAACATACTGTATATCTTAGCAATCAGCAAAGACGAGCCATGTACAAAGACATACCTGGAGTTGTTACACAGTTGGAAACAACTCTTAAGCAAAACAGTTCCTTATATGTCGACAACTTGAGCTCTCACTAGAAAACACCAGGTCTCCCGCCATCGAAATTCAACATGTGAACTTTCCTCTATGGTTTCTGTGCCCCCGGCAACTTTGGCTGGCATCCAACACCAGTATTGGGCACCAAATTAGGCCATGCTTCCTTGGCATGTCTCAAGTATGGTCATATCTAAATTGCTCACAGGAAGTTCCGCTGCACAGCTCCAGATGAGAAACGGGATGACAATCCCTGTGTCATGTTCTCTGGATCTAAAGCCACATTTTGCCGCCCAGCAGCAATATCTTTCTCACGATCCCATGGCTTCCATGGGTGGTTTTCCTCCCATTCTTCTTTCTCACGTTGCTTATGCTTCTTTTTCTCCTTTTTGCTCTCTCGATGCTTTTGCACAAGAGATACTGATCGTTTGGAGGAGTTGTATTTATCTACAAGAGAAGCATCTGACGCTTTGACCTTTTCTTCATATCCATCAGCAATTGCCTTCGCTTTGTCGTAGGCTTCTAAGTAGTTTTGCTGTGCTTTTTGGGCTCTATCAAGAGGAGTATCTGTCCATGCACTTGTGTCACCACGTCCTTCTTTACCATTCATGCTAAATGATGTAGTTGAATGCATTGGCACTCCAGCTTTTCTTTCAGGTGGCAATGTAGTCATCCATTCATCCCGGGTTGGTGGTGCCTCTGGTTGTTTCGGAACTGCCAAAAGTTCCTCATCGCCTTCAAGAGATATACCTTGTAATCGTCTCCATTCTGCAGCCTCGCGCATTGCTTTAAGCTCAACCTCAAATTGTTCCATCTCTTCTTTCTTTTGTATCTTCTCATCTATTGCGCCTCTCTTTTGAGGGTCTTGCAAGTCTTTGAAAGCATTGTTCAATTTGACAAACGCCTCCTGTGCCGAAGGATGAGGGCACTTGTCTGGATGCACTAAAAGAGATAGCTTCCAATACCTTTTCTTGATGTTATCAGATGACATCTTCCAGTTTATGCCCAGAACGTCATAGAGTGCATCTGCATCAGCACCCAATATTCGAGTAACCTCTTCGAATCGCTCGGCTTCATTTGCAGATGCAGCTTCAGCGACCATGGCAGGTGGTGGAGGGCCTATAAGAAAACCGTCATCAGCTTCCAATTCAGCATCCCGGCACCTAAGAGCCTCCGTCATTTCAGCTGCTGCAGCTAGTAATTCACGTGAAGGCATTGCAGGACCAATTACCCTCTTTACAGGGGCCTCCTCTACCTGATCAACTTGTCCTCCGTCTTCAGGAGGGATAGCATCTCTATTTTGTACGTCAAAGTTAGGTGGCGGTACTTGTCTCCCTTGTGATGCCACATCATCATTTTGATCATCTCCAAGTTTGGCACTTCCTAGTAATGCTGGCCCAACAACATCAAGGGTAGGAACACTTTTTGGTGGCAGCAAGTAAGCTCCATTTGCACTTTCTTTTAGTCTCAGTGATCTGAAAAGTTTCTTCAGGCGCTTCACCAATGGCTTGTCAGAAATTCCAGATATATCAATGCCTTCACCACTATCTACCATTTGGAGAAGTTGACGAAGCTCACTTGCGATGGCTGGGAATTCGCAGAGAATGTCACGGACAATCTGCTGCGCCTCCTCCACCCTATCTGAATCATCTGAGTCCGACCTCGACTGGTGGCGTCTCCGGTGGCGGCGGCGGTCGTCGCCACGGGAACTGCTCTTGTGGTGACGGCGGTGGCGACGAGACCTCTTGCTGCTGCTGCGACTCCGGGGCTCAGGGCTGTGGCTTGTAGAGGAGGTCGAGGAAGGGGAAGGGGACCTCTTGCTGCTGCGGCCGCGTCGGCGCTTTGATTCCTTCTCTCCTTCGCCCCTTCCCATCTTTGGAGGTGTTTGATTTACAGTTACAGACCTGTTTGGTTCGACGCTGCAGTATGAATACACGTAACAGCCAATTACTCACCGAGTCAAGAACAAATCAACAAGAAACATATGAAAAAGAATTCTAACATTAGTTGAGATACACAGGAAGGGGTATGAATACACGTAACAGCCAATTACTCATCGAGTCCAGAACCAATCAACAAGAAACATATGGAAAAGAATTCTAACATTAGTTGAGATACACAGGAAGGGGTATGAATACACGTAACAGCCAATTACTCATAGAGTCAAGAACAAATCAACAAGAAATATATGAAAAAGAATTCTGACATTAATTGAGATACACAGGAAGGGGCAGTAAAGGACTGGAATAGGGGCGCTTCGAGACCTTGAGGAGGCTGATGCCGGAGGAGGACGACGGCGTGGAGCAAAAACTTCCCTGACTCCCGTCGCGTGGCGCCGTGGAGGGGATCACTGACCCGTACTGCCTCGGCGCGGGAGTTTGCACAGGAAGTCGAGGGAGGGTCGGAGGAAGGCGCTGGATCGAGTCCTACTGACCGCCGGAGGATCCGTAGAAGTGGAGGAAATCAGGCGGAGGGGATCGGTGGAGGCGGCGGAGATCCGAGCGGAGGAGGTCGGGGAAGGAAGGGTTGGACAGTACAGGATAGGGCGGAACTAAGGCCCTGTTTGTTTGAGCTGCAGCTTTTGAAAAGCAGCTGTAGCTGTTGAGCTGTGGAAAAGCAGCTGTAGGAAGCAGCTGTGGATGGCTGCTGTCGCTGGTAAGAAGGATGAAATGTCTGAAATGCCCCTGAATGCTGGTGAACTTCTATAAATGCCGATTTGAGACGAATTAGCTAATTCTGAGTGTTTTTAACATAATTGCCATGCTTAAGGATTGAATTACGTCGATTTAATTATGTTAGAAGACTTGTTCATATTAAATATACAAGACTTGTCCATATGAACCCAAAAGAGCAACAAGTTTGTAAAGATCTAGATATATATTACAAGACTTGTCCATATGGACCCAAAAGAGCAACAAGTTTGTAAAGATCTAGATATATATTACAAGACTTGTCCATATGGACCCAAAAGAGCTAGAAGTGTTCTCAACGCCTAACCACCTCCCCTTAATGCGAACAAAGCGTTGGCTATGTTGTCACGAGTGCTATTCATGCTAACATGATCCTCTCCCAAATCATTGCCCACATTGCCGACTGATGTGGAACTAACATGCCCCGGAGGCATATAGTTCTCATCATTATCGCATCGATAGAAGTGTAGATCAAACAATTGACTATCGCGAATGAAGTTATGTAGTGCTAGACATGCAATGATAATCTCTGTCTGCGTGTAGTTTTTCCCTGTCCTAATACCAAATTCTCTACCTAAATTCTTGTACCCCTCCGGACTAAGGAAAGCGGTTGGCCTATTTCCTTTTTGCTTTTGCTCCTTGCAGATTTCACAAAATGTTGTAGTAGATAATGCATCCCAATGTGCCTTAGGTGTCTTATCTTCCATCTAAAGGCATAAGGCAAAATATATTTAACAGATTTCAAGTCCTACAGATTCCAATTCACATAAACATGCATAGACATGAAATGTCTGTATGTATTGCAATTCAATTCACTACATGCATACAGATTTCACATAAACAAGCACACATATTTCACCAACTTAATTCATACAAGGACCACAGGTACTTGGTGGTGGTCAAGTGTCTCACCTTCTCGTTACAGGTCGTTGGTGCGGCAGGGAGGCAGAGATGGTCGCCGGCGAAGCAGAGCTGGCGGGGTCGGAGCAGGACGTTGGTGAGCCGTCGGAGAAGGCCGCAGGCACGGTGCCGGACGAGGAACGGCGACGCCGAGCCTCCAGATGCTCCCGTCTCCGGCGGCTGACGGGATCGAGAGCCGCCCGTGCTGCCCGCCCCGTGCTGCGCCCGTTCGACGGGAGGAGGCTTGCCTGCGCGGACGGCGGCGGGAAGCGGCGCGGACGGCGGGGAACAGCGGCGGAGGCGGGGAACAGCGGCGGAGGCGGGGAACGGCGGCGGGAAGCGGCGCGGACGGCGGGGAACAGCGGCGGAGGCGAGGAACGGCGGAGGCGAGGAACGGCGGCGGCCAGCCCCTAACCCTAACCAGCAGGCAAATGGGGAAAATGCGGGTCGGGGGGCCGTGCGGGTCAAGGGCAGGCAGAGTTTATATGGCCTGGCAGTTTTTTCGTAAATACGGTGAAGTATCGAGGGCAGTTGAGTCATTGCTGCTGCGGGAAGCAGGCAAAAGCTCGGGAAGCACCTCTCGCGTCGCTTTTCCTGCGGGACGCGGAGCTAGTTCATTTTCTGGCCGCGATTCTTGCAAGCGCTTATTGTTCGGTGTTTGTTTGGGCTTCCACTTTTGGATTCCAAAAGCTGAAGTAGAAGCCCAAGCAAACAGATCCTAATAGAACGGCCTTTCAGCGGGTAAATATCCGGATGAACCCAGGTGCATATGCATCCGGTTTTATAAAAAAATTGCTACTCCGTATTTGAAAATCACAAAAAAAAATCATGTACATATTATGTTGATGTAAGTTTTTATGGAAAAATTTGATTGTATGTTCCCTACACAAAAATAATAAAATGTCCAAATGATATTATAATAATTGGTTGTGCACTCTCACTGCAATAGGAAACTCCATTTCCACATGTATGTGTAGGTCACACGTGGCTGTTCTTTATGCGGAAATCTGCACAAACAAATGTCAACATAGAATATACATGAAATGTTTTATTTCAATTTTTTTGAAAATTTGAAATAGCATTTTTTGGAATTTTTCAAAATAGGGTACGCATGCACCCGGGTGCAAATCATCCACCTCCCCTTTGAGCGTCACTTTTGTGTGTTTTTGTGAGCCCATACGAATTTCCACATATCGACCCGCGGTCGGCAGCAGTTTCCGGGATACACTAAAATAGAATATAAATAAATAGGTTTTTTAATATAGATGTAATAAACAAGATCAAATATCATACTCCCTCCGTTCCTTTCTATAATGCCTATTGTTTTTTGGCACGAAAATTAGCGCAAGCAATTATTTTAACAGAAAACCCCCTACCGATCTGAGAGAGAAAAAAGGAACAGAAATCAGATCTGAGGAAATCGTGTTGTTGCCATAATCGTGAGAGAGAGAAGCAGCGCGCCTGGGGAAGATGAGATCGATCAAGAATCTGTTTCCAGATTTTCAGGAGTTAAATTGACTGTTTCCTTATTTCTAGCACTTGAGCAAATCGGTGGAAGGGGTTTTTTGCAAAATAAACACAGCTTTACCTTACAATCTGAAACAAATGCGAAAAAACAATAGGCATTATAGAAAGGAACGGAGGGAGTAATAAATACAATATAAAATAAATTAAATATCATAATAAATCTAAAATAAATTATACTTAATTACGAATTGTTCATCAATTTTAAAATAAATAGTTCATCAAATCTTACACAAATAGTTAGTAGCACTAAAACCAACGTAGAAACATACAAATAGTTCAGCATATGAAGATGAATCTGGTTTGAAGATTGGCATGCACATTGGTATTTCCAATGACATGGTAAGAGCTAATAAAGTGTGCCACCCGCTTATACAAACTTTGTCATCCTCGTAATAACTCATCTAGAAGCTAATAATATGTGTTACTAAACATAGCAATGAAAACATGAATTTAGGCGCGACCTATTTTTTTCATCCGTTGGTGATGCTCTAAGTCATTGACAGGTTTCACGGGCTATGGACCTTTTTGTTTCCACTTTAGAGTACTTTGTTGCTAACCACCAAGAACAAATACGGTCCAATTGCAGCTATGAGTGGATCTTTAAACTTAACCTGTCCAAATCGTGGTTCATGAAAGCAACTTCGATACTAGAAATTCGCCAAAACAAATGAAAAACATGGGACGGAACGGTAGACCACTGTTCGATGATTTCTATTCAAACTCGACAACCTTCGTCTTGGGGGACCATTTGGTTAACGCATCTATTAGTGCTTCTCGGTCTCTCCTTAGAGCATCTCCATCCACGAACAAAAATGTCTCTCGATACTTATAAGAAATGCCACCCCTTCTAAAAAGTGCTAAAAATATATGCTCGACAGATGCTCCAAACGGCGCTAAAAATCCCCCAAAAAATAGGAGGAAGAAAAAAAACACCCCTTCGCTCCCAAGAATTTGGGGGTGGGAAGGGCCGCCGAAAACCCACTCTTGCATGCGCCAAAGTGACCAACTACCCACGGTGAACTGGCGGCCGCTCGCTTTCGCAACCGCCCCGCCTCCTCCGTCTGTCATTCCACACATCCACCGTTTTTTTCCCGCCGCGAATACCATTGGTCGCCCAATGCAGTCACCGCCACACCATTGACGTTGGGGCGCCTATATTCATGAGCTCTCACCGTCTCCACGACCTCTTCGGAAAACAGTATCGCGTTGCCTCCCCCGAGATACGTATGCAGCGCTTGGGGCGATCGAGCGGGAGCTCTGCCTTCGCGTGTTGTCCGCGACTGAGCTCAGTCGAGACGTTGTCGCTCATCGCTCTCATCTTTCCATAGAAGTCGTCCACGACATCTTCGAACGCCCGTGGGAGGTATGTGATGCACCTATGTTCGTTGTGTTTATTATGCTATATTCCATCATTATTCATTCATATAAGGTGCTATAATCATGATTTGAATTATTTGGGGGATTTTCCTATAAGATCCCCTTATGAGTATTATATTACCCTACATGGCAGAAAACCCCATGTTTTCGTATTTTTGACTTCCAATGACCTTCCCGAACTCAAAAGGACTTGCGATTTTTTCTATGCTATTATTTTACGATAAATAAGTCATGAAGCACTTGGACCTCATATGGGTCGGCCAAAAGGCCGAGAATGTGTAGGTGGCGCGGCTTGATACCCCTACCACACCACCTATACCTTGTTGGGCCTCGTCGCTCCATTGATGTCCATCTCCACGTCGATCTCTTTGTTTTTACCTAAAACCATCTATAAAAGGGGTCTCAGTCGCGATCTGAGAGCACGGATAGGGGCAAACGTAGCTGACTCGCATCTCCAACCTCTCTAACAAAATCTCTTTTGTCTCCATACTGAAGAGGGAGTAGTCCACCCCTTGACTACGAATTTGTGGAAGTAGCTTGATCTATCTCTCTCTTGTTCTTCAATGATTCTAGAGTCACATGAGTTGCCATCATGATTGTGATCATATTTATGTAACTCTTTTGTGGTGGATCTTTAGTTTTTATTGAGATTGGCATTGATATTAGAATTTCCATGTAGGACATGTGAGGGGAAATGCGTGCATTAATGTGAGTAACATGGTAGTATGAAACTGGACAGTGACCAAAAGTTTAGGTCGTAGTATGGTTTTTACCTTTTCATTGTTGCTATACTAGATACAAATTAATGCATGTGTTACTATCACCAAGTGACCAACAATGATGATCTCATATCTTTCGAGGCAAATTTGATATTCAACATCATTTCACAGAAGCAAAGGCAATACTTTGTCCATCTTAAATCTAGTTTGCGGAGGTTTCTCTTACTAGAGGACGTGATGCCCATATGAATACACATCAACACATATAGAAGTTATTGTTTTAATCACAAGAAACTTTGTCTATTTGAGTCCATAATGCTTACAAAAGAGTAGACAAGTGAACCATAAACCCCGATCCATTGTTAATCATAAGAAACATATTTTACTTGCATTTACATGGCTTTACAATTTTAGCACTTAGTTAATCCAAAAATAAATAAAAAAACATTTATCTTTCTTGCATTTAGTTCTATCACATAAACTACACTCCCATTGCCATACTACTTTATCTTGCATTGCATTTAGTCTAACTTTCATATTGCATTTAGCTCTATCAAATAAACTACACTCCCATTCCCTATCTAGACTATATATTTAAAAGACCATGCAAATGGTGCAGGTGCTAGGACATGAGTTGAGTCTAGTCAAGAACAAGTCACACCTGAAGAATCTCCAGAAGTGCCTTCTTATGCATGATGGTAGAAATGAGGACATATTCTAATGAAGCTTTGAAAGCAATCGGGTCACTTCCTATGCCAAAGATGACTCCTACAACTAAATCTATGATGCACTAAAGAATATAGGGTTGGATGATTCAGATCTGCTAAGAGCTTATAAAAAATTGATCGTTAATGAGCCCTTGTTTGAAGTATTGAATGCGCTCCCCGAGAAAATAAAGAAGCCATGTCTCACCCTGCATTGATGGTGTTGCTAGAATGAGTGGTGGTTGTTATAAAGTAATATCTACATTCTTGTTTATGAACTGTGCACTTTGTGCTATGCGTGTGATATTTATGTGATATATGTAAGAGACAAGAACTGCCAACTTTGTGCTATTTGTTAGAGAAAAATAATTATTATCCATGTTTAATTGTTGCCGATACTTGACAACTATTTTGTGTCAGGTTTTATTGCGATTTTTGTCTTATTCCAATTATTTTAATGTTTTAACATGTGTAGAAAATTACATATATATTCTAATATGCATATGCTTTTATTTTGACATATACACATGTTTATAATGTCCAAACTCAACAAAACATTAAATTCCATGGTTTGTACATCGAAGCAGAAGTTGGAATTGGGTATACCCTTTGATTCCAACAACAGAATTTAAATTGGAGCCAATTTATTTTCATCTCAGATTTGATTTTTCTAGTATAATTTAATTCCAAATCCAATTCACTGTCATTGGAGCCTTTTATTGCCTCTTTGGGCTACTTATAGTGGAAATAACATAGGTATCAGCATAGTACTACATGTAAAGTCAACTAACCATTTTGGTGACATGATAGGTCATTAACTAAAAAAAGATTGTGATAACTAGCTATCTTACCATCACATCACACATTTTAACACAATATAAATCTACAAATTCACAAATATAACTTTGCATAATGCTATATATAAAATTTATGTTATTATCCACAATAGAGATAATATCATAGATTATTAATATGGGCAGGTTACTACTCTATCTATATTACTCTTGCTGCAGTGGCGGAGCGTGACCAAAAGCGGAGGGGGGGTCAACAAAATATTTGGCCGCCAAATTAAGTCTTCATGCTAATTTTGATGTATTTGTAACATCAAGAGATGATTTTTAAGCTTGAAAATGCTCTTGCTTTTTTTATTCTAGGAATTTTCATACTTCCTGTGTCTACGAATAAGGGTACGTTCAGCTTTTGTCCTAAGTTAAACTTTATTACATTGGACCAATTTTAAGAAAAAAGTAGCAGCATTTATGACACACATTAGTACGTATCATTAGATTCATCTTAAAATGTTGCTTCATAGTATATTAATTTGGTGTCACATATTTTAATATTCTTTTATACGAAGTTGGTTAATAAAATTGATTTAAAACAATAGCTGAAGCATATTGTTCACGGATGAATGGAGTAGCAAGTAAGAGAGGAAAAATATTTTGGCCGATTCACCCATGCCCACCAGCGAATTTTCGATTTCCTATATAATCCTTTCGTCTAGCTATCTTGGATTTGTCAAAAATTTGTATGTATCTAGACACAATTTAGTATGTAGATATATCTAAATTTAGTCAAATCTTTGACAAGTTTCATGAGATGCAGGGAGTATATGAAATAAGAATACAAAGCGATGTGTAGGTTCAAAGAAATAGGAAGAGCGAACCCCAAGATCTACTAATAGCTAGCAAGAAAAAACGTCTCCAACCCTTGCATACTCGCTTGTGGCCGAATGCCAAATAGGAAACAAAAGCTTGCCAGTACTGTACGAAACCAAGGAGGCTGATGCATAGTATGCCTAGTTAGGGCATCTCCAACCAGGCTACCCAAACGGACAAACGGACATCAGATTGGTCCGTTTGGGTAAAAACTGCTCCCAACGGGCCGACCCAAATTAAAAACGGACAGCTGCCGCGTCCGGAACGACCCAAAGCCGGACCAAATTTACGTGGCTTTTGGGGCGAGCCGGACAAGCGCGTGCGTCCGTTTTCATCCGCACATGTCCGTTCATGACCCATTTGTCAGTGACAAAAAAATCCCCATATCATCTCTCTCCTCTATCTCTCTCTGTTCACTTTTTTTGGCCATGGATACCTCCATTCTCCCCGTCGGATTGGAGCTCGCCTAGCTAACCTTCGTCGTCGCTCTCGCCTGGAGACTCCCGGCTCCGCCGCCTCCTCTTTTTTTCATTCCAAGTAGAAGTCGCCGGAGCCGCAATGGTCGTGGTGCCGCTGGAGCGGGCGCGGAGGTCGCCGGGGCAAGCTGGGTGTGGTAGGGCGGGGCAACCCGGGCGTCGGCAGCAGGGGGTGTAGCGCACGGCGGCGGCCACGGGCGAGCCCTGGGCAGGGCGGCCACGGGCGAGCCCTGGGCAGGGCGGCCACGGGCGAGCCCCGGCGCACGGCGGCGGCCACGGGCGAGCCCCGGCGCACGGTGGCGGCCACTGGAGAGGCCCTTCGAGCCCCGGGCAGGGCGGCTACGGGCGAGCCCCGGCGCACGGCGGCGGCCACGGGAGAGCCAGGGCGGCCACGGGCGAGCCCGGCGCACGGCGGCGGCCACGGCGAGCCCGGCGCACGGTGGCGGCCACGGAGAGGCCCTTCGAGCCGGGCGGGCGGCTACGGCGAGCCCGGCGCACGGCGGCGGCCACGGAGAGCCCGTCAAACCGGGCACGGCGACCTCCGCGTTGTAATGTCCCAGGTTTAGTGGCGATCGAGGGTAGATTTTAGAAAGGGATGTGCATTGCATTGTAAATTCTGGGAAATTTCGCGCTTTTTAAAACTGCATCAAAGGGACAAGTTTCTCTCTCGACACCTTACAGGGTTAGGGTTTCGAGAGTGCGACAAACTTGTATCTCACCTAACTAGATTAGGGTTTTGAGAAGAGAGGAGAGTTTGCATCACAAAGTTATGTTGCATAATTGAATTCAACTCAAAGTTGAATTTGAATTTCAAATACAAACATCAAACAAATATCTCATTATTTAATTGAAAGGAAAGTCACTAAGTAAATAATGAAAATACAAATAATAAATAATAAATAAAGCTCATTAGAGAAACCTTGAGCTTTATTGATCACCACACAAATTACATTGTCTTTACAATATTCATAAGAAAATAAATGAATATTGCAACACATTACAAGAATTGCTGGAATAGAAAAAAAAATTACAAGTAAAGAAAATAAATCCTAAACTACAATGTGATCTTTAACTTGGTGATCTTCATGTCCATTTAATCAAATTCTTGATCCCTGCACAAATCAAAGCAAAAACAGAATTAAGCCAAGTGGCAAAGCCACTTGGCAGGTTAACAAATAAAGGAAATGAAGGGGATATGATCAATCAGCCGAGCTGATCCACCAAATGGACCAAGTTCCAACCAGGAACCACACAGGCAGCTCACAAGGCAGTGTGCATGCCCACCAGCACACACAGCCAGGGAGAGTCACCAAAATGACCAGGCCAAGCTGTCGACCAGGGAGAGCAAGGGAGCATCACATATAAGCTTTCCAGAAGCAAACCCTAGCTCATTCATCGCAGGCAACTTGGTAAGTCATCAGAGAACAAGAACACTTAGAACAGGAAGAACACATAGCCAGAACCCTCATCCAGGAACAGCTCAAGCAAGGAACTGTTTCTGTTGAGAGGCAAACCATGGAGTAGATCAAGCAGCAATCTTACAAGGAGGAGCAGGGCAAGTCACACCAACCATCAGAAGCAAAACCTCTACACCAACAAATCATCTAGGAGCTGGAGTGAGGTATAAACCAAATCAGCCTGAGCAAAACTCTGTTTTGCTCATCAATAAGCATACACTTGCATCACAAAAGCAAAGTGGGTATGAAACCCTGTTTGCATCATCACTTGGCTACTAAGCCTTTTGGTGCAAGCAAACTAGAGAACAGAAAGTGAGAGATTTCCAAGGGGAACATTGGCATGTCAACCAGATGACATACCAGAGAAATCCAACCTGGATTAATCCCTAATTAGCCATTCTGAAATTCATCTAGCACCTAAAGCCAAGCAAGCCATCAGATATTAGACAGATCCTGTCTATTTTTGTTGTCAACAGTAAAGGTACTGGAAAACCAACATGGTTACTTCCAGTAAAGTATTTCCCAAATCACAGCAAGCCAACACATGTGGGAGCTACCCTAACAGCAAGGAATTGCTGTCAGGGCCACCTCAACCACTATACCAAATTCCACAGAGAAGCCATGCACAATTATCATCACCCAGATGGGTTCAAAAAGGAGCCAGGGTTCCCAACAGATGTTGGTATCCTTCCAGCTCTAGCCAAATTCACTTATATGATCATCACTGCAAGGCAGTTCACATCAGATATCCAGATATCAAGGCAAACTAAGCAGATAAATGAAGCAGGCAGGCTAATGATGCACTGGATCTTGCAGATGACCCAATGGATCATTGCAAGCATTCACTGATGCTTAGACAAGCACTAGCACACACAGGCTAAGCCTGTATGAAGCACAAGCAGCACTGGGGTGCATCAGTGAGTCACTGTGTTGAGCACACATTTGCTCACAAGCAAGAAATTATAAAATGATCATCAGAGCATCACTAGTTCTTGCTACAGGTCACCACAGTCTAGCATAGCATCATCACATAGCTCAGATAAATAAATTAACCATTTAAATGAACAATTGCATCATAGATAAGTGAATAGAGTATTATAAATGTATCCAGAAGCACTCCATCAAGGGATGGAGCTGCCAAGTCAGTAGCAATGCTCAATTGAGCATGTCCATGAATTATAGCACAGAGATAGCACACCAGGAGCACTGGCACTTGCCAAAGGCAAGGATCATGTATCATGATCAAGCCAGGGAGTAGTAATTGCCCACACAGGAGAGTCAGGGGCAAGATAGCAACAGCAATAACAAATGAATAAAGTAAAGCATCACAATATGCTCATGAGCAAGAGACCATGAGTCGCAACAGCCAGCTACAGAGCACAATAGCATAGCACAGCAGCCAGAATCCATGGCAATTGCAGCATACGCATGGCAACAACAAAGAGCATAGCGGCATACGCACAGTCAGAGCAAGCACAGCAACATCACGGCACGGCCACACCTTTGTGAGTAGAGGCAGGCCAGTGACCAAGCTAGGAGAGGGAAGAGAGGCAGAGCAAGGAGAAGAAGAGGGGTGGCGCACTTACCGTGGACGAGTAGACAGGCGCGGCCATGGCGGCCACGGCGGCGCACGCCGGGCGCGGCGGCGCCGGCCAAGCCAGGCCATGGCGGCACCGTGGCAACACGCACGCGGCGGCGAAGCCAGGGCGAAGTCCAAGCACCAGGAGCGCCAGGGACGGCGGGATCGAACGGATCCCGTAACCCTAGCACCAGAGGGGGTCGAGGCCGAGAGCAGCTGGTCGTCCGCGTCAGATCGACGCGGATAGGATTGACCGCCGTCGTGGGGCGCGTCGATTGCGCACCATGACGAGGGCCAAGTCCGGCGGAGCTCGCGGAATCAAGCGGCGGCGGCGGAGGCGACGCGGGTCGCCGAGCGGGTTAGGGTTAGGGTTCGGACACGCGAGCGAGTGAGAGAGAGAAGAGTGGGGCTGGTCGAGCCCGGACCGGTCGGTTCGACCTAACCCACTGGGTTGCCAACAGGGGCCGGGCAATTGTGTCTTTTCACAAATAAACCAAAAATGCTGAAACTTTGAAAATTCATAGAAAAATAAAGATAGCTCTAAAAAAATAATTAAAAATATAAAAATTGATCAGCATAAAATTCCCTATATAAATAAAATATGAAAGAGAATTTTTGAAGATAATCAAGAATAAGTCTTAATATGATGACTTAGATAATCATTTAAATCACACATATTATTTTCAATAATAAAAATTAAGTCCATTAATGAATTTGGACTTTAAAAACACCTTGACAACATTTCAAGGTTGTATTATTCCCTAAACAGAGTATCCCTAAATTATTCTTAGTATTAACCTTCCACATAAAATAATAAAACACCGGAAAGGGGGGAACAACCCTAAAAGCTGAATCATGCATAATTGCTTCTTTAACCATTGCCCTTATCGGACAATGATGCTATTTTCAGAAACAGAGGACAAGGGTCAGTCCACACCATCCAACTGCAACACTTTGCGTATTCAGGCAAGTTCATCGCTTGCTCATGTCATTTGAGTATTTTTACCAAATTACTTGCAAAGTACTATGTTTATCACTATTGCATAAAAAGCAAAACCACTATTTTCATAACTATGAATATGACTAAGTGGTGGGCAATGGAACCATGGATTGAGTTGATATGGTGGAGGTTCCATTGCAAGGGTTTATATCCATCTAGGATTAAACAACAAATGTCGTCCAGTGATTCTTGTGCCGTATAACCAGTGTTTACCATAAGATCCGAGTGGGACGGAGTAGTCAAAAGTGTTTCCACCTCTCGTTCATCAACGGATGCTCATTACCGGGTGCACATGATCTCGAGAGACATGATGCAGGGGTGGGAACCCGTAGAAGTCCCAACGGGAATGAGGTCTATGATGGGTTGCAACCGGCGTAGGAATGTATGGTAGAGCCCTGCATTGTCGTCGTGGTCGGGGCCCACCTTAATTGGCGTAAGTGAACCGGCGTGGACCCAGGGTCGGAGATTGCAACAAAGGGTGGGTGTTCGAGGTAGCGGAGGAACATGATTGACTAGGACCTTATACCGGGCCTCACACCAAAGGAAGTGTGGACGGGAAAGCTGCCCGGTTGGCACCAAGGTTAAGATCTCTTATGGGTAAAGTAACACACCTCTGCAGAGTGTAATTGTGACGTCACTCCTTGTTCGGGATTTGGAACTGCGAACGCTGGAAAGGAACTCCATGAAGTTCTAGTAAACCGTGAAGGCTGACGGACATAGTTCTTCGAATAAAAACAACCTTTTGAAGAAATGTTTATCAAAACTTGCATTGGTATTGGACTTTCTGGTCTAATACCGTAGCTAGTGCATTAAACACCTCTTCCCTATAATATGAACTTGTTGAGTACGCTCGTACTCATACCACTCTTAAATCCCTGCTTAGATTGTCCGAACCATCCGAGGAGGACAACGACAACCTGAAGGAGCCGACATCATCGGCTATGAAGAACCAGATCTGGAGGTGTCGAAGGTGTAGACTACCTCATAGTCTACGTACCGGGGAGGGTTCCGGAGAAGGACAAGCTTAGACCGTTAAGCAGTAGTAGTAGTATCCGAGCAGTACGAACCCTTAGTACTTTACCGCTCGAGGGGATAAATGTATAACTTAGTAAGACTCCTGTATTATAAGTTAAGTTGGGTTCGCCTCGAACCCAGGAGTATTCCTCTTAGAACCCAAGAGGAGCTCTGAGGTGATATGTATGTTTGGCTTGTAATAATAAATGTATGAGTTATGGACCTGCTATGTTCTGTTGTACTACTCTGAGGGATGTAATATTTGCGGATTGGTACTTCGCGAATGTTATATCAACGACTGGCATACTACAACATGCAGTGGTATGCAGGGTCACCACAGTTGGTATCAGAGCAAAAGCTTTGACCTTAGGTTGGAACCTAGTAAATGGGACGAAAACGTTAGGAGTCAAATAGGACTAGTAAAGAATTCTCTAAAAATATGGTGTATATTCACTTGAGAATACAACAATCATATGTTTTAGTGCGATAATTCTTTATTATCTCTATTATGATGCATTATTACTAATCTTATATTCTCTCTATTTCTACAGCCAACAATGGCAAGTTCACGCCCGGGACGTAATGTGAAAGTGAAGACTTCAAACTTGAGTGAATACGACGGAGGACTTGCAGACATCCTACGTGCCATGTTACTTGAATTGGGGTGCGATCCCCAAATCCAAGCGACGAAATACTGGTTCTATGATGGACCAGTATTGGCAAAGTGTAGAGTAGGGCTACGACTTCCCGAATCTTTGGGAATGAGCGTAGTTATGCCAGAGAGAAGCCCGAACCATCAACACAGCCTATCATATAGCTGTTATGAGAGCCATAACAGACATCGGGAACATAAGACGAAAGAGCTTATGGGTTCCGAATTCACCCACATTCCTCACCTGGAGGAAGAGGAGGACCTCATGCTGAACCATTTTAAATACGCCAAACGCAAACCAGCAGAAGCGCAAAATACATGGACAATAGCGTAACTTGCTATCATTGTTATTTCAGTTGAACCGTCATTTGACGGGAGCAATTGATACAATGCTAGAAGAGTTCACTGAACCCAAGGAGGAGTAGGGGGAAAGAACCTATGGAGAATGTGGTGCAAACACCAGTTTATTCAGCTGGTGACTACATCAGTATTGATCCACTTGCACGTGAAACTACACCTACTACACCTGGGAACTACCGGGTAGTTCCTATGGGGGATACTAAGGCGGAGAGGAATCGGAAACAAACAGCGTTCCGAGACTCCAATTGAGAATTCCAGGGGTTGGCGTTGGGGAAATGATACTGGAACCCATAGTACTACTGAGTATTATGATGGAGAGATGAATGATGACGCAACAACCCAGAACCAGAACTATCCTAGTAATGAAGGAGTGGATGGAGGATATCCGACACAAGTTGAGTCGGGTATGAGCTTTGGTCACCCTTATGGTGGGGCTACAGGAGAGTACACCCGATGGGTGGACTATGATGCACTCAACGATCAGTTTGTGAACACTGATTTCTCCTTAGGATCATCATCGGATTCTGATTACAAGCCAACGGGGAGACCTTATGTTCCAGGGTCTATCAGGAGGACTACACGATCGACCGGGTGGAAGCCTGGAATGTACCGGGAGTGAAGATCGACTAGAGTCCACCAAGGGAGGCGAGGCTATAATACACAAGTACCACGTGTATTATAGTTTGTAATATTTGTATAAATTTGTACATATACTTTAATAAGTGAGTTTTGCATACTCACACCGACTTGAGTATTGTAATAAGACCACCTAAGTATGTATATATACGGTATATGTTTTGTATGATTTGGATTTGCTTCTTGATTTCCATTGCGTGACTAGTTCTGTGCACAAAGTTGAGCTCAGAAAGCTTGCGCATGGAGTAATTATGAGTACCACTTTGTGTTGCAGAACTAGGGGGATATGTCGGGAACGCCGAGTGAGGAGAGTGAAGAGCAGCGCATTGAGCGCGAGGCCAGACAAGCGGAGGCTGATGAAGCAGCCGGACTCGGTTCACCACCACCACCACCCATGACGCAGCAGAACTTTGTCCAATACATGCAGATGATGGAAGAAAGACAGCGTGTGACATTGGAGCAACAGAATAGATTCTTCAGGAGCTGCTGCATGAACGAGTTGAGAGACATGAGAATCAGGGAGTCACTTTAGACTTCCAGAACACAAAGCCAATATCTTTTGCATACGCGCCCGAGCCGATGGCGGAAGACTGGCTTATGGACACGGAGCGAAAGCTCAATACTTGGTTGCAACGACCGGAGAAGGTCCGTTATGCTACACACTTGTTGTGTGGACTGCCGCATCATGGTGGGACAATATAGTAGCCGTTTAAGAAGGTATTTACCTGGGAAGAGTTCAAGAGGAAGTTCAGGGAATCTAATGTCCCTGAAAGCATAGTGGGAAGCGTCGAGAATTTGAGAGTCTCGAGCAAAAAGACAATGCTATTCTGACATATGTCAGAGAGTTCTCGAAGTTGTCTCGGTATGCTGTTGAGGAGGTCAATACCGAGGACAAAAAGAAGAAGAGGTTCTTGCGGGGATTAAGTCCCCAGTTTAAAGTACAGCTCAGAATGATGAGAGCAACAGAGTTCCAGGAATTGGTGGATGCAGCCATCACCCTGGAAGATGACTTCAAGCAGCTGCAGGAGGAAAAGAGGAAGAAGGCCAAGTTTGAACCTAAGAGGTTTGTTAGCAACAAGCCCAATACCAACTTGAGTTTCAAGCCTAGATACAACAACACCAACAACAACAACAGCAACTACTATAATAGCAGGAGGAATCAAGCATTCCAGACTGCCAATCAGATAGTCTGCCGCAGCTGTGGAGGAAAAGGACACTTTTCCAAGGATTGCAAAAAGCCAAGGATAATATGCTTTGGTTGTCGCGAGGAAGGACACATGCTTAGGGATTGCCCTAAGAGAAAGAATGGAGGAGGTCAGTCAGGAGAGGAAACCCGGAGGGAATTGGAAGAACAAGAAACCCTTCGGCAAGCTAAACTGCACCAGCTTGGAGGAGGTGGTTAACTCCGATCAAGCAGTGATAGGTACGCTCAGATACTCACTCATCCTGGCAAAGTACTTTTTGATACTGGTGCAACTACATCATTCATTTCCCATCAATTCATCATCAAACATGGGATTAAATGCACTAAGTTAGATAAACCTATAACCATACTTTCTGCGGGGGGAACGATATTAGTAACCCACACTAAACCTGGACAAGTCATCATGATCAATAAGTGTGCGTTTGACGCAGACCTGTTCATTTTACCGATGAAGGACATTGATGTCATTCTTGGTATGAACTGGTTAGAGGAGAATGGCGCACTTATAGATTGTACCCAGAAGACAGTGTCTTTGAAAAACTCAGGTGGAGATAGGATCATATACCAAGGAGATAAGCATACACAGATTGAAGTTGAGCTAAAGCTGAACAGCATGAAGGAGGTGAAGTTAGAAGATATACCTGTAGTAAATGAATTCCAGGATGTGTTTCCTGCGGAATTACCTGGTATGCCACCAGATAGGGAGATAGAATTCACTATCGACCTAATTCCAGGAAACTCCGATTGCTAAAGCACCATATAAGATGGGGCCTAAGGAATTGAAAGAACTTAAGGAGCAATTGGATGACTTGGAACAAAAGGGATTCATTCAGGAGAGTGTTTCACCATGGGGATCACCTGTGATCTTCGTGGATAAAAGAGATGGAGGAAGAAGGATGTGCGGAGACTACAGGAATTTGAACAATGTTACGATCAAGAACAAGTACCCACTTCCTAGAATCCAAGATCTCTTTGATCAGGTCAGAGGCGCGGGAGTCTTTTCCAAGATTGATCTAAGATCCGGTTATCACAGATAAAGATCAAGAAGGAAGACGTTCCGAAAACAGCCTTTGTCTCGAGGTACGGACATCATGAGTATCTCGTAGTACCTTTTGGACTAACCAATGCCCCAGCAATATTCATGAATCTCATGAATAAGATCTTCATGCCATGTCTCGACAAGTTTGTCATCGTATTCATCGATGATATCTTGATATATTCCAAGGACAAAGCTGAACATGCTGAACACCTTAGGATAGTGTTGCAAACACTACGGGAACACCAACTGTACGCCAAGTTCAGTAAATGTGAGTTTTGGCTTGATCAAGTAGAATTTCTTGGTCATGTCATTAGTAAAGATGGGATAGCAGTAAACCCAAGCAAAGTAGCATCAGTTTTGGACTGAAGCACCCAAGAATGTCAAGGAAATCCGAGGATTCTTGGGAATGGCAGGATACTATCGGAGATTCATTGAAGGATTCTCCAAGATAGCAGGACCAATGACCAAGTTGCTTAGGAAGAACACACCTTTTGTGTGGTCTGATGAGTGCGAGAAGAGTTTTCAGACCCTGAAAGAAAAACTCACCACAGCCCCGGTGTTAGCAGTCCCGGAAGATGGCAAGGATTACACCGTGTACTGATGCATCCAAACATGGATTGGGATGTGTACTCATGCAAGACCGGAAAGTAATATCTTATGGATCGAGGCAACTCAGACCTCATGAAGTGAACTATCCAACTCATGATCTAGAGTTAGCAGCAGTTGTTTTTGCCCTTAAGACTTGGAGACATTTTCTTTATGGAGCCAAGTGTGAGCTCTATACTGATCATAAGAGTCTCAAGTACTTCTTCACTCAAAAGGAACTCAATATGAGGCAGAAAAGATGGCTTGAATTGATCACTATGCATTTATACTCCAGAAAGGCTAATGTTGTAGCAGATGCCTTGAGTAGAAAGAGCGGACTAGAACCAGAAATTTCACCGAAGAAGGAAATAAGCCAAGCCCAAATACAACTTTGGGAGAAAGAAGCTCACGAAGGACTATCAGCCTTACAAGTAGTAGATGAAATGAATGTCAATCTCAAGAATGAGATAATCATGGGTCAATTAGATGATCCATTCATCGTAGAGGAGATGAAGAGGATTGACGAAGGTAGACCATCAGAATTTCACCGTGGAGAGATGGGATCATTATGGTTCCAGAAGAGGATTTGTGTTCCGGATATTGCTGAGATCAAGGAAGTAATACTCCGGGAAGCCCATCAAACACCATACTCTATTCATCCGGGAAGTACAAAGATGTACATGGATCTAAAGGAGCTATTCTGGTGGAACAACATGAAGAGAGAAATAGCAAGTATGTGGCGGAATGCCATACATGCCAAAGAGTGAAGGCCGAACATCAGAGTCCGGCAGGAAAGTTACAACCTTTACCCATTCAGAATGGAAATGGGAGGAGATAGGAATGGATTTCATCACCGGACTACCCATGACCAATAAAAAGAAGGACATGATATGGGTAATCGTGGACCGGTTGACGAAAAGTGCACACTTCTTAGCGGTAAATCAGCAAGACAAAGGAGAGAAACTCATCGACCTTTACATCAAAGAGATCGTGAGTAAACATGGAGTGCCCAAGAAGATCGTGTCAGATCGAGGATCCGTGTTCACATCAACTGGAAGCAACTACATGAAGCTTTAGGATCCAAGTTGGACTATAGTACCGCCTATCATCCCCAGACAGGTGGACAAACCGAGAGAACTAACCAGATCCTAGAGGACATGCTTAGGGCTTGTGCCCTAGATTTCGGAGGATCATGGGAAGAACACTTACCATTAGCAGAATTCTCATACAACAATAGCTATCAAAGTAGTATCAAGATGGCACCATTCGAAGCTCTGTATGGAAGAAAGTGCAGATCACCGATATGTTGGTACGAAGCTGGATCAAGCAAGGAGTTCAACCCAGATTATGTCAAGGAAAAGCAACACATCATTGACATCATAAGAGATAGATTGAAGATAGCCCAAAGTCGACAGAAGAGCTATGCAGATCAAAAGAGAAGGACTTGGGAGCCACAAGTTGGAGATATGGTATATCTTAAGGTGAGTCTGATGAAAGGTCTTCAGAGATTCGGAGTAAAGGAAAGTTGAGCCCTAGATACATTGGACCCTTTAAGATACTGAGTCAGAACCGAGGTTTAGCTTTTGAATTGGATCTACCGGGAAGGCTAGCTCAAGTTCACAATGTATTCCATGTATCACAACTCAGAAAATGCTTAAAGACCCCGATGAGCCAGTATCACATGCGAGCTCGAGTTACAACCAGATCTGACTTATATCGAGAAGCCACCAAGATTCTCGAGGAGAGCTGGAAACAACTCAGAAATAAAGCTATCAAGTACTTGTAAGATACAATGGAAGCATCACCGAGAGGGGCCACCTGGGAGAAGGAAGAAGACTTGAGGGAAACATACCCGAACTGTTCGTATTACAACCACAACTTCGGGACGAAGTTTTCTTTAAGGGGAAAGGCTGTAATGTCCCAGGTTTAGTGGCGATCGAGGGGTAGATTTTAGAAAGGGATGTGCATTGCATTGTAAATTAGGGGAAATTTCGCGCTTTTTAACAAAAACTGCATCAAAGGGGGACAAGTTTCTCTCTCGACACCTTACAGGGTTAGGGTTTCGAGAGTGCGACAAACTTGTATCTCACCTAACTAGATTAGGGTTTTGAGAAGAGAGGGGAGAGTTTGCATCACAAAGTTATGTTGCATAATTGAATTCAACTCAAAGTTGAATTTGAATTTCAAATACAAACATCAAACAAATATCTCATTATTTAATTGAAAGGAAAGTCACTAAGTAAATAATGAAAATACAAATAATAAATAATAAATAAAGCTCATTAGAGAAACCTTGAGCTTTATTGATCACCACACAAATTACATTGTCTTTACAATATTCATAAGAAAATAAATGAATATTGCAACACATTACAAGAATTGCTGGAATAGAAAAAAAAATAAAGAAAAATTACAAGTAAAGAAAATAAATCCTAAACTACAATGTGATCTTTAACTTGGTGATCTTCATGTCCATTTAATCAAATTCTTGATCCCTGCACAAATCAAAGCAAAAACAGAATTAAGCCAAGTGGCAAAGCCACTTGGCAGGTTAACAAATAAAGGAAATGAAGGGGATATGATCAATCAGCCGAGCTGATCCACCAAATGGACCAAGTTCCAACCAGGAACCACACAGGCAGCTCACAAGGTAGTGTGCATGCCCACCAGCACACACAGCCAGGGAGAGTCACCAAAATGACCAGGCCAAGCTTGAAAGTGCATGGAGCCCCCATGTGTGGTTTTGGTAATTAATGACAATCCCTATGGACTAATGTTTGCATTGAGTTATATTTGTAGGTGTTGTCCATAGGCAATGCTTGAACCATATGTTGGCTTCAAGGTTGCAATAAGAAGAAATTGATGAAGAATATCAAGTGTCAAGTATGTCTTGAAGATGAAGATGAAGTGAACCCTCAAGTTACTTCAAGACATCAACATGATGAAGTGCAACTTCAAGATGAGCCAAACTCGAAGAGATCATATGCTCCAAGCTTGCCATGAAGAAATGAAGTGCAAGTTCAAGATGAGCCATCTCTAAGAGATCATTTGCTTGAATCTTGCCATCCATATGGCGATCATGGATATGTGAAGATGTGCCGAAGAAGAAGCTCTCCCATGGTGGATTATGGGGAGCAATCCACAGACTTCATCAAGCAAGCACAATCAAGAAAGGCGTTCCATCTTGTTGTGATCAAGATCGTCTTCATCGAGCTCAAGAGGAACGTGCAAGGTTAAGGTTTGCTCTTGATAGGGTCTCTTTCTTACCGGTCTCATGGTGTAGTTGGAGACCGGTTTATAGTTTAGTTGCCGTACTATCAAGAGGGCTCTCGAGTGAGTAACTCGATCGTATCGTTCGGAGAGAGCTCAAACCTTTGCATCCTTGCATCATATTCTTGGTTGTTATTCGGATCTTATCCATGTGGTGATTTAGAGCTTGTGGTTATTTCCATAGCAAGCTCTAGTTCATCGAAAACGGATTCCGCATGAATCACTTGTTGCGTTTTCGATATTGGAGTTTTTCTCGGTTTCTCGTATTGAGAGGTTTCACTCTAAAATACATAGAAAAACCTATCCCACTTGTTCTTAAGCTTTTCACTCTTTGTGGGGTAGCTCTTGTCATCTTCTGAACAACAAAATTGGTTTCACCTAAATCCGAGTTTCCTAACTCAAGTTGTTGCATTTTCCATATTGGAGGTTTTACCGGTTTGCTATTTATAGATAGGTAAAACCTTTATTAATTTGTTTCTATCCTACTTTGCTGGACTATGATGTTTCTATGCATATTGTTGTAGAGCTCGTTGTTGTGATTTCAACGAGCCCAAGATCATCGAAATCGGAGTCCGGATGCAAAAGTTATTAAGGTTTTTAGGGTGTTTGGGTGTAAACAGGGAGGCCGGCAGTGCCGCTGGGAGCACTCCGGCACTGCCGCCGGGACGCGATTTTGACCATAACGGTCAGATATTTTGGCCCCTATTTAAGGGGGTCTTCTTCCCCAAAGTTCCTGGTGGTTTTGAGCTCGTTTTGCCCCCATTGTTGACCTTCTTTGAGCTTGCTATCTCCCTCTCCCTCCCATGAATCTTGCATCTATTTGAGAGAAAGATAGAGGAGATCTAGATCTACATCTTCACCAATCAAATCCCTCTCTTTGTGAGGGGAATCCACTAGATCTAGATCTTGGAGAAATTTGGTGTTCCTCCTCTTATTTGTTCTTCCTCTCTTATTCCCCCAATAGCTTTTGTAGCTTTGTTGGAATTTGAGAGAGAAGGACTTGAGCATCTTTGTGGTGTTCTTGCCATTGCATTTGGTGCATCGGTTTGAGTTCTCCACGGTGATTCGTGGTGGTGAAAGCAAGAAGGTTGTTACTCTTGGGTTCTTGGAACCCTAGACGGTTTAGTGGCCTTTGTGGCATCTTAGTAGTGTTCTTGGGGACTCCAATTAAGTTGTGGAGAATCTTCAAGGGCAAGGCCTTTGTGGCATCTTTGTGGTGTTCTTGGGGACTCCAATTAAGTTGTGGAGAATCTTCAAGGGCAAGGCCTTTGTGGCATCTTAGTGGTGTTCTTGGGGACTCCAATTAAGTTGTGGAGAATCTTCAAGGGCAAGGCCTTTGTGGCAATTTATTGGGAGCCTCCAATTAAGTTGTGGAGATAGCCCCAAGCTTTGTGCGGGTTTGGCCTTCCTAAGGTCCCATAGTGGATCGAGGACATCCCTTTTGGTGGGAATTCTCGAGGAGAATACGGTGGCCCTCGTGCATTTGGAGTGACTTGTCCTCCACACCGCTCCAACGGAGAGTAGCTCGCAAGAGTGTGAACTTCGGGCTACATCGTTGTCTCCGCGTCCTCGGTTATTCTATACCCGAGCTCTTTACTTATGCACTTTACCTTGTGATAGCCATCGTGCTTGAAGTTATATATATCTTGCTATCACATACTTGCTTGTATTGCTTAGCATAAGTTGTTGGTGCACATAGAGGAACCATTGCTTAGAATAAGTTGTTGGTGCACATAGGTGAACCATAGTATATAGGCTTTGGGCTTGACTAAGTAAACACTAGTTTTATTCCGCATTTGTTAAACCCATCTCGTCAAAGTTTTAAATCGCCTATTCACCCCCTCTAGGCGACATCCGTGTCCTTTCAATTGGTATCAGAGCAAGGTCTCTCATTCTTAGGCTTCACCGCCTTGAGAGTAAAGATGTCGGTTAGGGGATTAGATCACAATAACTTGTTTATATTTGATGGCACAAATTATGATCTATGGAAAATTTATGTGCTTAATATTTTGCGGGGTATTTCCCCGAACATGGAGCGATTTCTTGACATGGGTTTTTCTTCTCCTAAGGATCCCCAAAATTTATCTTATGAGGAGAAGAAAAACTCTTGTCTCGATGCTCTTGCTTCTCATGTGTTTTCCATTGTTGTGAGCAATGTAGTTACTTCTTCAATCATGCCTTTTGGGAGCGCTCATGAATTATGGACAAAGCTTCAAGACAAATATGATGTGTCCAATATTATTGAGGATGATTGTATTGCTTCCACTTCCGGCCGTGATGAGTTCTCATCTTCATCCACTTCACCAAAGTGTGGTAAGACACAAGGTAATGATATGGTGAGTGGTGATGAAAATTGCAATGTTGATATTGAGCTTACTATTGATGATTCTTCATCTCTATCTCATTGCAATGCTTCATCTTTGGACTTAAACACATCTAGCACTAGAAATGATTTACATGCTTGTGTTGATAGTCCTTGCATATCATGTGGATGTTGCTTGAATAAATCTCATGATGATATGCTTGATTTGTCTTGTGGCCATGATAAAAATGCTTCTATTTCCTCTAGTTGTTGTATGGCTAACAATGTAGAGGAAACCAAAGATTCTATTGGTCAAGACAAGATCTTGAAAGGAGCCTCAAGTAACTCCTCATCTTTATCTCACGGGTCTCATATATGCCTTATGGCCAAGAGTTCCACGGTATCTCCTACCGTGGAACCTAATATTCCTCGTGGTGATAAGGATGAGGATGAGTATGAAGAAGATGATTGGGTTGTCTCTCTACGCGATAAGGGTATGAGTGTTTTCAAGGTTATTTGCAAAGATAAAATTGCTTGCTCTCACTTCTTTGAAATCTTGACTACCGCTATTGAGAGCCAAAAACTTATTTGGATGCATGAGAACACCATTGATAAAAAGGGTGCTCTTGAACGAGAGTATGCCGATGATGTAGCATCTTTAAAGAATGAACTTGAAGAAGAACAAACCACCAAGGAAGCTCTTGAGGAGACCTTTGCTCTAGAATTGTCTAGAGAAAAGGAAAACCATGATAGAGCTCTTGATATGGCAAATGAACTAAAGCTAAAAAATGATAAGCTTGTGTTTGTTAATGCTAAACTCCTTGAGGATTTTGAGCAACTCAAAAAGGGCTCAAGGGTCATTGAGAGTGCGCTCGCCAAACTCACCGAGTCGCATGAGCAACTTAAAGCTTCTTATCTAAAAAAGCATGCCAACTTGCCTTCTCCTATTACTACTAATAATGATTCTTGTGCTACTAACTCTACTTCTTGTGAAGCATCTATCTTGAAGGAGAATGTTGAGCTAAGGGCTCAACTTGATTTGCTAACTTGCAATTATGGGAAATTGGAAGAAAATCATGGAAAGCTTTCTCGCTCCCATGAGGATCTTCTAGCCTCTCATGATAGGCTAAAGTTAGCTCATGAGGCTATCATATCTAAGGCAACACCTTGTGAGCCTCATGTGGATACTAGCACTACTACTCAAAATGCTATATTGCCATGTGCTAGTCCTAGTAATTCATCCACTCATAATATTGCTAAATCTTGTGATGAATTATCTTCCTTGCCTTGTTGCTCTAACAATGAAGATTCTACTTCCTCTAGTACTTGTGTTGTTACTAACCATGTAGAGGAAATCAAAGAGCTCAAGGCCCAAGCCACTTCTTTGAAGAATGACTTGGTAAAGGGTCATGAAGGGAAATGCAAACTTGACACGATGTTGAGTATGCAACAATCCCCCAATGACAAGAGTGGACTTGGATTCAAATCCAACAACAAGAACAAGTCCAAGAACAACAACAAGAAGAAGGGCCAAGTACAAGTCAAAGACCCGGCCAAGATTGTTTGCTTCAAGTGCAATATTGAAGGGCACCATGTTAGATCTTGCCCTTTGAAGAAGAAGCAAAAAGGGAAGCGGCCTCAAGCTCAAACTCATATTCAACCTCAAGTTGAAGAAATACCACTTCCCAAGAAGAAACAAGCCAATGCTCCCATTGTGGAGAAACCTAGTGAGAAGAAGGAGAAGAAAAGAACTTGCTACATATGCCGTGAGAAGGGCCACATCTCCTCCTTGTGCACTATTGGTACCTCATCCAACTCTATCACCATTGATGATGTTTATTCTCTTCGTAAGGATGAGGGTGGCAATGTGTTTGCCAAATATGTTGGTGCTCAAAGTGGTGTCAAGAAAAGAACCATTTGGGTTGCCAAGCCTATTGTGACTAACCTCTTAGGACCCAACTTAGTTGGGGACCAACAATCCAAAATTTGATCAATAGGTACTTGTTGGAGGGCATTGGAGACTTGGCTACATCATGAAGAATTAAGGGATCTTCATCATTTATATTATCTCAAGCCAAGTCTTTTGGTTATCTTGCTTCTATCATGTATTCAATGTTCCTCCTTGCGGTAACATGTTCTCAACTCACTTATATTGAAAGTTACTCGCCCCTTTGCATGTGTTAGTTTTGTTCCTAGCATGTGTTTGTATATGTTGTGCTTCCTACTTGCTTTTCTTGAGAAATCAAGTCTATGTATGTTGGGTTGCACACCGTGTACTTGTGTTTGTGTTGGAGCCTCTTTGCATCTTGTTGTATCTTATATGGCTCTTATGAGAGATTAATGGACTATCCCGTTTTGGGGGAGTGATATTCCTTTGGGAATTTCATGATCCTAACAATGTGTGTACATGAGGAATATCACTTAGAATTGATATTGCAAGATTATCTAGTCTCTATGTGGTATGTCATCTTCATGAGAAATTCAAATTCCAATGTCCATTAATATACCTAGTTGGATCTTATTTGCCTCTTGTGAAAATATATTATTTATCACATTATGGGGGAGTAATAAGCTTTGTGCATATTACAAGCCTAGGAAATGTGAACATTTGAGGTTGTGTCACATAGAATTGATATTGTAAATTATCTCTCATATGTGACATGTTTTCTCAAACAAGTTCCAATTTGCTTAAATGGCTTCATTGCTAATATCTTTGTGGATCTTATTTGTGAAAGTTTTTCTTGGCATGGTTTTTCACAATGTGTCCCTCAATACATTTTTGGAAAACCATATGCTTCAAGTCATACTATTAATTGCTTTGCATGTTGGTATGAATACTATTAATTGCTTTTCATGTTGGTATGAATACTATTAATTGCTTTGCATGTTGGTATGAATACTATTAATTGCTTTGCATGTTGGTATGAATACTATTAATTGCTTTGCATGTTGGTATGACTAATTGAAGCTATCAAGAAACTCTCTTTGCATGATGGTTAACTCTTATCTTTTACCATATGCTTTATTTGGTGTAAATATGATCTTACATATACTTACAAACTACCACCGGAAATATTTCCTAATACCTCTTGTCCTAGGACAATTGGCAATCTATTATGAGGTAGAAATTTATTGATCATATTTACATTGGCTCTTGTGTTTAAATTGTCTTTTTTATTGCCATGAATGTGTTGTGCTTTGACTTCCATGTGTCTTCCTTGCATCTTATGGATCTAATTTGTCTATTCAAACTTTCTTAGCATTTTAGTAGATATAGGTAGCGTGATGATCCTAGTTTTGTGCATTTTGTATTCATATGCAAAATCCTAGATAATGCACTAATCTTGGGGGAGCTCTCCTATATTTGTTAGAATGCTTAACATCTCTTGATCATTATCAAAAATTTGGTTTTGGGAGACATAAACTTTCTTTTTGGTACTTTGTGCCATCATAAAAGTGTTGAGGGTTTGGTTTGTTTGTTGGAACCTTGCTCTCTTGGGAGTTGGTTATCTCATTCCTTTGTGTTTAGGTTTAATTAGCTTCTTATAATGAGATAATTCTTTGGAGTCAATCTTGTGTTGATTTGATTCTTTGATATAATTTGGACAACCATTGTCTCTTGATTTATTTGGTGTCTTGTCCAAATTATATCTTTCTTTGGTTCTTGAAAGTATTGTGCATGCATCTTTAATATATGTCGATCTTATGTCATGTGTTACTTTCTTTGATCCAATATATAGGGTAAACGCCATCAAATCCTAATTTGGCTAAGATGTGCATGAAATTCAATTTCATATCTATATGCACATAGTATTGTGGAGTTTGTCCTATATGTTGTAGTGTGTCTAACTACTTTGGACCCAATTAGTTTGGGGACTTTTTTGTACTTACCTTCGTGTTAGGTACAATGGATATGCATTGGATGCTTGTCTCACTCTTGGGGAGAAGTGGTGACTCAATGGTAACTTGAGGCAAGCTAGGATGGTCAACGAACACATATCTACTACATCCTCACCAATGCTATCTCGGTAACAAGTATCTTCTCATGCATATTTTTCTAGCATCCAACCATGTGGTTGCATCTTGGCATGAATCTCTTGATTTGCAAATGTTGTGCTTCTTGCTAAAGTCTTAACGAAACCTCTTTATTGCGAATGTGAGTAATTTGAGATGAGTACATATGTTGGGAAGTATATAAAATCATGCTCATGATTCACCCATCCCATCTATGCCTATCTAGCAATTTTATTGCATATCAATTCCTCAAGCCTCTCACATGTGCAATATCGATGAAAGTGCAAATTTAGTTATTTCTTTTGGTATCCTCGTTTGTGATACTTGTTGCCTATCTCAATGCATCTCAACTATCTTCTATCCCTTGTTGATATTTGTGATGTATTTTAGATGTTTGTGGTTGAAGTTCATGAATGTACAATAAGATAAAATTGAGCCTTTGGCCATGCTATTAAGCAAAAATTCTTATTGGTATATTGCATGACTTCCTCTTGGATATCATGCTTTATTTATTATGTATCTATTTTGTGTGTGCATGTTTCTTTGTGGATAAATATCTTTGTGATATTGCTCACTTAGAGAAACTTATACACATAAGAGATGATACATCTACATTTGATATCTTATTTATTTGTTGCGTGTTGATTGGTCATGCTAAGCAATATAATTCATTGAAGACTATGATGATGCTTTTTGCTCATCCTTGTAATAGTCTTATAATATGCTTTATCATGCCTTTCACATATCCTCTTGGTTGAGCTTTTTATTATGGTGCCTCCTACTTGTTGCTCAACCATTTGTTTGTTGCAAGTGTTAAGCTTAATTTTCTATCTATGATCTATTGCAAATGTTTGTGTTTTAAATGGTAATGAGGGAGTAAGGATTCCATGTTATGCATATTGTATTCAAATGCAACATTTTAATTTATGCATGTACCTTGGGGAGCTTCCTCATTCTATTTAAGGCACTATTTTGTGGTGATCATTAGAGTTTATTTCACTTGGTATCTTTTGTTTTGAATGATATTATGGGAGTGATGATTCCATGTTTGTGCACTTTATACTCCAATGCAAATTGTCTAGTTTTGTGCACAAACCTTGGGGAGCTTCCTCATATTATTTAGAGCAATTTTCTTGACCTTATCATAATATCTATCTTTCTTTTGGTATCTTCTTTGTGGTTCATTTGGTTGCTTGCTTCATTTGTTGAGGCTTCTTGAAGTTGTTATCTTTTTGCAATCTTTGATCCTATCTATAGTGTGATTCCTTCCGAATATTTGTCATTGGATATGTGCATTTGATTCCACTCAAATTATGAGAAATGCACACGCTATGGAGGAACTCTCACTATATTGGTCTTCTAAATTTTTCACCCATTTCGGCAATTGGTGCCAATGGGGGAGAAGTTTGGAGGGTTTAAGGGAATTTGGTTATGTCTTTGCTTTGTGCTTAAGCATGTGCCTTTATTGCATTGCATCTTGTTGCTTTGCATAGTTGAATATTTAGAGGAAACTCCACTAGGCTTTGAATGCCAATATATGCAATGAAAGTCAAGATCATTCACACATGCATATATTATGGGGGAGTTTGCTCTATATATTCAACTTGTTTGTTACTTAAATTCCTTATATAAACCCTCTCAAAGAGATTGTCATCAATTACCAAAATGGGGGAGATTGAAAGTGCATGGAGCCCCCATGTGTGGTTTTGGTAATTAATGACAATCCCTATGGACTAATGTTTGCATTGAGTTATATTTGTAGGTGTTGTCCATAGGCAATGCTTGAACCATATGTTGGCTTCAAGGTTGCAATAAGAAGAAATTGATGAAGAATATCAAGTGTCAAGTATGTCTTGAAGATGAAGATGAAGTGAACCCTCAAGTTACTTCAAGACATCAACATGATGAAGTGCAACTTCAAGATGAGCCAAACTCGAAGAGATCATATGCTCCAAGCTTGCCATGAAGAAATGAAGTGCAAGTTCAAGATGAGCCATCTCTAAGAGATCATTTGCTTGAATCTTGCCATCCATATGGCGATCATGGATATGTGAAGATGTGCCGAAGAAGAAGCTCTCCCATGGTGGATTATGGGGGAGCAATCCACAAGACTTCATCAAGCAAGCACAATCAAGAAAGGCGTTCCATCTTGTTGTGATCAAGATCGTCTTCATCGAGCTCAAGAGGAACGTGCAAGGTTAAGGTTTGCTCTTGATAGGGTCTCTTTCTTACCGGTCTCATGGTGTAGTTGGAGACCGGTTTATAGTTTAGTTGCCGTACTATCAAGAGGGCTCTCGAGTGAGTAACTCGATCGTATCGTTCGGAGAGAGCTCAAACCTTTGCATCCTTGCATCATATTCTTGGTTGTTATTCGGATCTTATCCATGTGGTGATTTAGAGCTTGTGGTTATTTCCATAGCAAGCTCTAGTTCATCGAAAACGGATTCCGCATGAATCACTTGTTGCGTTTTCGATATTGGAGTTTTTCTCGGTTTCTCGTATTGAGAGGTTTCACTCTAAAATACATAGAAAAACCTATCCCACTTGTTCTTAAGCTTTTCACTCTTTGTGGGGTAGCTCTTGTCATCTTCTGAACAACAAAATTGGTTTCACCTAAATCCGAGTTTCCTAACTCAAGTTGTTGCATTTTCCATATTGGAGGTTTTACCGGTTTGCTATTTATAGATAGGTAAAACCTTTATTAATTTGTTTCTATCCTACTTTGCTGGACTATGATGTTTCTATGCATATTGTTGTAGAGCTCGTTGTTGTGATTTCAACGAGCCCAAGATCATCGAAATCGGAGTCCGGATGCAAAAGTTATTAAGGTTTTCGTCGGGTGTTTGGGTGTAAACAGGGAGGCCGGCTGCCGCTGGGAGCACTCCGGCACTGCCGCGGGCGATTTTGACCATAACGGTCAGATATTTTGGCCCCTATTTAAGGGGGTCTTCTTCCCCAAAGTTCCTGGTGGTTTTGAGCTCGTTTTGCCCCATTGTTGACCTTCTTTGAGCTTGCTATCTCCCTCTCCCTCCTATGAATCTTGCATCTATTTGAGAGAAAGATAGAGGAGATCTAGATCTACATCTTCACCAATCAAATCCCTCTCTTTGTGAGGGGAATCCACTAGATCTAGATCTTGGAGAAATTTGGTGTTCCTCCTCTTATTTGTTCTTCCTCTCTTATTCCCCCAATAGCTTTTGTAGCTTTGTTGGAATTTGAGAGAGAAGGACTTGAGCATCTTTGTGGTGTTCTTGCCATTGCATTTGGTGCATCGGTTTGAGTTCTCCACGGTGATTCGTGGTGGTGAAAGCAAGAAGGTTGTTACTCTTGGGTTCTTGGAACCCTAGACGGTTTAGTGGCCTTTGTGGCATCTTAGTAGTGTTCTTGGGGACTCCAATTAAGTTGTGGAGAATCTTCAAGGGCAAGGCCTTTGTGGCATCTTTGTGGTGTTCTTGGGGACTCCAATTAAGTTGTGGAGAATCTTCAAGGGCAAGGCCTTTGTGGCATCTTAGTGGTGTTCTTGGGGACTCCAATTAAGTTGTGGAGAATCTTCAAGGGCAAGGCCTTTGTGGCAATTTATTGGGAGCCTCCAATTAAGTTGTGGAGATAGCCCCAAGCTTTGTGCGGGTTCGGTGACCTTCCTAAGGTCCCATAGTGGATCGAGGACATCCCTTTTGGTGGGAATTCTCGAGGAGAATACGGTGGCCCTCGTGCATTTGGAGTGACTTGTCCTCCACACCGCTCCAACGGAGAGTAGCACTCGCAAGAGTGTGAACTTCGGGCTACATCGTTGTCTCCGCGTCACTTCGGTTATTCCTATACCCGAGCTCTTTACTTATGCACTTTACCTTGTGATAGCCATCGTGCTTGAAGTTATATATATCTTGCTATCACATACTTGCTTGTATTGCTTAGCATAAGTTGTTGGTGCACATAGAGGAACCATTGCTTAGAATAAGTTGTTGGTGCACATAGGTGAACCATAGTATATAGGCTTTGGGCTTGACTAAGTAAACACTAGTTTTATTCCGCATTTGTTAAACCCATCTCGTCAAAGTTTTAAATCGCCTATTCACCCCCCCTCTAGGCGACATCCGTGTCCTTTCAAAGCTGTCGACCAGGGAGAGCAAGGGAGCATCACATATAAGCTTTCCAGAAGCAAACCCTAGCTCATTCATCGGCAGGCAACTTGGTAAGTCATCAGAGAACAAGAACACTTAGAACAGGAAGAACACATAGCCAGAACCCTCATCCAGGAACAGCTCAAGCAAGGAACTGTTTTCTGTTGAGAGGCAAACCATGGAGTAGATCAAGCAGCAATCTTACAAGGAGGAGCAGGGCTAGTCACACCAACCATCGAAGCAAAACCTCTACACCAACAAATCATCTAGGAGCTGGAGTGAGGTATAAACCAAATCAGCCTGAGCAAAACTCTGTTTTGCTCATCAATAAGCATACACTTGCATCACAAAAGCAAAGTGGGTATGAAACCCTGTTTGCATCATCATTGGCTACTAAGCCTTTTGGTGCAAGCAAACTAGAGAACAGAAAGTGAGAGATTTCCAAGGGGAACATTGGCATGTCAACCAGATGACATACCAGAGAAATCCAACCTGGATTAATCCCTAATTAGCCATTCTGAAATTCATCTAGCACCTAAAGCCAAGCAAGCCATCAGATATTAGACAGATCCTGTCTATTTTTGTTGTCAACAGTAAAGGTACTGGAAAACCAACATGGTTACTTCCAGTAAAGTATTTCCTAAATCACAGCAAGCCAACACATGTGGGAGCTACCCTAACAGCAAGGAATTGCTGTCAGGGCCACCTCAACCACTATACCAAATTCCACAGAGAAGCCATGCACAATTATCATCACCCAGATGGGTTCAAAAAGGAGCCAGGGTTCCCAACAGATGTTGGTATCCTTCCAGCTCTAGCCAAATTCACTTATATGATCATCACTGCAAGGCAGTTCACATCAGATATCCAGATATCAAGGCAAACTAAGCAGATAAATGAAGCAGGCAGGCTAATGATGCACTGGATCTTGCAGATGACCCAATGGATCATTGCAAGCATTCACTGATGCTTAGACAAGCACTAGCACACACAGGCTAAGCCTGTATGAAGCACAAGCAGCACTGGGGTGCATCAGTGAGTCACTGTGTTGAGCACACATTTGCTCACAAGCAAGAAATTATAAAATGATCATCAGAGCATCACTAGTTCTTGCTACAGGTCACCACAGTCTAGCATAGCATCATCACATAGCTCAGATAAATAAATTAACCATTTAAATGAACAATTGCATCATAGATAAGTGAATAGAGTATTATAAATGTATCCAGAAGCACTCCATCAAGGGATGGAGCTACCAAGTCAGTAGCAATGCTCAATTGAGCATGTCCATGAATTATAGCACAGAGATAGCACACCAGGAGCACTGGCACTTGCCAAAGGCAAGGATCATGTATCATGATCAAGCCAGGGAGTAGTAATTGCCCACACAGGAGAGTCAGGGGCAAGATAGCAACAACAATAACAAATGAATAAAGTAAAGCATCACAATATGCTCATGAGCAAGAGACCATGAGTCGCAACAGCCAGCTACAGAGCACAATAGCATAGCACAGCAGCCAGAATCCATGGCAATTGCACAGCAGGCATACGCATGGCAACAGCAAAGAGCATAGCGGCATACGCACAGTCAGAGCAAGCACGCAACATCACGGCACGGCCACACCTCGTGAGTAGAGGCAGGCCGGTGACCAAGCTAGGAGAGGGAAGAGAGGAGAGGAGAGAAGAAGAGGGGTGGCGCACTACCGTGGACGAGCAGACAGCGCGACCATGGCGGCCACGGCGGCGCACGCCGGAGCGCAGCGCGCCAGGCCATGGCGGCACGTGGCAACACCCGCACCACGGCGGCGAAGCGGCGAAGTCCAAGCACCGGGAGCGCCAGGGACGGCGGGATCGAGCGGATCCCGTAACCCTAGCACCGAGAGGGTCGGCCGAGAGCAGCTGGTCGTCCGCGTCGGATCGACGCGGATAGGATTGACCGCCGTCGTGGGGCGCGTCGATTGCGCACCATGACGAGGGCCAAGTCCGGCGGAGGAGGAGGAGCGGCGACGGCGGAGGCGACGCGGGTCGCGAGAGCGGGTTAGGGTTAGGGTTCGCGCGAGCGAGTGAGAGAGAGAAGAGTGGGGCTGGTCGAGCCAGACCGGGTCGGTTCGACCTAACCAGGTTGCACCGACAGGGGAAATTGTGTCTTTTCACAAATAAACCAAAAATGCTGAAACTTTGAAAATTCATAGAAAAATAAAGATAGCTCTAAAAAAATAATTAAAAATATAAAAATTGATCAGCATAAAATTCCCTATCTAAATAAAATATGAAAGAGAATTTTTGAAGATAATCAAGAATAAGTCTTAATATGATGACTTAGATAATCATTTAAATCACACATATTATTTTCAATAATAAAAATTAAGTCCATTAATGAATTTGGACTTTAAAAACACCTTGACAACATTTCAAGGTTGTATTATTCCCTAAACAGAGTATCCCTAAATTATTCTTAGTATTAACCTTCCACATAAAATAATAAAACACCGGAAGGGGGGAACAACCCTAAAAGCTGAATCATGCATAATTGCTTCTTTAACCATTGCCCTTATCGGACAATGATGCTATTTTTTAACCAGGACAAGGGTCAGTCCACACCATCCAACTGCAACACTTTGCAGTATTCGGCAAGTTCATCGCTTGCTCATGTCATTTGAGTATTTTTACCAAATTACTTGCAAAGTACTATGTTTATCACTATTGCATAAAAAGCAAAACCACTATTTTCATAACTATGAATATGACTAAGTGGTGGGCAATGGAACCATGGATTGAGTTGATATGGTGGAGGTTCCATTGCAAGGGTTTATATCTGATACGCGTAGATGCACACGTCCGTTGGGAACCCCAAGTGGAAGGTATGATGCGTATAGAAGCAAGTTTCCCTCAGTATGAAACCAAGGTTTAATCGAACCAGTAGGAGCCAAGAAGCACGTTGAAGGTTGATGGTCGCGAAATGTGATGCGGCGCAACACCGGGATTCCAACGCCAACTTGCACAACACAACCAAAGTACTTTGCCCCAACGAAACAGTGAGGTTGTCAATCTCACCGGCTTGCTGTAACAAAGGATTAAACGTATCGAGTGGAAGATGTTTGCAAAGAAAACAGTAAAACAAGTAGATTGTATGCTATGGAAAGAATAGGACCGGGTCCACAGTTCACTAGAGGTGTCTCTCCCATAAGATAAAAGCATGTTGGGTGAACAAATTACGGTCGGGCAATTGACAAATAGAGAAAGGCATAACAATGCATATACATGACATGGTAAATATAGTGAGATTTAATTGGGCATTACGACAAAGTACATAGACCGCCATCCAACTGCATCTATGCCTAAAAAGTCCACCTTCAGGTTATCGTCCGAACCCCTCCAGTATTAAGTTGCAAAGCAACAGACAATTGCATTAAGTATTGTGCGTAATGTAATCAACAACTACATCCTTAGACATAGCATCAATGTTTTATCCCTAGTGGCAACAGCACATCACAACCTTAGAACTTTCTGTCACTGTCCCAGGTATCAATGAAGGCATGAACCCACTATCGAGCATAATTACTCCCTCTTGGAGTTAAGAGTAAAAACTTGGCCAGAGCCTCTACTAATAACGGAGAGCATGCAAGATCATAAACAACACATGAACAATAGATTGATAATCACCATAATCATAGTACTCTCTATCCATCGGATCGACAAACACAACATATAGAATTACATATAGATGATCTTGATCATGTTAGGCAGCTCACAAGATCTAACAATGAAGCACAACAAGGAGAAGACGACCATCTAGCTACTGCTATGGACCCATGGTCCAGGGGTGAACTACTCACTCATCACTCCGGAGCGATCATGGCGATGAAGAGTCCTCCGGGAGATGAATCCCCTCTCGGCGGGGTGAGGCGATCTCCTGAATCCCCGAGATGGGATTCGCGGCGGCGGCGTCTCGTAAGGTTTTCCGTATCGTGGCTCTCGATGCTGGGGGTTTCGCGACGGGAGCTTTAAGTAGGCGGAAGGTCAACGCGAGGGGCCACACGAGGGCCCCAGCAGGGGCGCGCGGCCAAGACCTAGGCCGCGCAGCCCCCCTCGCCTCGTGGCCCCACTTCGTTAGGTCTTCGGTCTTCGGAAGCTTCGTGCAAAAATAGGACCCTGGGCGAAAGTTCCAATTCCGAGAATATTTCTTTACTAGGATTTCTGAAACCAAAAACAGCAGAAAACAGCAATGGCTCTTCGGCATCTTGTTAATAGGTTAGTTCGAGAAAATGCATAAATATGACATATAATGTGCATAAAACATGTAGGTATCATCAATAAAGTAGCATGGAACATAAGAAATTATCGATACGTTGGAGACGTATCAGCATCCCCAAGCTTAGTTCTGCTCGAGCAGGTAAAACGATAACAAAGATAATTTCTGAAGTGACATGCCATCATAATCTTGATCATACTATTTGTAAACATATGTAATGAATGCAGCGATCAAAGCAAAGGTAATGACATGAGTAAACAAGTGAATCATATAGCAAAGACTTTTCATGAATAGTACTTCAAGACAAGCATCAATAAGTCTTGCATAAGAGTTAACTCATAAAGCAATAAATCAAAGTAAAGGTGTTGAAGCAACACATAGGAAGATTAAGTTTCAGCGGTTGCTTTCAACTTGTAACATGTATATCTCATGGATATTGTCAACATAAAGTAATATAACAAGTGCAATATGCAAGTATGTAGGAATCAATGCACAGTTCACACAAGTGTTTGCTTCTTAAGGTGGAAGGAGATAGGTAAACGACTCAACAATAAAAGTAAAAGAATGGTCCTTCGCAGAGGAAAGCATCGATTGCTGTATTTGTGCTAGAGCTTTTATTTTGAAAACATGAAACAATTTTGTCAACGGTAGTAATAAAGCATATGAGTTATGTAAATTATATCTTACAAGTTGCAAGCCTCACGCATAGTATACTAATAGTGCCCGCACCTTGTCCTACTTAACTTGGACTACCGGATCTTTGCATGCCATGTTTCAACCAAGTGTCACAAAGGGTACCTCCATGCCGCTGTACAAAGGTCCAAGGAGAATGCTCGCATTTCGGATTTCTCGCTTTTGATTATTCTCAACTTAGACATCCATACGGGACAACATGGACAACAGATAATGGACTCCTCTTTAATGCATAAGCATGTAGCAAAGTTATTATTCTCATATGAGATTGAGGATATATGTCCAAAACTGAAACTTCCACCATGGTTCATGGCTTTAGTTAGCGGCCCAATGTTCTTCTCTAACAATTTTGCATGCTCCAACCACTAAAATGATAGACCTTCAGACAAGACGGACATGCATAGCAACTCACATGATATTCAACAATAGTTGATGGCGTTCCCCAGAAACATGGTTATCGCACAACAAGCAACTTAATAAAATATAAAGTGCATAAGTACATATTCAATACTACGATAGTTTTTAAGGCTATTTTGTCCCATGAGCTATATATTGCAAAGGTGAATGATGGAATTTTAAAGGTAGCACTCAAGCAATTTACTTTGGAATGGCGGGTAAATACCATGTAGTAGGTAGGTATGGTGGACACAAATGGCATAGTGGTTGGCTCAAGGATTTTGGATGCATGAGAAGTATTCCCTCTCGATACAAGGTTTAGGCTAGCAAGGTTATTTGAAGCAAACTCAAGGATGAACAAGTGCAGCAAGACTCACATAAAAGACATATTGTAAACATTATAAGACTCTACACTGTCTTCCTTGTTGTTCAAAACTCAATACTAGATATTATCTAGACCTTAGAGAAACCAAATATGCAAATCAAATTTTAGCAAGCTCTATGTATTTCTTCATTAATGGGTGCAAAGCATATGATGCAAGAGCTTAAACATGAGCACAACAATTGCCAAGTATCACATTATCCAAGACATTTTTAGAATTACTACATGTAGCATTTTCCAATTCCAACCATATAACAAATTAACGAAGAAAAACCTTGAACATTATGAGTAAAGCCTAAGGACACATGTGTCCATATGCAACAGCGGGCGTGTCTCTCTCCCACAAAGTGAATGCTAGGATCCATCTTATTCAAACAAAAACAAAAACAAAAACAAACCGACGCTCCAAGTAAAGAACACCAGATGTGACTGAATAAAAATATAGTTTCGGGGAGGAACCTGATGTTGTTGATGAAGAAGGGGATGCCTTGGGCATCCCCAAGCTTAGGCTTGAGTCTTCTTAAAATATGCAGGGATGAACCACGGGGCATCCCCAAGCTTAGAGCTTTCACTCCTCTTGATCTTAGTATATCATTCTCCTCTCTTGACCCTTGAAAACTTCCTTCACACCAAACTTCAAGCAAACTCATTAGAGGGTTAGTGCATCATTAATAATTCACACATTCAGAGGTGACACAATCATTCTTTTCACTTCTGGACATTGCATAATGCTACTGGACATTAATGGATCAAAGAAATAAATCCAACATAGCAAAAGAGGCAATGCGAAATAAAAGGCAGAATCTGTCAAAAACAGAACAGTCCGTAAAGACGAATTTATAAATGGCACCAGACTTACTCAAATGGAAAAACTCAAAACTAATGAAAGTTGCGTACATATCTGAGGATCACGCTCGTAAATTGGCAGATTTTTTCGAATTTTCTACAGAGAATTATGCCCAGATTCGTGACAGACAGCAATGCTGTTTCTGCGCAGCGATCCCAAATATAACATCAACTTTGACATAGAAACTTTACTTGGCACAAAAACATGATAAGGAGAGGTTGCTACAGTAGTAAACAACTTCCAAGACTCAATAAAAAAAAATTGCTGTAGGTAAAAACATGGGTTGTCTCTCATAAGCGCTTTTCTTTAACGCCTTTCAGCTAGGCGCAGAAAGTGCAAATCAAGTAACATCGAGAGTAGAAGCATCAACATCATAGCTTGTTCTAATAATAGAATCAAAAGGCAACTTCATTCTCTTTCTAGGGAAGTGTTCCATACCTTTCTTGAGAGGAAATTGATATTTAATATTACCTTCCCTCATATCAATAACAACAGTTCGAAGAAAAGGTCTTCCCAACACAATTGGACAAGATGCATTGCATTCGATATCCAAGACAACAAAATCAACGGGACAAGGTTATTGTTAACCGTAATATGCACATTATCAATCCTCCCCAAAGGTTTCTTTTTGACATTATCGGCAAGATTAACATCCAAATAACAATTCTTTAATGGTGGCAAGTCAAGCATATCATAAATCTTTTTAGGCATAACAAATACTTGCACCAAGATCACATAAGGCATTACATTCAAAGTCATTGAATTTCATTTTAATGATGGGCTCCCAACCATCTTCTAACTTTCTAGGAATAGAAGTTTCAAGTTTTAGTTTCTCTTCTCTAGCTTTTATGAGAGCATTTGTAATATGTTTTGTAAAGGCTAAATTTATAGCACTAGCATTAGGACTTTTAACAAGTTTTTGCAAGAACTTTATAACTTCAGAGATGTGGCAATCATCAAAATCTAAATCATTATGAGCTACAGCAATGGGATCATTATTCCCAAGGTTGGAAAAAATTTCAGCAGTTTTATCACAAGCAGTTTCAGCAGTTTTAGCAATTTCAGGCAGTTTTGTACGCTTTGCACTAGGAGTAGAAACATTGCCAACACCAATTATTTTACCATTGATAGTAGGAGGTGCAGCAACATGTGGAGAATTAGCATTACTAGTGGTGGTAATAGTCCAAACTTTAGCTACATTATTCTCTTTAGCTAGTTTTTCATTTTCTTCTCTATCCCACCTAGCACGCAACTCAGCCATTAATCTTATATTCTCATTAATTCTAACTTGGATGGCATTTGCTGTAGTAGTAATCTTATTATCAAGATCATTATTAGGCATAACTTTCAACTTTAAAAGATTAACATCGGAGGCAAGCCTATCAACTCTAGAAGCGATAGTATCAATTTTATCAAGCTTTTCCTCAACAGATTTGTTAAAAGCAGTTTGTGTACTAATAAATTCTTTAAGCATGGCTTCAAGACCAGAGGGTACACTTCTATTATTGTTGTAAGAATTCCCATAAGAATTACCATAACCATTACCATTAGTAGAAGGATATGGCCTATAGTTATTACCGAGTTGTTCCTATAAGCATTGTTGTTGAAATTATTATTTTTAATGAAATTCACATCAACATTTTCTTCTTGAGCAACCAATGAAGCTAAAGGAACATTATTTGGATCAACATTAGATCTACCATTCACAAGCATAGACATAATCACATCAATCTTATCACTCAAGGAAGAGGTTTCTTCAACAGAATTTACCTTCTTACCTTGTGGAGCTCTTTCCGTGTGCCATTCAGAGTAATTCACCATCATATCATCAAGAAGTTTTGTAGCCGCCCCAATGTGATGGACATAAAGGTACCTCCAGCAGCTGAATCCAATAAATTCCGCGAAGAAAAATTTAGTCCTGCATAGAAGGTTTGGATGATCATCCAAGTAGTCAGTCCATGGGTTGGGCAATTCTTTACCAAAGTTTTCATTCTCTCCCATGCTTGAGCAACATGTTCAGTATCTAATTGTTTAAAATTCATTATGCTACTTCTCAAAGAAATTATTTTAGCGGGAGGATAATATCTACTAATAAAAGCATCCTTGCATTTAGTCCATGAATCAATACTATTCTTAGGCAAAGATAGCAACCAATCTTTAGCTCTTCCTCTTAATGAGAAAGGAAACACTTTCAATTTAATAATATCACCATCTACATCTTTATACTTTTGCATTTCACAAAGTTCAACAAAATTATTGAGATGGGCAGCAGCATCATCAGAACTAGCACCAGAAAATTGTTCTCTCATGACTAGATTTAGCAAAGCAGGTTTAATTTCAAAGAATTCTGCTGTAGTAGCAGGTGGAGCAATAGGTGTGCATAGGAAATCATTATTATTTGCATTTGTGAAGTCACACAACTTAGTATTTTCGGGGTTGGCCATTTTAGCAACGTAAATAAAGCAAACTAGATAAAGTAAATGCGAGTAACTAAATTTTTTGTGTTTTGATATAGAGAGCAAGACAGTAAATAAAGTAAAACTAGCAACTAATTTTTTTGTGTTTTGATTTAGTGCAGCAAACAAAGTAGTAAATAAAATAAAGCAAGACAAAAACAAAGTAAAGAGATTGAGAAGTGGAGACTCCCTTGCAGCGTGTCTTGATCTCCCGGCAACGGCGCCGAAATTTAGCTTGATACGCGTAGATGCACACGTCCGTTGGGAACCCCAAGTGGAAGGTATGATGCGTATAGAAGCAAGTTTCCCTCAGTATGAAACCAAGGTTTAATCGAACCAGTAGGAGCCAAGAAGCACGTTGAAGGTTGATGGTCGCGAAATGTGATGCGGCGCAACACCAGGGATTCGCGCCAACTAGGAACCTGCACAACACAACCAAAGTACTTTGCCCCAACGAAGAGTGAGGTTGTCAATCTCACCGGCTTGCTGTAACAAAGGATTAAACGTATCAGTGGAAGATGTTTGCAAAGAAAACAGTAAAACAAGTAGATTGTATGCTATGGAAAGAATAGGACCGGGGTCCACAGTTCACTAGAGGTGTCTCTCCCATAAGATAAAAGCATGTTGGGTGAACAAATTAGTCGGGCAATTGACAAATAGAGAAAGGCATAACAATGCATATACATGACATGGTAAATATAGTGAGATTTAATTGGGCATTACGACAAAGTACATAGACCGCCATCCAACGCATCTATGCCTAAAAAGTCCACCTTCAGGTTATCGTCCGAACCCCTCCAGTATTAAGTTGCAAAGCAACAGACAATTGCATTAAGTATTGTGCGTAATGTAATCAACAACTACATCCTTAGACATAGCATCAATGTTTTATCCCTAGTGGCAACGACATCACAACCTTAGAACTTTCTGTCACTGTCCCAGGTATCAATGAAGGCATGAACCCACTATCGAGCATAATTACTCCCTCTTGGAGTTAAGAGTAAAAACTTGGCCGAGCCTCTACTAATAACGGAGAGCATGCAAGATCATAAACAACACATGAACAATAGATTGATAATCACCATAATCATAGTACTCTCTATCCATCGGATCCGACAAACACAACATATAGAATTACATATAGATGATCTTGATCATGTTAGGCAGCTCACAAGATCTAACAATGAAGCACAACAAGGAGAAGACGACCATCTAGCTACTGCTATGGACCCATGGTCCGGGGTGAACTACTCACTCATCACTCCGAGGCGATCATGGCGATGAAGAGTCCTCAGGAGATGAATCCCCTCTCCGGGGTGCCGGAGCGATCTCGAATCCCCGAGATGGGATTCGCGGCGGCGGCGTCTCGTAAGGTTTTCCGTATCGTGGCTCTCGATGGGGGTTTCGCGACGGGAGCTTTAAGTAGGCGGAAGGTCAACGCGAGGGCCACACGAGGGGCCGGGGCGGGCCGCGCGGCCAAGACCTAGGCCGCGCCGGCCACCCCCTGCCTCGTGGCCCCACTTCGTTAGGTCTTCGGTCTTGGAAGCTTCGTGCAAAAATAGGACCCTGGCGAAAGTTTCGTCCAATTCCGAGAATATTTCTTTACTAGGATTTCGAAACCAAAAAAGAAAACAGCAAGCGGCTCTTCGGCATCTTGTTAATAGGTTAGTTCCAGAAAATGCATAAATATGACATATAATGTGCATAAAACATGTAGGTATCATCAATAAAGTAGCATGGAACATAAGAAATTATCGATACGTTGGAGACGTATCAATATCCATCTAGGATTAAACAACAAATGTCGTCCAGTGATTCTTGTGCCGTATAACCAGTGTTTACCATAAGATCTGGAGTGGGACGGAGTAGTCAAAAGTGTTTCCACCTCGTTCATCAACGGATGCTCATTACCGGGTGCACATGATCTCGAGAGACATGATGCAGGGGTGGGAACCCGTAGAAGTCCCAACGGGAATGAGGTCTATGATGGGTTGCAAGGCCGGCGAATGTATGGTAGAGCCCTGCATTGTCGTCGTGGTCGGGGCCCACCTTAATTGGCGTAAGTGAACCGGCGTGGACCCAGGGTCGGAGATTGCAACAAAGGGTGGGTGTTCGAGGTAGCGGAGGAACATGATTGACTAGGACCTTATACCGGGCCTCACACCAAAGGAAGTGTGGACGGGAAAGCTGCCTGGCACCAAGGTTAAGATCTCTTATGGGTAAAGTAACACACCTCTGCAGAGTGTAACGAATTGTGACCGTCACTCCTTGTTCGGGATTTGGAACTGCGAACGCGGAAAGGAACTCCATGAAGTTCTAGTAAACCGGTGAAGGCTGACGGACATAGTTCTTCTGAATAAAAACAACCTTTTGAAGAAATGTTTATCAAAACTTGCATTGGTATTGGACTTTCTGGTCTAATACCGTAGCTAGTGCATTAAACACCTCTTCCCTATAATATGAACTTGTTGAGTACGCTCGTACTCATACCACTCTTAAATCCCTGCTTAGATTGTCGAACCATCCGGAGGAGGACAACGACAACCTGAAGGAGCCGACATCATCGGCTATGAAGAACCAGATCTATCTGGAGGTGTCGAAGGTGTAGACTACCTCATAGTCTACGGAACCGGGGAGGGTTCCGGAGAAGGACAAGCTTAGACCGTTAAGCAGTAGTAGTAGTATCCGAGCAGTACGAACCCTTAGTACTTTACCGCTCGAGGGGATAAATGTATAACTTAGTAAGACTCCTGTATTATAAGTTAAGTTGGGTTCGCCTCGAACCCGGAGTATTCCTCTTAGAACCCAAGAGGAGCTCTGAGGTGATATGTATGTTTGGCTTGTAATAATAAATGTATGAGTTATGGACTTGCTATGTTCTGTTGTACTACTCGAGGGATGTAATATTTGCGATTGGTACTTGCGAATGTTATATCAACGCAGCATACTACAACATGCAGTGGTATGCAGGGTCACCACAGGCGTGGCGCGCACGGCGGCGGCCATGGGCGAGCCCGGGCATGGCGGCCACGGGAGAGCCCTGTCGAGCCCCTCCACGGCGCAGATGAAGCTCCAGGTGAGCGCCGCTCTCGGCACGCGCGGGCACGGGCACATCTGGACGCGGGGAAGGAGGGCGGCCGCTCACCGGCGTGCAGCGCTCTCCCAACAGCCGCACGGCGACGCTGGGGGCGGCCTGGACCTCCGGCGTGGCGTGGCGCAGCGACCTCCGGGGTGGCGTGCCGAGCGCGACCTCCGGCGTGCCAACTAGTACTACTAGAGGAAGAAGGAGGAGAAATAATTATTTGGGTCAGAGGGTTGGGCGTTCAGTGCGATCCAAACGGATTCACGGACCGAAACGTTGTCCGCGTGTCCGCGCGACGACCCAAACGACCCGAAGCGGACGTCCGTTTGGGTCGCGCGGTTGGAGATGCCCTTATGGTTTTGGAAGGGGGGGCTGTAGCCCACTTTCATCTCCAAGGCGCTCCGCCCAGTTGCTGCGACTAGTCTTAGGACTACTTTGTTGCTAAGCACCAGGACAAATACGGTTGCTGGACAGCTGCGAGTGAGTCATTAACTTAACCGTGTCCAAATCGTGGTTCTTGAAAGCAACTTCCCCCAAAACAAGGGAGAAACGTGGCCCTGATCAAGTCCTCACTCATCAGCATCTCTACACGCGGCAGGGACCGGCAAACCCCTCCTGTCCCCTTCCACCCCCCGCTGTCCTCCCAACATCTCAATTCGAACTCGAGAACCTCCGTCCGGCCGGGGCCATATCTGGTTGACGCATCTATCACTGCCTCCCGGCCTCTCCCTCAAATCGAACCAGCCACCACCAGAAAGTGACATCCACCGGGACCGGAAGAACCTAGGCAGGAGGAGGCCATGGCGCTCGGGTGGTTCAAGGGCGTGCAGCTGCAGGCGCAGAGCGCGCGGGCGTACCAGTGGAGGTGGGAGGAGAAGGCGGGCCTCGTGGTCGCCCTCCTCGACGACGCGCTCTTCCACGTCCTCTACGCCGCCGAGGCCGTCGTCCTCTCCGCCGCGCTCTGCGGCTTCTTCCTCTGCTGCGGCTGCCACATTTGATCTGATCTGGTCTGATCTGTGTGCCCGACGACCTGATCCGTCGCCGCGGGAGGCGGCCGTCGTAACTCCGAAGCTCTCGGTGGATGGAATGGATCCTAGTGATCCTCGTGATGCCTGTTCTGTTTTTTTTTCCTTCCCTTCCGTCTCTTTTCTTTTTTTCTTTTCCGTTGAGAGAACACAGAGTGTTGCTGTCTCTCTGTTCGCTTCCGGAGCTAAATTTTGTAGGGTGATGTCTGGTACCAAATCTTGAGTTCTGTTTTTAGATGTTTCACTGTTGAGTTCAATGTACAGTAGCAGTCTCAGGTGTTCTCGTGAACTCTTTTAAGAATTCGTGCTCCTTCGTGGCCCCAAGCCTCCCGATGGTCTGTTTCGCTCGAGTTCTCAAAGCTTATGCTGTTAACAAGCAAGAGAATCACAAGTCCTGTTGCAGTGCATAAATACATATCTTTGTTTGTGTATAACTTTGGCAGAATTTACCAAAGCCAGAGGATAAAATGGAGTTGGAGAAAGATAATATCAGACGTAAATACGTAATGGTCCAAGATCTCCGGTGGAGGGAGCTGTTATACCCTAAAACCCATAAACAAGCACACATGAGAGAGAGCGAAATAGTCAAAACTTTTGATATAAGTTTTATCACCACTCCCTCATCTTTTGACTTCCAATTATTTCAAGAAGTGGACTTGACAAGCATGTCCTCTTTGTCATGGGGCATAGATCTTGACAATTTCTTTCCTTGTTGATATCCTACTAATTCCTTAATTAGCTCAAGGCTATGCTCGGCTCTTTCTTGACCATGACTCGCGAGAAGTGTAACATTGCAAGTAGGTTGAAAATGGTACTGTTTCGAAAGGGATGCAAAACAAAAATAAGTCGGAGGAACAAATGCCGAAGCAAAAATTCACCGAAAACAGAAGGACATGTACACTAAAAATATATATTTTGTCGCGATGCGACAAAATTACAATACCTTGGTCCTTAAAAAAATAAGGTTTTACCGACAACAAAACAAAGTATGGTCATAACTTCACACATAGTAATCATTAATCTACCAGGAGTGTGATTGCCGAAGAACCCGAAATCCATCCTTCAACAAAAGAGAAGACCAATCAAAGAGTAAATCTTGGAGCATGCAAAGATGGGGATCAGATTGGCAAAAGTAGACTTAATGACTTCATCATCATCATCATCGAGTTTGGTGTGATTGTGCTATTCTTGCTTTTCCTTTTTATGTGTATATAATCATTTTCATGTAGCATGCAATGACAACAATAATATAACCAAGTGGATAACCTCACCACATGAGGTAAAAGGTAACCACATCGAGAACAATCGATCGTGCAACCAAGCACCAAAGATTACATCACTCTAACCAACCACAAATGAAACCAACCAAACAATGGCAATAATTTATATTCTCATGCATGGGCAATGTTTTTTGTATGATCTTTTTTTTGAATGATCATGCATGAGCACTGGCGGAGCTACGTGCAGTTCAGGGGGGCCGCCGCCCCCCCCAGCCTAGGAGCATTCTCTGAAGAAACAATAGATAATTGGCCCATTCGCCCCCCAAAGTTGGCCCAAACCATGCTATTTTGCCCCTCTAAGCCTATTGCCCCCCCCCCAAATGATCAGCCCAAGCTCCGCCACTGTGCATGAGCAATGTAGTCTATGTAGACAATCAAACACGTACTGCATATGACCTACTAGGCTCCCACAAGTCATGGGGCCAAAGTGCATGCAAAACATAAGAGAAACCCAAATGGCTAAGATGTATCTATAATCTCAATTTATCAGTGATGCTTTTGTAAAGCATACATTTTTTTTCGAACAAAGAAGGGTCTCAAAGGATCTGAGAAATAGATTTCCAGATGAGTGGGTTTACAATTACAAATAGAAAATACAACACGGTCCTCGCTTTTTTTTTACAAAAAACAAACCTAAAAAAAGGTAAAAATGCAAATCTAGCCCTTCTCTACGGCTGTTGTGCCGAGATCTCAAGGCACGACCACCCACCTTGGCATCAGGGACTATGCCACTTGGAGCGAGTCATGTGTTGGTGTCTCGCCGTAGTCGAAGATCTTCCTGTTCTTCCCAAGGAACTCTAGATCTCGACGGCTCACCCTCTCTCCCCCCCAACCATCACGAACAAATCGGGTGAAATCACCAACATAAGGAGCCCCACCGCACTTCAATGAGGCCTCAACGGATCGCCCCCAACAACAAGCCTCCACCTCAGAAGCTCGTTTGAGAGAGTTGTCGACGACCGTCCAACATCGCACGAAGGCACCAGAGTGACTAGATTCCATGGCATCATGCCAAGCACCACAAAGGCAACCCAAGCACAAACCCTAGACCTAGCCCTGCATCTAATATGGCCAGAGGAGACATGACCGCCCCTCCTTCCCCACTCTACTCGATGGAGCCGACGAAGGGAGGAGCCGGGAGAGTGAATAACAACTCTCAGGGGAGTAGAGTCGAGGAGAGCGAGAGGAAGAACGAGAAAATACACTGCAATTTCCCTCTTGGTAGAATTTTTTCGAACTGAAGAATACACTTTCTAGGAAAGACCCAGGAAAGGAAAGAATTGAACACCTCGACGTTGTCGGAAAAAAAGAAGTATCGAGCAGCTCTGTGCTGTGAATGAGACAGGGAGATCGAGCGGCCGTACCAACGGACGGTGATTCCAGGGCTCAGAGCGGCCCCACATTCGCATCGCCAGGTTCCAGCCGGACATCCCACCGGGATCGACCAAGGTCCCGGGAGCTTTCCAATCCAACAGGCGCTGCCTCCCTCCTCCTCCAGTCAATTCCTCCACCACCACCACCACCACCCCCGCCTCCGGCCGAGCTCGTCCCCTCCGCTCCGCCCCAATCCTCGCCGGAACCCTAGCCCCGGGCCTCCCACCCGCCCGCCCCGGGATGCGCCGCCCGGCGCCCCGCTGATCCTCAGCGAAGCTCCTCGTCCGCCGGCATGGGCCGCTACGGGCTCCTCCGCGACGACGCCCCCGGGGGCTGCCTGCCGCTGCCGATAATCGCGGCCGAGACCGCGCTCGCTGCCATCGACGCCGCCATTGCTGCCGCCGCCTTCGTGCAGGTGCGTCGATTCAATCTCGTCTCCCGTGTCCTTCTATCTATGCTCGCGGATTGGATTTGTGATTGGTTAACGGGCAGCCGATGCGCATTTGGCCGTTCGGTGGCAGCTGAGGCGGGGAATGGGGTAGCGCGAGCTTCTGTGTACGGCTATTTTGCTCGCTCGGCCGGGTAGGCAATGCGATAAGCCAGCTGCCTGTTTTACTAGGTGTTGTTACTACATGCGTCGGATCCACAAGCATCATCTGTGGCTTACCGACCAGCAGCGACGAGGTTGTTGGGGTCCAAATATGTCACACGAGATAACCATTTGCGGAATTTGATAAAGATCAATGAAATTCAGGCCCTGTTTGGATTGGATGAGCTCCACTCCACCCTTTTCCGCCTTTTCAGCTCTAGAACTTACCTCCACCTATTACCAGGACTGCTTGAGAAACTCTGGAGCTATATGAAACTGCTTGGCAAACACGTTAGCTCAAGATTCATTTCAAGGGTTGATATTCTTCTTACGAGTATTTCAATGGTTGATTTATGTACGCTTGAATGATCCTATTTCACCCTCTCAAAAACTCAATTGCTGCATGGTACCTTTTTTTTCTGGGTGCATATTACAGCTTGTGCCTTGCGCCGATGACAAGTGTTCATAAATCAGGTTCATCACTGAATTCGACAATCACAATTGCAGTTGCGTGAATAAAATGCATGCCATAGGCATGTCACAGAAGAGCCTAATATGGGTTGCAAGCTCGTTACGGAAAGTATGCATAGACTTCTCATTCAAAGTCTGATGTCAAAGCATCTGAGATTTTTCGTATTATTTGTACCTGGATGGGGGTGGTTAGGACATAACATTGGTCTCATTGGCACCTTTGGAAATGTTGATGTCCAGTTTAGTCCCCGCGTATGTAGTTTGTGAAGTGACAAGGTAGCTGCAACAATCATTTTCTTGCTTGTCCATCAGATAATTACACATCTATAGCAAAATTTGCAACTTCGTCTTCAGCACACCAAATTCCCATTCAGCCACATTACACACAAATAAGTGCAACTCTATTGAACTTTCCCTTTGGAGTAAATTGGCTTCACAACGCTATGAAACTCAGGAACATATCTCTCACCCTGGATGGTCTACTTGTAATAGTGGCCTTTAACACGAGGTAACTTAATTCAATGCAAGTGACCATTGAAGAGACAAAATCCTCCATAAGGCAGTGGATTACCTTTTGGGGGATGCAGGAAGACATCTCGATATACTCTCATAGCATGACATAACACTTGTGTCATGCATGGTACCTGGCTGATCAATTGGTGCATATGTGAAACTCACTTTCTGTGATGCAATGCCTGACCTTCCAATGCATCTCACTTGTTGATCACCAGGAACGAATGCCCGAATATGAGTACCATCTAGTGCACCAATGCAATCCTTGAGGTGTGGATAGACCCTTCAATCACCTCTTATCCACTGATGGACATCATGAAATTTTGGATCCTTAGGTTTTAAATAATCAGTCACCCTCTTGACCACACAATGAAGAACCACGTCAAACATCATGCTAATAGTCTCACCAAAGTGTTTGAACAGATTTTACGTTCTTCTAATCGATTCACACCAACCATTGGTCGACAGAAAAATTGAAGCGACGTCAGGTCATACCTTCTAACCAACAAGCTGTGTAGGTCAAAGAACAGATGGTTGTTGTCTTGTCATCCGGGTAATGTCTCCTGGAGTGGACAGTGTCTCTCTTACTAATATCAATAGGGTAATAGGCTATAGTGTACAAATAAGGTGTAGAATTTTGGATGGAATAGAGTAGAATATGGGATGGAGTTACATGTAGAACATAGTCTGGCAGCATTTTCCTGTGCATTTTCCCCTAATTCCATTATTTATATCTTATATTTTAAATTCCGTTTACCAAGAATCACTGTGCTTATAATTTTGCAGTTGGCACGAATTCACAGGCACAACCAGCAACATGGATGGACACGGCAAAAGGTATGCAAAACAATTTGATTGGTGTTCATGCTGTCCAGCCGCCTAACATTGACATACAAGGACTTTTGATTGCTCTAAATGTGTTGATGGTTAATTGGTTAGCATGAATAAGTACTTACTAGGCCCATCTATTTAAAATTTTCTGCATGATAAAAAATTCCTTCTGCAACATGCGGGGTCTCTGTGTAGTTGCTTTAGATTACCAAATGACTACTTCCTCCGTTCCATATTAATTGTCGCAGATTTGTCTAGATACACATGTACGCAGACACGTTTTAGTGTGTAGATACATGCGAATCTAGACAAATCTGCGACAGTTAATATTGGAAGTGTGTAGATATATGCGATTTATTTTGGAAGCAACAGTGACAAGGTTTCTTGCATGTGATAAGTCGAGTCGCAACAATAATTAGGGTATTGGGTTTTCATACCAGAGCTCAGTATGATGATACAATGAACTGGTGTTTTGACTTTAATTTCAATCTGAGCTATGATCTCAGCTGCCAAATCTTTAACAGCATATTACATCTCTTGCAGATATTTCATTTAATGATTGGCCTATGCAACACAGGTGAGACAAGTATTAATACAATATTTTTTTTAGCCATTTTGTACCTTTAGTTCCGATATTATTTCCCTTTGTTGGTGTACATTGGAAATTCCCGCAAAACGTAGTTTGTAGTTAATGGATTTCTCAAGTGTTCAATATGGTTGCTACCATTCAATTTGTAATTCATGCTAACTTGACTTGCTACTATTCAAGCTTTGATTATGTGCCTGATTGCTTTATGGTACCAGTGACAATAAACCTAGAGAGTTTTCTAGTATACCAATTTTCTTCTGGTAGGTTTGATGCATGCACAATAATTTGACTGAGGATAGCTGTACTGATTACTGCCTAATTAATAATAATTTTCTTTATTGTTGTTGTAACTTCGTAGGCAAAAAGAAACATTATTCTGGTCATGCTGTTTCTTCTTGATTAACAAGCATGTTGTGTCGCAACTCACAAGTGGAGTTGAAATACCCCCTGCAGTGCAGAAGGCTTTTCATATTAGTGCATGATTAATTCTAAATCTACTTGTAACTTAAAAATATAAAGGAGCATGCTATTTTAGTTATTCTAGTACTTTACTGTCGACCAGTATGTCCTTTTGTAGGCAACCAGTACGTCCTTCGTAAGTGCGTTTGCCATAGTTCTTGCAAAATGATTTTCATTTTTGACATATTTTCAGAATAAAAGTGCATGTGGTTGTTTTAGTAATTAAACAACATAACCATGCACAGTATCTTTTTTTTTTGTATCCATCGACGGTGTTCCTTGCATTTTTCATGACTTGCATCTTTAGTACTGACTTCCATTCTTTCAATCACTTGGCAGTATTCCTTGCGTATTTCATATCTACCATCATCGCTACTTGTCAGAGATGGGTTTGTTGGGTACATGGATGTGGATTTGTTCTTATGGGTATGCTGTCCTGGATGTTTAGCTTTTCTATTGTCCTTCTACTTTTATCCACTTGAGCTGTCTTATCTTATCTTGTTTTTAATCATTTAAGAGTTAAAATTATAATTGTTTTGCAGCTAGTCCACAGATATTGCTTCTCGCTTCTTTTCTACTATTGCTGTCATTCTGGTGAGTCAGAGTATTTTCTTTTGGTACATAGTTAGGCGGATTATACATGGAGGCTGGAGCTGTGGTAGTTGTTAAAATAATGAATCATAAGGGTTCCCTTTGGACTTTCCCTATATTTTGTACTATGCTTGATATATCTCGTTGAAAGAAAGGTCAACTGGAGCACATAGCACCCAGGAAAAGTGCATAGGTGAGACAAACGCGGGTTGAGAAAACAGGATTATCATAATCCACAACGATGCCAAATGCAGCTTAAGAGCATCCCCAACCGTTGGGGCTCCCCAGGCCGAAATCCGGCGCTATTTAGCGCCGGATGGATGTAATTTTAGGCCCGGAGAGCCCATTTTCCCAGCGGCGAGCCAGGGATGGATGAATTCTTTTGATAAATAACGGCGAATTCGGACAAAACAAGGCGAAATTCGTTCAAACAAAAGCGAAATTTAAAGGTATTTAACATACGTAGGCTAGTTCGTACATATATAGGCCGAATTCGCATATATTTGAATTCGGCCAGATGGAAACATAAACTAAAAAGTACTACATGTTGTCGTCGCTCGAGTTCCCGGCGTTCGGCGCCGCCGGCGCATCCCCAGGGGAGGGGAGTTGCGGCCTCGATGTGCGAGCACACGGGCGAGTGTGCGGCCCGGCGCACCCCACCGGCGGCGGCGTTATTGTGCTGGAGGAGGAGGAGGAGTCGAAGGCTGCGAGTTCCCGTTCGTGCGGAGACGGAAGAACTCGTTCCACGCGTCGTAGTTGTCGGCGCGGTACCGCTCCTCGCGCGTTGCTTGAGGTGAAGCGGCGTCGAGCTCGTCGCCTCCCACCGTCCCACCGGAGCGGTGGGATCGGGACCACCCCCGCGCTCGGGCGCCATCCTCGGGCACGCGTCCGGCGGCGCCGGGTAGCTCGCCATGTGCAGGAGTCCCGCCTCCCCCGGTGTAGGGAACGGTGGCGAAGCCGTTGTTCGCCGCGCCGTGACCCGCCATTGCTCGTGGTGGAGGTGGATTGGAGAAGGGTTGGGGAGAGGAGGGAGACGGCGTTGGTGAATGCGGCGAGACGCGGTAGGTTCCGCGATAAATAGAGGGAGTCGCGCGTGAATTCGAGGCGAAGCAACGCGTCCGGCGAAGTCTGACCGGCGGCAGGCTTTTGAAGCGCGCATAAGACGATTGGCCTCTGTCGCTGACAAGTTGGGGCCACCACCCGCGGGAAGTTTCTCGATGTTTCGCGCGCTTTTGTTTCGTCCGGAGTCCCCGAGCGCTGGCGGGGATGACTGGGCTCGCGGACGGATGAAAGCCCCGGCGCGAGGTTCGGGGCGGCTGGGCCGTTTCGTCCATCCGGATGAAAAAAGGGCGTCCTGGGGGCTCGTCGGGAGACGGCTGGAGATGCTCTAAGTAATCAGACTTTGCGCTTTCACACAACAAGGCTGTTCCATAACAAAGGAGAGACATTGAGTTGCCTCTTACACCCCATTGGAGGACAAGTGGACTTTTAGATGATCCCTCTCCATAGATACCTCCCAGTATGGGAGCTTTGTCACAAGCTGACATTGGGCCTGCTTGTTGTTGATATAGAAGGCATTCTTATTCTCACTTCATCTAGTCCTAAAAAAGACTCGTCTTACTCTTACTTCGCATGGGTATACTCTCGTCCTTTTGTACAGGCCAAAGGCATATAAACGCCACTTCTTATTCAACTAAATTGTATACCATATCTCATCAATAGAAAATATTCACTCCCCCATAAGAACCACCTCACCTTGAGGCCTCCCACGCTGTACCTGCATAACCTCCTTTTTTTCTTCTGACAAACTCGCCCACTCTTAAATTAGCAGCACATTAAGCAATTACTCTAATGGAATCCTCTCTAGCGCCAATGGTAACCAACTGTCAGGATGATATCTATCCATGCTTGTATCTATCTATATGCGACATGGGTACAATAGCAGTTTTATAGTATTTTGATTCTTCTAGAAATTGTGCTCTTTTGCTTGCATGATAACACAAATCGTTTATAGTTTCCTTACTCTCCCTGATAGTTAATTTTTCTGATGATGTGATGAAGTCTTGGTGTTTCACTTCCATGTTTCTGTTTTCTTGTTCACAAATGCAAATGCTTTTTTTATATATATATTTCTAAAAAGTGGTTTTACAGGGTTGACCTGTGCCATCAGACAAATGATGAAGATGAAGATGATGTAAGGAGTCACCATGAAGCTTTACTAGACAAAACAAAAACAAAACCTGGCACTCGTCCTACTGATATTCGTCGGAAGTGTTTCTCAGGGATACAGCTTGGAAGCCGGCAAAAATTTGTGATATTGGTAAGCTTGTTTCCATCATTAAAATCACTGGCTAATTTGCCATGACTTTCTTCTTATCTCTGGCTCACACAGATCACAATATTGCCGGCATATGTGCCTTTTATACATTAGACACAGTGCTTGGAGGTTTTTTCCTCATCATATTTGCATAGTGCTTCTACCATGATATAATATCTGTTATGCAGCACCTTTTACTGGCCTATTATTTTTCTTGCAGGTGCTTGTCCTGTCATTTGCTGTTATGCTCACCTTTGCCATCCTCATATGGCTTGGCAGGGGAGAAAATCCGATTGATTCATCAGTACTGAAAAAGGTATTATTTAATGCTGCATTTTGCTCTTACCTAACATACATCCTTAAAAAACAAATTTCAAGGTTTATATCCCTAATGTGTTGCAATACTGCACAAAAAGCTAAAATATGAAAGAGCCCTGTAAATGTAGTATAAAGTGAGAGTTTGGTCTCCACCCATAGAATAACTCCCATAACCAGTGGTGAAAGAAATGAATGATAAGCTTGTCAAAATCACCCAGAAAGTTCCACTTGAAAAAGGAAAACAAAAAGGTCGCTGTTAGCAATCAATTCTCTTTCCTCTAGCATGCCCAACACATAACCTTCCTTGAGCTATTCTTCAGTCTATAAGATAGGTTCTACCACTCGAGATCATGTCTTGTGGATGGGTTGGTTAGGCTGGCGCGCTGTTCCCCTTTTAGCTTCGCGTTTGGTTGCTTGCATGCATGCACAGTTTTGGGCTGCGATGCATGTTCGTTGTGTTTGTTTGCTTGCATCTGCCCTGATTTGGTCACTTCCTGTTGGAGGAGTGAAGTTACGTGACACTTCATTCCACAAGACCACAACGCACTACACCACATCATAGTACAACATAAGCACATAACCACGAAGCAACTTTAGAACTTAACCGCAAAGCAACTAAAGCACACTAACTAGTACCACCATTAAAGCAACAATACTACATTAGCAAGTTTACCACAAAACTAACATGTTTATCACCACCAAAACCTCCGTTACATAAGCAAGGCCCTAGGTCGCTTCTACCGCATACAAAGGGTGGGGTGGGGGTTGATCTCCACACTTGATCACCTTATCAGCCATTTAGCATTAAAAGATGGTTAGGACTGAAGGATCAACCAGCTTGAACACCAGGAAGTATCTTACTTTGAACTCATGAGCAATGCCCAAAGCATGACCACCCAGCATCCATCACCAACATCCGTTACTGGTCTTCATGTCCACTGAGTGGATCACTTAACCATGGCAAGAAGGAAGTTCAGAAGGCAAGCACCTTCGAGAAATGTTACGGGTCACCCCTCCATACCTCCTCATGCAGGCATACCTAAACGGCCTTGTGGTGGCATCCAAACAGCTAAAATTTGCTTGACGCCAGCCTGGTTGGCCTTTATATAGGGTTTCGGAGTACTGCCATTGGTGCCGAGGATGAGAAGGGTTGAGCCGCAGCCGTAGAGGAAGAATTCGATCTTGTTCCCAGCCGCCGCCTTAGAGGAAGAAGACGTTGCCGCACGGTGGTGTTCATCGATGGAAACAAACCACCAGGTGGATAGTGGGGTGAGAGGAGAGTGAGAAGGTGAGAGGGAAGGAGTGGGCGGTGACGGTTCATGGTGCGTTTACGTGAAGGGATGTGCCGTCTCTCTTGGTTCTCCACTCGTGCAACTTGCGCTGCCACTTGCGCTTGAACGGGACCTGGCCCCATGAAAACTGCCGATTTAGGTGTTCCTGTTGGGCCTGGCTCATGCAGGCGTACCTAAACAGCCTCGTGGTGGCATCCAAACAGCCAAAAACTGCATGACGCCAGCCTGCTTGGCCTTTCTGCAGGCAACCAAACACGCCCTATATGTATTTTTGAATACAACATGTACCTGTATGGCTGTATGTTGCATATCATCTCTCACATGCCTCTTTACATTCATATCAAGAATCTAGCTAGTCTTGCCAATTCAAGGCATAGCTACATCTTGGTTTTATATCCTGCTCTGTGTGCAGTGCATTTGGCGCACCTATTTTGTGCAGTATTATTCTTGTTTTCGACAGAGAAAAGCTACTCCCGATCCATAATAAATGTCGGTGATTCAAGACAAAGTTGTACTAAATCACCGACACTTATTAGGGTTCGGAGGGAGTGGCATATGTATCCCAAGTAAATATGAAAATGCTATGTATCAACACTGGAAAGTCAAATGTCTAGTGTGCTACCCAAACTTCATCCACTCTATGTTGGGGTATGCACAAATTGCATTGTTACATCTTTGGACCAAATTCATTTTGACACCAGGATGCAATTTTGTTAACATGCGGACGCATGGTGTTGGTATTAATGTTGAATATGTGTATAGGGCTCCTTCAAATACGCGGAGGGTAGGTGTTGGAAGTAGAACATATATAACCTGGTACTGTTGTATAAGGCACCTCGGGGTAGCCAAAATAGACTAGACGAACCTGGTAAGCTAGACACAACATCATGAAGGAGACGGTCTGGGCGCCCATGGCAGGGGTTTTTCGAGAAAACGCAATGACATTGCGTTTCTTTTCATTGCATAGTAGAAGAGTACAAACCTCCTAAGAGGGTTAGTGCAGGACCATGGCAGGGGTGATCGAACCTGCTATGTCACGATGGCCAAGACATGTTTGATGGCCTCATTGGTAGATTGGACTATTGTAGAAAGTAGACAGGGAGACATGTTTTATTTCCCTTGTCAAACCAATGTGTGCAAGAATAATGGGATAATTCACGGACCAAACATGAGATATTGTTAGAGATGGTCCTAGTTTTCTCGTCTTTTCCTTTGAGTTTCAGAACCTTAATCAATTTGTATTCTGTCTCAAGTCTCATGATATAAATAGGAGTCTCTATTACAGCTTGTCTGTTGTGCCAGTTTTTGAAAAGTATTTGCTTGCATGTCTTTTGTTTATCGCACACTATATTCATATCTTGCCACTACCTTGATAAATTTGGGATTTCACCTATTCCAGCAATAGTTTTATAACCCCATGTTCTTATTTTGTTAACATGATTGCTTTATAGACGTTAGCCAAACATTTTATTTTGCAGGTTTATTTGGATGTATTTTCAGTAGTTGTTCTAGTACTTGGCGGTGCTTTGGCATGTTATGGTAAGCATATAATATCATCTAGATGTACAGCATGTCACAATTTTGTCATAGATGCCAATTCAGGATATTTTCAACCTAAGATTACCCTTTCTTTAATTTTCCTGTATGCATCCCAGTAGATTATCTTATAGTAGAAGTCAGTTTCTGTTTTTTCCCTTGTTCATCTTGCTAAATTTTGGGCATTCATTTGTTACTAGTAGTAGATGATGCCATGTCATTATGACTTACGGTGTGTGAAACTTCGGTGTTTCAACATGTTTTTGGTTTGCCTTTGCCATCTTAGTTTGATAATTTTGATCTTGTTAAGGTGCATTGTTATTCTCGAAGATGAGCAAAGTACGTTCTGAAACTGTGTCAACCGAGAAATGGAAGGTATATTTCTCTCGAGATCACTCTACATGTGGCATGCATTAACAGAACTGGATTAGGAAAATATATAGAAAATTTAAACAAGCTTCTCCCTGATTGTTTCTCTGCAGGTTGCCAGTTTAGCTGCTGTCTCCCTGATTTGTTTCTCATCTTCTGCTATACTAGCACTTATAACTAATGTTCCTGTAAGTTCAGTTACACAGTAAGAATTTCCATAATACATGAGCTGGCAATTAAATTGTTAACTGATTTGCAAACTGCTTTACTTGTCACTGCAGGTGCTTTTGTATTGGTACTCAACAGATGCGGACATCATCAACAATGCTGTTATACTATTTTTATATTATTTAATAGGTAAGCATGCGTTTTTTTTTTTTTGCCTAGAATAACACTGAATTGAATCGTGCCATTTTATTAGGATGTTTTTTTTTTGTTCGCTTTGCCATTACCTATCAGATATATTTGCATACGCCTGATAGTGGGCATGTTCACGCCTTGAAGCTTGCATGGAATTTAGGAGTTAAAACTGGAAGTTAGTAAAAGGAGGAAATTATGGTACTGTGGTAGGCGTGGCTTAAGCATGCAGACAACATATAGTCCCTCCAACCATCAGCGCCTTCCAGCTTGAAGTTGGTCTGATTTGATTATTGTAGCCTTGATATTAGATTGAAGTACTCAATCTCTCGACTAATGTGAATATAAAAATCAAACATGTGCACTAATGTGAATACCTTTTGGAGACATAATTACTCACCCAGTGTATTTATCTCTAACAATGGAAATAGGGCACAGTAAATGAACTCTGCATGCACATCTGACCAATCAAACCTATTGCTAGGAAAGAACCGAACATGGTGTCTACTGAGTTTTAGGGGAACTACTCTGCTAATGTAATTTGTTTTGTAGGCTCTTCGGTGCCATCAGGATTTGTTTTATGGGTCATGAGAGATATGCCACAACGGCCGATAGTAGAAAGGCCTACCCAATCAAGAGTGGTTACTTTGTTCAGGGACAGACCGCCCACTACACAGGATCCACAGTGGAGAACTGCTGTTACATCCTCTAACAAGGTACTCGAATGTTACATTCCCCAGGTCAAATTATTTGGAGGTAACTTGTGAGTGTACCGATGATACTACAGGAGCTGGATTTGTAAAACATTTTCTGATCTGTAGGCCCTCAAGTCAAGCCCAATTTAACCAGAAGACAAATGATCGATATAGAAACTTTTTGGTCTGCTTAATGTGCTGGGACTTTTACCAACACATCAGTGACACGTTGGCATCTAGTAGCTTTCTGACGATTGGCCAGCACAGGATGGATCTGTAATTCCTACTAGAAGGTAGCTTTAATGATGGAAAGAATGGAATTACCTGCGGATGTAGCAAGGTTCTCACCCATGTATTGTGCATTATGTATTTATCCATTAGAACATAGTTTGTTTAAGATTTGAAGCAGTAAGAAATGTAAATAGCCATAGAAATGACCTTTTTCGTTGTTTGGCAGCTAAACTGCCATCTCCTTCAAGATTTTCTATTTAATTATATGTTTGTTGGTTCCTTTAGTAGGTGAGCTTTGTCCTTAATTTGGAGCGTCAATACATTTCTGCAATTTTGCTATGGTGTGTGATTAGTGTAGAAATGTAAAAGGTCAGTGCTAAAATCATTGTGTTCATTTGATTGGTGCAGTGCTAGATGATGGATCCCTGGGCTGAGTCTAGAGACGTCAGTTGTTTTGGATGCAAATATGCAATATTGCCGCAGTGCTAAATGATGGATTAGAAGTTTGATGAGAGAGGGAAGATAAATACAGCTTCTGAAGGCCACTATGGAAGAGCTCGGCTAAAAGGGGGGACGGCAAGTAGCTGCCAGGTCATGTCATTCGGCTCCGGGTGCAATATGTGCGGACCTATTTTAGCCATTTTTGGTCTGACATGAAGCCTTTATGGACCGATTTAGCCACCGAATTTGCCATCCCTTACTACAGTAGACAACACATGGAGAGTTTATATCAGCGGCAGAATTATGGGCCCAGTGATGTCTGATTAGCATTCCAGACTTCCAGTGTTTGAAAATGAAGATGATACCCTGCGTTCTCCAATGTATTGGTGTATAGCCCGGAAAATGGCATTTTGAGCAAGGTTTTCTGCTCTGTTTGCATAGGTGCATAAAGTTCTGGTGGACAGATCGGTCCTTAAGATTTGGTTGACAATTGTTAGTTACCCCTAACAGCTTGACACTTCTTCGTCACCACGCTGCCACTGTGTCCTTGAAGATCATGCATGATCGGTTCATTGTTCGTCGTGTCAATAGGGGTATCCCTAGCGTGCATGGAATATGTGCTTAAACAAACTTAGTTCAAGGTGATTAGCCTAAAAATTGCTTGTTGCCTTTGTTTCTTTGAATATCCTCAAACTTCACAAAAAAAATTAAATGAAGGAAGAAAAAATTGTATGCATCTCGATGATGAACACAAACTTCAAATTTGGTTGAACTGATGCTAAAACATCAAAATCTAAATTTAATGATGTTATAAAAGAGAAAAAGAACTTACACAACAATATTTCAAATGTGGTCAATTTCTGTGGAACCAACTGTACGCACTGCCGTAGCAACAAAATTGAACACCTAATCCGTGACCTAGGAGTGTGTAACCACTTCACGGTAGATCAAGATCATTCACCTTTTTGACAGAGCTTCTTCCAAAATAGACAATTCAAAAGGAAATACCCTAGGCTCCTTGATCCCTGCAGGCTGCATGTCTGCTTTGGCTAAAGTGAGTTATCTGAAGGAAAAAAAAAATGGTTCGCGGAAAACCTTGGACCCAAAATAATCTAGTCCCTCTGATCCATAATAAGTATCGGGGTCAGAGTATATCAAATTAAAACATTGGTGCACACATTGGGAAGGTTTGTTTTACATGAAAAGACAGGTGTACTTGAGTTTAAGTGTCTACACTATTTTTTCTAGCTACTACTTATTATTTTGAGTATACCAAAATATAAAAGAACTTTGGCAGTATTATAAAGAGGCTCCACGAGAATCGTTCTAACCAATCTATGTATGCAACCACTAACCACCACAAAATTAACTTCCCTGTCTAATAATAGCATGAAGCCGCATGCATGGCGACGACCACAAAATTAACCTCTCTCTCGGCACTCTCCCTCTACCACTTGTCCGCTCCACATTCCCACGGCTTGGCAAAAATACCATCACTAGCTCCCTCGCCGCGCCATGCTACTTACCCATATAACCGCCAGCAAATCCTCATTCCCGATCGCACCACCTCTCCCCGCCTGTCTCCCCCGCGGCACGACAGCAGCACGCCATGGGCATGGGCACCGCCACCACTGACCCGCCCCGCTCCATCAACCTGTCGGCCTGCGTGCCCACCTCCCCCTCGTGGCCGCCGGCCGGCCGGCAGCGCGGCACCGCCGCCGTCGTCGTCCGGCGGCTGCAGCTCGCGGCGCGCGACGCCATCCCGGGCGTCGGCTGGTGCGGCCACCGCGCCTGGCGGAAGCTGCTCAGGCGGCTGGCGCAGGAGACCAGGTGCGTCTGCAGCCCCTCCTCGTCGGGGGCCGCCTCCAGGTCCCGGCCCATCACGTTCGGCTACGACGCCGCCAGCTACGCCAAGAACTTCGACGACGGACGCCGCCCCGCGCCCTACGGCGCCGTCGTCTCCGCCAGCGCCGGCGATAAGTCGGCCGGCAGCTGATCCCCCACCACCCCCTTTTTTTGATCTCGTGGTTGCTTAATTAGTGCCCGCCGATGCGCGCCCGTTTTGTGGCGTATTTTGCTTCCTTTTTTCGTTTCCAGCAGACGCATCATCGGCGAACGATGATACTATCCGATCGGCGCTGTAATGCCGCACCAATGCCCAAGGCCCCCCTACGTATTTTTGTAATTTGTACATAGATTGGAGATATAACATGAGCGGAGTTTGGCGAAATGCTGGCTCTGCATTTTTGGTTTATATATGTGTGGCTTCTTTTTACAGCAATAGTACGTTTGGATCTGTCATTTGCATGGATAACACAATCCAGGACAGTGCTTGATCTATAATATCCAGATCGTGATGGAAATGGATCATATGCACAAGGAACAGCATGTTGTTCGACTAGAGGTTCGGTCAATATAATCTATGTTCCCTTGAACATTGCTCATTCTGATAGATAAGGAATCGAGTGCCAGCATTAGTGCAGAAAGGAGATAAGAAGAGGAAAAGTGAAAGGGAGGCTGCAGATCAGCTGCTCAGGGAAAAGAATCATGAATCGGAGCAAATAGAGAGCATAAAGAGTACCCGCTAAAAAAAAGCATAAAGAGGACGGGCATCATGAGTCATGTCTTGTAGTACTGCACAAAATCCATACGATTCGGTTATTCTTGGTTTCTGCGAATCAAATACCAAGAAAGCCTTTTAGCTCTCTAGGTTCACTTGAGTGACTCAAGTTGCTTTCGTAAGAGCAATGTCATTTGGCACATAGGGCAGTACTGCTACTATGCTAAAATCAATTTTAGCAGAACCCCCTAATCTAAACCTGGATATCTCTGATCCGGTCCGGATATGCGTTTCAGTGCCGCGCGAGCTGCAGCAAAATTGGATAAATGTACCACCGCAACTTGCGCCGATAACAATAAATTAGGGTTTATGTAATATATCTCGAACGAATCTTTTATAACACAATTAAAAATAAATAATAGTCTCACAACCAAACATGTTTTCGATGATCTGTTTTGTTGGTAGTTCTAATTGCCTTTCCTTTCGGCACCATCTTCGAACGCCTCCACTGCAATCTCCCCCAACTCCGGTTCCACCTCTTCACCCCCCTCGGCCTCCCCGATCTCACTCTCTTCGACATCAATACCGTCCCCGTAAGCGTCGAGAGGTTTGGTGTCTCGTTCTTCTCCAACATGTTCACGTACGAGGTAGGAGATGTATGCAACTCGTAGCTACACAACTAAATTTGGCACATAGGGCAGTACTGATACTATGCTAAAAATCAATTCTAGCAGACCTCCTAATCTAAATCTCAAAAGACGGCGGCTCATATCTTCTCCCAATGCCGCTACTCCAAGAGGCTTTGGGATATGGTTAAAAATTGGCTTGGGATTCCCTCCATACGCACTCACGAATGGGCGGGTGATACCTCCCTTAGGGAGTGGTGGAAGATGATGTTGGGCAATACCATGGAGAACCGAAAAGCCATGTCTTCCATTATCTTGCTTGTCGCTTGGACAATATGGAAGAAGCGTAATGCAAGAGCCCAACCATCTTACTTCAAATCATCAAGGATGCACTGGTAGAAAAACGGCCTTTGGTCGCGGTTCGCAACTGCCATTGGTCGCGGTTGCGCAACCGCGACCAATTAAGCGCGACTAAAGCCCCCCTTTAGTCGCGGTTTCTTACGAACCGCGACTAAAGGCACGTCCACGTGGCCGCCAGCAGTCCGTCGGAGCGGAGGACCTTTAGTCGCGGTTCTCTGGCCAACCGCGACTAAAGGCCGCCGCAGGTTTAGGGTTTTCCCCCTAAACCTGGTTTCTTTTTAATTTGTATTGTTTTATTTCTTTTGTGTTTTATTTTAATTTTGAAGGAGTTTCACATATTCTACGGTACTACATACATGCATATGAATGTACAATTTCAAACAAATTTGAAATTAGAACCAAAAAGAATTCAAGAGGAATATACAATATATATTCAATATCGGATGACCATATACAATTTTGAACAAGTTTCCATACATAATTTAGTGCATATGAAGTTCTACGTCCTCTACATAGTGTTCTCCTTTAGAATCGATGACTTCCCTCACGAACCATCCAGCTAGTTCCTCTTGAAGTGGTCGGAAGCGAGCTTCTAAGCGTCTTCCGGAGGTTATTCCTCTTGATGTTGTTCTCAGACGGCTGCCGCTCAGTGGTGTATCTCCGGATCATCTCACAAACATAGTATCCACATAGATTGGTCCCCGGTGGCTGTTTATCCCCAGTCAGACCTTTTAAATTCTAGCTCTTTTTTGAATTCACCGACCTTTTCATCTGCGAACCGTCTCCAAACCCTACGAGGCAAAGAAAATTAAATGAACAAGAGAGTTATTAATTACTTGATATTAGGAAATGAACGAAATAGGCCGATCGATATAGAGCGCAAATGAATGAAAATAATTACTTCTGCATCATTTTTCTCATGTCGGCCCAAAGCTTTGCATCCAGATTCAGAGAGTCGTGGACGAGAACTGTGGAGTCGTGAAATTGAATTACTAGCAGAATCCAGTGGAACCTGCGGACACGATACATGCACAGTCATGCATAACTCATCGATTAGCCACATACCATGCACATGGAGTAAACAAAAGAGAATGTGCTCAAGACAGAAACACTCACCCAAAATGGTAAGGAAATAGAATATCACTTTTGAGTTCCTGCTTTGAAAGAAACCGCCACAGGTCTTCCTCCATGTCAGCGGGGTGATTTTTTAACACATATCCATTAACGATTTGTGGGTCAATGAACCCAACATCAATGGATGCTCCTTATTCTGCATTCCCTAAGCTTCATTATGCACAATAGCGTACACAACAAGATAGTTAGGACAATATATATATATATATATATATATATATATATATCCAAAATAGTGGGCTACCATGGTGGCTAGCTGTGCACACCCCACCAGCCGTTGGATATACAACATACTTTACCAGATGTACACTTGAGATCACAATTTCTAAACGGCAACACACTAACGGCGTCTCCCACACATCTGTCCAGGAGCATAGTTTTCAAATTTTGAAACCACACCATTACTTGCAATACACTTTGCAATACACATGATGCTCAGCTACTAAAGTAGAAAATACCGCTATGCAAACTGTCCGCCATAGCCATTCTTCACCACGTCCCCAACTCCACCTTCCCCATCCTTCCACTTTTCCCTCCCCACCGCTGGTCCACAGTCATGCGTGCCGCCGGACGGCCCGTGGCCCTCAGCGCAGCCACGCATGGTGGAGGAGTATGGCCTGCCGGCAGGGAACGCTGCAGTTCCCGTTGGTGGAGGTCAGGCGAGCCCGGTAGTCCAGTGCAGCGGTGGATCCGAGGTGCCGTGGTGGAGTCTGGTATCTTGCTGCTCGGTACGGTGGTTTTTCGAGGATGTGATTGTGATGGGGAGCTCCATTTTTCTGGCTTCACATCGATGTCTGCGATGATCTCGTCCACGGCAAGTTCATACGAGCTGAACATACGGAGAAAACCGCGGCTCTCTGGTAGACTCGAGGTGCTGTACGATGGTATCCCAGGTCGCCGGCGAAACGCAAGAGTCGGAGAAGAAGACCAGAACGGCGTCGGCGCAGTGCAGTAACAGATCGGGTGGAGCTAGCGCTGGTGCCGTTTTTCCGTAGCTGTTCTTCCCGATCGAACACCGACCACTTGCCGCAAGGGCTAAGCGTTGGGCTCCTCTTCACTGCCAGTACATCCATCAGCCCGATGGTGCAGAGGAGCCACCAAACACCGAGCAACAATGTATTGGTAAGTTCGTTCAAATCTGCCAAGTTATTATGCTCCTAGACCGGAAAAATATTCTGCCATGGATGAAAGAATCAAAGAAATACGGCAAGTGCCACTACGCTGCATGACTGGGCAGTAAGTTTCGTCACTGGATTATATCCATCCATCAGTTTGCTATGATGAAAGTGTTTTTCTTTTCCCTGATGCCCTTGCCTTGGTGATACTGATATACTTCCTGTCCTTTTTTCTGATTTGCAGTTTGCATTTTCTTTCTAACTTTTCTCTGTTAAATTGTGGGGTTAATTTGATGTATACATGGATTTCAGGTTGGATTTGATGTTTCAGGTTGATCAAACCGAAAGCAAGTGGTGATGGTTCCCTGTTTCTGTTTACATAAATCTTAGTAGATTCCCTATTGAACCTATTAGTTTCAATCCCTGTATTAACTTTTACCCTTCTGTGGTATATGTTGCATGCATATGTCTGTCGGTGCTATTCTACGGCTTTTGCATCTTCTCATCTTATATACAGTTTTGGAAATTTTGCACTGTATTGTCTTGCCATTTGTGTTTTTCAAGCTTAACGGTTCCACTAAATTATGTCGGAGAGTAAGGGATACGAGAAATGCTCCTCAAATTTTAATGAAATGAATTTATCTGATTAACATGACTAAACATTCTTGTCCCTTTGTTGGATGAAACTTTTAGATGCAATATAGAAATTTAATAAATGGAATTTAATTCTGCTCTATAAGTAGTACACTATGTTGTTTGTCAGGTTCCTTTTGTGTTGTTCTTTTGGTTCCCTAGCGACACTTCTATCTACAGTATATGTGAAAGCCTTTGATACAGCATGACTGTTTGCCAAGTCAAAAGAAGGTTGGTCTGCATTTGATACAGCATGACTGTTACTAGTTTTTTTTCTACATGCAGTTCTAGTTTATAATTTTTTTGGCAACTTATGGAACAAAATCAACATGCACCATTTCTCTTCAGATTGCTGTAAAAGTTCTTGTAAAGCATTCAGAGTGATGAATTTCCGCTTAATATGTATTTCAGGTTATTATACTTACCCCTATAATCTTCAACTTCGAATCTCATCAGCTTTAAACACCTCGTCAGTACTGATGACATATACAAGAGCATTACGTATTGTGTCTCAAATTTGCCTAATAATTGGATTAAAAAGCTCAGTTGTTTTATGTCAGTAGTATATGATAACCATCAGTAGACTGGATTGACCACAGTACAAGCACAACGGCTAGACAACTGTGAAACAAAAGAGTCGAACAAAATAACTATATTTTTAACCTCTTATGCTATGCAGGGAAAACACATGACCAAGCATCAACCAGAAACAACATTTTAGCAGATGAACCACTTTCCAGTGAAACGACGAGTTAAATCCAATTGCAGTTTGCATGGTCCAAACGCATGATCATCATGCTTTCTGTTATGGTGGTCGAACCAGCAAGGGAAATACTCACAAACGGAACCACAACCACCGTGAAAAAGCATGCAAAGGACGCCTCTGTTGCTGCTGACGCCAGCGTGGAGCTGATCATGACCAGGAACCTGCTTATGCTAGAGAAGATCGTGACTTGTGAGCCTTCTCGATCCTGGTAGACAAGGATCCATGGTAGTTTCAAACGTACACTAGTAGGAAAAGCCTCATCAGTGGCGCACGAAAAAACGATTCTGTGGCGCATGGGAGGTGCGCCACAGAATTCTCGCAAAAATAAGCCAGCGTGCGCGAAATAATGGCGCACCGGTAGTGTGCCACAGAAATAAAGTTCGTAGCGCATGTGATGTAGCTGCGCCACAGAAATAGGTGCGCCACAGAATTAATTTTGGTGTACAGAACTATCTACAGGTATACTCGATTTTGTGCTCCCTGGTGTACTATACAGGTTTTATACTGATTTTATACACTACATGCAGGTTATATACTGATATAATATAGACAGATATAATATGGACATATATAATCATCACATCATCATCACATTACTTAGAGCCCGATCGAGTTATACATATAGCTCCATACACTCATAATGCATGCAAATTAAGAAAGTTCTCATCATCTCTAGATACAAACGAAGTGACACCGGCCGCCGCCTACACTAGGATGAAATAGAGTACCGCCGCGACGATGGTGAGCAAGAGCGATAGCACAAGGAAGGTCTTCATCTTGCTCTTCTTTGCTTGGTGCGCCCTCCACTTGGCAACCGCCTCGTGCCTAGTCGGGTACCCTTTGTAGCAGTTGCCGCTGAACTTGTGCACCTGTTTCTTGCACTCCTCCCACTCCTCGTACACTCCTGGAACCCGCCCCTCGAACACGACGTAGTACATCATATCTATGCATGGACACAAGGCATATTAGTATATAACGCAATGGAAAGAGTTAGAGAGTTCACATGCATACATATTCACAAGAATTAAAGCAAGGAAATAATAATAAACCTAAAAGACATATAGCATCGGTATCACATAAGTAATCAAGTTCAACGACAACGACTACAATAGTAATTGAAGTCCAACAACAACGACCACCGTTTCGAGCAAATTAAGCAAGTTTAGTTTACAACACAGTACAAATTGTCCATCGATTCAAAGTAATGCTAAGCACACCGGTCTCGGTCAATGAGACTTCTTCTTGAGCGGCTCCGGGAACGGCTTGTACAAGGCCTTCGTCGTCCATGTCCTTCCATCACCCTGCCTATGTAGGCGTTCTTCGATATCCCTCTTACACAACCCTCTGAGTTGGTATAAGAGCCCCGATGCGTTGGATACATCGTGTAGTATAATTTCAGAGAGCTTTACTTGGAGGCGATGGAAGTCTTCTCTAAGATCATCATCGTTGATCTCCCCCGACATTTTAATGGGGTCTCGCTTGCTAGGTGGCAGAGACATCATCTCTGCATCCTCGACAAACCCTTTAAGGTGATGGAGGACATAGAAGGCCTCCTTAATGCTGCCAGCTGGCTGCTTGATGCAAGGGAAGTCGATCACGTGCTTGAACCCGAGCTTTTTAGTGTCCGGCCTGACAAATTCCCCTTTCTTGTCGAAGGTGCCTCCATTTTTGGAGTAGCCAAGGATAGCCTCATCGAGAACACCCCTTATTCTCCTGTAGTCTTTCTTCGTCGTCGTATTCGACGAGTCGAAATACTGGGCTAGTGACCACTTCGGGCAAAGGATGATGAGTGTGCAGTATTTGTCCCTGCTCAACACATGCAATTGAAATGGAATGTTGGAAAAGGATCGCCAATGGAAGAAATATATAAGAAAGCATAAGTTACGACGGCCGTGAGCGGATGTGTACTTACTCGGGAAAGACAGGCAGAAGAATGGTGTTCTTCTCTTTGTTCATGAGCATGAAGCTCTCGAGGTACCGCACCGCCTTGGTCCGTGTGCTTGAGCCGTCCTGGAGCTGGCTATCGCGCATGTAGTAGGGATCCGCTACCGCAATGTGGGGGGGTCTCTCTCTGTTGATCTTCATCTGAAGATTGATCGCGTATAGGCGGACCAAGTTATAGTCGAGCCGTTTCGAGTGAAATAGATTGAAGACGTCCTCAAACGCTATGAAGAAGATATCCGCGGGGTCTTCATTGACGAAGTGCTGGTCGGACGGCACCTTGACCGAGAACACCGGGTAATTTGGATCCTTTTCTTTAAGAAGGACGCTCTCTTGATATTGAATACAGTGCTGCAAAGGGAGCATTGGTCCACTTGCGAGGTGTTCCATGTCCGGAGGCAGTATAGGTTTACCAGCTTCATGACACCGGGGCAAGCCATCCGGTGTAGGTGGTACCATGTCGTCGGCCCGGATCCTCTTAGGAGCAGGCTGGCTCGAAGATGCGCCCTTCTTGCCTCCTCTCTTCCTTCCCTTCTTCACCTGACCTACTGGGGGTGCTTGTGGTGCTGATGGTGGTGCTTCGGGTGCTGGTGGTGCTTCTGAGGTTGCTGGGGTTGATTTGGGTGGCTCCCCGATGATCGTCTTACGCAGCGTGTTAGGGCTGAAAACGGTAGCAGGCTTGACTTGAGCTGGATTGCCAGCCTCCGGAGGAGTGTCTTGAGAAAGACCCGTGAAGACCAGGCGCTGCTTCGTGACTGTAGGGGGACGACTAAGTTGATCGCTGTGTGTGCGGAAGGCTTGTTCATCCATAGGAGGCATGTACATATCTTGGCTGCAGGCGCCAGTGTTGATGTAGGCATCGATGTCATCATCATCCTCTACATCGTTGCCATCAAGTGGCGCCATGTCCTGGACCTTAGGTGGTGGCGGTTGCGATGCCGTCGCTTGGCGTACCGTGCGTCTAGTAGACGGTCGCTGCGGTAGCGCTCCCAACAACTGTTTGTGGCGTCTGGTGGTGACGGCGATCGTCGGTTCCTTCCGGGTGGCGGCGGCGACCGCCGGTTCCTTCAGGGTAGTGGGGGCGGCGACCGCCGTTTCCTTAAGGGTGTCGTCGGCGCTGGCGATCTTGGGCCGGATGATAGGGGAGGTGGCGCCGGTGCTTTTCTTACCACTCGGAAGACCCCCCCCAGACGAATCTGGTTCTTCGGCCATGTCATAAGCCATGAGGTGCAATCCGCAAGGGGCAAAACGTCGCCTTCGTCTGTGCCCGGAGGTTGAAAGGGGGGATGGCGTAGCGGTACTCCGGCACTACCACTATCAACTTGACCTTCGCCACGTCTTCCGCCAATCTAGCGCCGTGCATAACGCGGGAAGCCATGACAAGGCCGCTAGCAACTTCCACCAACTTGCCGCCGGGCTCCACCGTTTGCAGAAGTATGCATGGTTCATCCTGAGTCAGGGGCGCCATGTTGGGCATCGTGAGATGGCAGTCACGAAAGGCATATATAGTTAAAGAAGATGACGCGAAGGAGTAACTAATGAGTTTACCTCCTTGATGGCGTCGATCTCGGCTACTGTCGATACAAGGGCGGCGGTTGGGGGCGTCGATGCGACCAGTTGGAGCTGCGGCGGCGGTTGGAGCTGCGGCGGCGGGTGGAGCCCCGACGCCGGCGTCGGGTGGAGCGGCACCGTCGGCGACACGTGGAAGCTTGAGTTGCTGCCGCTGATGCTGGGCACATGTATCGGCCCCACTTGACCTCCCGCATTCCAAGCAGCTAACCCCTCCATCAACCCAGGGGGATGATCTGCCGGATCTTCTCGTCCAATAACTTCTTCATCATCTCCGTGTTCTCCACAGGCTTTTCGGCCACCAGCTTCTCTAGTGTCTCCACCTTCTTCTTCAGCTCCTGAACCTCGGATTTATCCTTAGCCGATGACCTCCTCTCCAGCTTTCTCGTCTTGGCATCCGATCCGTAGTACTCGGATAGCTTCATACTTGTGCCAAAGCCGGACACACGGCCACCCGACGTCGGTGGCTTGTCTAGCTCCCTCTCCTTGTATTTGTTCATCGCCCTGTTGAAAGGCGTGTCCCACGGTTCCGTCGACCCCTGGGACGACGGGCCAGCCTTCGTCAACTCTTCATCCTTCAGACAAAGGAACTTAAGGTTAGCTCATTTGGCTTCATTGCCTAATAAGATGAGCGAAATAATATAGAACTATCCTTACCAGGTACTTCTCGAAATCCCTCACGACTTCGTGATCCGTAATAAATTGCCCCGTCTTCCAGTCTAAGTAGTAGCGGGACCGGACAAAGTTCCTAGCCTGTTCATCCTGGATTTTGTGCCAGGGGTTTTCTTTCCCCAGACGTACCATCTCGGCATCCTCCTTGTCCCAAGTGGGCTGTTTTCCTCGGTAACCGCCGCTTCCGCAATGGTGGGTCCCTAAGTTCAAATCCCGCATTTTCTTCCCCCAGGCGGTCCATTTTTTAACAGCGTCACTCTCTAAGTAAGACTTGAATGCATTAAAGTCTTCTAAGGAGAGCGACGGGTCTCGGCTACTTATCCTCTCCCAGCTTTCACCGGCCTCGATCTTTCTCTTCAGCCGGTTCTTCCAGCTGCTCAAGGCGGTGCTCATCTTCGTGAGAGCTAAAGAGTCCACCTTCTTATTGAACGGCTCCGGGAACGTGTATCGTTGGTGAAGCTTCTGGAGGAGGGATTGGACGATAGCCTCGTTCTCCTTGCTTCTGAGGTCCTGAGTTAGGATCGGCACGGTTTCACGGACGATGCACCCTAGTTGCATGCCGTACCCTTTGGCAACCCACGAAGGCTCCATCGGTAGGCCACTTTCGGAGACTACCGTGACAGCATCGGTGACGTTGGCGAGCACTTGCGGCCTCCGATCCCTCCTTGGCCTCCTCGCCGTCCTCTTCTTCTTACCCTCCTGAGGGTTGCCGCCGCTATCACCTTCCGTGCGGTTGGCCGCGTTCTCTTCACCGGTCGTCTCTTCACCGGTCTGGGCGGCGTCGTCCCAGGTATCGTCATCGTCGCCGGTGTCGGCGGCAGTGTCCCGGACCTCTTCCTCGGAGGCGGCGTCCCGGCCCTCTTCCTCATCATCGGGCGACTCGGCGGCGGCCTTCCGGGATGCTGCTCGTAGCCCTCCCAGAAGTCCTTGTTGGCCTCTCTCGCTTCTTCGTTCTGGCTCCTGGGCTTAGAAGTGTTGCCCGACATGTTTATTTGCACTTCATAATAAAGAGGGAACAAGTTAGTACAAAAGTCAACCAGAAAATTCGGCATGACTTTTGCTAATTTTTCTACGTAGGAGTGCCCATTTCTCAACCGAAACGGAAGTTAATCAACGCTTCGGGAGAAATGGGCAACTCAATGAAATCCCTGCAAAAATATCCACCATATATCGACCATACAAACTTGCCCATCTACAATACATCAAACAAAAGCCAACATAAACCTGGAGCATCTATTTCAGCATATTTTTTAACCTGAAGCAGTACAACAACAATGACTTTCTTAACCTGGAGCATCTACCACCTGGAGCACTACCACCTGGAGCAGTACACAATCTGGAGCACTACACAACCTGGAGCACTACAAAAACCAGAGTACATTAAAGCTAGCACTTCAAACCAGAGAATTCAAATAGTAGCATGAGCATGAGCATGAGCATGAGCATGATCATTTCATAAATGAATTTCATAAATGAGCATGAGCATGAGCATGATCATTTCATAAATGAATTCAAATAGTAGCATTTCATGTACTAGTAGCATTATAGAGCATAAACAAGCATACAAGATTATAGAGCAAGCCAACCAGTAGCTACTGCCAACATGTGACTTCAAATGAAAATGCTATTATTCCAGGTATAATTAAATAGCAGAAGCTTGAGCATCATATGGAAATGCTAGTGACTTCAAATGAAAATGCTATTACTCATAAATATACATTACAAAAGGCAGTAGCTAGTGACTTAATTTTTTTATAAATTCAAAGAGAATTATACCAATAGCTAATCAAATTTTAGTAGATAATTACTTAAATTTAAAAAGGCAGTATAGAGCAAGCCAACCAGTAGCTACTGCCAACATTTGAGCATGAGCATCATTTAACCTTACATTACATACATTATTTCCTACCATCTGCATAGAAGCATTACATAAACCCTTTTATTCATCATTGCATGGAAGCATTACATCAACCCTTACATTACATAATTATTCAGACAACCTAGGACACACTAAAACTAGATGGCTGAAACTACAACTAACTACAACAAACTAGGATACCAAATCTTTGATTTTTTTAATGCCCTTCCTCAGCCAGCACAAGATAACTCCAGCTTTAACCTTTTCTTCAAGATTTGGTTCTACATAGTAGGGCAACACCTCTGTGGGTCCTCCTTCCCTCAACTGATGCTTATACTTTTTCAGTTTGATCTTGCCCTTAGGTCTGGATTTTGGAACTGGGAGAACTTCTGTAGTGTATGTGAACACACCTAGCTGGTTCAAGCCATCTGCTGCTTCTTCTTCCCTAAACCTGGCAGCAGAAGCTTCCCTCTCTTGCACACTTCTCCTACGATACACTAGCAACTCCTTGTCTGCCCTACCCATAGAAAAAGTCTTGGAAAGAGTGGCATCCCTAGAGCCAGAGGCACCAAGGGAGCCAGTGCTCCTCCTCTTTGCACTCCAGGACAGGTTGTCCATGTTTGGTGTGGTTTTCAGGTTCACTACACTAGGCATTTATATAGGATGGAGGGCATGCACAGAGGGTATGAGAACACAAGCTGAACAGTTGTGTTACATAGGACAATGCCATCAGTTTCTTTTTTTGAATTGTGATGTCAATCCACAAGAGGGAGAATATTCTCCAAAATGGGTCAGAGACAAGCCATTGGGAATATTCCCCAAAATGGGTCAGGAGAGCCTGTCCATTCTTGCTAGGCAGAGGCATTTTTGGTTCAGAGGAATATTCTTGCTAGGGCAGAGGTGGCCAGAGGTGAATTAACCCAAGCAATTTCATTTTCTAAACCTAGGCAGTAGCATTTCATTTTATTAACAAATCCTAGGCAGTAGCATTTCATTTTATTAACCCAAGCATTTTCTTTTTGTAAACCTAAATTTTCTACTGCCAACAAAATAGCAAGAACTTTATTAGCTCTAGTGCAAGCAATGAATTAAAAAAACAGCAACCAATGAATTAAAAAAATAGCAAGCAATAAATTAAATAGCATTTGACTGCATCATTTGCATTTACATTTAAACCAGTAGCATCATTTGCATGAACAAGAGAACCTAAATCAAACAGCATCCAGCTCACCCAAAAATCAAACAGCAAGCAATGAATAAAGAAAACAAAAGCTGCTATCACAAGCAATTTGAACCAGTAGCAATTTATGGCAAGCATGAGCATGAGCAAGCATTTTTTCATTTCATTATTGTTATGAGCATCAGCATGCCCACAGCAGCACCAATAAGCAGTAGCAGTTTATGGCAAGCATGCACTGGTTTAATTACTGTAACACACTAAATAGTATTGGCATAATCATGCACTTGATAATTGCAATATGGTTGTTCATTTAAAAAATACTACTTATTGCTATATCAACCAGTACCTACTTCATTTGCAAGTAGCATTAGGCATTTTCATTTGCATTTGCATTAGGCATTTGATAGATGGATCAATCATGTTGCTTTGTCCCTTGTTTCGTTCCATTTGACCACAATAACTAGCAGGAACCCTAATTTGCAAACAGAGACTATGAACATCAAAATTCATAAATTGAATGTCCACACAAGCTACAGCAGCACTACATCAAAATTCATACTGACTATATGTATATGCAACATTGTCAATTGATCAATCAAAATTAACTACATCACCAACAATAAGTTAAGAAAATTGAGAACCAAATTGAGAGGCATAGGGGAGAGGGAGGGAGGCATAGGGGAGAGGGAGGGGGCACAGGGGAGAGGGAGGGAGGCACATGGGAGAGGGAGGGATCTCACCGACGGTGGTGCTAGGCGGTGATGGCGAGCGCAGGCGATGGTCCTCCTCCTCCTGCTGCTGCTCGCGGCGCGGGCGGGGTGGTCCTCCTCCTCCTGCTCGCGGCGTGTGGGCGGGGTGGTCCTCCTCCTGCTGCTCGCGGCGTGGGCGGGGTGGTCCTCCTCCTCCTCCTCGGCGGCAGCGGTGCTAGGTGGCGGCGCTTGGCGGTGGTGGTGGTTGCGAGAGCAGTGGCGCTAGGGTTTGTCGGGGAAGAAACTGCTGTTGTGTGAGTGGGGAAGAAAGGGTCGATCGAGTTATTTCACCAAGTGTCTAAATTCTGTGGCGCACCGCTCCATGTGCGCCACAGAATTAAGCATTGGCGCATTAACTACGGCATGCGCCCCAGAATTCCTAAAGGGGCATGCGCCACAGAATTTAGACACTTAGCCAAACAAAACGGGTTACTGCTGTGTCCTGACAGATACATAGTACTAGTCTAGTGGTTAAGGCCAATGTTAGGCCATTAGTAGCCAGGTTCGAACCCTGGCTGCCACACAATTTTTCTTCCTTTTTTCATATTTTAGTTACATTTCAATAAATAACACAACATTATTTAGTAATTAGTAGAGAGAAATTATAAATTACTTGTCTCATACAAACATGTTCTTGTTTCTCTCACACACACATGCATGTACTTGTCTAACACACACACACTCACACACATGTGATAGACCAAAAAAAGATCTTCTTCGTCCCGGCTCCGAGCTCTAGCGTCTCTTCGCAATCTTCTTGCCCTTTCGGTTGTTGGCAGTTGAATACTTTATGCCGGCCACCTTGAGATTTCTTCGCGTGAACGGACAACCTTTAGAGGGTAGGGAGGTCTTCCTTCTTACTTTACTAGTAGTAGGCATGTCGAAGTGCCTGTCGAATTCCTCCTCCATCTTCGGGTCACCGTTCTTGTCCAAGTCTTCCTCGTTGGCGTCTCCTTGCATTCCTATGATGCTCCTCTTGCCCCTCCTCACGACAACACGGCTAGGCCTCGACGGATCGGTGATGAAGAAGCATTGGTCAACTTGGCTACCGAGTACCCATGGCTCATTTTTCGCGGATGCGTTCTTCGATTTTGCATCGGGTATAACCATGGTTGTGAAATATCGGCCTTCTTTTTCGACCTTCTTGGCCCATCTCACACGAAACATTGGCACCGTCTCTCCACAGTAATTGAGCTCCCATATCTCCTCGATCCTTCCAAAAAATCTTTCCTTGACATTAGTCTCGTCATCGGCGTATGACAGCATAGTTACTCCTGAGTTTTGATTTTCACTATTTCTGTCCTTTTCCTCGGTGTAGAATCTGTAACCGTTGATGTCGTACCCCTGATAGGTCCTTAGGTTCTGCGCGGGTCCCTGTGATAAGGTGTATATGAGTTTTTCATCTTCGGTAGAAGGCGTATTTCTCTGTGCTTCAACCAGTTGAGTTTGCTTGAACCAACGCGTGAAGCTGGAGTTGTGCTTTTTGGTTACGTCTCCCATCTTCCTCGGCCGGCCCATATCGATGTAATTCTGCTCGACCATGCTTTTGTGCTCTTGCACGAAAGGTTCGGTCAGTTTTAAGTGTTGTAGCGCGACCCGGTGAGCCCTGTCAAAGTCGTCGCGTCGATTTTCAATGCCGACATGGACTGAGCGGTAGCCCTCGCGGTGACCGACTCCAGCGAGCCTCCCGAGGTGCGTCCTGGGGGGTAGACCAACATGATCCTCGTCGTCCTCGGTGCTTAGATAATTCTGGCAGAAGGAGATGCACTCGTAGGTTAGAAACCCCTTGGCCATGCTTGCGTCTGGACGGGCCCTATTGCGAACGTATCCTTTCATGACACCGTTCTGCCTTTCGAAAGGCATCATGTTGTGGAGGAACGTTGGGCCGAGCTGCTTGATGTCTTCAACGACATGGAGAAGGAGATGGACGCATATATCACAGAATGCAGGCGGGAAGTAAATCTCGAGCTCACATAGTATCACCACGATCTCATCCTGTAGCATCTTGAGCTGCCTCACGCCGATCGACTTCCTGGTGATAACGTCAAAAAATTGCATAGGCCAAACAGCGTATCACGGACGTGCTCGTCCATTATGCCTCGGATCGCAACGGGAAGTATCTGCGTCATTAGCACGTGGCAATCGTGAGACTTCATCCCGGTGAACCTCTTCTTCGCTACGTCCAGATATCTGCTTATATTCCCCGAGTAACCGTGAGGAACTTTCACTCCTAGGAGGCACCTGAAAAACTGCTCGAGCTCCTCCGGACTCGTTGTGAAGCAGGCAGCGGGAAGCTGCACCGCGTTCTTCTTGGCCCTTTTACGGAGACGTTGAGTCCCTTCCGTCTGTTCATCATCATCATCGTCGTCGTCAGTATCGGGGGCTTGAAGATCTTTCCTGATGCCAAAATGTTTAAGATCATATCTTGCTTTCGGTCCATCCTTGGACTTTTCTGAGTTGCAAAGAGTGCCAAGCAGACTCTCGGTAACGTTCTTCGTAATGTGCATGACATCGAGGCTGTGGGGCGTGTGGAGGACCTTCCAGTACTCCAAGTCGTGGAAAACAGACCTCGCTTTCCATACACCGAGCAGCGGCTCTGGCTTCGGTCGCTTCTTTCCCGGCGCTGGGCACTCCTTCCAATTTTTCAGAAGATCATCGATTTCTGCGCCGCTCCTCGGGCGTGGGGGTCCATCGGGCTCATCTTTACCATTGAATAGATCACCGCGTTTTCTCCACGGGTGATCCAAGCGAAGCCACCTTCGAGCACCTGGGTAGACGGTTTTCGAGGACCCGGGATCCCTTGGTAGTTGTAGATGCGGGGTATCGTCCATGCACTTCACACAGCCGTTGAATCCGTGGCCCACCTGGGCAGATACATATGCGTAACCAGGATAGTCCGTGACCGTCGTGATCAACGCGGCTCTCATATCGAAATAAGTTCTAGTGTAGGCGTCCCACGTACGGGGTGGCGTCTTCCACAACGTGTCTAACTCCTCTTTCAGCAGCCCGAGATACAAATGCATGTCGACACCTGGTTGTTTCGGCCCCTGAATGAGAATACTCAGGTGTATGTACCTTTGCTTGGTGCACAGCCACGGGGGTAGGTTGTAAGGCCATACAAACACAGGCCAGGTGCTATGCGTGCTACTCTGGTTGCCGAACGGATTGAGTCCATCGGTGCTCATACCCAGCCTGATGTTCCTTGCGTCGCCCCCGAACCTAGGGAAGGCGATGTCCAATGCTTGCCACTGTCCAGCGTCTGAAGGGTGTGTCAGCATATAGCCCATCTCCGGATCTTCTTCGGGCTTCTGCCTTTCTGCGTGCCATTGCATGAGCTTTGCTTCCTTAGGGTCCACGAAATACCGCTGCAGACGGGGAGTGATAGGAAAGTACCATACCACCTTTCGAGGTACCTTCTTGTTCCCAACCTTGTACCGTCCGTGGCCACACACCGGACATGTGGTTCTGTCCTTGTACTCGCACCTATAAATCACACAATCATTAATGCAGGCGTGGTATTTTTCGTGCGGTAGGTCAAGGGGACACACGACTTTCTTGGCCTCCTCGGTACTACTTGGCAATGTGTTCCCCTCCGGGAGACGATCGTGCCAGAATTTTAAGTTCTTGCTGAAGCTGGAATCGGTCCACTTGTTCTGCGTCTTCATCTGCAGGTAATCAAGCGTTACATGCAAGCGTGTATCCTGCGGACGACACCCAGGAAAGATCGGAGTCATCCCGTCTTTCTCCATTTGCGACAGCTTGGCTCTCTCTCTAGCTGCAACTCTATCGTTGCTCGTCTCCTGGAGGAGAAGATCTTGAACATGAGAGTCCCGCAAGGCCGAAATTAGCGGGGTCGCGCCGGAATCTTCTTCTTCATCATGATGATGTTCTCCGCCGGCATCTTCTTCTTCATGATGATCTTCTCCGCCGACTTCTTGTTCATGATGATAGTCCCCGTCGGCATGATGATAGTCTTCTTCATGATGATAGTCATCTCGCTCTACATGGTCTTCATGCGCACCATTTGATGGGGCCGGCCGCGCCTGGTTGTCTTGCATGAAACCGCGCCTCAGCAGGTGCTCCTCCAGTTGTCCGGAATCAGGGTTGATCCAGCGCTCGAGTTTGCATGATCGACACGGACATCTTATCTGGCGCCTATTGTTCCGAATCATGTCCTCCTTCGCGTCTATCTTGTATCTAGAGATTCGAGCGGAACTCATCGAGAGGACCATGCTTGCCTGCAAATGGTATACATAGAACAGGAAATTAGAACCGCACCAAATGCACACACATGCATGGGCCGTACCTCTCCTCAAGGTATTACATGGAGCGGAAAAATTCGGCATGACCTCTCCTCAAAGTAGGACATATGGGTAGTGCAAAACTTGCCGAAACGGAAATGAATCAACATTTCGGCAAACATCCATGCACCACACCGGCACACACACACAAGCGCTTCACCTGCAACAACCATCCATACACACGACGGCCACACAAGATCTACAAGCATATGCATGTCTCCTCCAAGCATATGTATGTCTCCTCCAACTACTCACCTTCTAGATTCGATACCGAGACGAGACCGCGATCGATGAGTTCGAGAGGAGGAGAGAGTATGGAGAGCCTTCTCCTCAACTCCAATTAAGTATCAACCAAACTAAGTGCAATAAATACCAAAGCAAGTGAAAAGTAGAGTCAAAATAGTATGAGAGAGAAGGGGGGACGAGCTAGATGGAGGAAGAAGAATGGCTTGTGTAGTGTGGTAGGTGGGAGGTTGGCTCACTTTTGTATATCTAGTTCGCTAATTCTGTGGCGCACCTGTACATATGCGCCACAGAATACCTTATTTCTGTGGCGCACGAGCCAAGCTGCGCCACAGAATAGCCTATTTTTGTGGCGCACTGTGGCAGTGCGCCACAGAAAATCTTATTTTTGTGGCGCACCATTGTACATGCGCCATAGAAATAGTAAAACCAATGATTGGGGGTGTCAGCTGGTGGGGCCCACCATGTTTTTGTGGCGCACGGTTCCTCGGTGCGCCACACAAGTAAGCTTATTACGTGGCGCAGCATGCTTGGTGCGCCACAAAATAATATTCTGTGGCGCATTTTCTGTGGTGCGCCACAGAACTAAGCTCTGCCTATAAGGGTTTTCCTACTAGTGGTATTTTCCATTGTAATACAATACTCAACAGGACCATGTCACCAGCATGGTAGTTTCAAACGCATTTTCGACTGTAATACAATACTCAAAGTGTAAAAACCAATGCAAGCATCATGTGTATTCTCAAACGTATTCTCAAACGTATATTGTCATGCATGGGATTCACAGATTGTAGCATACAATATGACAATAAACACTAATTTAAGATTCACAATCACCAGATTTAGACAAGTAAGATACAAACCTTTTAGACTGATCGTCCACATCCATCGACACAGAGGTTCGGTTAACAATTGAATTTACACTGTATATACTTTTTTTCTTCTTCTGAGTTCTTCTGCAGCAGTCTCTTGAGTTATTGTCTTGAACAAAGCAGTGGGTGCCGAATGTAAGATTAGCTATGCAAACTAAAGATTAGCTATGCAAACAAAGCAGTGGGTGCTGAGTTATTGTCTTGAACAAAGCAGTTGTTGCTGACTGTATATGAAAGTGTAGAAACAAACGTACAACTCGTGTGTATTTTGAAATGTATTTATTTTTGTATTACAGTCAGAGTTGCACTTCAACCGTTGCTCATATTCTACAATGTAGAATACAAAATTCCACATCGGCCAGCAAGCTAACGGCTGTAACGGCCAAAATATTAACGTTAGCTCACTCCACTTCTAGACATAGGAATCTTGATCCATTGATTTGCTTGCACACTATATCCAATGGCTAATGGTGGGTGCATAGCTAGCCACCATGGTAGCAAATCCGCGTCGATATATATATATATATATATATATATATATATATATATATATATATATATATATATATATATATATATATATATATATATATATATATATATATATATATATATATATATATATATATATATAGGGTTGCACTATTTTGCAACCGGTGCTCAGAATATTATTCTGAGCATCACCGATCCTATAGGAGTCCATCCGCATCGGAAAGCCACCGAACTGGCCCGATGAAAAAAATCCCCACGCATCATGTTTTCCTCTCCCAACCTATTCACCATCGATGGAACCTCCCGCCGGGATCCTCCCTGGGTGTTCGCGCCAGCCATCCCTGCCTCCCCTACCGCCGCCCCTGGCCCAAGCACCACCGCCGCCGCCCCGTCCCCAGGCACCACCACCACCGCCCCGGGGGCCTCGCGCCATGGCCGCCCCATCCCCGGTTACGCCGCCGCCATTCCCGGATCCTCAACGCCGGCAGGTCCGAAACCTCTCCAGCCCACCCCCGCCCCCGGGAATCTTCTCGGCAGCTGCGCCGCCGGCCCGGCGGCTCTCCTCTGCCCCAACTGCACTGCCACAGCCTAGATCCCCGGCGTCCCAGCTGCGCTGCCACTGGAGTGTTGTGCTGCGAGGTTGGTCGACATCCATGAACAGGGCGACGCGGCCATGCTCCTCCTGGCTCCTGCAGACGGGCATCTGGGCGACGGTGCCGGGCGCGAGCTTTGCCATCGCGTCCGTACGCGTCTCAGTGGTGCACGCTGCATTAGTTCATCTGCAGATTTTCTTTCGTTCACTTGAGCAGTTCTTCAGCAGTTTCTTATTTTTACTTGATTGAGTAGACACGTGGGTGCATCCTCTGTATTTTCTGCCGAGAGATCCTAGAGCTATACCAGCCGGTGAGCAAATTCACGGAACTGCTCTCGCTCGGGCCACCACCGTGACAACCTATATCTGTGTATTGCGTTGGGCAGTTCAGGTAGGTTCAGAAGGAAAGTGCAGGTGCAAAAATGCAAATAGACAGGGAACTTGTCAAAGTGAGGTAGAATTGGGAGAAGTACGAGAACGCCTATTCCTGGCGGTACATGTTTTTGTTTTCTCTCGTGAACATGAATGAAACTGTACTGCCCTCCGCTCCTCTCTACACTTATTTCTTCAAATTAATTTGTGACTGCTGTGGATTTGGTAGCACAAGAGAAACGAAAAATAAAGTGAGCCATAGAGGAGATACTGCTGTGCAAAGTGGTGAGAAGATATGCAGACGTTGAGCTCCAATTTCAGGCTGGCGACGGCCGCAGCCATGTTTTCGTCCAATTCCCATCTTCCGCTATTTTCTCCGTGCTAGTCACGATGGGTTGTTCTATGTTTTGTGTGGAAATGTCAGCACAACTATTAGTTGGCAGGAAGTACAACATTTCTGGAGTGGTCAGTACAAGTTTGTCTTTAATTAAAAAAGGAAGATAATGTTTTGGAAAACAGTGGAAGAATGTTTCAATCTTGTAGGTTCACTCATTTGGGGAAGTGTAGAGAGGAGAACTAGTTTGTTGCAGCGAACAAAGTACTATCAAACATTAATACTTGCCCATTAGAATTTCAGAAAAAAGATGTACTCCGCTCAATAAGGGTAATGGAAGTGCGCATGGTTATATTTAACTGGCTCCAGCATAGCACACATCTGACTCCAGCAGAGCACATCTTCAGTTTGTGACAAGCCAGCATTGTTCAGTGATACTATGAAAAATGGGCAGGAGGATCCACTATTGTTCTCGGGCATCATTTCTAGCTCACAGATAAAAATTTGTTTGCCTTCTCCGACTGCAAGCCGACCATGTGGTTGTAGTGTTTCGCTTGAAGTTTGTTTCTAGATGATTTAAAAAACACGAAGGTTCAATAGGTCCGTGCAAAACAGGTTCAATAGATCGAGTGTGACGTGAAGTAGCACCCACTCGAGCAATACACCCACTTGATATAGGAAGTACAAGAAACCCGACAAAGTACAAATGTAGACAAAACAAAATAATTCCGTCATCTGCGAGGAAGTACGAGAGTGATTCCGAGAAGTACAGGCGGAGACAACAGGAAGTACAAGCGGTAATTACATGAATTAAAAGTGTTCAAAGAAAATACTCCCACATAAGTTCACATAGCAAAAAACAATAATAATCCCATCAACCGTAAAGAAGTTCATATACCTGACAATGGGAAGTACAACCATTCGACATGAGCAATACACACACTTAATATAGGAAGTACAAGAAACCCGACAAAGTCCAAATGTAGACAAAACAAAACAATCCCGTCATCTACGAGGAAGTACGAGTAGTGATTCCGAGAAGTATAGGCGGAGACAACAGGAAGTACAAGCGGTAATTACATGAATTAAAAGTGTTCAGAGAAAATACTCCCACATAAGTTCACATAGCAAAAAAAAAAAATCCCATCACCCGTAAAGCAGTTCATATACTTGACAATGAGAAGTACAACCATTCGACACGAGCAATACAACCAATTAATATAGGAAGTACAAGATACCCGACAAAGTACAAATGTAGAAAAAACAAAATAATCCCGTGATCTGCAAGGAAGTACGAGCAGTGCTTCCGAGAAGTACATGCAGAGACAACATGAAGTACAAGCGGTAAATACATGAAGAAAATACCCCCACATAAGTTCACATAGCAACGTTGTGAAGTTCAAATATTAAGATCCAGGAAGTGCAGAAATTCTTAAATAGAATATAGGGACAATCTAAAATTATCATTTTGATGCACACATGCTAGTTTTTGTAAAACACACTAGTATCAAAATATTTCCAGGAAGTACAATCATAAGGCCAAGAAGTACAAGGACATGTCGCGGGAAGTTCAGATGTGCGTTGTTGTGCTGAGCATTTTGTGTGGTCGTGGACCTCAAACGGACACCGTATGACAAACTTATAGTCATTTTACTGAACACTTTAGTGAAACAGCGCCGAGAAGTACAACCGCATTTCCCTAGAAGTGCAAGTTCGTGTCGAGGTAAGTTCAACGCTCTGTTTTTACGGGGCGGAAATCTATTGTTCAAATCTCATCGATTTGATCACCAACCACTTCAATCATTATCACCAAAAGCTTTATATGGTAGATTATATGTCTAATTTCATTACCTACAACATTTCACAACAAATAAATGGATCTAATCCATCAAATTCAAATCGTTATCCCACAAAATATACCGGAAACATGATTTCAAAACTTCTAAAATTAGTTTCAAACCGTTCGGATTTGGCTAAAATGGTAGATACGAAAAAGATGCGCCATTTTGAGAGCTTTCCAACCGTATATCATTTCCATCGTTTAAACATACCGCATGGAAATCGCGGGATAATCATTCGGTGCCCATCACATAAAACGGGCGGACAGTAATTCGATTTATTCTCTTAAACTGTAAGGAATTAGAGAAAACAACGTGAATGAGAAAGTTGCGCCTACTCCATAGCTTTCCAACGCCATATTATTTGCATCATTCCGATAAGCGGTTGAAAAAATTCGTCCAACTTACTGTCCGCCTGTTTTTGAGTACGTCCGAATTTCGGTATTTTCAAAATTATTCAAAAACTGTGAGGATTTCGAAAAAACATAAAACATGAAAAAGTTGCGCAATTTCATTATCTTTCCAACGGTATATCATTTGCACAGTTTCGATAAGCGATTCGAAAATCAAACTAAAAGTTCGTTTTCTGGCCATATAGAAGCGTTTTTGTATTTTCAAAATTAAATTTAAACCGTGCATAATCTGTGAAAAGTGTGAACATGAAAAAGTTGCGGTTTTTCATTATCTATCCAACGGTATATCATTTGCCCAATTCCGTCAAGTGGTGGAGAAATTTGAAGTATAATCAGTAGCTCTGGAAAAACGAGAAGTTCAGGTTAGTTCCGACATAAAGGTCGACCCTTGCTATCCGGGAAGTTCAACCTCGTGTCCAGAGAAGTTCAAGTCGGTGCTCAGAATATTATTCTGCAACCGGTTGCAGAATAGTGCTGGTATATATATATATATATATATATATATATATATATATATATATATAGTGGCAATGAACGAGATGGGGTAGAAATAAATCACTTACAGAACGTAGCAACGATGATAGATTTGTCGAGCTCGCGCAGATTGAAAAGCTGGAACAATTCACTCCGATGAATTGTTACATAGTAATGTTTGAAGTGATGCTCATGTCTAACTTCCGCATAAATATATTCTTTGGCGTTTTTATTTTTTATGTAACCCTTGTACCAATTTAGCACACTTGTCATTTGTGGAGGTAGATCCTCTTCCTGCGCAGGCTCGACGAGAGGCCCATTCGGCACATATGCAATTACTATGTCCTTCATTGGCGCCCCATCAAGGCCTAACAGTGCACGAAGAGTCAGACCTAAGTTGGCCGCTTGTTCTCTGGCACTCGTTACAGTCAATCCCTGTGCTGCCGCTGCTGCTATGTTATCGGGGGCATCCGGACCGGCGACTTTCACTATGAGCGGGGCGATCGATTGTTTACTTTGTTCCCCGAGCTGGGCAACTTGTTCCCCCTTTTTTACTTTCTAATTCTTTCTCGGCCTCCTCCTACTTCTCCGCCAACTCTTTGTTCCTCTTGAACGTGAGTGCTTGCCTACGAAGTTCACGTGCATAGTCGTCAGGCAGATTCTTCGCGGCTTGGGACGGTGTGCTAAAAAATGACTTAGCCCACTTCTTTTCCTTCTCAGAAAATACTGGCTTGGGCTCGGGCTCTCTTTTCTTCTTGCAGTCCGCCTTCCATTTCTCATGCTGAGCAGCCACGGCCGCTGCATTTTCCTCGACACTAAGTTCCCAAGGTCTCGGGATGAGAGGCTTCAGTGATGGCTCCGGTACCTTTGTGGTCTTAGGTACATAAGGCTCCGGGTTAATAGTCCAGGACTGCTTCGCTTCTTTGCCGGAGGTGGATTGAGGGGCGGCTGCTTACCCGCCGGAGGCGCGGCGTCTGCTCACCCGCCGGACGAGGACTGGGGGGCGGCGGCTGATCACCCGCCGGACGTTGTGGACTGGGGGGCGCGTCGGCTGACGTGAAGGAGGTGTAGGTGAACCACCACCACCACCACCGCCGCCACCGCCACCACCACCGGAGGGGGTGGACTTGTTCGCCTTGGCGCCTCGTCTGGAAACTTGATAAACTTCTTTTTCCATAGAATGAATTGGCGCTTGACACCTCCAAGTCTTCTCTCCCCTTCGGGTGTAGCAATGTCAATCTCCAGGTCCTCAAACCCTGGGACTATGTCCTCCACCGTGACACGAGCATAGCCATCTGGAATGGGGTTGTTGTGGTGGAGTGCTCCAGGTAAACTTGGTAAAGCACTGCCGATGGCTACCTTCGTGGACATGTTCCCAGTAGGATAATGCAGATGACATTCTTTCATCTCCTTTACATCGTCCACGGGGTAGCGAGGAGGCTCCGGTGCAGTAATATGGATCGCCGATGCATCAGTAGCCGGCGGGGCCTCCGTGGAAGCCACGCTGCTTCTCCGCTGCTGGCTTCCGAGATCCGCTGGATGATCTTCATGCGTCCCAGCTGCCGATCTATCTTGTACTAGTATATTCAGGGTTTTCTTCATCTCATCGACTTCCGATGCCAACCGCGCCACAACATCTGCATCCCGATCCGACTTTCTCTTACGGCTTCTGTAACCGTACGGGTCATCGTCCTGGGAGAACCCTATTTTCCACGGAATGTTCCCCATGCCTCGTACACGTCCTCCGTGTTCAGGATTCCCGAGGGCTTTTGTCAGCGCGTCGTTGATGGTGTGTAACTCACATGTTCGTTGGGAACCCTAAGAGGAAGGTATGATGCGCACAGCAGCAAGTTTTCCCTCAGAAAGAAACCAGGGTTTATCGAACCAGGAGGAGCCAAGAAGCACGTTGAAGGTTGATGGTGGCGAAATGTGATGCGGCGCAACACCAGGGATTCCGCCAACGAGAAACCTGCACAACACAACCAAAGTACTTTGCCCCAACGAAACAGTGAGGTTGTCAATCTCACCGGCTTGCTGTAACAAAGGATTAACCGTATTGTGTGGAAGATGATTGTTTGCGAAGAAAACAATAAAACAAGTATTGCAGTAGATTGTATGCGATGTAAAGAATAGGACCGGGGTCCACAGTTCACTAGAGGTGTCTCTCCCATAAGATTAAAGCATGTTGGGTGAACAAATTACAGTCGGGCAATTGACAAATAGAGAGGGCATAACAATGCACATACATGGTATGATAAATATAGTGAGATTTAATTGGGCATTACGACAAAGTACATAGACCGCTATCCAGCATGCATCTATGCCTAAAAAGTCCACCTTCAGGTTATCATCCGAACCCCTTCCGGTATTAAGTTGCAAGCAACAGACAATTGCATTAAGTATGGTGCGTAATGTAATCAACAACTACATCCTTAGAAATAGCATCAATATTTTATCCCTAGTGGCAACAGCACATCCACAACCTTAGAACTTTTCGTCACTGTCCCCATTTAATGGAGGCATGAACCCACTATCGAGCATAAATACTCCCTCTTGGAGTTAAGAGCAAAAACTTGGCCAGAGCCTCTACTAATAACGGAGAGCATGCAAGATCATAAACAACACATAGGTAATAGATTCGTAATCACCATAAGAAAATTCTTGATTTGGTGCATCAAAATCAATATGGCTTTTTGAAAAGTAGAACTATCCAGGATTGTGTTGCATGGGCGTATGAATACATTCATCAATGCAAGCAAGCTAGGAAGGAGGTGGTGATTCTGAAACTTGACTTTGCTAAAGCCTTCGATACTATTGAGCATGAGGCTATTATCAAAATTTTACAATGTTGGGGCTTTGACGAAAAATGGATTCAATTGGTCCAAGCTATCTTCTCTTCCGGCTCTTCCTCTGTCCTTCTCAATGGGGTCCCTGGGAACAAATTCCAATGTCGCAGAGGAGTGCGTCAAGGCGACCCCTTCTCTCCAATTCTATTTGTGGCCGGTGCTGATCTTTTGCAGTCCATGGTTAACTCCTATGCGCTTCAAGGAATTTTCACAGCACCCCTCCCTATTCCTAATACAGGATTCCCTATTGTCCAATATGCCGATGACACGCTCCTTATCATGCAAGCATGCCCTGCTCAGCTCCTAGCCCTCAAGAGGCTCTTACAAGTGTTTGCGACAGCAACTGGTCTTCGGGTGAATTATTCTAAGTCATGCTTGATGCCTATTAACATTGATAATCACTACTTGCACTATGTTGCGGATGCATTCGGTTGTGCAGTTGGCACGCTTCCCTTTACATATTTAGGCCTCCCTCTCGGCACCACTAAACCTACCATCCAGGACCTCGCTCCCATTACTGATAAGATTGAACGCAGGCTGAATGCAAGCACTAGATTTCTTGATTATGGAGGCCGTCTACAACTAGTCCGCTCTATTTTATCCTCCTTGCCGATGCACTTTCTTTGCTCCCTAAAAGTTCAGAAATATATTATTAATATAGCTGACAGATCTCGGCGACATTGTTTATGGGCTAAAGAGGAGGGTGCAACATCAGTTAATTCTCTAGCTGCATGGTCTACGGTTTGTCAGCCTAGGAAATATGGAGGGCTTGGTGTACTAAATTTGGAATTGCAGAATAAAGCTCTTCTTATGAAACATCTTCATAAATTCTATTGCAAAGAGGAGATTCCTTGGGTTAAACTGGTCTGGAATCTATATCCAAGTGGTGTCCCCCATGCTCAATCTAGAAGGGGCTCTTTCGGTGGAAGGACGTATTCAGCTTTGTTCAGGATTATAGAAGCTTAACGTCATGTGTGGTTGGGAATGGTAAAACTATCCTTCTTTGGAAAGACGCTTGGCACTCAAATGGTCTTCTATGTGATCAGTTCTCTCGCCTGTTTTCATTTGCTCTCAATGAGGACGTCTCAATTGCTGATATGGTAAACACGCCTATATTAGTACAATGTTTATACTGCCACTCTCCACCCAAGCTTTCCAGGAACTTCAACACCTTCAAACTTATTTGGTTGGGCTCATCTCTGATCCGGATTCCAATGATTCCAGAATTTTTCCTTGGGGTAGCTCTACCTACACATCGGCTAGATACTATAATGTCATTTTTGAGCAAGCTCCTCAGGACCCCACGCTGCAATCAATCTGGAAATCAAAAAGCCTTCCAAAACTTAGAGTCTTTTCTTGGCTCTTGATCAAGGACCGGTTGAATACCAAAGACCTAATGATTCGCAAGCACTGGAACATTGATACTGGTCCAGCATGTATTCTTTGCTCATCGCATGATATGGAGACAAGAGATCACTTGTTTTTTCAATGTTCTTTTGCCGTCTCTTGCTGGGAGTGTATTGGTATTCAGTGGGATTGCTCCAGGACTGTCTCTTCTCGCTTCACTTTGGCGAGAAACTTATTTGCTGGGCCGTGTTTTATGGAAATTGTTTCATGTGCAGCATGGAATATTTGGAAAGAGCGAAATGATCATATTTTTAAGAATCAAAATCCATCCTTAAGAAGATGGAAAATTAGATTCCGAGTGATCTCCTTCTCCATCAATACAGATTAAAGCCTACGATGGTGCATCACCTTCTTGAGTGGATTCAGTCCACCTTTACCTAGTTCTAGATGTATTTATATTTCCTTGTACACTTCTTTCCTCCCTAAAAACCTTATAAACTTTGCTCCAGGAGCCTGGGCTTTTGTGATATATAAAATAGAAAAAATACCGTAGGGGTTCTCCTTACGGTCATGTGCTTCAAAAAAAAAAAAGAATCACCATAACATAGTATTCTCTATCCATCGGATCCCGACAAACACAACATATAGTATTACAGATAGATGATCTTGATCATGTTAGGCAGCTCACAAGATCCAATAATGAAGCACAATTAGGAGAAGACGACCATCTAGCTACGCTATGGACCCATAGTCCAGGGGTGAACTACTCACTCATCACTCCGGAGGCGATCATGGCGATGAAGAGTCCTCCAGGAGATGATTCCCCTCACGGGTGCCGGAGCGTCTCCCGAATCCCGAGATGGGATTCGCGGCGGCGGCGTCTCTGGAAGGTTTTCCGTATCGTGGCTCTCATACGAAGGGTTTCGCGACGAAGACTTTAAGTGGCGGAAGGACGCGGGGCCACACGAGGGCCCCACACGCTAGGGCCGCGCGGCCGGGGCCAGGCGCGCCCTAGTGTGGCGGCGCCTCGTGGCCCCACTTCCTTTCCCCGGTCTTCGGCTTCGTGCAAAAATAGGACCACAGGCGTTGATTTCGCCAATTCCGAGAATATTTCCTTACTAGGATTTCAAACCAAAAACAGCAGAAAACAGAACTGGCTCTTCGGCATCTTGTTAATAGGTTAGTGTCGGAAAATGCGTAAATACGACATATAATGTGTATAAAACATGTAGATATCATCAATAATGTAGCATGGAACATAAGAAATTATCGATACGTCGGAGACGTATCAGCATCCCCAGCTTAGTTCTGCTCGTCCGAGCGCAAACGATAACAAGGATAATTTGCGGGTGACATGCCATCATAACTTGATCATACTATTGTAAACATATGTAATGAATGCAGCGATCAAAACAATGGTAATGACATGAGTAAACAAATGAATCATAAAGCAAAGACTTTTCATGAATAGTAATTCAAGACAAGCATAAATAAGTCTTGCATAAGAGTTAACTCATAAAGCAATAAATCAAAGTAAAGGTATTGAAGCAACACAAAGGAAGATTAAGTTTCAGCGGTTGCTTTCAACTTATAACATGCATATCTCATGGATAGTGTCAATATAAAGTAATATAATAAGTGCAATATGCAAGTATGTAGGAATCAATGCACAGTTCACACAAGTGTTTGCTTCTTGAGATGGAGAGAAATAGGTAAACTGACTCAACAATAAAAGTAAAAGAAAGGTCCTTCAAAGAGGAAAGCATCGATTGCTATATTTGTGCTAGAGCTTTTATTTTGAAAAACATGAAACAATTTTGTCAACGGTAGTAATAAAGCATATGAGTTATGTAAATTATATCTTACAAGTTGCAAGCCTCATGCATAGTATACTAATAGTGCCCGCCTTGTCCTAATCAGCTTGGACTACCGGATCATCGCAATACACATGTTTTAACCAAGTGTCACAAAGGGGTACCTCCATGCCGCCTGTACAAAGGTCTAAGGAGAAAGCTCGCATTTTGGATTTCTCGCTTTTGATTATTCTCAATTTAGACATCCATACCGGGACAACATGGACAACAGATAATGGACTCCTCTTTAATGCATAAGCATGTGGCAACAATTAGTGTTCTCATATGAGATTGAGGATATATGTCCAAAACTGAAACTTCCACCATGATTCATGGCTTTAGTTAGCGGCCCAATGTTCTTCTCTAACAATATGCATGCTCCAACCATTAAGGTGGTAGATCTCTCTTACTTCAGACAAGACGGACATGCATAGCAACTCACATGATATTCAACAAAGAGTTGATGGCGTCCCCAGAAGCATGGTTATCGCACAACAAGCAACTTAATAAGAGATAAAGTGCATAAGTACATATTCAATACCACAATAGTTTTTAAGGCTATTTTGTCCCATGAGCTATATATTGCAAAGGCGAATGATGGAATTTTAAAGGTAGCACTCAAGCAATTTACTTTGGAATGGCGGAGAAATACCATGTAGTAGGTAGGTATGGTGGACACGAATGGCATAGTGGTTGGCTCAAGGATTTTGGATGCATGAGAAGTATTCCTCTCGATACAAGGTTTAGGCTAGCAAGGTTATTTGAAGCAAACTCAAGGATAAACCGGTGCAGCAAAACTCACATAAAAGACATATTGTAAACATTATAAGACTCTACACCGTCTTCCTTGTTGTTCAAAACTCAATACTAGAAATTATCTAGACCTTAGAGAGACCAAATATGCAAACCAAATTTTAGCAAGCTCTATGTATTTCTTCATCAATGGGTGCAAAGTATATGATGCAAGAGCTTAAACATGAGCACAACAATTGCCAAGTATCACATTATCCAAGACATTTTAGAATTACTACATGTAGCATTTCCCGATTCCAACCATATAACAATTTAACGAAGAAATTTCAACCTTCGCCTTGAACATTATGAGTAAAGCCTAAGGACATATTTGTCCATATGCAACAGCGGAGCGTGTCTCTCTCCCATACAGTGAATGCTAGGATCCATTTTATTCAAACAAAAACAAAAACAAAACAAACCGACGCTCCAAGCAAAGTACATAAGATGTGACTGAATAAAAATATAGTTTCAGGGGAGGAACCTGATGATGTTGTTGATGAAGAAGGGGATGCCTTGGGCATCCCCAAGCTTAGACGCTTGAGTCTTCTTAAAATATGCAGGGATGAACCACGGGCGCATCCCCAAGCTTGGAGCTTTCACTCCTCTTGATCATAGTATATCATACTCCTCTCTTGACCCTTGAAAACTTCCTTCACACCAAACTTCAAGCAAACTCATTAGAGGTTAGTGCACAATTAAAAATTCACATGTTCAGAGGTGACACAATCATTATTAACACTTCTGGACATTGCACAAAGCTACTGGACATTAATGGATCAAAGGAATTCATCCAACATAGCAAATACGGCAATGCGAAATAAAAGGCAGAATCTGTCCAGAACAGTCCGTAAAGACGAACCTGAAAGGGGCACTAGACTTGCTCAAATGGAAAAACTCAAAACTAATGAAAGTTGCGTACATATCTGAGGATCACGCTCGTAATTTTGAAGATTTTGTCGAATTTTTTACTGAGACTTATGCCAGAATTCGTGACAGACAGCAATGCTGTTTCTGCGCGGCGATCCAAAATATAACATCAACTTTAGCATAGAAACTTTACTTGGTACAAAAACATGATAAGGAGAGGTTGCTACAGTAGTAAACAACTTCCAAGACTCAAATATAAAACAAAGTACTGTTGTAAAAACATGGGTTGTCTCCCATAAGCGCTTTTCTTTAACGCCTTTCAGCTAGGCGCAGAAAGTGCAAATCAAGTAACATCAAGAGTAGAAGCATCAACATCATAACTCGTTCTAATAATAGAATCAAAAGGCAACTTCATTCTCTTTCTAGGGAAGTGTTCCATACCTTTCTTGAGAGAAAATTGATATTTAATATTACCTTCCTTCATATCAATGGTAGCACCAACGGTTCGAAGAAAAGGTCTTCCCAACACAATAGGACAAGATGCATTGCATTCGATATCCAAGACAACAAAATCAACGGGGACAAGGTTATTGTTGACCGTAATGCGCATATTATCAATCCTCCCCAAAGGTTTCTTTTTAACATTATCGGCAAGATTAACATCCAAATAACAATTCTTCAATGGTGGCAAGTCAAGCATATTGATGTCTACGGGAGCTTCTATTCTTGTAGACAGTGTTGGGCCTCCAAGAGCAGAGGTTTGTAGAACAACAGCAAGTTTCCCTTAAGTGGATTACCCAAGGTTTATCGAACTCAGGGAGGAAGAGGTCAAAGATATCCCTCTCAAGCAACCCTGTAATCACAAAGCAAGAAGTCTCTTGTGTCCCCAACACACCAAATACACTTGTCGGATGTATAGGTGCACTAGTTCGGCGAAGAGATAGTGAAATACAAGTAATATGGATGTATATGAGTGGTAGCAATCTGAATAAAATATGGCAGCGAGTAAACATGCAACAAAACAGTAAACAAACGGAGATTCGATGCTTGGAAGCAAGGCCTAGGGATCATACTTTCACTAGTGGACACTCTCAACATTAATCGCATAATAAATACTTCTTCTCATATGTGCTACATACACTCTTGTTTGATAATGAACATCATTCGTTGCGTAGGATTACACGAACCCTCAATGCCGGAGTTAACAAGCTCCACAACATTCGATATTCATGTTTAAGTAACCTTAGAGCATAATAGATCTTTGCAAGATAAACCAAGAACTAACATAGCGCACACACTGTCCACATTACACTATGAAGGAGGAATAGATCACATCAATACTATCATAATGATAATTAACTCCACAACCTACAAGAGATCATGATCATAGCCTACGACAAGAACCACACGGTGCACACACTAATCACCTTTACACCATGCAGGAGGAATAGACTACTTTAATAACATCACATGAGTAGCACACAACTAGTAGCGATACAAAGCTCATCATATGGATCTCAATCATGTAAGGCAGCTCATGAGATCATTGTATTGAAGTACATAGGAGAGAGATTAACCACATAGCTACCAGCCCGAGCCTCGATGGAGAACTACTCCTCCTCATGGGAGCAGCAGCGTTGATGAAGATGGCGGTGGAGATGGCAGCGGTGTCGATGGAGAAGCCTTCCGGGCACTTCCCGCTCGGCAGGTGCCGGAGCAGACTTCGTCCCGAATTGAGTTTCGCGTGGCGGCGCCCTGGATGTTTTCGAGTTTTCGTCAAGTGGTACGGTTTTTAGGTCAGGGGTTAAGTAGGCGAAGAGGCGGCGTCAGGGCACCGGCGCCCTCCTCATGGGCGCGCGGCCGGGGCCTGCGCGCGGCCTTGTGGTGTCGGGGCCTGGGCCTCCTCTCCCCTTCGGTGTTCGGAGCCTTCGGAAAAATAGGAGGTTTGGCGTTGATTTCGTCCAATTCCGAGAATATTGCCCGAACAGCCTTTCGGAACCAAAAATGACAGCAAGTGGCCTTTCGGCATCTCGTCAATAGGTTAGTTCCGGAACGCATAATAATGACATATAATGTGTATAAAACATGTAGATATCATCAATAAAGTGGCATGGAACATAAGAAATTATCGATACGACGGAGACGTATCAGCATCCCCAAGCTTAGTTCTGCTCGTCCCGAGCAGGTAAAACGATAACAAAGATAATTTCTGAAGTGACATGCCATCATAACCTTGATCATACTATTGTAAAGCACATGAGATAAATGCAGAGATTCGAAGCAATGATGAAGATAATGAGTAAACAAATGAATCACATAACAAAGACTTTTCATGAATAATACTTTCAAGACAAGCATCAATGAGTCTTGCATAAGAGTTAACTCATAAGCAATAAATTCTTAGTAGAAAGCTTTGAAACAACACAAAGGAAGATATAAGTTTCAGCGGTTGCTTTCAACTTTAACATGTATATCTCATGGATAATTGTCAACACAAAGTAATATAACAAGTGCAATAGGTAAACATGTAAGAATCAATGCACACAATTTACACAAGTGTTTGCTTCTAAGATAGAAAGAATAGGTAAACTGACTCAACAATAAAGTAAAAGAATGGTCCTTCAAAGAGGAAAGCATCGATTGCTATATTTGTGCTAGAGCTTTGATTTTGAAAACATATAGAGAGCATAAAAATAAAGTTTTGAGAGGTGTTTGTTGTTGTCAACGAATGGTAATGGGCACTCTAACCCCCTTGCCAGAACAAACCTTCAAAGAGCGGCTCCCATTTTATTTTATTTTGGGTGGCACTCCTTCCAACCTTTCTTTCACAAACCATGGCTAACCGAATCCTCGGGTGCCTGCCAACAATCTCATACCATGAAGGAGTGCCTTTTTATTTTAGTTTTATTATGATGACACTCCTCCCCACCTTTGCTTTCTCAAGCCATGGCTAACCGAATCCTTCGGGTGCCGTCCAACAATCACATACCATGGAGGAGTGTCTATTTTTGTTAATTAATTTGGGACTGGGAATCCCATTGCCAGCTCTTTTTGCAAAATTATTGGATAAGCGGATGAAGCCACTAGTCCATTGGTGAAAGTTGCCTAACAAGATTGAAAGATAAACACCACATACTTCCTCATGAGCTATAAAACATTGACACAAATAAGAGGTAATAACTTTTGAATTGTTTAAAGGTAGCACTCAAGCAATTTACTTTGGAATGGCGGAGAAATACCATGTAGTAGGTAGGTATGGTGGACACAAATGGCATGAATATTGGCTCAAGTATTTGGATGCATGAGAAGTATTCCCTCTCGATACAAGGTTTAGGCTAGCAAGGTTATTTGAAGCAAACTCAAGTATAAAATGGTGCAGCAAGACTCACATATAAACATATTGTAAGCATTATAAGACTTTACATCGTCTCCTTGTTGTTCAAACACCTCAACCAGAAAATATCTAGACTTAGAGAGACCAATCATGCAAACCAAATTTTAACAAGCTCTATGTAATTATTCATTAATGGGTACAAGGTACATGATGCAAGAGCTTAAACAAGATCTATATGAGCACAACAATTGCCAATTTTCACATTATTCAAGACATTATACCAATTACTACATGTAGCATTTCCCGTTTCCAACCATATAACAATTAACGCAGTTTCAACCTTCGCCATGAAAATTAAAAGCTAAGAACACATGTGTTCCGAACCAGCGAAGCGTGTCTCTCTCCCAAACAATCATTTATTCAAACAACAACAAAAACAAAAACATACAGACGCTCCAAGTAAAGTACATAAGATGTGACCGAATAAAAATATAGTTTCAAGAGAAGGAACCTGATACTTTGTCGATGAAGAAGGGGATGCCTTGGGCATCCCCAAGCTTAGATGCTTGGGTCTTCTTGAAATATGCAGGGATGAACCACCGGGGCATCCCCAAGCTTAGACTTTCATTCTTCTTGATCGTAGTATATCATCCTCCTCTCTTGACCCTTGAAAACTTCCTTCACACCAAACTCAAGCAAACTCATTAGAGGGTTAGTGCATAACCAAAAATTCACATGTTCAGAGGTGACACAAACATTCTTTTCACTTCTGGTCATTGCATAATGCTCTACTGGACATTAATGGATCAAAGAAATGAATCCAACATAGCAAAAGAGGCAATGCGAAATAAAAGGCAGAATCTGTCAAACAGAACAGTTCGTAAAGACGAATTTAAAATGGCACCAGACTTGCTCAAATGGAAAAACTCAAAACTAATGAAAGTTGCGTACATATCTGAGGATCACGCTCGTAAATTGGCAGATTTTTCGAATTTTCTACAGAGAACTGTGCCCAGATTTGTGACAGACAGCAATGTTGTTTCTGCGCAGCGATCCCAAATATAACATCAACTTTGACATAGAAACTTTACTTGGCACAAAAACATGATAAGGAGAGGTTGCTACAGTAGTAAACAACTTCCAAGACACAAATATAAAACAAAGTACTGTAGCAAAATAACACATGGGTTATCTCCCAAGAAGTTCTTTCTTTATAGCCATTAAGATGGGCTCAGCAATTTTGGTGATGCACCCGCAAGAAATAGTATTTGAAGCAAAAGAGAGCTTCAAGAGGCAATTCAAAACACATTTGAGCCTAACATGCTTCCTATGCAGAAGAATCTTATACACAAATGAATTCATGAAGAGCAAAGTGACAAGCATAAGAGGATAAAACACGAGTAACTTAAAGATTCTCAACATAAAGAGGGGAAACTTAATATTATTAAGATGCATATAACCATATTTCCCTCTCTCATAATAACTTTCAGTAGCATCATTGATGAAATCCACAATATACCCGTCACTTAAAACATTCTTATCATGGTTCATATGCATAGAAGTATCATTAATTTTGGCATAAGAAGAGTTATTCTCATTAATAGTAATTGGAGCAAGATTATTATCAAGAATTTGAACATGGTAAACAAGTTGCATATTAAAAGAATTGTTTTTGGCAAGCCCATCATAACTATGACAAGTTTCATAAGGATAATTGTAACATGTGTCATATACATCTCTATAGCAATTATCTAAACCTGAATATGTAATATCATCATTTTCACTAAAAGTAGAAGTCTCAAATATAGGATCTTCAAGCACAACATCCCCAAGCTTAGGGCTTTCAATATCATCGTTTAAGGGGACATGAATAATGCTATCATCATTACTTTCATAATCAGTACCAAAGAGATTTCCAATATCAAAGGTAGTGTGCTCATTCAAATCATGATCGCTAATGTATGTAAAGGGCATAGGAAGATCATCGTATTCAGATTCATTATCACAATAATCATTAGGAGCAACATACTTACGGTTACCTAGCGTTATCTCGTTCACGCGGGGATACGCCGTTACCTCTTTCTTTTTATTCTCCTTCTTCTTCTTTTTCGTTTCCCTTCTTCTTCTTCTTCTTCTTCTTCTCTTCCTTCTCCTCGTTCCCTTCTTTAGGAGGAAGAGGCTTGAAGGGTGGCTTGTCCGCATAACCTGATTTACTTTTAGAAAGAATAGAAGAAACTTGGGAGGATCCCTCCTTTTCATTAATTAGTTGAAAACACACAGCGGTCCTATCATATTTTGGCAAGGTGTCATCTTCTAAAATATTTTGTATGTAAGTATTTGTATGGCAATTATTAATGCAATAAGAAAGACACCCATGCAGGACATCATCAATATCAAGATCGTTAATATTTAACAAAGAAATTTTTCTTGATAACTCTTCACACTTCAAAAATAAGGTAAGTTCATCATGCTGATTAGGAATAATTTCATCATCACAATACAAATTTGCAGCACTCATGGGGTTTGAATTATCATTGGAGGAACATTGAAAATTAAAATGACCAACTCTATGGCAAAGTTCACAAATAAAAGGATAGAGGGCACACACTTTTTCTCCAAGATCATCTAGAGCTCTAGACCACTTTCTAGTTTTTTCATTTCTGTGATGGATACAATATTCATCTTCTATTTGATTAATTCCACAAGGTCTATGTATTCCACAAAAATTAACATGCTTATAGGAAATAGCATTCTTAGGAGTTTGAGCATGCTTATTGCAATCATTAACAACAATTTCATTCTTCATGCAAGCCTCTTTAAAAGGTTCATGATACTTATCAAAATTCTTCCTAGGCAATTCAATGTGAGAAGCAAAAGCTTTATAAAGATTTGCAGCAACTTGAGAGTCAAGACCATAAGTAGCACTCATATTTCGAAATTTATCAGTATTCATAAAAGTTTCAATGCATTCATAATCATAGTTTATACCTGACTCTTTACCTTTGTCGTTCTCCCAATCTTCAGCGTTCTCCTTAATCCGATCAAGAAGGTCCCTTTTAAACTCTTCTTTATTGCTCGTGAATGATCCAGAACAAGTAGTATCCAGCAAGGTCTTATCTTGAAAAGAAAGTCTTGCATAGAAATTATCAATGATGATATTACCTGAAGCTCATGATTGGGGCATTTGAGCATTAAAGTCTTCAATCTCTCCCATGCTTGGGCAATACTCTCTCCATCATGAGGCCAAAAATTATATATATGGTTTCGATCTTTGTGAATTTCACTTGGAGGATAGAACTTGGAATAAAATAGAGGCACAATATCCTTCCAATCAAGAGAGCGCCCGTCCTTCAATAGTTTATACCAATGCGCCGCTTCACCAGATAGCGACATAACAAATAATTTCTTTCTAACTTCATCCATTGAAATACCTGCACACTTGAATAACCCGCATAATTCATGCAAAAACAGTAAATGATTCCTAGGATTGACAGTTCCATCCCCTTCATAGCGGTTATCCATAACACGTTCAATAATTTTCATAGGTATTTTATACGGAATACTTTCAGCAGGTGGATTTAAAATATCAGAAGCATCATTAAAGTTATCGCATATGGGAGATAAAGCATTATCAGAGCAAAATATTTCTTCCAAAGCGGAGGAGCTAAAAAGATTGTTTTTATGTAAACTAGCTTCCCCAAGCTTAGACTTCTTCATAGCATTAGCAGTAATTGCATTCATACTAATAACATTGCTATTATCATGTAAATAAGGTTCCATAGGTTTTTTAATTTTCGTATCAAACAATCCATGTCTTAAATCAGGAAATAGAATAAGAAGCTCTTTGTTGTCCATTATGCCTAACTAGTGTAAATAAAAACAAGAAACAAAAAGATGCAATTGCAGAGTCTAAAGGAAATAGCTGAGACACACACAATGGCGCCGAGAAAATCATTACTGACCGGAGTATGGTGCCTTTTACCTTTCCTCCAAGCAACGGCGCCAGAAAAGTGCTTGATGTCTACGGGAGCTTCTATTCTTGTAGACAGTGTTGGGCCTCCAAGAGCAGTTTGTAGAACAACAGAAGTTTCCCTTAAGTGGATTACCCAAGGTTTATCGAACTCAGGAGGAAGAGGTCAAAGATATCCCTCTCAAGCAACCTGTAAGCACAAAGCAAGAAGTCTCTTGTGTCCCCAACACACCAAATACACTTGTCAGGTGTATAGGTGCACTAGTTCGGCGAAGAGATAGTGAAATACAAGTAATATGGATGTATATGAGTGGTAATAGCAATCTGAATAAAATATGGCAGCGAGTAAACATGCAACAAAACAGTAAACAAACGGAGATTCGATGCTTGGAAGCAAGGCCTAGGGATCATACTTTCACTAGTGGACACTCTCAACATTAATCGCATAATAAATACTTCTTCTCATATGTGCTACATACACTCTTGTTTGATAATGAACATCATTCGTTGCGTAGGATTACACGAACCCTCAATGCCGGAGTTAACAAGCTCCACAACATTCGATATTCATGTTTAAGTAACCTTAGAGCATAATAGATCTTTGCAAGATAAACCAAGAACTAACATAGCGCACACACTGTCCACATTACACTATGAAGGAGGAATAGATCACATCAATACTATCATAATGATAATTAACTCCACAACCTACAAGAGATCATGATCATAGCCTACGACAAGAACCACACGGTGCACACACTAATCACCTTTACACCATGCAGGAGGAATAGACTACTTTAATAACATCACATGAGTAGCACACAACTAGTAGCGATACAAAGCTCATCATATGGATCTCAATCATGTAAGGCAGCTCATGAGATCATTGTATTGAAGTACATAGGAGAGAGATTAACCACATAGCTACCGGTACAGCCCCGAGCCTCGATGGAGAACTACTCCCTCCTCATGGGAGCAGCAGCGTTGATGAAGATGGCGGTGGAGATGGCAGCGGTGTCGATGGAGAAGCCTTCCGGGGCACTTCCCCGCTCGGGGTCTTGGAACAGAGACTTTGTCCCCGAATGGAGTTTCGTGATGTGGCGGCGCCCTGGATGTTTTTGGAGTTTTCGTCAAGTGGTACGGTGTTTTTAGGTCACGAGGGGTTATAGGCGAAGAGGCGGCGTCGGAGGGCACCGGGCGCCCTCCTCATAGGCGGCGCGGCCAGGGGGCCCTGCCGCGCGGCCTTGTGGTGTCGGGGCCCTGGCCTCCTCTCCGGGTCTCCTTCGGTGTTCTGGAGCCTTCCGGGAAAAATAGGAGGTTTGGCGTTGATTTCGTCCAATTCCGAGAATATTGCCCGAACTTTCTGGAACCAAAAACAGCAGAAAACAGCAACTCGGCATCTCGTCAATAGGTTAGTTCCGGAAAACGCATAATAATGACATATAATGTGTATAAAACATGTAGATATCATCAATAAAGTGGCATGGAACATAAGAAATTATCGATACGACGGAGACGTATCACATATCATAAATCTTTTTAGGCATAACAGAAATACTTGCACCAAGATCACATAAGGCATTACAATCAAAATCATTGAATTTCATTTTAATGATGGGCTCCCAACCATCTTCTAACTTTCTAGGAATAGAAGTTTCAAGTTTAGTTTCTCTTCTCTAGCTTTTATGAGAGCATTCGTAATATGTTTTGTAAAGACCAAATTTATAGCACTAGCATTAGGAATTTTAGCAAGTTTTTGTAAGAACTTTATAACTTCAGAGATGTGGCAATCATCAAAACCTAAATCATTATGAGCTACAACAATGGGATCATTGTCCCCAAGGTTGGAAAAAATTTCAGCAGTTTTATCACAAGTGATTTCAGCAGTTTTAGCAATTTCAGGCAGTTTTGTACGCTTTGCACTAGGAGTAGAAACATTGCCAACACCAATTATTTTACCATTGATAGTAGGAGGTGCAGCAACATGTGAATCATTATCATTACTAATGGTGGTAATAGTCCAAACTTTAGCTACATTATTCTCTTTAGCTAGTTTTTCATTTTCTTCTCTATCCCACCTAGCACGCAATTCAGCCATTAATCTTATATTCTCATTAATTCTAACTTGGATGGCATTTGCTGTAGTAGTAATCTTATTATCAATATCCTCATTAGGCATAACTTTCAATTTTAATAGATCAACATCAGAGGCAAGTCTATCAACTCTAGAAGCAATAATATCAATTTTATCAAGCTTTTCCTCAACAGATTTGTTAAAAGCAGTTTGTGTACTAATAAATTCTTTAAGCATGGCTTCAAGACCAGGGGGTACACTCCTATTATTGTTGTAAGAATTCCCATAAGAATTACCATAACCATTACCATTAGCAGAAGGATATGGCCTATAGTTATTACCAGAGTTGTTCCTATAAGCATTGTTGTTGAAATTATTATTTTTAATGAAATTCACATCAACATTTTCTTCTTGAGAAACCAATGAAGCTAAAGGAACATTATTAGGATCAACATTAGATCTACCATTCACAAGCATAGACATAATCACATCAATTTTATCACTCAAGGAGGAGGTTTCTTCAACAATTTACCTTCTTACCTTGTGGAGCTCTTTCCGTGTGCCATTCGAGTAATTTATCATCATATCATCAAGAAGCTTTGTAGCCGCCCCAAAGTGATGGACATAAAGGTACCTCCAGCAGCTGAATCCAATAAATTTCACGAAGAAAAATTTAGTCTGCATAGAAGGTTTGGATGATCATCCAAGTAGTCAGTCCATGGGGGGCAATTCTTTACCAAAGATTTCATTCTCTCCCATGCTTGAGCAACATGTTCAGTATCTAATTGCTTAAAATTCATTATGCTACTTCTCAAAAATATAATTTTAGCGGGAGGATAATATCTACCAATAATAGCATCCTTACATTTAGTCCATGAATCAATACTATTCTTAGGCAAAGATAGCAACCAATCTTTAGCTCTTCCTCTTAATGAGAAAGGAAACAATTTCAATTTAATAATATCACCATCTACATCCTTATACTTTTGCATTTCACAAAGTTCAACAAAATTATTAAGATGTGCAGCAGCATCATCAGAACTAACACCAGCTCTCTCATAACAAGATTCAGTAAAGCAGGTTTAATTTCAAAGAATTCTGCTGTAGTAGCAGGTGGAGCAATAGGTGTGCATAAGAAATCATTATTATTTGTGTTTGTGAAGTCACACAACTTAGTATTTTCAGGGGTATTCATTTTAGCAACAATAAATAAAACAAACTAGGTAAAGTAAATGCAAGTAACTAAATTTTTGTGTTTTTTGATATAGAGAGCAAGACAGTAAATAAAGTAAAACTAGCAACTAATTTTTGTGTTTTGTTTAGGTGCAGCAAACAAAGTAGTAAATAAAATAAAGCAAGACAAAAACAAAGTAAAGAGATTGGGAAGTGGAGACTCCCCTTGCAGCGTGTCTTGATCTCCTCGGCAACGGCGCCAAAAGAGCTTGATGGTGTGTAACTCACACGTTCGTTGGGAACCCCAAGAGGAAGGTATGAGCAAGTTTTCCCTCAGAAAGAAACCAAGGTTTATCGAACCGGAGGAGCCAAGAAGCACGTTGAAGGTTGATGGTGGCGAAATGTGATGCGGCGCAACACCGGGGATTCCGGCGGGAACCTGCACAACACAACCAAAGTACTTTGCCCCAACGAAACAGTGAGGTTGTCGATCTCACCGGCTTTGTAACAAAGGATTAACCGTATTGTGTGGAAGATGATTGTTTGCGAAGAAAACAATAAAACAAGTATTGCAGGAGATTGTATGCGATGTAAAGAATAGGACCGGGTCCACAGTTCACTAGAGGTGTCTCTCCCATAAGATTAAAGCATGTTGGGTGAACAAATTACGGTCGGGCAATTGACAAATAGAGAGGCATAACAATGCACATACATGGTATGATAAATATAGTGAGATTTAATTGGGCATTACGACAAAGTACATAGACCGCTATCCAGCATGCATCTATGCCTAAAAAGTCCACCTTCAGGTTATCATCCGAACCCCTTCCAGTATTAAGTTGCAAACAAGAGACAATTGCATTAAGTATGGTGCGTAATGTAATCAACAACTACATCCTTAGACATAGCATCAATGTTTTATCCCTAGTGGCATAAGACATCCACAACCTTAGAACTTTCTGTCACTGTCCCAGATTTAATGGAGGCATGAACCCACTATCGAGCATAAATACTCCCTCTTGGAGTTAAGAGCAAAAACTTGGCCAGAGCCTCTACTAATAACAGAGAGCATGCAAGATCATAAACAACACATAGGTAATAGATTGATAATCACCATAACATAGTATTCTCTATCCATCGGATCCCGACAAACACAACATATAGTATTACGGATAGATGATCTTGATCATGTTAGGCAGCTCACAAGATCCAACAATGAAGAACAATTAGGAGAAGACGACCATCTAGCTACTGCTATGGACCCATAGTCAGGGGTGAACTACTCACTCATCACTCGGAGGCGATCATGGCGATGAAGAGTCCTCAGGAGATGATCCCCCTCTCCGGCGAGTGCGACTCTCTGAATCCCCGAGATGGGATTCGCGGCGCGCGTCTCGGAAGGTTTTCCGTATCGTGGCTCTCGATGCAGAGGGTTTTTGGCCGAAGACTTGTAGGCGGAAGGGCACGCGGGGGCCACACGAGGGCCCCACCGCCAGCTGGGCCGCGCGGCCGGGCACGGCCGCGCCGCCCTAGTGTGGCGGCGCCTCGTGGCCCCACTTCTTTCCCCCTCGGTCTTCGGGAAGCTTCGTGCAAAAATAGGACCCTGGGCGTTGATTTCGTCCATTCCGAGAATATTTCCTTACTAGGATTTCTGAAACCAAAAACAGCAGAAAACAACAGCGGCTCTTCGCATCTTGTTAATAGGTTAGTCCGAAAATGCGTAAATACGACATATAATGTGTATAAAACATGTAGATATCATCAATAATGTAGCATGGAACATAAGAAATTATCGATACGTCGGAGACGTATCGTCGTTCTCTGTTGAACTTGATCTTCCCCTCTTGAGCATCCCTCATTGCGTCAATAAGGGCTTGGGTGGGTTTAAACGTTTTGTTCCGGTGAACACACGCCCCTGTCTCCGGGTCTAGCGTTCCCCCATGCCCGTACCACCAGCTTTTGGCCCTTGGGTCCCATCCCTCCGTACCTGGACGGATTCCTCGCGCCCTCAGCTCGTTCTCCATCTTCTCCCACCTAGGCTCCCAAAGGCGATACCCTCCTGGCCCCATAATATGATTGTACTCCTTCTTAGCCGCATTTTCCTTATTTTTTTCGATATTTCAATGAAGTGCTCCGATTTCTTTGCTTCACAAATTCTGGCCAATCATGTTTCAGTCTCTCATATTGTCCTTTGAAATCCGGAGTCTTGTTCTTGTTGACATAGTCACGGGCTAGATTTTGCTTGAATTTCCGGAATGTTTCGGCCATCTTATGAAGAGCGAACTGTTTGACTAGCCTCCTCCTCTCCTTGTTTTCCTCAATCTTGTTACCCTCCTCATCGAATTTGTGGTATTCCGGAGGTAGGACGAAATGTTCCATAAGCTTTTTCAAGCAATCTTTTTTTGTTCTCTTGTCGACAAAACTGAAACCAAGACGTGCCTTCTTTGGCTCATTCCACTCCTGGAGGGTGATCGAGACGTTGTCTCTAACAACGGCTCCGCATTGGTTGATAAACTTGGTGGAGTGCTTGTGGGGCTCCAGCGGCCTGCCGGTTGCACTGTCGACAACCTCGATGGTATATGTTTCTCCTTGTTTCAGCGTCTTGGTTGCGCCACGCTTTGACGTACTCGATTGTTTCGACGATCCGGCCGAGGGCTAAAATAAGAAAGAGAGTCGCGCGCGTTAGTACACACATATTTATTCAAATCAGTAAGTTTGTATCACCAGAGGCTCAATGTATATATATACCTCGGCGCCGGAGCTGGTTGCTACTTGCAATTGAAGATCGTCGTTTATCGACGTTTCTTCCCCATCATCTTGCTGACGGCCTTCATCTTGACCGTCAAGGTTCAGATAAGAAGAAATATCCTCTTCTTCATCTTGTTCGGTCGGCACATAAAGAATATCGCCTTTTATGATGCCAAATAAATGTTCTTCAGCTTCTTGATCATAGTTGTCCATAATCGGGTCACTCTATCGTCCGCCATATGTGGTCCTAAAAACATGTAGTAAAAACTAATTAATTTGGCGGTGGCAAAAGGAGAGAGGGCGGTGGCGGTGGCGAAAGGGCGGCGGTGGCAAAAGGAGAGAGGGCGGTGGCGGTGGCGAAAGGGGGGCGGCGGTGGCGGTGGCGCCGCCCCCTCGCCGCCCCCTCTATATACACGCGGGGACGGTGTGTTTCTGTCTCTCCTCTATATACGGAGGGGGCGGCGATAGAGATTTAAGTCAAATCTATGTTATAGATAGAGATTTAAGTCAAATTTATAATTGAAATTTTGTTAAGATAGAGATTTAATTAATTCAAATTTTGTTATAGATTTAAATTTATAGAGTTAATTTTGTTAAGATAGAGATTTAATTTAAATGTTAGTTAAATCAAATTTATAATTAAAATTTTGTTAAGTTAATTTTCTAGTTAAGTCAAATTTATAATTAAAATTTTGTTAAGTTAAAAAAAATTTGTGGAGAGAGGGCGGCGCCACACGGTGCACGCGCGCCCCTCGATCTCGTACTTGTGCGGCGCGATTGCCGGCAAAAGGTGCCTGACCGCGGCGCGCGCGTGTGGTGTGCGCGCCTCGCGGCAGCTGCCGCGCGGCGGCGTTGTGTGCGTTAGTATGCCGGGCGGCGCGCGGAGGAAGGGCGACGGCGCGGCAGCAGAACGTCGACGCACGGGGGGGCGGCCGGGCAGCCGCGCGCGGGCGACGAGGCGGCGCGGGGAGGTCGGCGGCGGAGGGTCGGCGGCGGCGCGACGGCGCGCGACGACGGAGGAGTCGTCGACGCGCGGCCTGCGTAGTTCGAGAGAAGAAGATGAGAGGCATGCGGGCGCGCGAGCTTTTATAGGCGTGGGGCTTTGGTCGCGGTTGGGGTCTGCAAAAAGTATTTAGTCGCGGTTGGTGACCCGCGAATTAAAGCTCATTTTTCGGCGTTTTGGTTTCCCGCGGAAAATACCCTTTGGTCGCCGGTTGGCCAGGCCAACCGCGACTAAAGTTCTTTTTCAAAATACTTTTCATTTTTAAAATTCTTAAAAATACAAATAATATATCAAAAAATTCAGAAAAATAAATCTAATTTATTCCAAAATATTAATAATACAAATAATATATCAAAAAAATCAGAAAATAAAATTAATTTATTTCTAAATGTTAAAAATACAAATAATATATCAAACAATTCAGAAAATAAAACTAATTCATTTCTAAATGTTAAAAATACAAATAATATATCAAAAAATTCAGAAAATAAAAATAATTCATTTCTAAATGTTAAAAATATAAATAATATATCAAACAATTCAGGAAAATAAAACTAATTCATTTGTAAATGTTAAAAATACAAATAATATATCAAAAAATTCAGGAAAATAAAAATAATTCATTTCTAAATGTTAAAAATATAAATAATATATCAAAAAAAATCAGAAAAATAAAACTAATTCATTTCAAAATATTAAAAATACAAATGATATATCAAAAAATTCGTTCTTACGCCTCGTTTTCCAGCCAATTCTTCCCTTCTCTGTCTTTAGCCTCTGTCTTCCCTCCCTTTTTCACGGACTTGAAGATGTCGTGGACGTGTGCAAACGACATCTTCGAGAAGCGCCCACGGGAGATTTTCCAACCTTTACCCAACACTGTTAGAGGAGATGGAGTCTTTCACGGGCTTGCAGGAAAATTTTCGAGGAGCAACTTCCGAAGATGTCGTAGGGCGTGTGCACCTGACATCTTCGAGAAGCTGCGCCACGGGAGATTTTCCAACCCTTTACCCAACACTGTTAGAGGAGACGGAGTATTTCACGGGCTTGCAGGAAAATTTTCCCGAGGAGCAATCTCCGAAGATGTCGTAGGGCGTGTGCACCGACGATATCTTCGAGAAGTTGCGCCACGGGATATTTTCCAACCCTTTACCCAACACTTTTAGAGGAGATGAAGCCTTTCACGGGCTTGCAGGAAAATTTTCCCGAGGAGAAACTTCCGAAGATGTCGTAGGGCGTGTGCACCGACGACATCTTCGAGAAGCTGCGCCACGGGAGATTTTCCAACCCTTTACTCCATCCATGAGGATGAAACTCTCTCCCTACCTGCTAGGTTGGCTTGTTGGTCTGCTTGCCGGGCGTATCGATGCTCCTTTTATAGGCACGGCGCCGCTTGCTTTGTCTTGTTCCTTCGACAGGGCGTCGTGCGCTACATGCTTTATCTCATCGAGCAGTAATCCACCCACGCGTTCTTATCATGCCGACAGCTTTAGTCACGGTTGCACCCTCCAGCCGGGACTAATGCTTACAAACATCCTTATCCCACCGACGGTTTCTTAGATGACACAAAAACCACCTTTAGTCCCGGTTGCACCCACCAGCCGGGACTAAAGCTTACCCAGACGTCCTTATCCCACCGACAGTTTTATTAGATGATACAAAACCACCTTTAGTCCCGGTTGCACCCACCAGCCGGGACTAAAGATTAGATGACCAGCTCTGGATTTCTCTTCTTCCCGCCATTTCTTCCCTGTCTTCCCGCCTCTTTCTTCCCGCCTCTTTCTTCCATGTCTTCCCGCCTCTTACTTCCCACCTCTTTCTTCCCGCCAATTTCTTCCCGCCTCTTTCTTCCCGCCACTTTCTTCCCACCTCCTGTCTTCCCGCTCCCATTTTCCCGCCATTTCTCACTACATATATGTAGCCCGGCTTGGCCAACATTATCACATCTCTACAATCTCTCATCACTCTCTCATGGCTTCCACCGCACCCACTCTAACCTACCAGCAGGTGGAGGAGCTTTGCGCCTCGAACTACCCTTGCCCACCGGCTCACGTCCCCGCCGGCTGGAGCCTAAGTGCCGGGCGGCGTGCGTCCTCCCATCCCTCGGGTGTGCGCGTAGGCGGCCATCACGAACCACTACTACCTCGACCTCACGCCGGAGCAGCGGATGAATCCGCGCATCCCGATAACCAGCATACTTGGGACGCCTTCTTCATCAATCGGCGTGAGAGGGCGCTCGCCAGGTATGAGGAGGACGGTCTGCCTCCTGGGAACTTCCACGAGGCCGGCCGTCGGCTATGGTGGTACGGCCGGACTCTGCAGAGCGTCATGGACTACATCACGGCCGGCGATATCCCCCACCTGCGCTACCCTCAGTTCGAGCCACGAGCGCCGCCCGACGACAGCAGCAACGACGACGGCCGGCAACTTAGAAGGCGACGACTACCAGTACAACGGCGGCGGCTATGAAGACTACGAGTATGCATATTATACGCCTAGGCAGGAGTATGACTAAATCACTCCAAATTTCATGTATCATCAGTGGTATCTCGAATCAATCGAATCATTCGAAAATGGACACCAAACACATCACGGATAATATAATTCACATGATCCATTCAACAAAGTTTGGTACAATAAATTATTACACATCATTTCTTCCCTTGTGTCCCTGCTTGCTTACGATTGGGCCGTATCCATGGAGCATCCTCATCATTTAACTTAATGCTTGGGTCGGTGTTCACTTTGAAGGGCGGAATTTCACCAAACATATTATAATCTTCTGACATGTCTGTCTTGTCCTCCACTCCCACGATGTTTCTTTTCCCTGAAAGAACAATGTGGCGCTTTGGATCATCGCATGATGTACTGATCGTTTTCTTATCTTTCCGTTTCCTCGGTTTGCTACTCATGTCCTTCACATAGAAAACCTAAGCGACATCTTTCGCTAGGACGAATGGTTCGTCAAGGTAACCAAGATTGTTGAAATCCACCATTGTCATTCCGTATTGCTGGTCCACCTTTACCCCACCTCCTGTTAGCTTGAACCATTTGCACCGGAACAAAGGGACCTTAAAGGAGGGTCCATAGTCAAGTTCCCATATCTCTTCTATGTAACCATAATATGTGACCTTTTGCCCATTCTCGGTTGCTGCATCAAAGCGGACACCACTTTTTTGGTTGGTGCTCTTTTTATCTTGGGCGATCGTTATAGTCGAAGATGGTGTCTTGGCCAACATGTATAGCTGATCTACAACATCATTGTCATTCATTAAATGTTTTCTCAACCAACTGCCGAAAGTCTCCATGTGGGCCTTCCTAATCCAGGATTCAGGCTTCCCAGGGTTGTCCGAGCGTAAAATATTCTTGTGTTTCTCAAAGTACGGAGCCACCAAGCTGGAATTGGTCAGAACTGTGTGGTGTGCTTCAGTCAGAGAATGGCCGTCCATACATATCGTTGATTTCCTTCCGATCGTGCCTTTTCCACTTAGTCTCCCCTCGTGCCGCGATCGAGGAAGACCAATTGGCTTAAGGTCAGGAACAAAGTCAACACAAAACTCAATTACCTCCTCATTTCCATAGCCCTTGGCGATGCTTCCTTCTGGCCTAGCACGATTACGAACATATTTCTTTAATACTCCCATGAACCTCTCGAAGGGGAACATATTGTGTAGAAATACAGGACCGAGAATGGAAATCTCTTCGACTAGGTGAACCAGGAGGTGCGTCATAATATTGAAGAAGGGTGGCGGGAACACCAACTCAAAACTGACAAGACATTGGACCACATCGTTCTGTAACCGTGGTAGAACTTCTGGATTGATTACCTTCTGAGAGATTGCATTGAGGAATGCACATAGCTTCACAATGGCTACTCGAACATTTTCCGGCAGGAGCCCCCTCAAAGCAATCGGAAGCAATTGCGTCATAATCACATGGCAGTCGTGAGACTTCAGGTTTTGGAACTTTTTCTCCGCCATGTTTATTATTCCCTTTATATTGGACGAGAATCCAGACGGGACCTTCATACTGCTCAGGCATTCAAAAAAGATGACATTCTCTTCTTTGGTAAGAGCGTAGCTGGCACGACCTTGAAACCATTCCGGATGCTGGTCATCAGGGTCTTTCAAACGTTGCTGGTCCTGCCGTGCTTCCTTTGTATCATTTGTCTTCCCATACACGCCCAAGAAGCTTAGCAGGTTCACGCAAATATTCTTCGTAACATGCATCACGTCGATTGCAGAGCGGACATCTAGGACTTTCCAATATTGTAGCTCCCAAAATATAGATTTTTTCTTCCACATGGGTGCGTGCCCGTCAGCTCCCTTCGGAACTGATTGTCCGCCAGGACCCTTTCCAAAGATGACTTTCAAATCCTTGACCATATCAAATACCTCAGCACCAGTGCGTTCCGCAGGCTTCGGCCGGTGATCTGCCTTGCCGTTGTAATGCTTGCCTTTCTTTCTTACGTTATGATTTTTGGGAAGAAATCGACGATGCCCCAGGTACACGTTCTTCTTACAATTTGGCAAATGCACACTTTCAGTCTCATGTAAGCAGTGCGTGCATGCATTGTATCCCTTATTTGTCTGTCCCGAAAGGTTACTAAGAGCTGATGGTTACGAAAAGCAACGCTCGTAGGTCAAATTCCTCTTCTTTGTGCTCATCCCACACACGGACACCAGGTCTGCCCCACAGCTGTAAAAGTTCATCAACTAATGGCCTTAGGTACACATCGATGTTGTTGCCGGGTTGCTTCGGACCTTGGATGAGCACTGGCATCATAATGAACTTCCGCTTCATGCACAACCAAGGAGGAAGGTTGTAGATGCATAGAGTCACGGGCCAGGTGCTATGGCTGGAGCTCTGCTCGCCAAAAGGATTCATGCCATCTGTACTTAGACCAAATCTTATGTTCCTTGCGTCAGCTGCAAAATCTTTAAACTCTCTGTCGATCTTTCTCCATTGCGTTCCATCGCAGGTGTCTCAACTCCCCGTCCGACTTACGGTCCTCTTTGTGCCATCGCAACAACTTGGCATGCTCTTTGTTCTGAACAGACGTTTCAACCGTGGTATTATAGGAGCATACCACATCACCTTGGCGGAACCTTCTTCCTGGGTTTCTCGCGCCTCAACATCGTCCACCAGGGTCATCGCCTCTGATCTTATAACGCAATGCAGTGCATACCGGGCATTCATTCATATTCTCGTATTCACCGCGGTAGAGGATGCAGTCGTTAATGCATGCATGTATCTTCAGAACCTCTAAACCTAGAGGGCAGACAACCTTCTTTGCTTCGTACGTACTGGAGGGCAACTTGTTATTCTTTGGAAACATATTCTTCAACATTTTCAGCAAGTTTTCAAATCCCGAGTCAGCTACACCTTCCTGTGCCTTCCATCTCAGCAAATCCAGTGTGCAGCCCAGCTTTTTCAGACCATTATCGCATCCTGGGTACAGCGACTTTTTGTGATCCTCTAACATGCGATCCAAATTCTCCCTCTCCTTTTCAGTTTCGCAGCGTCTCCGTGCATCAGCAATGGTCCGACCAAGATCATCAGCGGGCTCATCACGTGCCTCTTATTGATCACCTTCCCCTTCACCTTCCCCTTCCCCACCTTCAGCATCCTCCATGAAAGTATCACCGAAATGATCAAGATAGCTGTCATCGATGATATCATCCCCTTCTTCATCTTCTTCCATTATAACCCCTCTTTCTCCATGCTTGGTCCAACAATTATAGCTTGGCATGAAACCATGCCGAATCAGGTGCAGGTGAACTTCCCTTGAGGAAGAGTAACCCTTCTGATTCTTACAGCCAACACATGGACAGATAACAAAACCCCCCTGCTTGTTCGCATTAGCCACTACGAGGAAATCTTTCAAACCCGTAGTGAATTCGCCGGAGAGTCGGTTAGCGTACATCCATTGCCGATTCATCTGCATTATTATAATATAAAATATATAATTAACCATCATGCATTTGTTAAACTAAATAGAAATTAAACAATGAACTACACACATGCATATTTTATCAATGACACATGAAAGGTTCAAGTTGCTAACCGCGATCGAGGAGGAAAAAATAAATGAGGAAGCTCAAGTGTGGCTCCGACACTTCATATCATGTTTGTTTCATGCTCTTGGGGCATTTTATCAAACACCTTGTGTGCATAAGAGGAACCAAAAGCAAACCTAACACCCCCTTGTGAAGTTTGTGAAGAGAAGTGGCACCAAATGGCTAAGTGCTATGGGATGGGCCTTTAGTCGCGGTTGGCCTGGTGATGTCTACTCACGCTTCTATTCCTGTAGACAGTGTTGGGCCTCCAAGAGCAGAGGTTTGTAGAACAGCAGCAAGTTTCCCTTAAGTGAATCACCCAAGGTTTATCGAACTCAGGGAGGAAGAGGTCAAAGATATCCATCTCAAGCAACCCTGCAATTTACAAGAAGTCTCTTGTGTCCCCAACACACCTAATACACTTGTGGATGTATAGGTGCACTAGTTCGGCGAAGAGATAGTAAAACACAGGTGGTATAGATGAATATGAGTGGTAATAACAATCTGAAATAAATATGGCAGCGAGTAAACATGCAGTAGAACGTAAAGCGGTGTTTGCAGTATTGGAAACAAGGCCTAGGGATCATACTTTCACTAGTGGACACTCTCAACATTGATCACATAATAAATTAATAACTTCTCCACATTTGTGCTACATACACTCTTTTGTTGGATGACAAACACCATTCGTTGTGTAGGGCTACAAGAGCTCCCTCAAGCCGGAGTTAACAAGCGCCACAACATTCAACATTCATATTTAAGTAACCTTAGAGCATAATAGATCTTTGCAAAATAAACCGAGAACTAACATAGCATACACACTGTCCACATTACACTATGAAAGGAGGAATAGATCACATCAATACTATCATAATGATGATTAACTCCATAACCTACAAGAGATTATGATCATAACCTACGACAAGAACCACACGGTGCACGCACTGTCACCATTACACCATGCAGGAGGAATAGACTACTTTAATAACATCACATGAGTAGCACATAAACTAGTAGCGATACAAGCTCATCATATGGATCTCAATCATGCAAAGCAACTCATGAGATCATTGTATTGGAGTACAGAGAGAGAGATTAACCACATAGCTATGGTACAGCCCTTAGCCTCGGGGGAACTACTCCCTCCTCATCATGGGAGCGGCAGCGTTGATGGAGATGGCGGTGGTGTCGATGGAGATGCCTTCGGGGGCACTTGAGCGTGTCGGAACAGAGACTCCTGTCCCCGGATCTTGGCTTCGCGATGGCGGCGGCTCAAGGTTTCGTACGTGGCTTTTCGTATCGTGGTTTTAGGTCGGGGAGGCTTAAATAGGCGAAGAGGCGGAGTCGGAAGGGTTAAGGGGCCCACACACCCGCGCGCCCCCTCGGCCGCGCCGCCATGTTGTGTGGGGCCCCAGGCCTCCTCTGGTCCCTCTTCGGTGTTGGAAGCTTCGTGGAAATATAAGATGTTGGGCGTTAATTTCGTCCAATTCGAGAATATTTCCTTACTAGGATTTCTGAAACCAAAAACAGCGAAACAGGAGCGACATGGCATCTCGTCAATAGGTTAGTTAGGAAAATGCATCAAAACGATATAAAGTGTGAACAAAACATGTAGGTATTGTCATAAAACTAGCATGGAACATCGAAATTATAGATACGTTTGAGACGTATCACAACCATGACTAAAGGCCTTTGGGCCGGCCGAGGACATTTAGTCGCGGTTGGCACAGCCAACGCGACTAAAGCCCTCCCGTCCACCAGTGCCACGAGCGCGGCCCAGCCCCGGTCGCGATTCGCCTCTAAGCGCGACTAAAGACCCCATTAGTCGCGGTTCCTATATTTTCGTGACTAATGGGGCTGGACGGAAGCCCTTTTTTCTACCAGTGATGAGGCCAAGCTTTGGATCGCCGCGGGTGCAAAACATTTGAGTTTTGTAATAACGGGAGAGTAATCCCTTAATATCTCCTCTTTTTTGTGTTTTGCTTTGTCTTGTCAATATTCTCCTACTTATTTAATGAATGGAGGCAAATCTTTTGCCCCTCTTTCAAAAAAAAAATTCCAAATCTGGACATCTCTGATCTGGTCCTGATATGCATTTCAGTGCGGCACGAGCTGCGGCAAAATTGGATAAATGTCCCGCCAAAACTCATGCCGATAACGATAAATTAGGGTTTATGGAATATATGTCGAACAAATGTTTTACAACACAATTAAAAATAAATAGTTGTCTCACAACCAAACATGGTTTCGATGATCTGTTTTGTTGGTAGTTTTAATTGCCTTTCCTTTCGGCACCGTCTCTTCGAACGCCTCCACTGCAATCTCCCCCAACTCCGGTTCCACCTCTTCATCCCCCTCGACCCCCGATCTCACTTTCTTCGACATCAATACCATCCTCGTAACTCGTAAGCGTCGAGAGGTAGGAGATGTATGCAACTCGTAGCTACACAACTAAATTACCGAACAAATAAGAAATGCAACCAATTCGGCACAATTCGGACCTAGCTATATCCATATTTCAAAGAGGAATACCTAGCACCCCGACAAAATACGAGCCGGCCCTTTTCCCAGGATGTGATCAGGTCTGTTTTTTTACGCCAAACCGAAACCTTGTCTTTTTAGGCCACACGGATATCAAGATCTGCTAGGGATGTCTAAACACATGGCTCCACGTTGGGATGCAACAGAAGGCTCTCCCTGGTTGTCTTCCTCTGCGGCTCTGCCACAAATTAAGGTACTCCTTCCTTGAACCCTTGTGAGGCCTTGCTCGAATTCGTTCTAGATCCACAAAGAGGGTACACCACAGGACGCCTGCAGAGTTGCCGAGCCTCCCGCTTGATCGATCCTGCAAGGAGCGTGGATCAGTGAATGCTGGACTGCTGGAGGAGAAACTTATGCGTAATAAATCGTAATCGAACGGCTATGCGTGAGATGGGCTCTTATGGGCATGTACGAACGTGAGCTATGTGGTCCGAACGCCAGCGGCTCACTCAATTAATGTCACCACTCGATCATATAGATCGCAGGGAGCATACATGTGCCGAGACTGAATGCTTGTCATGTTCGTCTGTCAGTGTGACGTATCCTATGTGAGCGTGCGAGATCGTCATGATCACGTTTTATGTCCCGTTGGCCATTGATGTCTAGAAAGGAACGTATGCAACATAGTTCAGATTTTCATGTACTCCGTATACTGTTAATTGTAGCACACCAATTAGGCCTACTTTGATACACAAATTTTTCATAGGAAAAAATATGTATAAAATTCATGTTCCTATAGAAATTTGTGCTGTAGCGTGCGTTTGATTTTTTAATGAAACTTTTCCTTTGCAACCAGATTTCTAGGAAAAACATGGGAAGAAAACAATCCAATTTGGCCTCTTTTTTTACATTACTTTGCGAGGAACTATCGTTATACTATAAGCTAATGATGAGTTAACACCGTTGCAGCATGGCCACTTGACACCACTCAACACTGTTGCCCCTTGCTTGCTATTTGTGTTAATCAAGTTGCTTAAGAAAGCATGTTAAATTTGGATAGAAACATTCTTGTATTTTTTTAAAGAAACATTCATGTAATCTCTTATCTTAGTTTTCCACTTGCATTTCTATCCAAATTCTATTCTTATTCCTACATTTGGAGATCTACGAATCAAAGAAGGCAAAGTAGGCTGTGTTTGCAGCAGCAGTACATGCAAAGAGCGACAACGTTGTTAAATCAGAACTTACATTTAAGTCAACAACGACTCCGTGGCCCAATGGATAAGGCGCTGGTCTACGAAACCAGAGATTCTGGGTTCGATCCCCAGCGGAGTCGTTTTGTAATTTTTGTTCGTGTTTTTACCAAATCCCCATCTTACAAGTAAGCCAGGTGAGTTCTACTTGTCTCCTTAACAGAACAGAATACATCAGTAAAGTAAAAAGCAGGGGATTCATACTGATTGCACAAGTTCTTTGTCAGAAATCAACCGATATTTTTTGCATTTTGCGACATTGGCTCTCATGCTACAGACCAACAAGGTCACAACAATTCAGTTCCGTAGAGGACAGTTCCCAATTGCTCAGATTTCAGCTCTGCAAGCTTCACTTGCACATTGGAGTATATTCTAGCCTTTGACTATAAAAGATATAGTACTTGAATGTGTTTATTAGCCATATCATTATTACAAATTGGTCTGATCACTACTAGACTATGAATAATTCGATCATGCCATAACGAAGGTGGTGTAAACCAATTAGAAAGAGCATTTCTAACGACCATTGAAACAGCCACTTCGGCCGTCTCTACGACTTGGCTGGTGGTGGTACTGCTGCTGTAGAGGAGTATAGAGACTTCAGCTGTCTGTGTATAAGCTTGCTGTCAGACACGGCTAGCAGCTCCATCCCATCTGACCACCATTGCTCCAGCCCATGCGCTTCCATAAACTTCTGTGGGCCTTTCGACGACGTGACGAAGAGCTTCGCAACCACATCGCCAGCAATCTCACTCGCCTTGCGTTGCTGCTGCTGCTCATCTGGTGCATCGTCGGGTCCGGTGGAAGAGGGAGCGGTGGAAGAGGGAGCGTTGTAGTGACAGCAGATGTAGTCACTGTTGTTCACATACAAGTGTGGCACCCATTTCTTCTCTGCGCGTAGTCTCTTCTTGATGCTACCATCCTCTTTTGCACTGTCAAGCGATGCTTCTTCCTTTGATGGCATACTTGCCTTTACTTTCTGCCACAGATAGCTGGCCTTCTCGCTCATGCTTCTTAGGCTCATGGCAAGTGAAACTGAAGGTGGATTGAACAGATGACAGTCGACGACGATTCCTTTCTTGGCAAGATCTTTGCATACCTGAAGTGCAAAACCAGCTCCCAACGAGTGCCCAGCAACAAAAACGTTTGTGCTCCCAAATCTATCAACTGCAGCCTTCAGTGCTTCTAAAGCGCCAGTGTATCTCACCGAACCTTTTAAGCTCTCCCAAACCAGGAAACGGAGATCGTCTTGCAGGTCTCTCTTGATTGTAGGTTTCTGCAGCAATGTTCCTCGGAGAGCTAACACTGCCCTCGGGGCACCACTTGGTCTTAAGAGGATAAATTCAGACAAAGCAGAAGCCCGATCCCACTCAAGAATGGCACCGTATATTGAACCATCTCTCTCATCCACCAATGTCTGTGTGACCTTGTACTTGAAGGACTTGCACCACTTTGGAGCAAGGCCATCCTCTTCTCCTTTCTGATCTTGCCTGTCTATTTCGAGAAGGTAGACTGCCTGAATGAAGCATGCCATCGCCATCCTTTTGTAATTTGGATCCTTCCTGTAAATGAGGCATTAGAAGAGTAAGGTCACATATACATCACATGGGTGTGTGTGTGTGTCAAAGTAAAGTTGGTGTTTCAGAGTTCAGATACACATTGTTGAAGTAAGAGCCAACTAAAGTTATGAGAAAAGGAACATAAATCCTGTTTGAAGTGGGTACTTCAACATTGGCATCAGACATTCAGGCTTCACATGAGTTTTGCAATGACTGTGTTTCCCAATCCCCACACAAACTTCACTTGCTAATTTCTAATATTATTTCCACAAAGCTCTACAAGCTGGTGTCCGCTTGATGCTAACATACTTGGCAGGAATAACCTATGTATATTTCCGTAGTTTGCAATGATTATGTGTTTCCCAATTCCCACAAACTTCAGACTTGCTAATTCTAATATAATTTCCTCCAAAGCTCTGCAAAGGTGGTGTCTGCTTCATGCCAACATAGAAGCGATGCATATTTCTGTAGTTTACATGATTATGACACCTCATATCGACCGATTAAGTTTATGATCTATGTTCATTTCTCGATTAAGTTCTGCAAGCTGGTGTCCCGTTCATGCCAACATATTCTTGGCAAGATGCTGTATAATTCCCTTGCTTACTATTTTACATGATTATGGTACCTCTTTTCCACCGAGTAGGTTAATAATACAATCTAAAATAGTTCACTATTCTACCCTTGTTTATCTGGAAACTATGACCGACAGGGAACACATGATTAAAATTTTCCCACGTCGCTGAGCTATTTTACATTGCATTAGCATACTAGAATCATGCTCCTCAAATATATTCAGAATGAACCAACAAACTTGGCCTGCACAACACATAGCTTAGTCTCGGAGCAAAACCAAGCATGAAACCCAGAGCCATACTGCTACACAAACAACGAGCGCTAACATAGCAGCAAAGCTCAGAACCAGGAAGGTACTCGGAGGGAGGAAGACAATCCTATATTCCAACCAAGGGAGGACGCGCTGGTTCATCAAGGAAACTTAACTAGCTGGGTTCAAAGTTTCCCTCTAAGAGCAAGACGCTGTCCCTAAGAAAAGGTGGGAGCATGTGCAGGTCCATTGCCCACGAAGCAGGAAACAGAATGGAGGGCAATCCTTTGTTTGGAAGGTAGAGAAACGTAATGGCCTTCATCCCAAGCACCAGAATATCACCAAATTGCCACACTAGTCTCCTTGAGCTAGCCTGAAATATAGGAATTTTACATAGCGCCCTGTAAAAAGAAATTTTCATCTCCCCAAGTTTGTGAATCATACCACGGTGTTCTGCAAACTGAAACTAGTATACCTCCTAGCAAACTGAGACGCCAATAAAATGTGGTCCTGTAATTTAAACAACCAAATCCGGCAGATTTCATCTGGACAAAGAAACATCCTTGGCAGGATGAACATTGCAATTGGATGGCAGTTCCTAAGCCAAATCTCCTTCCACATCTCAGCAGCTCCCCAAATTCTAATATTCCCTCCATCCCAAAAAGAGCTGCTCAAAGTTGAGCAGCTTTTTTAGGTACGGAGGGAGTATAATATCCCCAAAAGCTCTGCAAAGCTGGTGTCTGCTTCATGCCAACATATAAACGATGTATATTTCTGTAGTTTACATGATTATGATACCTCATGTCCAACGCTTATGATGTAGAATATGGTCATTTCTCGATGAAGTTCTGCAAGCTGGTGTCTCCTTCACGCCGACATATTCTTGGCAGGAATATGCTATATATATTTCTCTTGCTTACTATTTTACACGATTATCATACCTTTTTTCCACCGATTAGGTTTATAAAATCTAGAATAGTTCATTTTTCTACCATTGTTTATCTGGAAACTATGACTGAACACATGATTAAACTTTTCCCACGTCGCTGAGCTATTTAACATTGCATTAGCATACTAGAAACCTGCTCCTCAAATATACTCAGAATTAACCAACAAACTTGGCCTGCACAACACATAGCTTAATCTCGAACCAATACCAAGCATGAAACCCAGAGCCATACTGCTAAACAAACAGCACGAGTTAACATAGAAACAAAGTTCAGAACCAGGAAGGTACTCCGAGAATGCTATAAAATGGGAAGGTACTCCTATATTCCTACAAAGGGAGGTCGCGCTGGTTCAAGGAAACTTAACTAGTTGGGTTCAAAGTTTCCCTGTAAGGCAAGACGCTGTCCCTAAGAAAAGGTGGGAGCATGTGCAGGTCCATTGCCCACGAAACAGAAAACAGAATGGAGGGCAATCCTTTGTTTCTAGTCTTCTAACCTTTACTTGAAGGCATAGTACAACTAGAGAAACCTTACAAAAAAAAAGTAGAGAAACGGAATGACCTTCATAACAAGCACCAGAATATCACCACACTCTCCTTGAACGTAGCCTGAAATGTAATTTTACATAGCGCCCTATAAAAGGAATCAGACTGCAGATATTTTTCATCACACCAAGTTTGTAAATCATACCACGGTGTACTGCAAACTGAAACTAGTATACCTCCTAGCAAACTGAGGCACCAATAAAATGTGATTTAATCAACGAAAGCTGGGATATATCATCTCGATTCTCGACCAATGAACTTGTCCTGAACAACACATAGCTTAATCTCGAAGCAAAACCAAGCAGGAAACCCAGAGCCATACTGCTACACAAACAACGCACGCTACCATAGCAGCAAAGTTCAGAACCAGGAAGGTACTCCGAGAATGCTATAAAATGGGAAGGTACTCCTATATTCCAACCAAGGGAGGACGCGTTGGTTCAAGGAAACTTAACTAGCTGGGTTCAAAGTTTCCCTCTAAGAGCAAGACGCTGTCCCTAAGAAAAGGTGGGAGCATGTGCAGGTCCATTGCCCACGAAAGAGAAAACAGAATGGAGGGCAATCCCTTGTTTCTAGCCATGAAACCTTTACTTGGAGGCATAGTAAAGCTACAGAAACCTAATAAAAAAAAGGTAGAGAAACGTAATGGCCTCCATCCCAAGTAGTACCAGAATATCACCAAATCACCATACTATCCTTAGCGTAGCCTGAAATGTAGGGATTTTACATAGCGCCCTGTAAAAGGAATCAGGCTGCAGCGTTCCATCTCCCCAGTTGGTACATCATGCCACGGTCGCACTGCAAACTGCATCTAGACCAGTAAAATGTGGCCCCATAATTTAATCAACCAAAGCCCGGCAAATTTCATCTCGATTCTAACATATTATTTTCCCAAAGGTCTGCAAGCCGGTGTCCGCTTGATGCTAACATACTTGGCAGGAATAAAAAAGCGAGAGGGAAACAATTACCAGCTGGATCTGATGATCTCCCCCCACAAACTTCACTTGCTAATTTCTAATATTATTTTCCCAAAGCTCTGCAAGCCGGTGTCCGCTTGATGCTAACATACTTGGCAGGAATAACCGATGTATATTTCTGTAGTTTGCAATTATTATGTGTTTCCCAATCCCCACAAACTTCAGTATTGGTAATTCTAATATAATTTCCCCCAAACTTCTGCAAAGCTGGTGTCCACCCACTAAGTTTATGATCAAGAATATGGTGATTTCCTGATTAAGGTCTGCAAGCTGGTGCCCCCTTCATGCTGCTAACATACTCTTGGCAGGAATATGCTATGTATATTTCCCTTGCTTACTACCCTTGCTTACTATTTTACTTGATTATGGTACTCCTACCTCTTTTCCACCGATTAGGTTAATAGTACAATCTAAAATAGTTCATTTTTCTACCCTTGTTTATCTGGAAACTATGACCGACAGGGAACACATGATTAAACTTTTCCCAAGTCGCTGAGCTATTTTACATTGCATTAGCATACTAGAATCATGCTTCTCAAATATACTCAGAATTAACCAACAAACTTGGCCTGCACAACACATAGCTTAATCTCGAAGCAAAACCAAGCATTAAACCCAGAGCCATACTGCTAAAGAAACAAAGTTCAGAACCAAAGTTCAGAACCAGAAAGGTACTCGGAGAATGCTATAAAATTGGAAGACACTCCTATATTCCAACCAAGGGAGGACGCGCTGGTTCGAGGAAACTTAACTAGCTGGGTTCAAAGTTTCCCTCTACGAGCAAGACGCTGTCCCTAAGAAAAGGTGGGCGCATGTGCAGGTCCATTGCCCACGAAAGAGAAAACAGAACGGAGGGCAATCCTTTGTTTCTTGCCATGAAACCTTTACTTGGAGGCATAGTAGAACTAGAGCAACCTAAAAAAAAGGTAGAGAAACGTAATGGCCTTCGTCCCAAGCACCAGAATATCACCAAATCGCCACACTATCCTTGGGCGTAGCCTTTAATGCAGGGATTTTACATAGCGCCATGTAAAAGGATTCGGACTGCCCAAAATCTGTACATCATTACCACTGTGCACTGCAAACTGAAACTAGTATAGTACCTCCTAGCAAACTGAAACAACATTAAAATGTGGTCCCATAATTATTTAATAAGAATCAACCAAAGCCGGCAAATTTCATCTGGGTTCTCGACCAATAAACTGCATTGGCAGGATGAACATTGCAATTGGACGGTAGTTCCTAAGCCAAATCTCCTTCTACATGTCAGCACAGAGCAAGGGCTCGTTCGCCAAATTGGGGAATCCCCGCAGGTTCAACGGATCCACAGCACATGATGCCCAACTCATACCTCTCCCCGATACGATAAACCCCGTCTCCATCCCAGAAGGAAACTGCAAGGGCGGGATGGAATAATAGAAGTTTGGGGAGTAAAGAATTACCAGCTGGATCTGATGATCTCCCTCCAGTTGGGCAGCGGTAGGTTGCGCGGGCCGGAGACGTGGAAGGCGTAGGGGTGGCCCTCGACCTCGGCGTCCGCCGCCGCCACCACCACCGCCTCGCCGCCGCACCTGCCCCCGCCCCCGCCCTCCTCCACCACCACCATCACCTCCTCATCCTCATCCTGGACCGCCTTCACCGCCTCGTCCACGACCGTCGCCAGGTCCATCGCCATCGCGGCGCGGACCAACCCTCCCGCTCGGTCGTGCTCGCGTGATCGAGGGGGAGGAAAGCGTGGGCGAATAATCGGCAACGGTCGAGCCGGCGCGGGGGAAGAGGACGAGAATGTCGTCAAGGCGGGGCAAGGGCGGCGGGAGAAGACGAGGAGGATTCGTGGGGACCGGGAGAGGGAGAGCGTGCTCTTGTGCGGGGCAAGTATATCTGGGATCTCCACGAGGAGGCAGCGCCCAACGGTCATGTTTTGGAAAGGGTATCGGCAACTAGTAGTTGATGATGGGAGACGTGGCTGGGGCAAGTCACAAGTGGGGGGATTCAAGTATGCTTTCCTTGTTGGACTTCTTCCACCGTGGCTCCCCGAAAAGAGAGGTGAATAAAAGGAAGGGATTCGGGATTTTTGGGTTCGCCCGAAATTTGGGTCGGGCGATTCGAGTTTCCAGTGATGGCACCTGGAAATTTCCGGAAATTTGGGGTTCGGGCTAGGGTGATCCCGAATGGCCCGATCTAGTACGGCGACGCGCGGAGAAGTTGCGAGGCAGCGGCGGCCGGCGAGGTGCGAGGGTTGCGGGTGGCGGCCGGCGGGATGCGAGGGAGGTGCCCGGCGCCGCGGTGCTATCTCTTGCTTCTGAATTCTGATCCCAATCCACGGCGTGCGGCTGTGCGGAGAATTGGGTCGATCGAGCCGCCGCGCCGAGGAACGAGGAGTGCCGAGTGCGGGATTGCGGCGTGCGGCGGTGCGGGACGGACGAACTGCCTGCCGTGCGTGCGTGTGACTGACTGTGTGCGCTATGCGGCCTGGGCCTTTGCTGGCCTGCTTGCTGGGTCAGAAATTTCTGTACCGGGCTGGCCTAAAAGTTCACAAAGTTTATATTCGGCTCTTGCGCTGCATTAGGATTACTGCCAGGCTTTGGAGCTAACATCTAAAAAAAAAGGCTTTAGAGTTAAACATCATAAAACCACCAATTTTCAGGTTAATTTTATTTTTTGTATCACTTTATGCATTTTGGTAGCACAAAAAGCTCCATATCTTTGTCGAGGTTTTCGTAAGAAACACTAAACTCGCTCAAAGCACGAGTTGATAGCAATTCTGACAGTCAGGCCCACCTATAGCGATGACATGGCCAAAAAAATAGGGGGGGGGACTAAGTCCCACATGTAAGCATAATTAAGAAAATCAAAACATTTGAAGAAAATGAAAGAAAACTGAAATCTGAAAAAGGGACCGAGAGGTTTCTCCCAACCGACCCTACCCCAACGTCGCCCACCGATGACGCCCTTCAATCACATTTCTGGTACCCTTACCCTAACCTCTGCTCACATCTAGGGTCACCGTCGGGCTCCCCGCTCGTGGCCAAGGATATAACCGCATCGTCGCCCCCTACTCGTGGCCAAGGACCACCGTGGGGCCACCTCTGTATCCCCTGCTGGCCGTCGGGGGAAAGCGTTGGGCCATGTTCCGTATCCGCCTCGCCGCCGAGGAAATCCCAGTGCGGTCGACATCCCCGGATTTGGAGAAGAACACTAGAGGGCGGCTCGGCTCCGTCGGACGCTACTGCTCCCTCACGCCACCTCTACACGCTCTGCCACACAGTCATATTCCTCCTCTATAAAATAATCGAGCCGAGGTGCGGTTAATCGACGGTCATTACCTCGTCTTCTCGAGCTATGGCTATCACTTGTTGTCATCGTTATCATTTCCTCCGTGCTCTCCTACCCTCGAGCACCTTCGACGAAGCTTGAGGCGGATTTCTCAATTTGTAAGGACCTCCTCATATCCTCCTCTGCATCCCATAGCTCCCGGCCACTGAGCGTCGCTGTAACATCCCAACTTTTCAAACAAAGAAGAAAAATGAATTTCCTTTTTCCAAATTTTAGAACCAACAAAAACTTTAATTAAACTAAGCTATGTGCATAGTGCTCATGCATGTATGTGATGATTCTTGCCATGATTGTTTGTTTGAGGTATTGAACATGTTTCTAAACCCTAAACCCTACCCTTTTCAAAACCAAAGAGGAAAAAATAAAAAGAAAACAAAATAAAAGGAAAAGCATATGTGGGCATATAGCCATAATTGCAAATCTTGGCTTATGCCATCTTTACTTTACCAAAATGGTTTGAACCCATATTTAAACTTAATCTAACACTCCATGAACCCAAAACAAGAACCTTTGGTCAAAGAAAAAGAAAAGAAAATAAAAACATGAAATTCACATATGAGGCTATGGCCATTTTTGTAAATCTTTAACCTAGGCCGTTTTGAATTGTGTCAATGGTCTGGAAATGTTACTAACTAATAATAATCACTTTTGAATCAAAGAAATGCAAATCAAATCAAAAGAAAAAATCAAAACCAAGTTACATGTGATAATGGTCATATGTTACAATTTTAACATCTTACCCTCTTTGACCCTTGTATTAAGAAATTTCTAAACCAAAGTCTCTCAACTCTTTGCACCTCATCCAAGACCTCATCAAGGTGAACAGTTTTGGTGTTGACCACCTTGACTAATTCCTTTTCAATTTCTTAATATAAGGATGCAAAGTGGCAATGTACCACAAGGTGCCAAACATTATTTGAGACACACCCATAAAATTTTGTGCCAAAATTCAAAAATAATTCTCATGCGGACATTTCATCAAACACTTGGCAGGCATCAATCTGATTTACTCATACATGCTTATACCCAATGGATTTTGGGCTAAACCAGAGATGATTTGTGATCATTGTTGTCCTAGTACCGACAAAGGATTAACTTGTCAATGCCTATAGATTGTAGACTAGGGTTTTGCTAGAAGTAGAGGGCAAGTAGATCTCGAAGGTTCAGGCGAAAAGTACTCGACTATTATGAAAACTAGGGTTATGTTGACAATAGATTCGATCCTTTCTTTGTCCCTCGACTCCCCTTATATAGGAGGCGGAGCCGAGGGTTTCTTAGTACACAAGTTACAGAGTTCGGGAGGGTTTCGTACCCAACCCGTAAGATTACAAATCTCTATCTTTCCTAATACAAACTATCTTTCCTTAATACTAAATGGGCTTCCAAGTCTTCTTAATCTTCGAGTCTTGGGATTTGATTAAACCCCGGGTACCATCTTTGGCAGGCCCATTGGGGATGCCTATGTCAGTAGCCCCCGAGATTTTTCTTGAATCGAAGAATCAGGGAAAATCTCCAATTTTACTCATTACATAATCTTTCGATATGCGAACACTATTTTGTACAGGGATAACGGTAATTGGGCCTAGTTCATCTGACGGATCAGGTACTAGTTAACTGCTCTAGTGGCAATCCGCAAAAACCTACTTCAAAATCACGTCCCTGGACATGATCTCGGGATACTGGTGTAAACTTCGACAGGTGCCGCTTAAGGTCTTACCATTCGTCGAGTCCCAGTCATATTTTATCGGGTACCTAACGCGTCCGTTAGGATTTTTCTTCGTATCTATTGATACGGAAAATAGTAGCAATCCGCCGTCGGAGACGGTGCCACGCGCTCGAACGGATCTGGGGTCTTACCTTCGCAAAGTTTTGCGGCATTCGATATTTATTCGCGACTTTTAGCGCTCGAGAATATTTTGTCGAGTGCTTTTCGACGCTGGAATGGCATATTTTATCGAGTCATATTTGATGACTTATTTTGTCCTCCCGATGGGAGTATATGTAGAGTTATCTGTGTAACTCGAAATATACTCACTCTTACTTCTTTCTTTTAATAAAAACTCATCGGGCACGCGAACAGCGTTCCCGATGGGAGTAGCCCCGAGGCTACAGCCAAGGACTTGTGCTTGGGTGTAGGCTCCACAGATTTGTATCCATTGCCGCTATATTTTTAATCCTTCTCGATATTTTTATATTTATCGGGTGCGCGTCCAGCGCTCCCGATGGGAGCACCCGAGGCTATGAACAAATACTTGTATTTGATCATAGGCTCTTGCCATTTCTATTTTGTCATACTTGAAATTTTCTCTTTTCCAGAGTAGCCCCCGAGCGTTTGGGCAAAAACTTGTATTTGATCAAAGGCTCCCGAAATAATCTTGCGTTGTCGATAAACTTTCGAAGCTTCATAGTCGAGCTTTTCTTTCACCTTGATGACGTCATTGCTGATGATAGCCACGATTTCTGTTTTGGAAACATGCGATTACCGCTCCTCTCACTGCCTTGTGGGTCCAAATTCCTCATCTGATGGACACGTCGTGCAAGTGGGGGACACATGTTCTCCCCTTTTTCTGGCACACGTTCTGTAACCTCGTCAATGTTAAAATACTTTTTTACCCTCGTCTCCACGTGGTTATCATCTCCCGCATACTTTTTCCATCCAACGGTCCGCCGCTTCACCGCACCTCTATATAAGATCTTCTTCTTCTACCTCGAGCACTTCCGCTCGCGCCGTTCCCCTGCTTCTACCTGCAAAACATCCTCCTGCGCCCCACAACTCTCAGAGCTCATCCCTTCGCAGCTGCATTCCTCCGCCATTGTTGATGCCACCGCGTCGCTTGACCAGGCACAACACGCCAGAATCGTCAATGGCTGCCGCGGATCTAGGAACCGCGGAGTGGGAGAGGTCCAAGATCACGAACCAGGACATGAATCTTTTGAAGAAGCTGGGGATTAGCAAGAAACCCAAAGCGGTGTGCTTCCCCAGTGAAGAAAGCTACCCAACCCCTCCAATGGGGTATCGGGTAAGTTTTGTTGATCATCTCATCCGCGGTCTTTCCGCCCCCATTCACCCTTTTCTTCGGGGATTGCTTTTTGTTTACGGTCTCCAACTTCACCACCTCACGCCCAACTCTATCCTTCATATTTCCATCTTCATCACCCTCTGCGAAGCCTTCCTTGGTGTCCAGCCTAACTGGGCATTATGGAAGCGCATTTTCTTCTGTCGCCGTAATGGCTCTTCCAATGTCGCCTATAATATAGGCGGCGTTGTTATTTCTGTTCGCTCCTCGGTCAACTACTTCGACGTCAAACTCCCTGACTCCGTTCAAGGGTGGCGCAAGAAGTGGTTGTATATTCGGAAGAAAACCATGGGTGCGCGAAGACAATATCCCTCCTTTCGACGGTGAGAAAATCCTTCGCCGCCGATTCTTGGGACGAAGCTACCGAGGAAGAAAGAACTTCGACGGAGGCCCTGATGACTCGCATCCATGAGTTGCAGAATACTTGTGGAAAAGAATTATCATGCATCCAAATTACGGCGTATTTCCTTAGGACTAGAGTGCAGCCTCTTCGAGGCTCGCAAAACCCCTCTGGAATTATGCTGGCGATGAAGACACAGATCGTTTGTCGACGAATCTGGAAGTCAACGATTTGGATAGGCTTGTCCGAAAAATCTCATCTCTCAACAAGAAAGATCCCATCCCTTCCACTTATCGTGTAAAACCATACAGCGCCACCAATGCGCTTCCTAAGGTAAACATTGTCGCTTAATTTGTTATTGCTTTGCTATTTTTGTTGTTACTCCTTTTTTGACATCCTTTCTTATTTTTATACAGGACCATCCAAATCTTGTTTCGCTTCCTCCCCTTCCTGAAGGTGGAGAAGTCGAAGAAAGGGCGGTTATTTCTGATGATAACCAAGATGCCCCCTCTTTTGTGACTGAACCCGCAGATTCTCGAAAATCTGCGGGATCTAATGAAAAGGAGGGTGCCTCTGAAGCCACTGCGTCGGCACAATCTCCTCCTCCTGCTGTTTCTCCAAAGAACAAAAGGAAAAGGAATGATGCCGAAAATTCCGGCACCTCCAAGCCCGAAGAAGTTGTTCCTTCACGCCAGAAGGCAGCTTATGATCCATATCTTGAGACCCTTATCAGTTCGTAAGTTCCCCTTTCTCTTTCTTTATTTTACTTGATGATCTTTGTCTATCTTGCTTTTTATATTGCCGACATTTTAATCGTAGTGATGATGAGGAAGTAGTACCAGCTTCCAATGTGGCGGCTCGGACGAGCACGTCACATACTCTAGTCGCCTCAGAGACGCCAGTTGAAGGAGAAGAAACTTCGCCTCCTCAACAAAACGTCGGCGCTGCTACTCCTCCTTCAAGCCCCCTTGTCCCTTCACCAAAAAGGGCAAAGATTGACACAATCCCGGAGCCTACTCTTCAATTGAGTAGCTCCTCTAGTTCTCTCTTGGATGATGTAAGTTCCTAATTTACTTGTCATTGTCTATATTTCCTTTATTTGCTTCTGTATGCCATTATTTTTCCATACCGACATTTTCTTTCTTTGTCCTTCCTTGATAGCCTATGATCAAAGAGCTTCTTCGCATCGGTGCCCAATTCGTTGGGTACCGTGATTATGCCAGTAAAACTGAAGGTAGTGCCTGGCTGCTTCTTTTTGCTTCTGCTTCCTTACTGCTTTGTTGTCGACGTTTTTAGCTAATCTTATCTTTCTTTACAGAAAAACTGGCGAAGCCAACGAACGTGCTGACACACTTGCTCAAAAATTAGAGCAATGTGAAGAGGCTCGTAAGAAAGCTGAGTCAGATGCTGTTCAAGCTAGGCGGGAAGCTGACAAAGCCAAGGCTGATGCTGCTAGTGTCGAAGATCTTTGGAAACGTCTGCACACTGCTGAGACTTCGTTAAGCGAGCACATAACTGCACAATCTGCTCGCGAAGAAGCGATCACCAAACGTCTAAGGACACAAAATCGCCGCTTTGTCAGTAAGTATCTGCACCACTTCATATCCTTTGGATTTTTCTTTTTTGCACTTGTTTGTTGATCGGATTTTCTTTTTATTTTGACAGATAAGACCTCTCAAGAATTTGAACTTGAAGATCCCGACAATGATCCTCTTCTTGACGCCGTTTCGTTCCTTGAATTTCATGGGACAGAAGCGCGTGAGGGCATTGATGAAGCCAGGACAGGGCTGTCGCGGCTCTTCCCCTACTTCTTCCCGAAGAAAGAGGAGCCCGCAACTTTCCTTACTCTTGCCAAGTGCTTCAATCCTCCCGAAGATCTTGGGCTGAAGATGCGCCATGAAAATATGAAGGTTGCCGTTGAAAGCATTGTTGCCTTGGTTGCTGACAGTCAACAAACCATTGACTGGGCGAAAGTGGGCAACACGGAGCAGATAGAACAAGCAAAATGGCGATCATTGATCAAGGCGGCGAAGCTGAATACGAAGAAAATCCTGGCCTATCTCGGGATCAAACCATCTTCGACTCCTAGCTCGTCAAGGCCGGAGGTCTAATTGAATGCCTTTGCCTTTTCTAATTTTTGCTTTCTTTATTTCTTTTGCTGTTGTCGCCATTCTAGCCTTGGCGACAATTACTCTGTTAGTCCTTTTGGAGAACTTCTTTTGTAATGACCGTGTAAACTTTCTAGAAAGCAATGAAATTCCTCTTGGTACTATCATTGATCCTGGGATTTTCTTTTCCAGTTAATATTTGATAATTATTCAACCAACCCTTGCTCTCCCGATGCTGTGCCTGCGTCTTCCTTCTCGAAGAAAGTAAAAGCCGATGATAATCTCCTTGAAGGTTCTTCAAGCAAACCTGTGTCGGAAGATTTACAAGAACTTCGACAACAACTTCAATCCATGAAGAAGCAAACTTTGGCAATGATGGAACAATCTCGGAAAGCGTCTGAACAAGAAGAACTTGCTCTTCAACAAGCCAAAGAGGCTATGGTTGCCAAGGATGCTGCTGTATTGGAAGCAAAAGGAGCTGCTACCCGAGAAAATAGCATGCTCGAGCTAATGTTGGAAGCTAGCACGGATATGTTAGGTATGTATCTCCAACCTTATGGTGCCTCCTCTTTATTTTGCTGTGCTTTCTTCCAAATTTCTTGCCTTGTTGCCTAATAGGCTCGGTTCTTGATGCTGCCGCCGAAGATCAAAGAGTGAATGAGAGGACGAATCTTCTTGTCAATCTTTCCCTTAATCATGGCTGTTTATTTTGGGCCACCCCTGAACGAACCCAGCAGATTGTCAGGTTCCAAGATCGTGCTTGCCAAGTGCGCGAATTTCTCAATTTTTGCACGACGACATTAACCCTTGTTTTCAAGACTTTGTTTCCTCGAAATGAAGTTCCGACAACTCTTGACTTGCTGGAGACCTTCAGAGATGCTCCTCGTATTCATAATTTTGTGCGAGCTCAATTGACTGCTGGAGCAAGATTTGCCATGATTATGATACATATTTGTCATCCAAAATTAGACCTGACGAAGATTGTCGTTGATTGCCTGGCGAAGAAAACGCGGCGGAAGAATAATATTGATGCAATCAATGAAATGGTGACTCCTGTGGCCGAGTCGATGATAGATGAGCTTCTTCGGATGGACTCAGAATTCTTCGTCAAGGGATCTTATGCTGAGCATAAAACAACCAGAGGCTTGTCAATAGATACTATTTTAGGTTCTGACTGATTTGTTCCATATTGTAAAACTTTGTCGAAGAAATTTGTTGTATATCACAAAGTGCTCTATATTGTTGGAGCCCCCGAGCCTTTTGGCTAGAATTTGTACTATTTTTCTCTTTCAAAGATTTCTTCTTTTGTTGTAATAAAACATCTTGATGGACTGCAGGCCCTCGAGTATCTTAGTGTCAAAGTTCTATATTTCTGTTTGCCGGGTTTTTGGACCAAAGCGATGAGATTTTCTGACGTGTATACTATATTTAACATTACCAGCTTCCGATTTATGTATTTGGCGAGGTATTATTGTACCAAGGCGAAATATTTTCAGTAAATCGAGTTTGTCTGTTTTGATGCTTGAAGGTGTAGAGCCCCCGAGTGTGTCGACGAATAAGAAGTATATCTTTACTATTTTTATTATATTGCAGCACCGCGAGCCCGCCTCATTAAAAACCTTTCCGCCCCACTCGGTGCCCCGAAAAGGAAAAGAGTGCGTCTGAAAACTCGCGGGCGTTTCAGTACATTGTATGTTTACAGAGGAGACTATATTTCGGTATCTAGGCGTAAAAACGCCTGAGCTGCGCCACGTTCCAAGGATTTGGCTCAACGTTCCCCGTCTTCTTGTCCTTGATTCTGTATGCTCCTCCTTCGATTACTTCTGTGACGATGTAGGGCCCAAGCCATGGTGACTCGAGTTTTTCATGACTTTTTTGGTTGAGTCGCAAAACTAAATCACCAACTTGGAAAGATCTTGGCCGCAATCGTCGACTGTGGTAATTCTTCAGGTCCTGTTGATATTTAGCGACTCGTGACAGGACTTCGTCTCGAGCTTCGTCAAGTGCATCGACGTCATCCTCCAAAGCTTTTCTCGAGGTTTCTTCATCATATTCTGTGACTCTTGGAGAATCATGCTCTATTTCTATCGGCAGGACTGCTTCGGCTCCGTGGACCAGAAAAAACGGCGTTTCCTGCGTCGCCGTATTTGGTGTTGTTCGGATACTCCACAGTTGGCAGCTCATCGGCCAAGTATGCCGAGCTTTTTCCAATGGTCCTAACAGGCGCTTCTTGATACCATTGCAGATGATACCATTGGCCTTCTCGACTTGACCATTGGTCTGTGGATGTGCAACAGACGCAAAACTCAATTTGATGCCTACTTCTGCGCAGTATGCTTTGAACTCCTTGGACGTAAAATTACTGCCATTGTCTGTGACGATGCTATGAGGGACTCCAAATCTAAAGATGATGCTTTTCACGAACTTAATCGCTGATGTACCGTCCGGTGAATTTATCGGCTTTGCTTCTATCCACTTTGTAAATTTGTCGACAGCGACAAGCATATACTCATAACCTCCTGGCGAAGCTTTGTGTAGTTTTCCCACCATGTCGAGACCCCATTGAGCAAAGGGCCAAGATAGTGGGATTGGCATAAGTTCTGCTGCGGGAGAGTGAGGTTTGGCGGCAAATCTTTGGCACGCGTCGCAAGTTCTCACTATTTCCTTTGCGTCCTCTATTGCTGTTAACCAGTAAAATCCTGCTCTGAAAACTTTAGCCGCGATAGCTCGGCTACTCGCGTGGTGGCCGCATATTCCTTCGTGCACATCTTTCAGGATGATTCTTCCTTCTTCGGGTGTAACACATCTCTGTAGCACGCCCGAAATGCTTCGTTTGTACAACTCCCCTTTTATCACAGTAAAAGCTTTTGATCTCCTAATTATTCGCCTTGCTTCAACTGGATCGTCGGGTATTGTTTTCCTTAGGATGTATGATATGTAAGCCTGCATCCATGGAGTTTGCACCATCATGACTAGCTCTTGCTCCTCTTCTTCTTCTACTGTATCGTTGGTGGTACTCGAAGATTTCTCTTTTTTCTCCTTTTTTATTTTTGCTGGCTTTGTTGATCTCTCGCTTATCTCTTCCCAAAACACGCCTGGAGGGATCGCGAGACATTGTGACCCGATGTTTGCAAGAACATCGGCTTCATCGTTACTCAGCCTGCTGATGTGGTTTACCTCGCATCCATCAAATAATTTCTCCAGCTCATTGTACACCTCTTTGTATGCTATCATACTTTCGTTGACTGCATCACATTGATTCATAACTTGCTGTGCCACCAATTGTGAATCGCCGAAGATTTTCAATCGGGTTGCACCACAAGCTTTCGCCATCTTCATCCCATGTATGAGAGCTTCATATTCTGCTTCGTTGTTAGACGCATTTGGAAACGTCATCCTTAAGACATATTTCAACTTGTCGCCTTCAGGTGATACTAATATCATGCCTGCTCCAGCACCTTCTAACCTTTTGGACCCGTCGAAATTCATGGTCCAAGTTCTCGATAAATCTGGAGGCCCCGTGTTTTGTAGTTCCATCCACTCTGCGATGAAATCTGGTAAAATCTGCGATTTTATTGCCTTTCTTTTTTCATACGTGATGTCCCGAGGGGAAAGTTCTATTCCCCAAAGGGAGACATGACCCGTAGCTTCTGGGTTGTTGATACGTCTCCGTCGTATCGATAATTTCTTATGTTCCATGCCACTTTATTGATGATATCTACATGTTTTATACACATTATATGTCATTATTATGCGTTTTCCGGAACTAACCTATTGACGAGATGCCGAAAGGCGTTGCTGTTTTCTGTTTTTGGTTTCAGAAATCCTAGTAACGAAATATTCTCGAATCGGACGAAATCACCGCCCAGGTTCCTATTTTTCCCGGAAGCTTCAGAGCACCGGAGGAGGATGAGAGGGGAGCCGGGGGCCCCACACCACACCCCGGCGCGGGCCGGGGGCGCGCCCCCTAGGGTGTGGGCAGCCCGTGGCCCCTCCGACTCCCTCTCTTCGCCTATTTAAGCCTCTCTGACCTAAAAACACCGACAGAGAGCCACGATACGGAGAAAACCTTCCAGAGCCGCCGCCATCGCGAAATCAAGATTCGGGGGACGAAGTCTCTGTCCCGGCACCGCCGGACGGGGAATTGCCCCGAGTCATCTCCACCGCCGTCTCCTCCGCCATCTTCACCGCCATCGCTGCCTCCATGATGAGGAGGGAGTAATTCACCCCCGGGGCTGAGGGCTCCGCTGTAGCTATGTGGTTCATCTCTCTCTTTATGTGATCTAGTTGAATATCATCTATGTGCTACTCTAGTGATGTTATTAAAGTACTCTATTCCTCCTCCACGTGTGTAAAGGTGATAGTGTGTGCACCGTGTGAGTACTTGGCGTAGGCTATGATTATGATCTCTTGTAGATTATGAAGTTAATTATTGCTATGATGGTATTGATGTGTATTATTCCTCCTACATATGCATGATGGTGATAGTGTGCATGCTATGTTAGTTCTTGGTGTAATTATGTTGATCTATCTTGCACTCTAAGGTTATTTAAATATGAACATTGCATTGTGGAGCTTGTTAACTCCGGCATTGAGGGTTCATGTAATCCTACGCAATGCGTTCATCATCCAACAAAAGAGTGTAGAGTAGTCCTATTATGCAATCAATGTTGAGAGTGTCCACTAGTGAAAGTATGATCCCTAGGCCTTGTTTCCAATACTGCAAACACCGTTTTACTGTTCTGTTGCATGTTTACTCGCTGCCATATTTTATTCAGATTGCTATTACCACTCATATACATCCATATTACTTGTATTTCACTATCTCTTCGCCGAACTAGTACACCTATACACCTGACAAGTGTATTTGGTGTGTTGGGGACACAAGAGACTTCTTGCTTTGTGATTACAGGGTTGCTTGAGAGGGATATCTTTGACCTCTTCCTCCCCGAGTTCGATAAACCTTGGGTAATCCACTTAAGGGAAACTTGCTGTTGTTCTACAAACCTCTGCTCTTGGAGGCCCAACACTCTACAAGAATAGAAGCTCCCGTAGACATCAAGCACTTTTGGCGCCGTTGCCGGGGAGGAAAGGTAAAAGGCACTCATACTTCGGTTCCAGGTAACAGTACTTTTCTGGCACCATTGTGTGTGTGCTCGAAGCTATTTCCTTTAGACTCTGCAATTACGACATTTTGTTTCTTGTTTACACTAGTTAGGCATAATGGACAACAATGACCTTTTTATTCTATTTCCTGATTTAAGACATGGATGGTTTGATGCGAAAATTAAAAAACCCATGGAACATATTAGTATGAATGCAATTACTGCTAATGCTATGAAGAAGTCTAAGCTTGGGGAAGCTAGTTTACATAAAAATAATCTTTTTTGCTCCTCAGCTTTGGAAGAAATATTTTGCTCTGATGATGCTTTATCTCCCATATGCGATAATTCTAATGATGCTTCTGATATTTTAAATCCACCTGCTGAAAGTATTCCGTATAAAATACCTATGGAAATTATTGAACGTGTTATGGATAACCGCTATGAAGGGGATGGAACTGTCCATCCTAGGAATCATTTATTGTTTTTGCATGAATTATGCGGGTTATTCAAGTGTGCAGGTATTTCAATGGATGAAGTTAGAAAGAAATTATTTGTTATATCGCTATCTGGTGAAGCGGCGCATTGGTATAAACTATTGAAGGACGGGCGCTCTCTTGATTGGAAGGATATTGTGCCTCTATTTTATTCCAAGTTCTATCCTCCAAGTGAAATTCACAAAGATCGAAACCATATATATAATTTTTGGCCTCATGATGGAGAGAGTATTGCCCAAGCATGGGAGAGATTGAAGACTTTAATGCTCAAATGCCCCAATCATGAGCTTCCAGGTAATATCATCATTGATAATTTCTATGCAAGACTTTCTTTTCAAGATAAGACCTTGCTGGATACTACTTGTTCTGGATCATTCACGAGCAATAAAGAAGAGTTTAAAAGGGACCTTCTTGATCGGATTAAGGAGAACGCTGAAGATTGGGAGAACGACAAAGGTAAAGAGTCAGGTATAAATTATGATTATGAATGCATTGAAACTTTCATGGATAGTGGTAAATTTCGAAATATGAGTGCTACTTATGGTCTTGACTCTCAAGTTGCTGCAAATCTTTATAAAGCTTTTGCTTCTCACATTGAATTGCCTAGGAAGAATTTTGATAAGTATCATGAACCTTTTAAAGACGCTTGCATGAAGAATGAAATTGTTGTTAATGATTGCAATAAGCATGCTCAAACTCCTAAGAATGTTATTTCCTATAAGCATGTTAATTTTTGTGGAATACATAGACCTTGTGGAATTAATCAAATAGAAGATGAATATTGTATCCATCACAGAAATGAAAAAACTAGAAAGTGGTCTAGAGCTCTAGATGATCTTGGAGAAAAAGTGTGTGCCCTCTATCCTTTTATTTGTGAACTTTGCCATAGAGTTGGTCATTTTAATTTTCAATGCTCCTCCAATGATAATTCAAACCCCATGAGTGCTGCAAATTTGTATTGTGATGATGAAATTATTCCTAATCAGCATGATGAACTTACCTTATTTTTGAAGTGTGAAGAGTTATCAAGAAAAATTTCTTTGTTAAATATTAACGATCTTGATATTGATGATGTCCTGCATGGTTGTCTTTCTTACTGCATTAATAATTGCCATACAAATACTTACATACAGAATATTTTAGAAGATGACACCTTGCCAAAATATGATAGGACCGCTGTGTGTTTTCAACTAATTAATGAAAAGGAGGGATCCTCCCAAGTTTCTTCTATTGTTTCTAAAAGAAAATCAGGTTATGCGGACAAGCCACCCTTCAAGCCTCTTCCTCCTAAAGAAGGGAACGAGGAGAAGGAAAAGAAGAAGAAGAAGGAACGAAGAAGAAGAAGGAGAATAAAAAGAAAGAGGTAACGGCGTATCCCCGCGTGAATGAGATAACGCTAGGTAACCGTAAGTATGTTGCTCCTAATGATTATTATGATAATGAATCTGAGTACGATGATCTTCCTATACCCTTTACCCATATTAGTGATCATGATTTGGATGAGCACACTGCCTTTGATATTGAAAATCTCTTTGGTACTGATTATGAAAGTAATGATGATAGCATTATTCATGTCCCCTTAAACGATGATATTGAAAGCCCTAAGCTTGGGGATGTTGTGCTTGAAGATCCTATATTTGAGACTTCTACTTTTAGTGAAAATGATGATATTACATATTCTGGTTTAGATAATTGCTATAGAGATGTATATGACACATGTTACAATTATCCTTATGAAACTTGTCATAGTTATGATGGGCTTGCTAAAAACCATTCCCTTAGTATGCAACTTGTTTACCATGTTCAAATTCTTGATAATAATCTTGCTCCAATTACTATTAATGAGAATAACTCTTCTTATGCCAAAATTAATGATACTTCTATGCATATGAACCATGATAAGAATGTTTTAAGTGACGGGTATATTGTGGATTTCATCAATGATGCTACTGAAAGTTATTATGAGAGAGGGAAATATGTTTATATGCATCTTAATAATATTAAGTTTCCCCTCTTTATGTTGAGAATCTTTAAGTTACTCGTGTTTTATCCTCTTATGCTTGTCACTTTGCTCTTCATGAATTCATTTGTGTATAAGATTCTTCTGCATAGGAAGCATGTTAGGCTTAAAAGTGTTTTGAATTTCCTCTTGAAGCTCTCTTTTGCTTCAAATACTATTTCTTGCGGGTGCATCACCAAAATTGCTGAGCCCATCTTAATGGCTATAAAGAAAGAACTTCTTGGGAGATAACCCATGTGTTATTTTGCTACAGTACTTTGTTTTATATTTGTGTCTTGGAAGTTGTTTACTACTGTAGCAACCTCTCCTTATCATGTTTTAGTGCCAAGTAAAGTTTCTATGTCAAAGTTGATGTTATATTTGGGATCGCTGCGCAGAAACAGCATTGCTGTCTGTCACGAATCTGGGCACAGTTCTCTGTAGAAAATTCGAAAAAATCTGCCAATTTACGAGCGTAATCCTCAGATATGTACGCAACTTTCATTAGTTTTGAGTTTTTCCATTTGAGCAAGTCTGGTGCCATCTTTAAATTCGTCTTTACGGACTGTTCTGTTTTTGACAGATTCTGCCTTTTATTTCGCATTGCCTCTTTTGCTATGTTGGATTCATTTCTTTGATCCATTAATGTCCAGTAGCTTTATGCAATGTCCAGAAGTGAAAAGAATGTTTGTGTCACCTCTGAACATGTGAATTTTTGATTATGCACTAACCCTCTAATGAGTTTGCTTGAAGTTTGGTGTGAAGGAAGTTTTCAAGGGTCAAGAGAGGAGGATGATATATTACGATCAAGAAGAATGAAAAGTCTAAGCTTGGGGATGCCCCGGTGGTTCATCCCTGCATATTTCAAGAAGACTCAAGCATCTAAGCTTGGGGATGCCCAAGGCATCCCCTTCTTCATCGACAAAGTATCAGGTTCCTTCTCTTGAAACTATATTTTTATTCGGTCACATCTTATGTACTTTACTTGGAGCGTCTGTGTGCTTTTATTTTTGTTTTTGTTTTGTTATCTTAGTTCTCTGAATAAGTTTATGATTGTTTGGGAGAGAGACACGCTCCGCTGGTTCGTATGAACACATGTGTTCTTAGCTTTTAATTTTCATGGCGAAGGTTGAAACTGCTTCGTTAATTGTTATATGGTTGGAAACGGGAAATGCTACATGTAGTAATTGGTGTAATGTCTTGAATAATGTGATACTTGGCAATTGTTGTGCTCATATAGATCTTGTTTAAGCTCTTGCATCATGTACCTTGTACCCATTAATGAATAATTACATAGAGCTTGTTAAAATTTGGTTTGCATGATTGGTCTCTCTAAGTCTAGATATTTTCTGGTTGGGGTGTTTGAACAACAAGGAGACAATGTAAAGTCTTATAATGCTTACAATATGTTTATATGTGAGTCTTGCTGCACCATTTTATACTTGAGTTTGCTTCAAATAACCTTGCTAGCCTAAACCTTGTATCGAGAGGGAATACTTCTCATGCATCCAAATACTTGAGCCAATATTCATGCCATTTGTGTCCACCATACCTACCTACTACATGGTATTTCTCCGCCATTCCAAAGTAAATTGCTTGAGTGCTACCTTTAAACAAATTCAAAAGTTATTACCTCTTATTTGTGTCAATGTTTTATAGCTCATGATGAAGTATGTGGTGTTTATCTTTCAATCTTGTTGGACAACTTTCACCAATGGACTAGTGGCTTCATCCGCTTATCCAATAATTTTGCAAAAAGAGCTGGCAATGGGATTCCCAGTCCCAAATTAATTAACAAAAATAGACACTCCTCCATGGTATGTGATTGTTGGACGGCACCCGAAGGATTCGGTTAGCCATGGCTTGAGAAAGCAAAGGTGGGGAGGAGTGTCATCATAATAAAACTAAAATAAAAAGGCACTCCTTCATGGTATGAGATTGTTGGCAGGCACCCGAGGATTCGGTTAGCCATGGTTTGTGAAAGAAAGGTTGGAAGGAGTGCCACCCAAAAATAAAATAAAATGGGAGCCGCTCTTTGAAGGTTTGTCTGGCAAGGGGTTAGAGTGCCCATTACCATTCGTTGACAACAACAAACACCTCTCAAAACTTTATTTTTATGCTCTCTATATGTTTTCAAAATCAAAGCTCTAGCACAAATATAGCAATCGATGCTTTCCTCTTTGAAGGACCATTCTTTTACTTTATTGTTGAGTCAGTTTACCTATTCTTTCTATCTTAGAAGCAAACACTTGTGTGAACTGTGTGCATTGATTCTTACATGTTTACCTATTGCACTTGTTATATTACTTTGTGTTGACAATTATCCACGAGATATACATGTTAAAGTTGAAAGCAACCGCTGAAACTTATATCTTCCTTTGTGTTGTTTCAAAGCTTTCTACTAAGAATTTATTGCTTATGAGTTAACTCTTATGCAAGACTTATTGATGCTTGTCTTGAAAGTATTATTCATGAAAAGTCTTTGTTATATGATTCATTTGTTTACTCATTATCTTCATCATTGCTTCGAATCTCTGCATTCATCTCATGTGCTTTACAATAGTATGATCAAGGTTATGATGGCATGTCACTTCAGAAATTATCTTTGTTATCGTTTTACCTGCTCGGGACGAGCAGAACTAAGCTTGGGGATGCTGATACGTCTCCGTCGTATCGATAATTTCTTATGTTCCATGCCACTTTATTGATGATATCTACATGTTTTATACACATTATATGTCATTATTATGCGTTTTCTGAACTAACCTATTGACGAGATGCGAAAGGCCAGTTGCTGTTTCTGCTGTTTTTTGTTTCAGAAATCCTAGTAACGAAATATTCTCGGAATCGGACGAAATCACCGCCGTTCCTATTTTTCCGGAAGCTTCCAGAGCACCGGAGGAGGATGAGAGGGGAGCCGGGGGGCCCCACACCCCGGCGCGGGCCGGGGGGGCGCCCTAGGGTGTGGGCAGCCCGTGGCCCCTCCGACTCCCTCTCTTCGCCTATTTAAGCCTCTCTGACCTAAAAACACCGACAGAGAGCCACGATATGGAGAAAACCTTCCAGCCGCCGCCATCGCGAAATCAAGATTCGGGGGACAGAAGTCTCGGCACCCCGGACGGGGAATTGCCCGAGTCATCTCCACCGCCGTCTCCTACGCCATCTTCACCGCCATCGCTGCCTCCATGATGAGGAGGGAGTAATTCACCCGGGGCTGAGGGCTCCTGTAGCTATGTGGTTCATCTCTCTCTTTATGTGATCTAGTTGAATATCATCTATGTGCTACTCTAGTGATGTTATTAAAGTACTCTATTCCTCCTCCACGTGTGTAAAGGTGATAGTGTGTGCACCGTGTGAGTACTTGGCGTAGGCTATGATTATGATCTCTTGTAGATTATGAAGTTAATTATTGCTATGATGGTATTGATGTGTATTATTCCTCCTACATATGCATGATGGTGATAGTGTGCATGCTATGTTAGTTCTTGGTGTAATTATGTTGATCTATCTTGCACTCTAAGGTTATTTAAATATGAACATTGCATTGTGGAGCTTGTTAACTCCGGCATTGAGGGTTCATGTAATCCTACGCAATGCGTTCATCATCCAACAAAAGAGTGTAGAGTAGTCCTATTATGCAATCAATGTTGAGAGTGTCCACTAGTGAAAGTATGATCCCTAGGCCTTGTTTCCAATACTGCAAACACCGTTTACTTACTGTTCTGTTGCATGTTTACTCGCTGCCATATTTTATTCAGATTGCTATTACCACTCATATACATCCATATTACTTGTATTTCACTATCTCTTCGCCGAACTAGTACACCTATACACCTGACAAGTGTATTTGGTGTGTTGGGGACACAAGAGACTTCTTGCTTTGTGATTACAGGGTTGCTTGAGAGGGATATCTTTGACCTCTTCCTCCCTGAGTTCGATAAACCTTGGGTAATCCACTTAAGGGAAACTTGCTACTGTTCTACAAACCTCTGCTCTTGGAGGCCCAACACTGTCTACAAGAATAGAAGCTCCCGTAGACATCAGTTGTTCAGTATATTTGACAAAGGAGCCTCATTGACCACTATTATCGGGTGCGCCGAAAAATAGTGTCGCAATTTTCTTGCTATCATGAATACTCCATACGCCAGTTTCTGATACTGCGGGTACCGCTGTTTTGGTGACAGTACTTGATGAAATATACTGGCCTCTGAACTCCATGGAGCTTGCCTTCTTCTTCTCTCTCGACTACTAGGGCTGTGCTGACCACCTGCGGTGTGGCTGCAATGTATAAGAGGAGAGGTTCTTTCTCTTTAGGCGCCACCAATATCGGTGGTGTCGAAATTGCCCGCTTGAGGTTCTCGAAGGCTCTATCTGCTTCCTCGTTCCATTGAAATTTTTCCCCCTGTTTGATCAATGCATAGAACGGCAGCGCCTTTTCTCCTAGCCTGGCGACGAATCTGCTTAAAGCTGCGACTCGCCCCGTTAGCTGTTGTATTTCTTTCAACTTTGTTGGCTTTCTCATAGTCACTATGGCCTGGATTTTTTCAGGGTTGGCTTCAATCCCTCTTGCTGATACTAAGAACCCGAGAAGTTCTCCTGCAGGAACTCCAAAAGAGCACTTTGTCGGGTTCAGCTTGAGGCAGAACTTGTCGAGGTTGTCGAAGGTTTCCTTCAAATCTTCGATCAGAGTCGACCCTTTCTTTGATGTTATTACGACATCGTCAATGTAGACTTGCACATTTTTTCCAATCTGTGTTGCTAGGCACTTCTGCATCATCCGCTGATATGTTGCTCCCGCGTTTTTCAAACCAAAGGGCATTGTTTTGTAGCAAAACACGCCATAAGGTGTGATGAACGCTGTCTTGGCTTCATCTTCTTCTTTTAATCTGATCTGGTTATAACCAGAGTATGCGTCCAAAAAGGAAAGACGTTCACATCCTGCCGTGGAGTCGATGATTTGATCGATCCTTGGGAGGGGAAAGTGATCCTTGGGACAGTGTTTATTGAGACACGTGAAGTCGACGCACATGCGAAGGACTATTGTATGTTTTTTCGGCACCATCACTGGGTTAGCTACCCATGTGGCTTCTGTAGATATTTCTCTGATGAAACCAGCATCTTTGAGTCGATCTATTTCCGATAACATGGCTTTGCGACTAGGTTCCGAAAAACGCCGCAAAGGTTGCTTTACTGGTCTTGCGAGAGGATCCAAATTGAGGTGGTGCTCGGCAAGTTCCCTGGGTACTCCTGGCATGTCAGCTGGACACCATGCGAAGATTTTCCAGTGCTCACGGAGGAACTCGACGAGCGCGCTTTCCTATGCGACATCCATGTTTGCTGCAATGGAAGTCGTTTTCTTTGGGTCTGTCGGGTGGATCTGTACCTCTTTTGAATCCTTGGTTGTGTTGAAAGTTGGCTCCTTAGAAGATCTCCCTACTTCTGGTAACACATCATAATCAGTGAACCTTGGCGCCGCATACTCTGCTTGCATCCCGAAAGTTTCTGACAGTCGATGAAAATCCTTGTCGCATTTATCGGATAACGCAAAACTTCCTTTGATTGTGATAGGTCCCTTGGGCCCAGGCAACCTCCACAACAGATATGTATAATGCGGACTGCCATGCATGGCATACGCTGGTCGTCCCAACAGAGCGTGATATTGCGACGGGAAATCCACAACTTCGAACTCCAAATTCTCTATCCTGTAGTTTTCTCGGGTTCCAAACTGAACGTCGAGGTTGATCTTGCCCAATGGGTAACTTGGCTTCTCTGGTGTAATCCCGTGGAAACGTGTGTCAGTTGGTTTCAAGTTTGCCAGGGATATGTTCATTTTCCTCAATGTATCTGCATACATAAGGTTTAAGCTGCTGCCGCCATCTATGAAAACTCTCGACACGTCAAAACCAGCGATTACTGCGGGTAAGATGAGTGCTGATTGTCCTGGTCGAGGAACTTGCTGCGGATGGTCCGCGATTGTGAAGCCGATGTCTTGCCCCGACCAATTTAAGTACTCGACTGTTGGTGGAGGCATCTTCTCTGCCATGAACACTTGTCGTGAGATTACCTTCTGCGCCCTGTTGGATGGCCTAGCTTTCTGAATCATCGAGACCGCACCGTTAGAATTAGGATCAACATATGGAGGTGGGTGTGGTGCTGCCGCTATTCTGAGCTGGTGCCGATTTTCGTCCGTAATTGCGGGAGGAGGTGGAAGGTGGATCTCGCTCCTTGGCCCCTGGGGGTTTCTATTCACGGCTTGGGCATTTGCGATTCCTGCGGCTCGCAACATTGCCTGAAAATTTCGGCAGTCTTTCTGGAGATGCCCTGACTGCCTCTTTCCATTATTGTCAAGATAAAAGTGCATTTGACACGGACCGTTCATCATCTCTTCGGGAGACACATAAGGTCTTTGAAACCTTGGTCCACTGTTTTGTCTGTTGCCGCGAGAATCGCCTCTATTGTCGCCTTGATGCTCGTTACTCCTTTGATAGTCGTCTCGACTGTTTCCTCCAGGATTTCCTCGAAAGCCAGCCGATATATGGCCGGGAGCATCGTTGTTGTAGAACTGGCGAGAAAATCGCCTTCTATTTTGATAATTTCGACCACGATCCTCTTCTGGCGACCTGTGTCGCTTGTTGTATATTGCGTCTTCTCCATCTGCCCACTTATTGGCTATCTCCATGAGTGCTGATATGGTCTTAGGGTTAGTTCTCCCTAAGTCCTCGACGAAGTCTCCTCGCCGAATTCCTGCCACGAACGCATCTATTGCTCTCTCGTCAGATATATCTTCTGCCGAGTTTTTTATAATGTTCCACCGCTGTATATATTTTCTCATCGACTCATCATGTTTCTGTCGACACGCTCTCAACTCTTCCAATGACGCAGGTTTCTTGCAGGTGGATCGGAAGTTTTTCACAAAGATATCCTCAAAGTTATCCCAGCTGTCGATGGAACTCGGGGGGAGTTTCTTTATCCAAGATCTCGCGGCACCGCTCAAGTGAACTTGGATACTTTGCATGGCTGTTGCTCTGGTTCCTCCTACCAGCTTTACCATCTCTAGATAATCAACGAGCCAATCCTCGGGATCCTGCAAACCGTCGAATTTCTTGAAATTTTCGGGTAACTTGAATCCTTTTGGGACTCGAGTTTTTCGAACCCTTCTCGTAAAGCACGGGAGCCCACACATATCTTCGTCGGCAACTTCTGGTGAGTGCTGACGCTCCCTTCTTTCTTGTCGCGCTCTGTCCACCCTTACTTGGACTGCTGTGTCTCTTGCTCCACTTGTTCTTGGTGGGTCTTGAACTGCTGCGGTGTGTCGTGGACTATTTTGCCTAGGATTTTCTTCGGGAGGCGTTGCTGCGAACGCTGTTCCCATAACTCCAACTCCCGCCATTGCCATATTAAACAATGCTTCTCTCGGGTCCCCAGGGGGTGGTCTGGACGCGAGGATGTAAGCTTGCGTTGCCATGTATCCTGCTTCTGGCGTTTTCGGGATGATATTTCCCCTTGTATCAATCGACATAAAGGACATGTCGAGATTTTGAATTATGTTTCCTCTCTCTGCTTCGGGTATGTTTTGCAGCCGAGACATTGCTCTCCTCCGAGCTTCTCTGTGACTGTCTCCCGAAGTTCCTGATTGTCGACTTAAATCTGCTCGGCGTCTGCTTGATGCGGAAGCTGCCTCTTTTCTTCTATTCAGGGATGCTGTCTGTTTTTCCAACTCTCTGCTTACCCGAGCAAGTCTATATTGATATGCTTGTAGTTCTTGTACAGTAGCAGTGGTGGTCATTGGTTCTGAACCATCCATGGCTCTTGCAGCCCTATCCCACGCTGCTTGCGGGAGTTGGACTTGTGCTCGAGTTGAAGTCCCAGCATATTTAGTGCCTAAGCCTTTTCTGAGATCAGCGGGATCGATGTAAGGATTTCCCAAATCATCGAAAGCCTCTGACGTTTCTGGTTCTGATCGGCCTGCCTCTTCTATCGCATAGATCTGATGATATTTTGCGTATTGATTTTTGTCAGGATTGGTGACACCATTATATAGAGTGGTGAAGACCTTTCCGATGGCGACAGATTTGTCGATGAAGTTGAAGCTGTCGACGCTGTCAGAGTCGCTGCTTATAAAGGAGTCCGCAGACGACTCGAAGGATGTGTTGCTGAAGATCTTGGCGAGCTTTCCGCTTGCCTTGTTGTCGACGAAGCGTGGCGACGAAAACTCCTCGTCACTCGACGAAAAGTTAGAATCGACCGCTGAAAATTCCGACGAGATCGGAACTTCGAGACGGTAGGATCCTTCCTTATTGACGCCAAATCGGAATTCTCCGAACGTCATGACGATAGGCTCCTCCAGATAGGCACATGCATCCATACGGGAGGGCGGGTGAGGAATAAAATCGACTAGATCAGTTTTTTCCTGGTTACCTCGATCCATCGCATTGCTTGCCACCGACGAAGTCGACGATCTTGAACGTGCCATCGAGATCAGCTCCTTGCAACCTCTAATCCCCACAGACGGCGCCAATTGACAAAGGATTAACTTGTCAATGCCTACAGATTGTAGACTAGGGTTTTGCTAGAAGTAGAGGGCAAGTAGATCTCGAAGGTTCAGGCGAAAAGTACTCGACTATTATGAAAACTAGGGTTATGTTGACAATAGATTCGATCCTTTCTTTGTCCCTCGACTCCCCCTTATATAGGAGGCGGAGCCGAGGGTTTCGTAGTACACAAGTTACAGAGTTCGGGAGGGTTTCGTACCCAACCCGTAAGATTACAAATCTCTATCTTTCCTAATACAAACTATCTTTCCTTAATACTAAATGGGCTTCCAAGTCTTCTTATTCTTCGAGTCTTGGGCTTTGATTAAACCCCGGGTACCATCTTTGGCAGGCCCATTGGGGATGCCTATGTCAGTACCTCCTCTCGATCAAGCCATGCCTTTGCAACCACTAGTCAATGAGAGAAATGATCAATACAAACCCATGTTGTGTACCTTGCCACCACCATGCCACTCATCATCTCTATCCCTCTCTGGTCACCCTCACCTTGTCAACGAGGCTCACCTCACTCTCCAGAGCACGCATGTACCTGCCCTTGGCCAAGAGAAGATCTGCCCAGCACAGAACATGATGTGCCCAGACGCGCCCAGACACGCCCAGGCCATGCTAGATCGTGCACGGGCACGACACTGGATGCGCCAGAGCACTGCGTCGCCTCGTCGCGCCTGCCCTCCCCTCTCTCCCTCCTCCAGCACGCGCACGCGCCACGCCACCAGCTAGCCGCCAGACATTCTCCCTCTCGCTCCCAGGACCTGTCGTTGTCGCCATCGTCACCGTCCTCCGCCCCGGTACTGCGGAGACAACGACGTCGCCCGCACGCCCTAGTCCTACATCTGCTGCGCCAGGATGCGCGTTAGGACCGCCTTGACACCGCCAACAGTACACGCCCACTCTGTTGCCCCTTCGCAGCCCGTAGCGCCGTCGCCACCATGACCTGCCCCGTGCCTCGGCCACCCCTCAACTCTATAAATAAAGTGCTCCCCGAGCTATTTCTTCACACCAGCTCGCTCCCTCTCTCTCGACTCTCCTCGACCCTCTCCCCCTCCACATTGTCACCCGTAGCTCGCCAATCGCTCGCCGGAGTCCGCGGAGCCGCCGCAGACGAAGCCGTCGATTGGAGCCATCTCAGGCGACGCTGATGCGCGTAAATGTACACGTCCGTTGGGAACCCCAAGAGGAAGGTATGATGCGCACAGTGGCAAGTTTTCCCTCAGAAAGAAACCAAGGTTTAATCGAACCAGGAGGAGCCAAGAAGCACGTTGAAGGTTGATGGTGGCGAAATGTGATGCGGCGCAACAACAGGGATTCCGGCGCCAACGTGGAACCTGCACAACACAACCCAAGTACTTTGCCCCAACGAAACAGTGAGGTTGTCAATCTCACCGGCTTGCTGTAACAAAGGATTAAGCGTATCGAGTGGAAGATGTTTGCAAAGAAAACAAAAACAATTGCAGTAGATTGTATGCTATGTAAAGAATAGGACCGGGGTCCACAGTTCACTAGAGGTGTCTCTCCCATAAGATAAAAGCATGTTGGGTGAACAAATTACGTCGGGCAATTGACAAATAGAGAAAGGCATAACAATGCATATACATGATATGATAAATATAGTGAGATTTAATCCGGGCATTACGACAAAGTACATAGACCGCCATCCAACTGCATCTATGCCTAAAAAGTCCACCTTCAGGTTATCATCCGAACCCCATTCAGTATTAAGTTGCTAAGCAACAGACAATTGCATTAAGTATGGTGCGTAATGTAATCGACAACTACATCCTTAGACATAGAATCAATGTTTTATCCCTAGTGGCAACAGCACATCACAACCTTAGAACCTTCTGTCACGATCCCAGGTGTCAATGAAGGCATGAACCCACTATCGAGCATAAATACTCCCTCTTGGAGTTAAGAGCAAAAACTTGGCCAGAGCCTCTACTAATAACGGAGAGCATGCAAGATCATAAACAACACATAAACAATAGATTGATAATCACCATAACATAGTATTCTCTATCCATCGGATCCCGACAAACACAACATATAGTATTACAGATAGATGATCTTGATCATGTTAGGCAGCTCACAAGATCCAACAATGAAGCACAACGAGGAGAAGACGACCATCTAGCTACTGCTATGGACCCATGGTCCAGGGGTGAACTACTCACTCATCACTCCGGAGGCTATCATGGCGATGAAGAGTCCTCCGGGAGATGAATCCCCTCTCCGTCAGGGTGCCGGAGGCGATCTCCTGAATCCCCCGAGATGGGATTCGCGGCGGCGTCTCTGGAAGGTTTTCCGTATCGTGGCTCTCGTGGGGTTTCGCGACGGAGGCTTTAAGTAGGCGGAAGGGCAACGTGGGGGCCACAGGGCCCCACACCCTAGGTCGGCGCGGCCAGGGCTTGGGCCGCGCCGGCCTATGGTCGGCGCCTCGTGGCCCCACTTCCTTCCCTCTTCGGTCTGGAAGCTCCGTGCAAAAATAGGACCCGGGCGAAGATTTCGTCCAATTCCGAGAATATTTCCTTACTAGGATTTCTGAAACCAAAAACAGCAGAAACAAGCAACTGGCTCTTCGGCATCTTGTTAATAGGTTAGTTCAGAAAATGCATAAATATGACATATAATGTGCATAAAACATGTAGGTATCATCAATAAAGTGGCATGGAACATAAGAAATTATCGATACGTTGGAGACGCATCCCCAAGCTTAGTTCTGCTCGTCCCGAGCAGGTAAAACGATAACAAAGATAATTTCTGAAGTGACATGCCATCATAATCTTGATCATACTATTTGTAAACATATGTAATGAATGCAGCGATCAAAACAAAGGTAATGACATGAGTAAACAAGTGAATCATAAAGCAAAGACTTTTCATGAATAGTACTTCAAGACAAGCATCAATAAGTCTTGCATAAGAGTTAACTCATAAAGCAATAAATCAAAGTAAAGGTGTTGAAGCAACACAAAGGAAGATTAAGTTTCAGCGGTTGCTTTCAACTTATAACATGTATATCTCATGGATATTGTCAACATAAAGTAATATAACAAGTGCAATATGCAAGTATGTAGGAATCAATGCACAGTTCACACAAGTGTTTGCTTCTTAAGGTGGAGGGAGATAGGTAAACTGACTCAACAATAAAAGTAAAAGAAAGGTCCTTCAAAGAGGAAAGCATCGATTGCTGTATTTGTGCTAGAGCTTTTATTTTGAAAACATGAAACAATTTTGTCAACGGTAGTAATAAAGCATATGAGTTATGAAAATTATATCTTACAAGTTGCAAGCCTCATGCGTAGTATACTAATAGTGCCCGCACCTCGTCCTACTTAGCTTGGACTACCGGATCTTTGCATGCCATGTTGAAAGGACACGGATGTCGCCTAGAGGGGGGGGGGTGAATAGGCGATTTAAAACTTTTACGAGATGGGCTTAACAAATGCGGAATAAAACTAGCGTTTACTTTGTCAAGCCCAAAGCCTATATACTATTGTTCACCTATGTGCACCAACAACTTATTCTAAGCAATACAAGCAACTATGTGATAGCAAGATATACAAACTTATGCTAAGCAATACAAGCAACTATGTGATAGCAAGATATATAACTTCAAGCACGATGGCTATCACAAGGTAAAGTGCATAAGTAAAGAGCTCGGGTATAGAGATAACCGAGGCACGCGGGAGACGATGATTTATCCCGGAGTTCACACTCTTGCGAGTGCTAATCTCCGGTGGAGAGGTGCGGTTGCTTAGTGCTCCCGAACGCCACAAGAGGCTCACCTTGAGGTGTGGTTGCTCGATGCACACCAACGCCACAAAGGCCTCACCCCAAGATGCGGTACTCACACCACAAACCGAACGCCACGAAGGCGCCTCACCTAAATCTCCGGTGACCCTCGCCACAAAGGCCTAGGTCACGGTTCCACTAAGGGATTTCCTTCGAGGCGGAAACCGGGCCTTACACAAAGATTGGGGCACACATCCACAACTTAATTGGAGGCTCCCAACAAATCGCCACAAAGGCGTAGAATCCGTCTAGGGTTCCAAGAACCCAAGAGTAACAACCTTCTTGCTTTCACCACCACGAATCACCGTGGAGAACTCAAACCGATGCACCAAATGCAATGGCAAGAACACCACAAAGATGCTCAAATCCTTCTCTCTCAAATTCCAACAAAGCTACAAAAGCTATTGGGGGAATAAGAGAGGAAGAACAAAGAGGAGAACACAAAATCCTCCAAGATCAAGATCTAGTGGGTTCCCCTCACAAAGAGAGGGATTTGATTGGTGAAGATGTAGATCTAGATCTCCTCTCTCTTTTCCCTCAAGAATATGCAAGAATCATGGGAGGAATCAAGAACTAGGGCAAGCTTTGAAGGACAACAATGGAGGGGAGAGAGAGAGAGTGAACCAACCAGCCCAAGGAGGAAGAAGGGGGTCTTATATACCCCCTCCCAACGAAATATGACCGTTTGGGACCTCCCAGGCCGGAAAATCCGCCCCCGGGCCGGATAATCCGGCCCCCGAAAATCGCCCCTGGCTCGGGCCGGATATTTGGCCGGATATTGTCCATGTTTTGTCCTTCGGGCCGGATTATCCGCCCCCCAGAAAACTGCAGAATCACCAAAACTAAAACGGGCATAACTTTAGCATCCGGACTCCGATTTTGATGATCTTGGGCTTGTTTTGAAGCTAGGAACAAGCTCTACAAGATCATGCAGGAAACCATCATAGTCCAACAAGGGAGGATAGAAACAAATGATGAAAGGTTTGACCTATCTAAAAAAGACATACCGGTAAAACATCCAATCTTGAAAATGCAACAAGTTGCCCATGCAAAAACCATTCTCAATGAACTAGAGCTTGTCATGAGAATAAGCACAAGCTCTAAAACATCACATGGATAAGATCCAAATAAAACCAAGAAAGATGATGAACCAAACTCGAAAACGCAACAAGTGATCTATGCGAAATCCGTTTTCGATGAACTAGAGCTTGTCATGAGAATAAGCACAAGCTCTAAAACATCACATGGATAAGGTCCAAATAACAACCAAGAAAGATGATGCAAGGATGCAAAGGTTTGAGCTCTCTCCGAACGATACGATCGAGTTACTCACTCGAGAGCCCTCTTGATAGTACGGCAACTAAACTATAAACCGGTCTCCAACTACACTATGAGACCGGTGAGAAAGAAACCCTATCAAGAGCAAACCTTATACTTTCGCATTCCACTTGAGCTCGATGACGACGATCTTGACCTCAACAAGATGGAACGCCTTTCTTGCTTGTGTTTGCTTGACGAAGTCTTGTGGATTGCTCCCCCATAATCCACCATGGGAGAGCTTCTTCTTCGGCGCATCTTCACATAACCATGACCACCATGTGGATTGCTCCCCCATAATCCACCATGGGATAGCTTCTTCTTCGGCGCATCTTCACATATCCATGATCACCATATGGATGGCAAGACTCAAGCAAAGGACCTCTTCGAGATGGCTCATCTTGAACTTGCACTTCATTTCTTCATTCTTCATCATGTTGATGTCTTGAAGTAACTCTAGGGCTCACTTCATCTTCATCTTCAAGACATACTTGACACTTGATATACTTCATCAATTTCTTCTTATTGGAACCTAATACAAACATGTTGATGTCTTGAAGTAACTTGAGGGCTCACTTCATCTTCATCTTCAAGACATACTTGACACTTGATATCCTTCATCAAATTCTTCTTATTGCAACCTTGAAGCCAACATATGGTTCAAGAATTGCCTATGGACAACTCCTACAAATATAACTCAATGCAAACATTAGTCCATAGGGATTGTCATTAATTACCAAAACCACACATGGGGGCTCCATGCACTTTCAATCTCCCCCATTTTGGTAATTGATGACAATCTCTTTGAGAGGGTTTATATAAGGAATTTAAGTAACAAATAAGTTGAATATATAGAGCAAACTCCCCCATAATATATGCATGTGTGAATGATCTTGACTTTCATTGCATATATTGGCATTCAAAGCCTAGTGGAGTTTCCTCTAAATATTCAACTATGCAAAGCAACAAGATGCAATGCAATAAAGGCACATGCTTAAGCACAAAGCAAAGACATAACCAAATTCCCTTAAACCCTCCAAACTTCTCCCCCATTGGCACCAATTGCCGAAATGGGTGAAAAATTTAGAAGGCCAATATAGTGAGAGATCCTCCATAGCGTGTGCATTTCTCATAATTTGAGTGGAATCAAATGCACATATCCAATTACGAATATTCGGAAGGAGTCACACCATAGATAGGATCAAAGATTGCAAAAAGATAACAACGTCAAGAAGCTTCAACAAATGAAGCAAGCAACCAAATGAACCACAAAGAAGATACCAAAAGAAAGAAAGATATTATGATAAGATCAAGAAGATTGCTCTAACTAATATGAGGAAGCTCCCCAAGGTTTGTGCACAAAACAAGACAATTTGCATTGGAGTATAAAGTGCACAAACATGGAATCATCACTCCCATAATATCATTCAAAACAAAAGATACCAAGTGAATCAAACTCTAATGATCACCACAAAATAGTGCCTTAAATAGAATGAGGAAGCTCCCCAAGGTACATGCATAAATTAAAATGTTGCATTTGAATACAATATGCATAACATGGAATCCTTACTCCCTCATTACCATTTAAAACACAAACATTTGCAATAGATCATAGATAGAAAATTAAGCTTAACACTTGCAACAAACAAATGGTTGAGCAACAAGTAGGAGGCACCATAATAAAAGGCTCAACCAAGAGGATATGTGAAAGGCATGATAAAGCATATTATAAGACTATTGCAAGGATGAGCAAAAAGCATCATCATAGTCTTCAATGAATTATATTGCTTAGCATGACCAATCAACATGCAATAAATAAATAAGATATCAAAAGGAGATGTATCATCTCTTATGTGTATAAGTTTCTCTAAGTGAGCAATATCACAAAGATATTTATCCACAAAGAAACATGCACACATAAAATAGATACACAAGAAAAATAGTATGATATCCAAGACGAAGTCATGCAATATACCAATAAGAATTTTTGCTTAATAGCATGGCCAAAGGCTCAATTTTATCTTATTGTACATTCATGAACTTCAACCACAAACAACTAAAATACATCACAAATATCAACAAGGGATAGAAGATAGTTGGGATGCATTTGAGAAAGGCAACAAGTATCACAAACGGGGATACCAAAAGAAGTAACTAAATTTGCACTTTCATCTATATTGCACATGTGAGAGCCTTGAGGAATTGATATGCAACAAAATTGCTAGATAGGCATAGTTGGGGTGGATGAATCATGAGCATGATTTAAAATACTTCCCAACAAATGCACTCATCTCAAATTACTCTCATTCACAATAAAGAGGTTTCATTAAGACTTTTGCAAGAAGCACAACATTTGCAAATCAATAGATTCATGCCAAGATGCAACCATAAGGTTGGATACAACAAAAGTATGCATGAGAAGATACTTGTTACCAAGATAGCATTGGTGTGGATGTAGTAGATATGTGTTCGTTGATCATCCTATCTTGCCTCACGTTACCATTGAGTCACCACTTCTTTCCAAGAGTGAGACAAGCATTCAATGCATATCCATTGTACCTAACACAAAGGTAAGTACAAAATGGTCCCCAAACTAATTGGGTCCGAAGTAGTTAGACACACTACAACATATAGGACAAACTCCACAATTCTATGTGCATATAGATATGAAATTGAATTTCATGCACATCTTAGTCAAATTAGGATTTGATGGAGTTTACCCTATATATTGGATCAAAGAAAGTGACACATGCCATAAGATATACATATATTAAATATGCATGCACAATACTTTCAAGAACCAAAGGAAGATACAATTTGGACAAAACACCAAATAAACCAAGAGACAATGGTTGTCCAAATTATATCAAAGAATCAAATCAACACAAGATTGACTCCAAAGACTTATCTCATTATAAGAAGCTAATTAAACCTAAGCACAAAGGAATGAGATAACCAACTCCCAAGAGAGCAAGGTTCCAACAAATAAACCAAACCCTCGACATTTTTTATGATGGCACAAAGTACCAAAAAGAAAATTTTATGTCTCCCAAAACCCAATTTTTGATAAAGATCAAGAGATGTTAAGCATTCTAATAATATAGAAGAGCTCCCCCAAGTTTGGTGCATTATCAAGGATTTTTTATATGAATACAAAATGCACAAAACTAGGATCATCACGCTACCTATATCTTCTAACAATGCTAAGAAAGTTTGAATAGACAACTTAGATCCATAAGATGCAAGGAAGACACATGGGAGTCAAAGCACAACAAATTCATGGCAATAAATAAGGCAAAATAAATACAAGAGCCAATGTAGATATGATCAATAAATATCTACCTCATAATTGATTACCAATTGTCCTAGGACAAGAGGTATTAGGAAATATTTCCCGGTGGTAGTTTGTAAGTATACATAAGATCATATTTACAACGAACAAAGCATATGGTAAAAGATAAGAGTTAACCATCATGCAAAGATAGTTTCTTGATAGCTTCATTTAGTCATACCAACATGCAAGGCAATTAATAGTATTCATACCAACATGCAAAGCAATTAATAGTATTCATACCAACATGCAAAGCAATTAATAGTATTCATACCAACATGCAAAGCAATTAATAGTATGACTTGAAGCACATGGTTTTCCAAAAATGTATTGAGGGACACATTGTGAAAAACCATGCCAAGAAGAACTTTCACAAATAAGATCCACAAAGATATTAGCAATGAAGCCATTTAAGCAAATTGGAGCTTGTTTGAGCAAACATGCCACATAGGAGAGAGATAATTTACGGTATCAATTCTATGTGACACAACCTCAAATGTTCACATTTTCTAGGCTTGTAATATGCACAAAGCTTATTACTCCCCCATAATGTGATAAGGAATTTATTTTCACAAGAGGCAAATAAGATCCAACTAGAGATATTAATGGACATTGGAATTTGAATTTCTCATGAAGATGACATACCACATAGAGACTAGATAATCTTGCAATATCAATTCTAAGTGATATTCCTCATGTACACACATTGTTAGGATCATGAAATTCCCAAAGGAATATCACTCCCCCAAAATGGGATAGTCCATTAATCGCTCATAAGAGCCATATAAGATACAACAAGATGCAAAGTGGCTCCAACACAAACACAAATACATGGTGTGCAACCCAACATACATAGACTTGATTTCTCAAGAAAAGCAAGTAGGAAGCACAACATATACAAACACATGCTAGGAACAAAACTAACACATGCAAAGGGGCGAGTAACTTTCAATATAAATGAGTTGAGAACATGTTACCGCAAGGAGGAACATTGGATATATGATAGTAGCAAGATAATCAAAAGACTTGGCTTGAGATAATATAAATGATGAAGATCCCTTAATTCTTCATGATGTAGCCAAGTCTCCAATGCCCTCCAACAAGCACCTATTGATCAAATTTTGGATTGTTGGTCCCCAACTAAGTTGGGTCCTAAGAGGTTAGTCACAATAGGCTTGGCAACCCAAATGGTTCTTTTCTTGACACCACTTTGAGCACCAACAAATTTGGCAAACACATTGCCACCCTCATCCTTACGAAGAGAATAAACATCATCAATGGTGATAGAGTTGGATGAGGTACCAATAGTGCACAAGGAGGAGATGTGGCCCTTCTCACGGCATATGTAGCAAGTTCTTTTCTTCTCCTTCTTCTCACTAGGTTTCTCCACAATGGGAGCATTGGCTTGTTTCTTCTTGGGAAGTGGCATTTCTTCAACTTGAGGTTGAATATGAGTTTGAGCTTGGGGCCGCTTCCCTTTTTGCTTCTTCTTCAAAGGGCAAGATCTAACATGGTGCCCTTCAATATTGCACTTGAAGCAAACAATCTTGGCCGGGTCTTTGACTTGTACTTGGCCCTTCTTCTTGTTGTTGTTCATGGACTTGTTCTTGTTGTTGGATTTGAAACCAAGTCCACTCTTGTCATTGGGGGATTGTTGCATACTCAACATCGTGTCAAGTTTGCATTTCCCTTCATGACCCTTTACCAAGTCATTCTTCAAAGAAGTGACTTGGGCCTTGAGCTCTTTGATTTCCTCTACATGGTTAGTAACAACACAAGCACTAGAGGAAGTAGAATCTTCATTGTTAGAGCAACAAGGCAAGGAAGATAATTCATCACAAGATTTAGCAATATTATGAGTGGATGAATTACTAGGACTAGCACATGGAAATATAGCATTTTGAGTAGTAGTGCTAGTATCCACATGAGGCTCACAAGGTGTTGCCTTAAATATGATAGCCTCATGAGCTAACTTTAGCCTATCATGAGAGGCTAGAAGATCCTCATGGGAGCGAGAAAGCTTTCCATGACTTTCTTCCAATTTCCCATAATTGCAAGTTAGCAACTCAAGTTGAGCCCTTAGCTCAACATTCTCCTTCAAGATAGATGCTTCACAAGAAGTAGAGTTAGTAGCACAAGCATCAATATTAGTAGTAATAGAAGAAGGCAAGTTGGCATGCTCTTTTAGATAAGAAGCTTTAAGTTGCTCATGCGACTCGGTGAGTTTGGCGAGCGCACTCTCAATGACCCTTGAGCCCTTTTTGAGTTGCTCAAAATCCTCAAGGAGTTTAGCATTAACAAACACAAGCTTATCATTTTTTAGCTTTAGTTCATTTGCCATCTCAAGAGCTCTATCATGGTTTTCCTTTTCTCTAGACAATTCTAGAGCAAAGGTCTCCTCAAGAGCTTCCTTGATGGTTTGTTCTTCTTCAAGTTCATTTTTTAATGATGCTACATCATCGGCATACTCTCGTTCAAGAGCACCCTTTTTATCAATGGTGTTCTCATGCATCCAAATAAGTTTTTGGCTCTCAATAGCGGTAGTCAAGATTTCAAAGAAGTGAGTGCTAGCAATTTTATCTTTGCAAATAACCTTGAATACGCTCTTACCCTTATCGCGTAGAGAGACAACCCAATCCTCTTCTTCATATTCATCCTCATCCTTATCACCACGAGACATATTGGGTTCCATGGTAGGAGGTACCGTGGAACCCTTGGCCATAAGGCATATATGAGGACCGTGAGATAAAGAGGAGGAGTTACTTGAGGCTCCTTTCAAGATCTTGTCTTGACCAATAGAATCTTTGGTTTCCTCTACATTGTTAGACACACAACAACTAGAGGAAATAGAAGCATTTTTATCATGGCCACAAGACAATGCAAGCATATCATCATTAGATTTATTCAAGCAACTTACACATGATATGCAAGGACTATCAACACAAGCATGTAAATCATTTCTAGTGCTAGATGTGTTTAAGTCCGAAGATGAAGCATTGCAATGAGATAGAGATGACGAATCATCAATAGTAAGCTCAATATCAACATTGCAATTTTCATCACCACTCACCATATCATTACCTTGTGTCTTACCACACTTTGGTGAAGTGGAAGAAGATGAGAACTCATCACGGCCGGAAGTGGAAGCAATACAATCATCCTCAATAATCTTGGACACATCATATTTATCTTGAAGCTTTGTCCATAATTCATGAGCGCTCCCAAAAGGCATGATTGAAGAAGTAACTACATTGCTCACAACAATGGAAAACACATGAGAAGCAAGAGCATCGAGACAAGAGTTTTTCTCCTCCTCAAGAGATAAATTTTGAGGATCCTTAGGAGAAGAAAAACCCATGTCAAGAAATCGCTCCATGTCCGGGGACATACGCCGCAAAATATTAAGCACATAAATTTTCCATAGATCATAATTTGTGCCATCAAATATAAACAAGTTATTGTGCACTAATCCCCTAACCGACATCTTTACTCTCAAGGCGGTGAAGCCTAAGAATGAGAGACCTTGCTCTGATACCAATTGAAAGGACACGGATGTCGCCTAGAGGGGGGTGAATAGGCGATTTAAAACTTTTACGAGATGGGCTTAACAAATGCGGAATAAAACTAGCGTTTACTTTGTCAAGCCCAAAGCCTATATACTATTGTTCACCTATGTGCACCAACAACTTATTCTAAGCAATACAAGCAACTATGTGATAGCAAGATATACAAACTTATGCTAAGCAATACAAGCAACTATGTGATAGCAAGATATATAACTTCAAGCACGATGGCTATCACAAGGTAAAGTGCATAAGTAAAGAGCTCGGGTATAGAGATAACCGAGGCACGCGGGAGACGATGATTTATCCCGGAGTTCACACTCTTGCGAGTGCTAATCTCCGGTGGAGAGGTGCGGTTGCTTAGTGCTCCCGAACGCCACAAGAGGCTCACCTTGAGGTGTGGTTGCTCGATGCACACCAACGCCACAAAGGCCTCACCCCAAGATGCGGTACTCACACCACAAACCGAACGCCACGAAGGCGCCTCACCTAAATCTCCGGTGACCCTCGCCACAAAGGCCTAGGTCACGGTTCCACTAAGGGATTTCCTTCGAGGCGGAAACCGGGCCTTACACAAAGATTGGGGCACACATCCACAACTTAATTGGAGGCTCCCAACAAATCGCCACAAAGGCGTAGAATCCGTCTAGGGTTCCAAGAACCCAAGAGTAACAACCTTCTTGCTTTCACCACCACGAATCACCGTGGAGAACTCAAACCGATGCACCAAATGCAATGGCAAGAACACCACAAAGATGCTCAAATCCTTCTCTCTCAAATTCCAACAAAGCTACAAAAGCTATTGGGGGAATAAGAGAGGAAGAACAAAGAGGAGAACACAAAATCCTCCAAGATCAAGATCTAGTGGGTTCCCCTCACAAAGAGAGGGATTTGATTGGTGAAGATGTAGATCTAGATCTCCTCTCTCTTTTCCCTCAAGAATATGCAAGAATCATGGGAGGAATCAAGAACTAGGGCAAGCTTTGAAGGACAACAATGGAGGGGAGAGAGAGAGAGTGAACCAACCAGCCCAAGGAGGAAGAAGGGGGTCTTATATACCCCCTCCCAACGAAATATGACCGTTTGGGACCTCCCAGGCCGGAAAATCCGCCCCCGGGCCGGATAATCCGGCCCCCGAAAATCGCCCCTGGCTCGGGCCGGATATTTGGCCGGATATTGTCCATGTTTTGTCCTTCGGGCCGGATTATCCGCCCCCCAGAAAACTGCAGAATCACCAAAACTAAAACGGGCATAACTTTAGCATCCGGACTCCGATTTTGATGATCTTGGGCTTGTTTTGAAGCTAGGAACAAGCTCTACAAGATCATGCAGGAAACCATCATAGTCCAACAAGGGAGGATAGAAACAAATGATGAAAGGTTTGACCTATCTAAAAAAGACATACCGGTAAAACATCCAATCTTGAAAATGCAACAAGTTGCCCATGCAAAAACCATTCTCAATGAACTAGAGCTTGTCATGAGAATAAGCACAAGCTCTAAAACATCACATGGATAAGATCCAAATAAAACCAAGAAAGATGATGAACCAAACTCGAAAACGCAACAAGTGATCTATGCGAAATCCGTTTTCGATGAACTAGAGCTTGTCATGAGAATAAGCACAAGCTCTAAAACATCACATGGATAAGGTCCAAATAACAACCAAGAAAGATGATGCAAGGATGCAAAGGTTTGAGCTCTCTCCGAACGATACGATCGAGTTACTCACTCGAGAGCCCTCTTGATAGTACGGCAACTAAACTATAAACCGGTCTCCAACTACACTATGAGACCGGTGAGAAAGAAACCCTATCAAGAGCAAACCTTATACTTTCGCATTCCACTTGAGCTCGATGACGACGATCTTGACCTCAACAAGATGGAACGCCTTTCTTGCTTGTGTTTGCTTGACGAAGTCTTGTGGATTGCTCCCCCATAATCCACCATGGGAGAGCTTCTTCTTCGGCGCATCTTCACATAACCATGACCACCATGTGGATTGCTCCCCCATAATCCACCATGGGATAGCTTCTTCTTCGGCGCATCTTCACATATCCATGATCACCATATGGATGGCAAGACTCAAGCAAAGGACCTCTTCGAGATGGCTCATCTTGAACTTGCACTTCATTTCTTCATTCTTCATCATGTTGATGTCTTGAAGTAACTCTAGGGCTCACTTCATCTTCATCTTCAAGACATACTTGACACTTGATATACTTCATCAATTTCTTCTTATTGGAACCTAATACAAACATGTTGATGTCTTGAAGTAACTTGAGGGCTCACTTCATCTTCATCTTCAAGACATACTTGACACTTGATATCCTTCATCAAATTCTTCTTATTGCAACCTTGAAGCCAACATATGGTTCAAGAATTGCCTATGGACAACTCCTACAAATATAACTCAATGCAAACATTAGTCCATAGGGATTGTCATTAATTACCAAAACCACACATGGGGGCTCCATGCACTTTCACATGTTTCAACCAAGTGTCACAAAGGGGTACCTCCATGCCGCCTGTACAAAGGTCTAAGGAGAAAGCTCGCATTTTGGATTTCTCGCTTTTGATTATTCTCAACTTAGACATCCATACCGGGACAACATGGACAACAGATAATGGACTCCTCTTAAATGCATAAGCATGTAGCAATGATTATTATTCTCATATGAGATTGAGGATATATGTCCAAAATGAAACTTCCACCATGATTCATGGCTTTAGTTAGCGGCCCAATGTTCTTCTCTAACAATTTTGCATGCTCCAACCACTAAAATGATAGATCCTTCAGACAAGACGGACATGCATAGCAACTCACATGATATTCAACAATAGTTGATGGCGTTCCCCAGAAGCATGGTTATCGCACAACAAGCAACTTAATAAAAGATAAAGTGCATAAGTACATATTCAATACTACGATAGTTTTTAAGGCTATTTTGTCCCATGAGCTATATATTGCAAAGGTGAATGATGGAATTTTAAAGGTAGCACTCAAGCAATTTACTTTGGAATGGCGGAGAAATACCATGTAGTAGGTAGGTATGGTGGACACAAATGGCATAGTAGTTGGCTCAAGGATTTTGGATGCATGAGAAGTATTCCCTCTCGATACAAGGTTTAGGCTAGCAAGGTTATTTGAAGCAAACTCAAGGATGAACCGGTGCAGCAAAACTCACATAAAAGACATATTGTAAACATTATAAGACTCTACACCGTCTTCCTTGTTGTTCAAAACTCAATACTAGATATTATCTAGACCTTAGAGAGACCAAATATGCAAATCAAATTTTAGCAAGCTCTATGTATTTCTTCATTAATGGGTGCAAAGCATATGATGCAAGAGCTTAATCATGAGCACAACAATTGCCAAGTATCACATTATCCAAGACATTTTAGAATTACTACATGTAGCATTTTCCAATTCCAACCATATAACAATTTAACGAAGAAGAAACTTCGCCTTGAACATTATGAGTAAAGCCTAAGGACATATGTGTCCATATGCAACAGCGGAGCGTGTCTCTCTCCCACAAAGTGAATGCTAGAATCCATTTTATTCAAACAAAAACAAAAACAAAAACAAACCGACGCTCCAAGTAAAGAACACAAGATGTGATTGAATAAAAATATAGTTTCAGGGGAGGAACCCGATGATGTTGTCGATGAAGAAGGGGATGCCTTGGGCATCCCCAAGCTTAGACGCTTGAGTCTTCTTAAAATATGCAGGGGTGAACCACGGGGTCATCCCCAAGCTTAGAGCTTTCACTCCTCTTGATCATAGTATATCATTCTCCTCTCTTGACCCTTGAAAACTTCCTTCACACCAAACTTCAAGCAAACTCATTAGAGGGTTAGTGCACAATTAATAATTCACATGTTCAGAGGTGGCACAATCATTCTTTACACTTCTGGACATTGCATAAAGCTACTGGACATTAATGGATCAAAGAAATAAATCCAACATAGCAAAAGAGGCAATGCGAAATAAAAGGCAGAATCTGTCAAAACAGAACAGTCCGTAAAGACGAATTTAAAGTGGCACCAGACTTGCTCAAATGGAAAACTCAAAACTAATGAAAGTTGCGTACATATCTGAGGATCACGCTCGTAAATTGGCAGATTTTTTCGAATTTTCTACAGAGAACTGTGCCCAGATTCGTGACAGACAGCAATGCTGTTTTCGCAGTGATCCCAAATATAACATCAACTTTGACATAGAAACTTTACTTGGCACAAAAACATGATAAGGAGAGGTTGCTACAGTAGTAAACAACTTCCAAGACTCAACAAAACACAAAATTGCTGTAGTAAAAACATGGGTTGTCTCCCATAAGCGCTTTTCTTTAACGCCTTTCTAGGCGCAGAAAGTGCAAATCAAGTAACATCGAGAGTAGAAGCATCAACATCATAACTTGTTCTAATAATAGAATCAAAAGGCAACTTCATTCTCTTTCTAGGGAAGTGTTCCATACCTTTCTTGAGAGGAAATTGATATTTAATATTACCTTCCCTCATATCAATAATAGCACCAACGGTTCGAAGAAAAGGTCTTCCCAACACAATAGGACAAGATGCATTGCATTCGATATCCAAGACAACAAAATCAACGGGGACAAGGTTATTGTTAACCGTAATGTGCACATTATCAATCCTCCCCAAAGGTTTCTTTTTAACATTATCGGCAAGATTAACATCCAAATAACAATTCTTCAATGGTGGCAAGTCAAGCATATCATAAATCTTTTTAGGCATAAGAAATACTTGCACCAAGATCACATAAAGCATTACATTCAAAGTCATTGAATTTCATTTTAATGATGGGCTCCCAACCATCTTCTAACTTTCTAGGAATAGAAGTTTCAAGTTTTAGTTTCTCTTCTCTAGCTTTTATGAGAGCATTTGTAATATGTTTTGTAAAGGCTAAATTTATAGCACTAGCATTAGGACTTTTAGCAAGTTTTTGTAAGAACTTTATAACTTCAGAGATGTGGCAATCATCAAAATCTAAATCATTATAAGCTACAGCAATGGGATCATTGTTCCCAAGGTTGGAAAAAATTTCAGCAGTTTTATCACAAGCAGTTTCAGTTTTAGCAATTTCAGGCAGTTTTGTTCGCTTTGCACTAGGAGTAGAAACATTGCCAACACCAATTATTTTACCATTGATAGTAGGAGGTGCAGCAACATGTGAAGAATTAGCATTACTAGTGGTGGTAATAGTCCAAACTTTAGCTACATTATTCTCTTTAGCTAGTTTTTCATTTTCTTCTCTATCCCACCTAGCACGCAGTTCAGCCATTAATCTTATATTCTCATTAATTCTAACTTGGATGGCATTTGCTGTAGTAGTAATCTTATTATCAATATCATTATTAGGCATAACTTTCAAATTTAAAAGATTAACATCAGAGGCAAGTCTATCAACTCTAGAAGCAATAGTATCAATTTTATCAAGCTTTTCCTCAACAGATTTGTTAAAAGCAGTTTGTGTACTAATAAATTCTTTAAGCATAGCTTCAAGACCAGAGGGTACACTCCTATTATTATTGTAAGAATTCCCATAAGAATTACCATAACCATTACCATTAGCAGAAGGATATGGCCTATAGTTATTACCAGAGTTGTTCCTATAAGCATTGTTGTTGAAATTATTATTTTTAATGAAATTCACATCAACATTTTCTTCTTGAGCAACCAATGAAGCTAAAGGAACATTATTTGGATCAACATTAGATCTACCATTCACAAGCATAGACATAATCACATCAATCTTATCACTCAAGGAAGAGGTTTCTTCAACAGAATTTACCTTCTTACCTTGTGGAGCTCTTTCCGTGTGCCATTCAGAGTAATTTATCATCATATCATCAAGAAGTTTTGTAGCCGCCCCCAATGTGATGGACATAAAGGTACCTCCAGCAGCTGAATCCAATAAATTCGCGAAGAAAAATTTAGTCCTGCATAGAAGGTTTGGATGATCATCCAAGTAGTCATCCATGGGTTGGGCAATTCTTTACCAAAGTTTTCATTCTCTCCCATGCTTGAGCAACATGTTCAGTATCTAATTGCTTAAAATTCATTATGCTACTTCTCAAAGATATAATTTTAGCGGGAGGATAATATCTACCAATAAAAGCATCCTTGCATTTAGTCCATGAATCAATACTATTCTTAGGCAAAGATAGCAACCAATCTTTAGCTCTTCCTCTTAATGAGAAAGGAAACACTTTCAATTTAATAATATCACCATCTACATCTTTATACTTTTGCATTTCACAAAGTTCAACAAAATTATTGAGATGGGCAGCAGCATCATCAGAACTAACACCAGAAAATTGATCTCTCATGACAAGATTTAGTAAAGCAGGTTTAATTTCAAAGAATTCTGCTGTAGTAGCAGGTGGAGCAATAGGTGTGCATAGGAAATCATTATTATTTGCATTTGTGAAGTCACACAACTTAGTATTTTCAGGGGTATTCATTTTAGCAACGGTAAATAAAACAAACTAGATAAAGTAAATGCGAGTAACTAATTTTTTTGTGTTTTTGATATAGAGAGCAAGACAGTAAATAAAGTAAAACTAGCAACTAATTTTTTGTGTTTTGATTTAGTGCAGCAAACAAAGTAGTAAATAAAATAAAGCAAGACAAAAACAAAGTAAAGAGATTGAGAAGTGGAGACTCCCCTTGCAGCGTGTCTTGATGTCCCCGGCAACGGCGCCAGAAAACAGGCTTGATGCGCGTAAATGTACACGTCCGTTGGGAACCCCAAGAGGAAGGTATGATGCGCACAGTGGCAAGTTTTCCCTCAGAAAGAAACCAAGGTTTAATCGAACCAGGAGGAGCCAAGAAGCACGTTGAAGGTTGATGGTGGCGAAATGTGATGCGGCGCAACAACAGGGATTCCGCGCCAACGTGGAACCTGCACAACACAACCCAAGTACTTTGCCCCAACGAAACAGGAGGTTGTCAATCTCACCGGCTTGCTGTAACAAAGGATTAAGCGTATCGAGTGGAAGATGTTTGCAAAGAAAACAGTAAACACAATTGCAGATTGTATGCTATGTAAAGAATAGGACCGGGGTCCACAGTTCACTAGAGGTGTCTCTCCCATAAGATAAAAGCATGTTGGGTGAACAAATTACAGTCGGGCAATTGACAAATAGAGAAAGGCATAACAATGCATATACATGATATGATAAATATAGTGAGATTTAATCCGGCATTACGACAAAGTACATAGACCGCCATCCAACCGCATCTATGCCTAAAAAGTCCACCTTCAAGTTATCATCCGAACCCCATTCAGTATTAAGTTGCTAAGCAACAGACAATTGCATTAAGTATGGTGCGTAATGTAATCGACAACTACATCCTTAGACATAGAATCAATGTTTTATCCCTAGTGGCAACAAGACATCACAACCTTAGAACCTTCTGTCACGATCCCAGTGTCAATGAAGGCATGAACCCACTATCGAGCATAAATACTCCCTCTTGGAGTTAAGAGCAAAAACTTGGCCAGAGCCTCTACTAATAACGGAGAGCATGCAAGATCATAAACAACACATAAACAATAGATTGATAATCACCATAACATAGTATTCTCTATCCATCGGATCCCGACAAACACAACATATAGTATTACGATAGATGATCTTGATCATGTTAGGCAGCTCACAAGATCCAACAATGAAGCACAACGAGGAGAAGACGACCATCTAGCTACTGCTATGGACCCATGGTCCAGGGGTGAACTACTCACTCATCACTCCGGAGGCGATCATGGCGATGAAGAGTCCTCCGGAGATGAATCCCCTCTCCGGGTGCCGGAGGCGATCTCCTGAATCCCGAGATGGGATTCGCGGCGGCGCGTCTCCGGAAGGTTTTCCGTATCGTGGCTCTCGCACCGGGTTTTCGCGACGGAGGCTTTAAAGGCGGGGGAAGGGGCCACACGAGGGCCCCACACCCTAGGTCGGCGCGGCCGGGCTTGGGCCGCGGCGCCATGGTGTCGGCGCCTCGTGGCCCCACTTCCTTCCCTCTTCGGTCTTCTGGAAGCTCCGTGCAAAAATAGGACCCTGGGCGAAGATTTCGTCCAATTCCGAGAATATTTCCTTACTAGGATTTCTGAAACCAAAAACAGCAGAAAACAGCAACTGGCTCTTCGGCATCTTGTTAATAGGTTAGTTCCAGAAAATGCATAAATATGACATATAATGTGCATAAAACATGTAGGTATCATCAATAAAGTGGCATGGAACATAAGAAATTATCGATACGTTGGAGACGTATCAGACGCCGCCAGTACCTGGAGCTTCCTCATCCTCCGCAACGTCGCCTGCGTCAACGCCGACGATCGCCGGCCACCGGTGAGCCGCTGACCCCCTAGCCTCGCCGCCAGTGAGCTCGTGTCTCCCGGAGATGACGACGGCTGTGCGTCGTCGGATCTTGTTCTAATCGTGCGTCCCAGATTGATTCATATCGTTTCGGGTTTTAAACCCCGCTGACAGGTGGGGCCCTCCCTGTCAGGCAGCCCACTACGCACCGGCGCGTAGCTGGGCCGGCCCAATTCCTTTCCCGCCTAGCCCATGTAATTCAAATTCTAATGAATTCGTTTCAATGAAAATCAATACTGCTGCCCACTTCAAAATTAAATAGGAAAATATCCACTGAGCCAAATTTGATGAATTTTATATTGTTGGAAAGCATGAATTATAGATCAAATCCCACTGGTCTCAAACCCTACTTCATTATAGATCACTGGCAAGAAAAATAACAAGTCGGAACCATTTCCAAATTCAAACATTTTTATAAAATCAACCATGAATTATTTTGAGTTTATTCCAACTCTCAAAAATCACATTTCATATTGTCTATCTGAATATGCAAAAATATGATATGGTTGTTTCATATGATCATGGGCTAGATTCAAATAGTGGCTATGTGGCCATTTCTAGCTCATTTAAATTATTTCAAAAATAGTATTTAAATTCTATGAGATGTAGCATCTCATTTAAATCATTTTTCTAAGTAATTCAATGTGAGGTGATGACATTAGTCCTCATGACCCCACATGTTATTACTTGAGAATATTAAATCCTTTTCTAAAATAATAATGATTAAATGGTATGATATATCTTATCTCATTTAAATCATTTTCCCAAATGGTAAATATGAAGTGTTGACTTGGTCAACATAATCTCAAACTTATTATTTGAGGATATTAAGTCTTAGTAATCTTCAATGAGAGGAAATTATTGCTCAAAATAAATAAATAGAAACCCTAGTAAATATTTCAATGAGAGGAAATTACTTTTCAAAGTAAATAAAAATAAAACCCTAGTATGGATGCTTGTGATGATAATAGGTCATATTGTGTGAACCATTATGGTTACTAGTCTACTTATGTATTTGTTTGGTGATTGTGTATCTCGTATTCATTTATAGACGCTTGTCCCGAGTGCTACGAGGAAGAAGACTTCTACAAGGTAGAAGAAGAAAACTTTGATCAATACACCACTCAAGGCAAGCTATATTATTGCAAGCTATTACCAAGCTACCCTAATGCAAAGCTCTATTAGAGCAAGGCACCATGGCAATATTATTTTGTGTTTAAGGATCCAATCCCAAGTTTTTATCTTGCAAGCTTTACTTTGGTTTATCAAAGTTTATTTTGTTCATAGTTCACTATGGTCTAGATAGGAAGTATTACAAGAGTATCAAAGTTAGCTTAGAGAACTACAAGATAGTTAGCACCCCTCATGGCTAGTTGCTAGTGCTAAAACTAAAATTGACTACTCTAGATGGGAACATGTGAATCCAATGACTTTGAAAACCTTGGAATGATGAGTCATTCTATTGAAAGATTTTGAAGGTGAATATGACTTGTGAATGACATGGTGAATTTTGCAAAAACTGATGGTTGGGTTCGGATGCGATACCATTCCAATTTTAAAGTACCCCCACAATACCTGATCATGGGTAGGGCTTAACTGGAAATTTATGTGCTTTAGTATGGGTTCCCTCTAAACAAGCGTCATTGGGGTTATGCCGAGGCTGCCTCCGTTGAAAGTGAAATGACGTGAAATGAGGTGAATGTCCGACCCAAGCCCTGTGCAGTTCCAAGGATGGCGGTTTGCCATGGCTGGGAGGCCAAGCTCATGGGGAGAGGTGTGTGTACTAGGGTATATAAGTGTAAGGTTATGGTTGGTAGTCCGCACACGGAGTGTGATAAATCAGGGCCAGTTAACCCTGACGGATTATTGCAAATGTTGTGGCAAAAGTGTGCGACCTTTGCAGAGTGTAAAACTATTCGAATAGCCGTGTCCACGGTTATGGACGATTGGAAAGGCCATACTGTTCCGTCATCAGACCATTTAAAAAAACGTGACTTATGACTGGTGACTTGAACTTGAAAGGTGAATTTGACTTGATCACAACAGAGTTGTGGGAATGACACTAATGTTCCCACTTGAGTTAGTTAGGCAAATCAGGAGTCTTTTACTACTAAGTGCTTATGAAATAAAACTGGCTTTATGCAAATGAACCTAGAGCTTAGAACCCCGTTACTATAGTTAATAGTGCTTACACTAGTATTAGTTTGCGAGTACTTTAAAGTACTCATGGCTTTGTCCCTGGCTATTCAAATGGCCAGACTATGAAGAGGAGTACCAGTACCAGGATGATGGACAACAGGACGTCTATGATAACTAGGACTACTCCTGACGTCAAAAGTTGCATGTGGAACAGATGGACCGCTATTCCGCTTCCGCTATGTGTTTTGTAATTGATCATTAGATCAACTATTGTATTAAGACTGGATCATGTGATCCTTGTTGTAAGACGATTATGGTTTGTAATGAATGATGTTCTGTGATATCAATCTATTATGTCTCGCAAAAACAATATTCCTGGGATTGCGAAGTATGGCATAATAGGCATCTGGACTTAAAAATCAGGGTGTTGACAGTCGCCATCCACCTTCACTCCGATGGTCATCCCCGTCCACATCGAGCAGGAGGGAAGTTGTGGAAGGTGTGAGGAGGGGTTGCTTCGTCGGAGTACGGCGATGAGAGTACTCCGGCAACGGTGCTGGTGCTAGTGAGGTTTCGGGGGAATGGCTGATGAGAACCTCCCTGTTCCTTTTTTATATTTCCTTTTTTTCCTTTTCTTCAAATATTTTGATATTTATTAATCATGTCTAACAAGTGTGCCCCAGTATGTCAGCAAATTGGCACCGATAGGTAGGTCCCAACCTGTCAATTTGAAATTAATGTGTGATTAGTATTTTTTGCGAAAAACTCGACAAGATATAATAATAGTATTTTTTGAGAAGTGGTTTTATGTTATAGTATATTAACTCCCAAAACAAGGCACTCATTATGAAAAAACTCTTCAAATTCTATAATTCTCTTGACCTGCCTTTAGTTAAATTATTATGGAATGCATATTACATGGATGGAAAAATACCTGACATGGTTGATAGAAAAGGATCCTTCTAGTGGAGGAACTGTATTAGTCTGCTAAAGAAATTCAAACTACACACAAAATGTTCAGTATCCAGGGGCAATTCTATTATGATGTGGATAGACAACTGGTGTTGCTAAATGAGCTACCAGAATTGTACTCATTTGCCAAGAATCAAAAGATCACAATCCACTGCATCAAGCATATTAATATGGAGGATTTATATGATCATTTTCATCTCCCTCTATCAGATATTGCAGATTCTCAGCTGAGAACACTTCATGAGATCACATCAAATCTAATTTCACTGAGTGATAATGATAGTTGGGTATTTCCATGGAAAGGTAACACTTAATCTACCAAGAAAGTCTACACCCTACTGACCAAAGCACCTACTGCACCATCCTCTTTCAGCTAGATTTGGAAATCCCCCTGTCTACCGAAACATAAGTTCTATATGTGGTTGATGATTCAAGACACAATCAACACTAGGGATCTTATGATGAGAAAAAAACTTTCATGTTGAATCAAACATATGTGTCCTATGTGATGACATGATGCCTGAAACAATGGAGCACCTCATATTCACATGTGACTTCAGTAGAAATTTCTGGTGGAGAGTTGGAGAAGAATGGAACATGGATCTCTCATTGATGGACATGCTTGAAGATGCAAAGAAACGATCACATAATCCTTTCTTTAAAATAGCTTTGATAGCTGGAAGCTGGAGCATATGGAATCATATAAATAAAAATCATCTTTGATCAATTGCAACGAGACCAAGAGACATGTTATAATTTCTTCAAGTGCAATATCATGGAGATTAGGCATCGAATCAAACCTAGCCTCAAGGAGGGTATGCAGGACAGGATTGACACCTTGTAATTTTATTTTTTGTTATTCTCTCTCCACTTCATATGTACATACCCATTTTATATAAATGAAAAATGAGGCAGTGGGGGCCTTCCCCGGACCTTCCCCCGTGTATTTGCGTAAAAAAGTACTTTAGATTAACTTTTGTCTAAATTCGGATGTATCTATACACTAAATCGTGACTAGATACATTTAAATTTAGATTAATTTTTGGCATCTATTTATGAACAGAGGTAGTATATTAACTCCCAGATTTTCCATTTAATCCGGGCTACACGGGCTGTTCGCGTAGGATCGTGGTATGGAAGGAGATGGTGGGCCGAGTCGAGCCCGGCCCACTTGAGTCGTGTCATGGACGGCAATCTCTTTGTGACTTTCGTCCGCATTGTATTCAGTTGCAAAATAAAAGGAAGGAATTCAGAAACTTGCGGCGCACACAGTCGAGCCCGGGGGCCTCCAAGATCCGCCGTCTTCCTGACCCAGCCCGGATCCATCCAGAACCCTCCTTCCTCCCCTCCGAGATGCCACGCGCCCCCAAGAACCGCGCCCCGGCCAAGCGCAAGCGCCGCCGCCGCCCCCGCGGCGGCAAGGGCGCGGCCGCCGACGCGCCCGACTGCTTCTCCAGCCTCCCCGACGACGTCCTGCTCGCCATCACCAGCCGCCTCCCGACCCGCCTCGTCGTCTCGCTCTCCGCCCTCTCCCACCGCTACCGCAACCTCCCCGCCATGCTGCCCCGCCTCGACTCCCTCCTCCTCCGCGCGCCCCCCTTCCCGATCCCGCTGCCCGCCACCCCGCCGCGCCTCCTCCGCCGCCTCGACATCGCCCCGACCAAGCGCGTCAGGCCGTCCGACTTCCGCCGCGCCATCGAGAGCGCCGCCGACCACGGCGTCTCCGAGCTCGCCGTCCGCCTGCGCCGCCGCGTCTGCCTGCCCAAGCGCGTCTTCGCCATCCGCTCCCTCACCGTGCTCTCCCTCAACACCTGCGCCGTCCCGCGCCTCTCCGCCGTCGCCTGCGCCGCCCTCCGCACCCTCAAGCTCCACCGCGTCTTCGTCAACCAGGACATCGTCACCGCCATCCTCTCCGCCGCCGCCAGCCTCGACACGCTCGAGATGGTGTTCTGCACGGGATTGATCGGCGGGTGCACCGTGGAGTCGTCCTCGGTCAAGACCTTCTTGTTTAGGCCAGCTCTGGAGCAGAAGGCGGTCACGCTGACCGCCACGGGGCTCAGGACGATCACGGTCTACACGCGGCCCAAGACGCAGAAGGTGCAGCTCGCGCCTTCGCCGGATGTCAGGAAGGCATACCTGCACGTCGCCAAGTTCCGGGAGAAGATCTCCTTCAGGATGCGGCCCTTCTTGGATGCTGCCGCGCGCCTAGCTTGCCTCACTCTCAGAGGCTTTTCCATGCTGGTGAGCTCTCCTTCATTGCATCCATCATACGATCTAGTAGTACTTAATTTATTACCTGCTGCATTGTGTTTCTCGCAATGTTAATTTATCTACATCTGGACTTGCTTGCTATCCATGCTTAAATCACTGGTCACAATATGCTTAGTCATTAGATTGATGCCATCTGATGAATGAAAGCCACAGCAAGGCTACATGTTCCTTGGTACTGATGTAGTATAGCAGATGTGTCCTTGCCTTGCCAGAAGCCAGTGATCCATGTAGGTCAAGTACTCAAACTGCGAAATCAGTTGAACACTATTAATTAGTATAAACTTGAGTAGTGTTCATGGTTGTTATGCAGTAGGATCGTGACATCTGATAATTTGTAGATGCAGTGGAGGTACTTGTGATACTTGGTATGATGCATTGAATTCTTATGTTTAACTGCTTCTGGTAAAAGACGATTCACTGATTCATGTAAATGTTACAAATAGAACTAAATTTATTACTTGCTGCATTGTGTTTCTCGCAATGTTAATTTTTCTAGATCTAGACTTGGTTGCTATCCATGATTAAATCACTGGTCACAATATGCTTAGTCATTAGATTAATGCCATCTGATGAATGAAAGCCACAGCAAGGCTACAGGTTCCTTGGTACTGATGTAGTATTGCAGATGTGTCCTTGCCTTGCCAGAAGCCAGTGATCCATGTAGGTCAAGCACTTGAACTGCGAAATCAGCTGAACACTATTAATTAGTATAAACTTTAGTAATGAACTTGATTCATGGTTGTTATGCAGTAGGATTGTGACATCTGATAATTTGTAGATGCAGTGGAGTTACTTGTGATACTTGGTATGATGCATTCAATTCTTATGTTTAACTGCTTCTGTAAAGACGATTCACTGATTCATGTAAATGTAACAAATAGAACTAAATTTATTACTTGCTGCATTGTGTTTCTCGCAATGTTAATTTCTCTAGATCTGGACTTGGTTGCTATCCATGATTAAATCACTGGTCACAATATGCTTAGTCATTAGATTGATGCCATCTGATGAATGAAAGCCACAGCAAGGCTATCTCATCAACAACATCGGCTGCTGCAATTTATGATGATTGCATAATCTTATGGAGTGGTTTTGGTAGAGTTACAATTGAGTATTGTAATAGGGAGCCCAACAAGGTTGCACATGAACTAGCTAGGAGTGCTTTTATTTCAAATTCTTCATGTATTTGGGTGGAGGAACCCCCTAGTTTTATACTGAACGCTCTTGTAAACAATATAACTATGTTTCCAAATCAATAAAGCTAGCCAAATGGCATTCCTTAAATGCAGTCTAAAGACACTATTAATTAGTATAAACTTGAGTAATGAACTTGATTCATGGTTGTTATGCAGTAGGATTGTGACATCTGATAATTTGTAGATGCAGTGGAGGTACTTGTGATACTTGGTATGATGCATTTATTCTTATGTTTAACTGCTTCTGGTAAAGACGATTCACTGATTCATGTAAATGTAGTAAATATCACTTAAGTATATTAAGCTTATGTAGCAATTTGTAGATGTCAGAAAATAGTAAGCGACTGAAGTCACTACTTAACACTAATATTTCGACTTGGATCTGGGTCTAACCTAAGCAATAAACATGCATAACTCTATTTTATCTGATCTGCAGATTTGCTATCTCGTTTTTTAATCTCATATGTATTGTTGTGCCCTCATTCTTTGTAGCTGTTAGCTGATGAATATGAAGATACTGCCAAGTTGCCAGTTACATTTCAAGACTTGAGGACACTATCAGTGAGCTTGGATTTCTCGAGCGAACCAGAAGTTGTTCTCCTGGCGAAGCTGCTTGAGAGCTGTCCTAACCTACAACAGTTGACTGTTTCGGTATGCATCTTTACCACTTCTGGGTTTCATCGAGAGTTTCATTATTAACGCACCTTCTTCCTTGCTAGGCTGCTGAAAATAAGAAGAAAGATGCGTGCCGTGAGAAAGGTGTGTGCCTTGAGGCTAATCTCAAGGGGATGCTGGCAAATGTGTCATGCATAACTGGGAGCTTGGCGCAGATCACCTTTCTTGGATTCAAGTCTGAACAATATCAGAAGGACCTCCTTTTTTTCCTATTAAATCGAGCAGCTAATCTGAAGAAGATTGCAGTGCAGTTTCCAGAGAGCGAGGAAGCTGTTGTGAGGTGGGCTTTGCAAAGTAGGAAAGCCCCAATCGAGAGAAAATCTACTCTGTACAACCTCCGCTTCTTGGAGTTGGAGTATGGCTCCTAGTTTACACATATGTAGCTAGGGTTGTGCGACATCAGATGTACCCGTTCCATGTACATACATTAGTTTTAACTTGTGGACATGATTGCAATCTTGCGTGGTTGCATTCTTTAAATATTTAGGTCAAAGTTAGAACACAGCAGAGATTTGAGACAGTACACTAAAAGGTTAGATCTGTGAGAAAAAAGCAGAATAGATGGAAATCTGGGGCGCATAAGGATAGAGGATTCACTCCTCGCATGAGCCCTTCCTTGTGGTAACAAAACCTAAGTTGCTTTATTGCTTCTTGTATAGTTTTCAACTGCTCGGTATAATGTTACACACGGGTAGTACACGAACAATCAAACAAGCATGCCACACACCAAAACCATTATGTCGTGCATGGTCAGAGAGGGTTGCTGCTGGGTTATGTGGTGATTACTATGAAGATTTTGCATAGACCGTTTGCTCGTATTTGCCGTTCCACCTGCATATGGGTGACGTTGAAGGAGTAAATTATCTAGGCTAGATATGTAAAATTTGATTGTGAAGAAATTTTGGATTCAGTCACCTGTTTGAATCATCAGATGGGACTTGGATCTCATGTTCTGAGCTGAATTGTTTGAAAACACGTTCAATGTCTTCACCCTTCACCTCTTCAATGGTGGTTGGACTCCACTATATTGAGACAATAAAGTAATTCAGAAGAACAAATATGTGACAAAAGTATGCTGGATGTCGGAGAGAGGGAGAGAGACACTACTGACCTTAGGGGCATTATCTTTGTCGATGCTCAGAGCTCTAATACCCTGTCACGAGATCAAATGAAATTGGCAAGATGCAGTCAGAAGGTTCATTCAAGTCGAGATAATTCTTGTTCTCTGTACAGTCGCAATACCTCATAAACATCACCAGTAACGACAGATCGGAGGATGTTAATTGTTAGTCTGAATTCCTTCTTCAAACATTCAGGAAGACTCTGCTTCCGACCTTCTCTAACCTGCAGAGTTCAAAAGAAATCATAAGACAATGGCTTGCCTTCTGCGAGCAAGCGAATCACAACAATGATATCGCATAAATATATTCCATACAACATTATTTTGCACTACAGTAAATTAATCTTGAACCAAAATAACTATTGATGTGATTATCAATGAGACGTCAATTCTACAATAAGCCAAGGCTGGCAGTGTAAGCACAAATCTACATAAAAAACTAAATATGAAACCAACAAACATTAACAAATCATGGATGGTGCAAGGATTTTTACCGATCGCAGTGTGATCTTCAATGCAGTAGGAGATGATCTTCTCATACTCTTCAGACCTGGAGCTATCCATTGGTTTCCATCGATGCTGACTTCTGATTCCTACATCAAATAAAATACTGATTTAAGTTATGCAGATAAAAAAAACTATTCATCTCATTATGCGACAGTGGTTTTGTACATGATTTCAGAAGAGTGATTTGAGATGATTTTATCTTAAGAGGAACGAGGAATAGTGAGTGTATTGTTTCTGGCTTCCTGCTGTGTAGGTGAACCATAGAACCAGCATGATAAACAAATGATAACATCCTCGTAGAGCTAAAAGGCTAGGTGTTGAGTGAATAAATCACAAAAAAATATTTTTCAAAAAATTCAGTATCATATGAAGATGTGAAAATTCAGTGCTCCAAAAGGGATCTTCTGATATCTAATAGAATGTAGAACAAGTAATACCCGATTGATAGTGCTGAACAACATATCAAGAAAATTGACAAATTACATTTTTCAGAGAAGCAATAATGTGAAGATTTTGCATTATAAGTGCTGAAGCCTTACAAGTGATTTCAAGATCTCCTCAACAGTCTCGGCTGAGAAACATTTGTCGATAGTCGGAAGCCTATCAACGATGGACATCCCCGTGTTAGATTGGTTCCAATTAAATTGAATAATTACTACACTATATTGACTAAGGAAACATGTTTCAAATGAGTAAACCCTGATTCCAACAAATAACAGAATTGTTATATTTCGGAAGAAATAATCATCCTTAACTTGTTCAAAATGCTCTCTTGATCAATTTGAACATCCGTGGAGAATTCCTCAATGACAGCCCGGATAGCAGACTCATCACCTGTGTTTACATTCAGTAGTCGTCTTTCTAGCTCTTCCAATTTCTGTCACACATATCATAATCTAGTCAAACTACAAACAACACAATATCAGCAAGTAACATTGATTAGTCAAGCTACAGGTAGAGAATATCAGCTATTTTTGCCCGCAATCAAGTACAAAATAACACAAACAAGCAATTTAGAGTCTTACTTCAGAAAGGACAAAATGAGTAGCAAGACCAGCAGCAATCATTTCTTTTGCATTCAGTCTAGCACCAGTCAGAGCCAGGTACTCCCCTAAAAGTAAAGCAAGAAGATAATAAGCTGATTGAAACTGATATTTTTATGTGCTATAAGTTGTGCATCATATCGCAACATTGCCCTAATTTATGTTTAATATGCCATGACCAATTTTTCTCATGCCTAAATTTATTCGTACGATAGTCCCAAAATATGCCATAAAAATTACTAGGGGTCTGTGAATGGAAAATTCAATTCCATGCTTACCTAAATATCCAGGGAGCCGAGAATGGATATAAGAAAAACTACAATCTGTGTGTAGTCCAACACTTGCCTCGGGAGTGGCAAAAACCTAGGCAAACAGAGATGATCCTTAGAGAAACTCCAGAAAGAATATTTTAACACACTGTAGTTATATTAATAATCAATTGGATAATTTGATTTTTTTCATGAAATGCACAAGTATTAATTTCCAATATTCACATGCTTTAGATAATCACTAGAAAGTAATATATGCAGACAAACATTTGAAAAATCTTTAACCCAATTTATATTTAAAAAATAGACCATAAGTGTAGCATAAAAAAGTTGGGATAGTGTCTCGCACTGTTTTCTCTGTGACAACTGCAAATTTCAGGGGAGAAACCAAGGCTGCCCCTCCACCCATCGCAAGTCCATTAACAAGAGCCACCTGCATGAATGTGCAACCGTATATTTTCAGAATAGAACTTTCCAGCAGTACAAACAATGTTCCTCCAACATGTTACGAGTGCACCACCGTGGTTTTCTTATATGTATGAATGTGATAGCAGAGCCAGTACATCCTATACACAACCTCGAGGCAGGAATCATCTGCAAAGGAGTCATATTCAAATCTCCAAACAGACATGCTTTCTTACAAGCGAATGCAGAAAGTTGAAGATTGAAATCAAACTATACAGCATGACAGAACTACAGAAGTAATGAATTTGAGTGCATGTTGTATAACTGCTATACCCTGACAACCGCACCTGATCTCCCTTCATAGAACATCTTTAGATCCCCACCGGCAGAAAATGCGCGTCCAGCTCCCTGTTCATCATCAAAATCACATTCAGAGTTTCAGACAATTGCTGAATATTAAAACAGTCAATACATTTCAACATCATATTATTGCTAAGCATTAAAACTTGCTGGATATATCATTTTCCAATGTGTTTCGATTAGCGGATATATACTCTACGGAAAATGAAGTGCAATTTCTTTTTTGGTTGCATCAATATCCTTAAAATGCGGTGCGAGGAGGGCTGGTAGAACTGGCTCTCCCCCCGCTCCTTGGTCGCCCCGCGCGACCTGGGGGCGGAAACCTAGATCTCAGCCTCCACCTCCTCTCCCTCTCCCCACCCCCGGCCGCCGCCGGCGTGCGCCGCCGGGCAAAGCCCGCGCGGTGCCGGCGGCGGCGGGCCTTCCACTACCTGGCGCGAGGAGGACCGGCGCGGGACGGCGTCCTCCTTTGGCGGCAGTGCAGATCGGCGACGGTCGGCGGGGCCTGGCGTGGCGGTGGCCGGCGAGCTGCGCCAGGGGCGGCCGGTCGCATGTTGAGGCGGCGGTGAGGAGGTGCTCGTGGCTCCGGCGACCCGGGAGGTCGCGGCGGAAAGGGGCCTCCTTGCCAGTGCTACATGTGTGTGCCCAGGGGGCGGTGGCTGGCCGGACTGGCCGTGGGCGCCGGCGGTGGCTCGAGCCTCCTCGACGGCGGATCTGGAGGCGGCCCTTTGTCCTCGGATCTGGACGGGGTGACTTGGCCGCGGCTGGAGAGGCCACCAAGGCCTGCAGGTTCGTCCTGGCGCTGATGGGAGGTTGGTCCGGCTGGTGGGGACCGGCGGTGGTGTTGTGGCGGAGTCCAGCGAGGTTTGGCGGCGCGGTTGTCTTCGATGTGTGTCGGTTTGGGTGGATTGGGAAGAAGGGTTTGTGCCGGCGCTGTCTAGGGTGACCCGCCGCCGCCGGGATGGGAGCAGGGGCTCCCACGGTCCCGCCCTTCTTTCTCCCATGACAATTCTCACCGGCGCCACCTGAGCGACATCGCTGTCCCAACCTCTTCTTGGCCCTGCCTGACCGCCCCGGTCCTGCGAGGAAAAGGTCCCTGTTTGCTGATCTCTCAGGGCTCCTCCGGTGTCGTGGTCGTATCACGGCGAGTGCTCCCGAATGTCGATGCAGTCCCCACTCGTGGAGTGGTTGTTGTTGGGTGGTTGTCGACGGCTCGGGCGAAAGCCATGGCCGGTTTGTCCGGAGCCGATGACGGTGACGCTCTTGGGCGCCATTCTCCTCCTTGGAGGCGTCTTCGTTGAGCCTCGGCGCCGCCCCTTCATGGTCGGATGTCTCTAGGTGAAAACCTTGGCCCTTGTTGGGTCGAGCAACGGCGTCACCTTGGTGTCGTTCCCCTTCTTGGAGGCGTTGCTTTTGAGACCTCGGCGTTCTCTTGCTTCTCGTTCCATGGTCACTTGCGCCCGGCTGTTGCTCGTGTGTAGTCGGCTGGTAGGGATTCCGGTGACGGTCTGCCGGCGACACCCTTCGCTCTTCATTTGCTCGAGACGAAGACCTCAAGTTTTCAAGTTTATCTTAGTTGGTAGTCGTTTGCTGTTGTTTTTGGGTGCCGTTTTCGCTCGGATATGTGCTTGTATTGTAAGCTGGTAACCCCAGCGGTGTCGGTGTGTGTTGTTGGAGCTGTGTTGTTTTCCTGGCCGGTTGATGGCTTTGTTAATTCAAAGTCGGGCTCTTTGAGCCTACTGTTTAAAAATATCCTTAAAATGCTCCTCCTATGGCAAACATGATACTCTGTCGATATGTCCTATTCCTAAATGGCAGCACTGGTTACCATCCTCCTAGGGCAAAACATTTTTTCGTGAAAACACAAAAAGCATTGTTTTTTGATGCATTGATAGAAAAGGAGAGTTACAAAACATGCTATATAGACATATAGTGGTAACCATCTTAGAGCAGTATGGAAGCTTAAAGACAGGCCCTGTAGGCTGTACCATACATGATACATGCATGCTGTGCGAGGTGCCAAGAGCTACTATAACTGAATGTTTACAACTTTACAAGGCTTCTTAGATTTGTCTGTTCAGGGACAGAGGATACGCACCTTGAAGATGACCAGCTTGGCATCATCATCTTTCTCCCATTTCTCCAACAATTGGGCTAGAATATAGACCTACAAGCAGAACAACCGAACACAGACAAACAATCGCAACTCATTCTTAGCAATAAGCAATCCACGGGCTGCAAAACCATTTCTAACCAAACAGCTCCCGAGCCAAAGACTTCGGGAACGGAAGAGAGCGCACCACTCTATCGGAGATGCCGTTCAGCTGGCGCGGGCGGTTGAGGGTGACCACCCTCACGCCGTTGATCTCCTGCCCGAGCACGACCTGCGCAAAGGGTCAGGTTCCGGCGGCCGCTCCTTCAGTCAGCTGAGCAAATCGCGACGGAAAAGAGAAGCCAAGAATCGTACTGGAGCATTACCTCGTCGGGGTTCGCTTGTTCCTGTGCCATGAGGAATCGGGAAGTGGAGATCTCTCAGGTGCGTACCGGCTCGCGAGGTGAGGTTGATGAATTGCAGTTGGTGAAGGGACCGTGGGTGTGGGAGAGAAGAAGGCTAGCAGAGTGGTAGGTGACGGTAGTGGAACTGAAAGGTGAGTCGTAGATTGGGGTAGGTGCGTGCGACGGGTTGGAGTGTGAGACTAGGGGTTTGACTAGTATCATCTCTAACATTTACCGTGCGATCTGTAAAGCATAGTTCACACCACTCAACTAGCATCCCCACTCGTTGGCGCTCCCCACGCCCAAATCCGGACGAAACAACCGATTGATGTACGGTGAGAGTATTTCCGTCTACCCGAGTTCGCGGATAGAGTTTAAATTCAAACAAATCGCCGTCCGCGCTACAAGCACGCCATTGATCGGCAAAAGGAGCAAAGGATCGCCCAGATCGGCGATCGGAGGGAAATTACACGGAGACAAAGCTCGTCGGCGTCCCGGCCGGCACGACGGTGTCCGACGGACGTTTCTCACACGCCGTGGCGAGCGCGCGCCGACGAGGAAGCGTGGCCGGACGTCGTCGCCCCGCATGGACGAGGTAGATGGTGAGGTAGACGAGGTAGGAGCGGTGGAGACGACGAAGGACGGCCGAGGCTCGGAGGATGTCGCCGCGGTGGCCCGGTACCATTCCCGTCTTCGTCCATCGTTCCATGTCGCCGCCGCCCATCAGGAATGCCAAGTCTGTGTTCCTCTTCTTCGCCGCGTCGTCTTCAGGGCGATCCGGACGCCTTGGTTGGCGAGCATCTCCGCCACCTGCCGTCGAACTTGTCGTTCCTCCCGTCGGCGTGCGACCTCAAGTCGGCCAAGCACTTGTCGATCGACGCCTGCATCCTGTCGGCGGGACGTCCGTCCGTTTGAGCTCTTTCAGCTTCTTCTGGCCGAGTTCAGGCGCCCTTCCGCCGCGCAAGCCGCCGGAGCGTCGGGGTTGTACTGCTCGGTCTTGCTCTTCGAGAGGGTCGTGCGAGTTTCCTTCCACTTCTCGCAGTTCTCGAGGCGGGCGTAGACGTTGAGGAACTTGAACTGCAGGCGGTGTCGTCCGTGTACATGTCCAAAGCTCGGCGCAGCTGGGGAAAAAAAGAGCACGGCGAAACGGGTCAGCTAACGACGATGTACCTCGGTGATGCAGGGTCGACGGAGCATACCTTTTGCTCCAAGTCATGGCCGTTGATCGGCCGTTTCTCGACCTCCTCCCGTATGCCGTGCCATTTGCTGCACGCCGTCTGCATGATCCCCCAATGGGTGGCCATTGCCTTCTCTCCCCGGTACACGTTCATGTTCGTCTTGTTGAAGTAGGGATCGACGAGTTTGCGTTCCTCGTACGTCTGCTTCACTCGAAACCAATACGTGTCGAACGACTGATTGGCATCGATTATGCCGTTCATGGACACGGTCATCCAAGCTTCGGCGAGGCACTCCTCTTCCTTCGGCGTCCATTTGATACGCGGTTCGGCGCGGCGAGTCCTTCTTCCTCTTCTTCTTCCCCTTCGACAGGTTGACGGCGGCTTGAGTTGTCTCTCCTTCTTCTTCATCTTCTTGTTCTTCGACGGCTTGGCTTCCGTCGGCAACATCCTCCACATGATCCTTGCGCGCGCCACAGCCGCCGTCGCCTCCTCGCCTGAAGCGGCGGGCGCGATGAAGAACCTCGGGCTCCAGCGGCGGCCATGGAGCCGGAGGTGATCATCTCGTGGATCGCCTCTTCGTTCGGCGCGCCGCCGCACCGAACGGCACCGACGGGAGCGGCCCTCGTCGCATGACCGGCGAGGTGCCCTCGAACGGCCGCCGCCGCGAGTCAAGCTCGGGTGGCGACGCGTGAACCTGGACTGGACGTGGCGCCCTCTTGGAACATGGCGGTCGGCGACGGCGAGTACATCGTAGGGGAGAAGGACGACGGGGAAGCTGTACCTTGCGCCGCCATTGGCCGAACATGGAGCCGCCGCCGCTGAAGGCCATGCTCATCTTCCTCGCTTGCTCCTCCTGGGCCGCCGCCGCCTCTTAGCGGCGGCTTTTTCACCCTCTCCGCCCTGCGCTTGTTTCCACCTCGCGCCGTTTTCGTCCGCCGCCCACTGCGTTCGTCATGCCGCGCCGCCTTCTTCTCGCGCCTTCTGTCGTCCCCTTCGGCGGCATTGTGGTGGACGAGAAGATGAGGAGGAGAGCGGTGGTGGAGGAGAAGACGCCGCGGGAATGGAACGGAAGACGAGGGAATGGAGAAATTCGGTGGGAGAGAATGGGGATATGCAAGCAAATTGGAGGGAATGGAGGATTTGGTTTTCCTGTCGCCGACTACGCGGGTCCACACGGCGCGCCAAAAAGTTTCATCCGGAGTCCCCGAGCGCGCCCCGAGGGACCGGGATGGCGTGGGCTCGCCGGATGGATGAAGGGCCAAATCCGGACGAAAACGAGGAACCGGGGACGCTACTGGGCCGATTTACGCCGTCCGGATGTAAAAAATGCTCGCCGGGGGCCTGTTCGGGGGACGAGTGGAGATGCTCTTAGAACAACACCACTCAACTCGTGTTTACCGGTCGAGAAACCGCTTACAGGTTTCGGTTTGCAGCCTATGTTTCGCGTCAGCAGCATCCAAACCTGTAAAACCAGGGGTATCCACAGATTTTGTATGCAACTTCAAGATCATAAATTTTCAAATGAAAACAATCGATGCATAGTTCATGGTTCTACATCAAATGGCCGTGACAAGTTTAAGCAATCGAGCATAGTTCATAGCAAACAGTTGGTTCACCTCGTCATCCAAATCAAACAGAGACACCTTCATCGCCACCACCTCAATGAGTAGCCGATGCACCACCGTTTGCCACTTGACGAGCTAGCCTTCTTCTCTCCGTCATCTCCGTCGTGAAATCCTTCCACCACTCCAATTGGTGCTCATTCATGTCCTTTGTGGACATTATCATGATCGGAGATTAATTTCCGTGCATAAATTCAACATACTCGAGTATATAATTTTTTTACCTTCTAGACCCATCGTCGAGCACGTTGGTGGCACCGTTCGTGTTGTCAACATTGGACGACGGAGATGCAGTGGACGGCGGGGGATGGGCTGACCTTCTTCTTCACCTTGTCTCCCCCCGCCTGACTGAATTTTTGGGGCCTATTCGTCTTGGCTGCCGCCGGCCGGCGGGGCGACCGCCGGGAGAGCACCGGTGCCTGCATCACCTCCTTGCAGGACCACATGCCTACCCGAGCGTCTCCGCTTCTTGATGCCTCGTTGCCGCGGCCATGTTCGCAACTTCGGCGGAGCTCGGCAGACCGCCACCTGCCCCGGGATACACAATCACCACGGGAGAGGGTGGCGGAAGTTGCAAGCTGGACCCGGCGGCTGGCGGGTTCGAGTTGAGGCTCATCGCGCCGAGATCCGGTTGCAGCGCTGCAAAAGACAGTGGGGGCAAGTAATCCTATAGAAATTTTGCAGCGTAAATTCTGTAGGAAAAAACATTAGGCCGTACCTTGTAGAATTTTTTTGGTGCAATTAAATACATTCTCATAAAATTTAATTAAACATAACATCTCAATTTTATGCTTTTTTATTATTATGTTTTTCTTATTCTACGAATCAAAAGGATCCCATAGAGTTCGTTTTATTTTGGCCTGCACGGCCTAGGCTCGGCTGGTTCAAATTAGTAGGTTTGTGGTTGTGGTTAGCATCAAATCTGGCCCCACGAGATGTAATAGACGCCACCTGTTGGTTCAAGCGACTATACATGTGAGGCTATACTTACATCTGGACCCACAAAATCATAATCAAGCCATCTGCATGGTATTTTTTTTTTTTTGATCTGAGCCATCTGCATGGTTGATTAGCATAGTAGCAACAGACGCAAGCGGTAGAACTGTGTGGCCAGCATTAGCTAGCCGAGGCCCCACCAGACAGCGAGATGCCGGCTAGCAGCGCTTGCATGCAGTGAAACCGTATGGCCTGTGTATGTCCCCAACACCAATCGCAGAACCGGGTCTCCCACTGAAACGTGGGCCCATTGGACCAACGAGCCAATGCAGAGTGAAACCGCACGCGTCCCGCTTTTCACTGCGCCGCAGAAGATCTCGACACGCAGCCCCAAGCACGATTCAGGCGCTCCCTTCTATCCCGCTCCTTGAGCGCATCTCCAGCGGGCCGACGCGAAATGTCCGTTTGCGTCGGTCCGCGGACGCGTTATGGCCCAGGGTGATCGTTTGCGTCGGGGTAGCTCCAGCGGTGCGGACGCATATTTTATCCAGGGACAGCGTCAAGGTCGCTAATGGTGTTTTACGTCCCGTCGAGGACTCCGCCGGCGATTAAGCGTTCCGCGACGACGTTCGTTCCGCGCGCGCCCAATACATTCGCAAGATTTGCGGGCGCACGGAAACACCCTGCGCGCAACGCCGTTCCCGCCCGCCGTGGCTATATACGGTGGACACCACGGGTGCGACGGGCACACCTCACCCTACCATCCATCCATGCGGACCACATTAGTTGGGAGCAAGTTGTTGACATTTGCCGCCACTCCACCGGAGGAGGAGGAGGACGAGGTAGGCCGCCGCGTTGAGGCCAGCAGTGGACTGGAGGTCGCGGAGCGAGGCGCAGCGCGGAAGGGGCGCCGCGGCGAGGGCGGAGATCGCCAACGCCATGGCCGAGCTCGCCGACGCGCGCCGAGCTCGCGGAGGCGCGGGCGCGCCCCTCCGGCCGACGCCGTCATCCACGACATCGCGGACGACGACCCCCGTGCCCGGCGCGCTCGAGTGCGGGTGACCGGGTTCGCTCGCGTCCTTCGAGTCCCTGGCGGGGACGCCGCCGAGGCTTTGGTGGCGGAGGAGAAGCGCCGGCTATGCGACGGCCATGGCTAGGGGTTAATGCCCTCTGGACTCTCCGCCGTAGGCCCTTCCCGCGGTCGAGCAGAGAAGGAGGGGAGGTCGCCATCGCCGCCAGGACGAAGCGCGCGCGCGCAGGGATGCCGCTTCGCCACGTGGCGATCCGGGCGGCGGCGGAGGAGGACGCGGCGGCGGTCCAGCGGCGGAGAGGAGGCGGGCGGCGATCCAGCGGCGAGAGGAGAGGAGGCGGCGACGGCGAGGCGGCGGCAAGGTGGCCATTGCGACGGTGACGGCCTGGGGACCTCTGGCCGAGGCCCTCGAACGTCGCAGCGGCGGACGAGATGTCCTTCGCCGGCGTGCGCGCGTGCGAGTGCAAGAAGCGTCTCTCGACGACGGCGCGCCCATCCGGCGGCCGAGAGGCGCGCGATTGCAACCGAGGCCGTGAGGCCGCGCGACGGCGAGTGGTACGCGTTGTAGTTTTAGGTTAACTCGACTAACCATCTCTGTAAAGATGGTCCTTTTGGCCAATCAATAGTAAAGAAAAATATTTTGCTTATCTAGTCACTGCCGACCGGGCCCGGATGTATCCAACGGACATTTTCCGCGGAGAAGCTCGCGAGAGCAAACCCGACACATATTTGGGCCGGTTTTGTCTCCGCGGACGCTGGCCACTTTGCGTCGCCTCGGGAGCAGGCCGACGCATTTCCGGTCACGGCGGACGAAAACGGTCGCTCAGCGACCATTTGCCTCGCGTCGCTGGAGATGCCCTGAGAAGATAATGACAGGTGGGGCCGGAGACCTTTACCGTGGTGGGCTCGCCCAGCTTTAACACTTACTAAAACTAGCTCTCTGGCCACCGTGGCACAGACGAAGCCCAGCCCAGAACGTCTCGAAGGCCAAAAGAACAATCCAACTCGGGTCTGACATGTGGGCCCCATATGGCATTGACCCTGCCTGGACCCTGGTACGTCCACACGGGAACCAACCGGAAAAAGAGTCCAGAACCTGGCAGTTCAGCGGCAAACAGGATCAGCTTAAATACACCCCGTCCCCGCCGCCTCCTCTCACCAGTCCCGGCCTCCTCCTCGCCGGCGCCGTCTCCTACGCAAAACCAACTAGCTCCCGACGAATCCATACGACCCAAGGGACCTCCCTAGCCTCCGCGGGAAGATGGGATCCGAGGCGGACGCGGCGGACCTGACGGGCCCGCTCCTCGCCGGCGCTCCTCCGGCGACGGCAACGGCGGCGGAGGCGGAGGCGGTGCCGCCGTGGCGGGAGCAGCTGACGGTGCGGGGGATCGTGGTGAGCGCCATCCTCGGGGTGCTCTTCTGCCTCATCACGCACAAGCTCAACCTCACGGTGGGGATCGTCCCCTCCCTCAACGTCGCCGCGGGGCTGCTCGGCTACTTCCTCGTGCGCGCCTGGACGGCCGCGCTCGCCAGGTTCGGCATCGTGTCCAAGCCCTTCACCAAGCAGGAGAACACCGTCATCCAGACCTGCGTCGTCGCCTGCTCCGGACTCGCATTCAGCGGTATGTGTTTGCGTGCGTGTCTTCTTCTCCCCAATTTCTGTCGGGGAACGTTACATAGTGTCAGTGGTTTCGAAAACGTCGGATTTGTTTTCAGAGTTTTGTCGAAGCTGTTGGTACGCTGACACCCCTGATTATACGATTGCCGTATGGGGATACAGATCTTGATGCAGTGGATGCTAAATTTGCTTCTGATTTTGGTCTGCATTGGGAGTTAACGATAGTATCTCCCTAGTCCCTTACCGAGCTCGCATTATCTACTAACGTTTCTGCTCACGCAGGTGGCTTCGGAACGTATATGCTTGCGATGGATCAGAAAACCTATGAGCTTATCGGGACTGACTATCCTGGTAACAGGGCGGTGGATGTTATAAATCCTTCGCTGAGTTGGATGATCGGCTTCATGTTTGTTGTTAGCTTCCTCGGTCTATTCAGTCTTGTTGCGCTGCGCAAGGTAGTCGTTCATATCTTCCTACCATGCAAATGCATATGTTATGTTTGTCTCATTGCATCTTTGTTTTTTGGATGAAGTGGAGTATCCTGCTCGTGTCTTAGGATAAAATTCAGTAAAACTAACTTTTGTTTGGTGTTTGCTAGGTGATGGTAATTGATTACAAGCTGACCTATCCCAGTGGAACCGCTACTGCTATGTTGATAAATAGCTTCCACACTACTACTGGAGCTGAGCTTGCAGAGTAAGAGACGGATCAGAGTTTCTCCTTAATTTATACTCCCAGTTCAATCTGCATCGTTTATTCTGGGTCTTTGTATGACAATATGCTGTAAAATAAATCTAAAATGATTCTTCTTGTAGTTATGTGAGACCCTGCTTTTTCTTTGCGTAGAACATCAATAGTTGCCACAGTAGTCTGATGAAGTTGCAGTTGAGCTCTCAGCAACTATATGTATTTCATCTATCGGGTATTTAGGGATATGGTAGCCTATTTTGACTGAACTTTATTGAGGAACTGAATGCGTGGCAGGTAATTTCATCATATTTTATCTTGACAATGCTCAGATAGAAACTGCTGACCATAAGGTTGTATTGATCTATTTATGACAATTTGGTTCTATTGGATTGAGACTAGGAATGCTGCTATATGTTCTCTCTAATAGCTTATTATTCATGGGAATTAGTATGTAATGAAATGTTTAGACAGTCCAGCAGAGTGTATCTCAAGATAGAAAATACCAGTTTCCTCTGTTTATTCATGCAGCATATACTTGTTAAATTGCAAGTCCTTTGATGCCTTTGTTGCGATTTTCTATGTTTCTCGAGTTTTTACACAACGAACTTCTATTTTATTGTTGCAGGAAACAAGTTAGCTGTCTTGGGAAGTATTTAAGCATTAGTTTTATCTGGAACTTGTTTAAGTGGTTCTTCAGTGGGGTTGGGGATTCTTGTGGCTTCGATAATTTCCCTTCTCTGGGGCTTGCTGCATTTAAGAACACGTAAGTTTTCTTTAATTATTTTTTTGTTATTCCTTAAATTTTCGAGAGTCAGAACTAATATGTAGTGCATTTAGTTTTGTGGGTTGAAAGAAATTTTGCCTTCTGTCGCCCCTTAGGGGCCCAAACCTGCTTTGACCATGTCTCTTGTGTGACTGCTATAACTTGTATTGTCCTATGAAACTAATCATCCTGTAAGATGGACCATCCTACATTCTTGAAAAAAATTGGACCATCCTACATTCTCGAAGAAAAAAGATGGACCATCCTACACATGCTCACCAAAAGTTCGACTGTTCCATGATTTGCAGGTTTTATTTTGACTTTAGTCCAACCTATATTGGATGTGGTCTTATATGCCCACACATTGTTAACTGCTCTGCACTTCTTGGAGCCATTATATCTTGGGGTTTCCTTTGGCCATATATATCCACAAAAGCTGGAGAGTGGTATCCAGCTGACCTTGGAAGCAACGATTTCAAAGGACTCTATGGATACAAGGTATGGTGATTAAAGATTTCATTTGTTTCTGACATGAAATAACTTCCAATTTCGTACTTGATAAAACATTGACGTTTCTTTTATAGATCTAGAATTGGATCACAAATCGCAGTTCTTGATTAAAATATTGTTGCTGTTTTACTCCCCATAATAAATTAACCAAGTAAATCTGAACTAAATGTATGCTGTTGAAGTCAACATGTTGTAGTACTAGTAACTCGCTTACTATTACATCGGTGGACATTGTGATTGTCAGAACCGTTAAACTGAGTTCAAGATCAGAACTGTTATACATTTTGTTACTTTACTTTCTTAGCAAAGAACATACAGATGGCACATCTTGTTTGTTTACTTTTTATTCTTTTTGGGTTCACAGACTGACCAGTCTTTTAGAGTCTTATGTTCGGCAAAAACTAAGTTTTCTCTATTCTGCCTTCCAGGTTTTCATATCTGTATCTGTGATACTCGGTGATGGTATCTATAACCTCATTAAGATCATTTATGCAACAATCAAGGAAATAATGAATGCACGATCAAAGCAAGGAAGACTTCCTCTTGTCCGGGTTCAGGATGGTAATGTTCTTGTCATATGGTGTTTTACCTACCAGAATATCATAAATCATGCACCTCATCTTGTTTCTCTTCTGTTATTGTAGATAATGGAACTTCTAAATTATCATCCGAGGAAAAACTTCTGAATGAGGTATTTGTAAAAGACAGTATTCCTCCCTGGCTGGCGGGATCTGGGTATGTGTGCCTTGCAGCAATATCAACTGCAACTGTGCCAATGCTGTTCCCCCAACTCAAGTGGTACCTTGTCCTATCTGCCTATGTTGTTGCTCCCCTACTTGCCTTCTGCAACTCTTATGGCACGGGCCTGACTGATTGGAGCCTTGCATCCACATATGGAAAGATTGGCCTATTCATTTTTGCCTCATGGGTTGGCCAGAATGGTGGTGTGATTGCCGGCTTAGCAGTTTGCGGTGTTATGATGTCCATCGTATCCACAGCTGCCGATCTCATGCAGGACTTCAAGACTGGTTACCTGACCCTCTCTTCACCAAGGTCCATGTTTGTGTCACAGTTGATTGGGACTGCCCTTGGCTGTGTAATTGCTCCTCTCACCTTTTGGCTTTACTGGACGGCCTTCGACATTGGCAATCCTGATGGCATGTTCAAAGCTCCATATGCAGTCATATTCCGTGAGATGTCAATCCTGGGTGTTGAAGGATTCTCAGCTCTGCCCCAGCACTGCCTAGCAATCTGCTATTTCTTCTTCTTTGCAGCCATAGCAATCAACCTCCTTAGGGACGTCACTCCAGGTAGCGTGTCCAAATTCATCCCACTCCCGATGGCCATGGCTGTCCCCTTCTACATCGGGGCATATTTTGCGATCGACATGTTCGTCGGGACGGTTATCTTGTTTGTTTGGGAGAGGGTGAACCGCAAGGAGTCTGAGGACTTTGCAGGCGCAGTTGCTTCTGGTTTGATCTGCGGTGACGGGATCTGGAGTGTCCCTTCTGCGATACTGTCCATCATGAGGATTGACCCACCGATGTGCATGTACTTTAAGCCTTCTGTTGCGTATGGCTGAAAATATAGCGAGGTTGTCCATTTACTGGGATGCATAAATAGAAAAGCATTACACTGTGTACATATCTTACACGATTGTAATTTACACTGCCGCAAAACATCAGCAGTTCTCTCATTGTGTTAATATATCTTATTCTCCTCTGATTTCTTGCGTTTCAATGTTGCTGATGCTGAAGAAGGATCTCAAACAGTTTCCTGATACGAACAGGTCCCTCGCGTCGCCCGCGGCGGGCGACTCGGGGGAAGCAAAGCTCGCGCCGCCGCCGGTCCCCCGGCCTCCTCCGTCCTTCCGCCGCTGCTGCTGGCCTCGCCGCGGCGGCCCCCGCTGCCAAAGGTGGTTGGGGAGATCCCGCGGTGGACGCGAGGACTGCCCGGCGTCCCGGCTTCGTCTTCTCCGGCGCGTGCGGCGGCTTGACGGCGAGGGGGTGCGGCGGGCGGTGGGATGCGGTGGCAGGCGGCGCTGGTGTGGTGGTGCTTGCGGCGGCGCGCCCGGCGGCTGCTGGCGGCGGCTCCGGCCTGGGCCTAGATGGGCTTGGCGGGCCGCGGCGTGCGCGGCAGTGGTGCCTCCGGGCGGCTGGGCATGGTGGCGCTGCAGCACTGCCTACCCGCGCGCAGTTTGCTGGCATCTCGTGGTCGCCGGGGCAGCGGCCCCGGGCATGGTGGCGGCGGTCTTCTTCCTCTCTGGAGGTGGTTTGGAGTTGGCCGGCCGGTGTGTGGCCGGCTGTGGTGGATCTCGGGATCCCGCACCGTGCCCTCGTGTTGAGGTGGAGGAAGTGGGCGGCGCTGGTCTTCAGCCCCGAGCGCTGTGGCAGCTACCCGGGTTCGCTCTGGTCGCTACGGCGGCTATCTCGCGGGCGGCGGTGATGATTCGGACAGCGACTCTTTCGTTGCAGCGTCGAGGAGCCTAGGTGTGGCGACGCTACGGTTGCTGGGCTCGTCTGCCTACTTCCGACGGCTTCGGCGACAACGTCGCGATCTCTTCGCGCCGGTTGTTGGCTTAGCTTCGAGGGTGCCCGTCGATCCCGGGCTTGACGTGGATGCGGGGGCGGCGGCCCCGGTTTGGTGGTTCTTCATCGTGCCGAGCTAGGAGGTGGCTCTGGCGTGAGGCGGTTCTCGGCCCCGGCGCCTAGTTCTGTTTGTGGCCGCAGAAGTCGGCGCGTGGGGCTGGCGTTGGTGTGGGTTGGTGGTTCGGCCGGTCCTCATTGGCGGGTGCGAGGTTTGCGACTCCCTGCCGGGCGAAAGCCTTGCCCTGGCTACTGTCGGGTCCAATGACGGCGACGCCCTTGGGTGCCGTGTCCTTCTTGGAGGCGTCATTGTGGCGTGTTTCTTGCTCCTCCACTCGGGTTTCTCCGGGGGAAACTCCAGATCCAGTTTGGATCGGGCGAGGGTGACGCTCTTGCGTCACTTTCTGTTGGGGCCTCGCTTTGGATGTACCGCCGGTCGGATGGACAAGTGGAGCGCTTTGGTGGTTGGTGTCGGCGAGCTTCTCGTCGTCGGCTGGGCGGTGCGCAGCCCTGGGGCTGGCGTGGAGGCCGGAGCGGCGGCTCCGGGGTATCGCCTCCGCTGTGTGCGTCGAGGTGTCAGGGTGTCGGCTTTGGTCTCTTGGGTGACTTGGTCGTCGACCCGCGTGGGGCGCTTGGGGCGTGGATGTCGGAGCGGCGGCTCCGGGCTTTTGCCTCCAACCTCGCGTTGAGGTGTTGGGTGTCGACCTTGGTCGTTCGGGCGGCTTGGTCGTCGACTCGTTTGTGGGCGCGACCTCGGGGTCGGCGTGTTGTGTTGGTTGTTGTATCAGGTTTTCGGACGGTTTCCCTTATAAACTGTTCAACTTCTTTTTCGACTTAATCAATGAAAAAGCCATTGGCTAGGTTCAAAAAAAAAAAATGTTGCTGATGCTGCTCTTGTCACCCGGATATCTGATTTGCTTGCTTAGACTTTGTGTTTAACCGACACGCTCTATGGGAATGATAGGCCAGCATGGTATGGCTGGTTTGTGTTGACAGAAAATAACTCAACAATGATTTCTTTGCATCTGATTTTGAAGGGGATTTTTCATCCCCTCAAGCCTCTTCCTGTAATTGTTTTTCTTATGCCGTGTGAAAGAAATCATGCTAATTTCTGGTTTTAAATATTACAAGTTTTAGGGTGATTGGCATTTTTAATAACCGTTCATCTGCCCCGATCTAACGGTGATAATTAGACGGAACCAAATTGATGGAACCGGAACCACGGGACCGGAACCTCAAATATAATTTACCAACTAACATTATAAAAAACAAACGTCCGTTTGAATGGCCGAAACATCTGATTAGTGTACACAAATCTTAAAGCAACAAATAATTCATCATATGTTCACGTATCTTAAATCTGCCATCTTATTTAGGATAGTGCTGAGCGTCCCCGGGGATCAAATCCGCCGATCCCCCGGGTTCAGAGCCGTAGGATGTATGATCAGGAACAATCCAGTCAACGCTCAAGCGAACCGGGAAAAAAAAGCACGCACAGAAGGGGATCGTGAAGCGCCATCCTCCTGTGACTGCCGTGGGCTGCTGCTGACCTCGCCAGCAGCACCAGCGCCCTCGCCGGCCGCACCGCTGACCTCGCCGGCAGCACGAGCGCCCTCGCCGGCCGCGCCGCCTTCCTCGCCGGAAGCAACGCCGTCCCTGCGCCCTGGTCATAGCATCGATGGCGACCGTGGAAGCACGTCTTGCAGCAGGACCCCGGTAGGCGCTAGACAGCAACGTCGTCGTCAGCCATAGAACCGGCTGCGGCTGTAGTATGTTTCGCCATGGCTGCTCGCAAAGTGGTCGTCGGCCTTCCTTTGTAGCATCGACGATACACTAATGTAGCAACGGCCGCCGGAGTTAGTAGCACCAACCGCTGAAATTTGCAGCAATGGCGGTCGTCGCTTGCTGGCAGCAACGACGGGAGCGTATGGCAGCAATGGCTGCTGCCGACGGTAGCATCGGCGGGCACCGTCGGTAGCATCGGCCGACAGCAACGGCCGGCGCGGACAGCAGCAACGGCCGCCGCCGACGGTAACATCGGCCGGCACCAACATCACGCGCGGACGGCAGCAACGGCCGCCGCCGAAGGTAGCATCGGCGGGCACCATCGGTAGCATTGGCCGGTAGCAACGTCAGGCGCGGAAGGTAGCAACGGCCGTTGCCGACGGTAGCATCCGCGAGCACCGTCGGTAGCATGGGCCGGCACCGTCGGTAGCATCCTTGCATCCAGCAGAGAGGACCATGAAGGGAGGAAGGAAGGGACACGGAGGGGATGAGGCCGACTCCACCTGAGTGGAGGGCGGCGAGATGAACTCATGGAGGTGTGGGCCGATGAAAAAAGTGGTGCGCGCCGACCGAGCCCATGGAGATGGAGGCCGGCGGCTGGGCGAGTTCTCGGAACTGTGTCCTGGGCGGCAGAAAGATACAGGGACGGTGGAGATGCTCTGCCTCGGCATGCGGTCAAACACGGGAGAAAAGGAGGCGTGCAGGGATTAGGACCGAGGTTGAAGACGATGTCGCGAAAGGATTAAGGTTACGAAGAAGATAACATCACACGTGGGTGGGCCCAGCCAACACCTCGCTGTTTCTCCATGTACACGCGGCAAGAGGATGACCCGGACGATCGTTTCACGCTGATCCCCCGGGGGAACCCAAGCTTTTTTCTTCTTATTTATCTCTGTGGACCAAAATCAGTCCACCGATCCACCTCATCTATCCTACTCTCTCACTCACTCAAGCTCGTCTCTCACTCCCAAATCCCCGCGAAGCAGGTGACGGCGACGGAGTCCCGGCGATCCCCGCGACAGAGGGGACGGCAGCGTCGGTTCTCTCCAGGCCATCCGACGGATGGGAGGAGCAGGCGTCGGCTGGCCTGTCCCGGTGATCCCCACGAGGCCGCGACGGAGGGGACGGGACGACGGCCATCCGTCGGAGGGGAGAGGAAGGCGACGGACCGGCCTGTCCCGGAGATCCCCGCGACGGAGGGGAGGCTCGGTCGGGGCGACGGAGGGGACGGCGGGAAGCGCTCGGTCGGGGCGGCGAAGGAGGGGAGGAGCAGCGGTGGTGATGTTCGTCGAGGCCGGAGAGGGGAGGAGCGGCGTCTGGGAGAAGCGGTGGCGGGGCTCTGTCGGGGCGGCGGAGGAGACGGCGGGAAGCGCTCGGTCGGGCTCGGAAACATTAGGATTGCTGATTTCCCTGCTGTCGTCTTCCGCATCTTTAGGATCCTGTGCAATGCTGGCAGTATAGTTCTGTTTCTGTACAGCAAAAGAGTTCAATTTTTCAGTTATTTATTAATTTATGTTGCCCAAAGCCAAGTATAAAGCAGCACTACACAGCTGCTTCAAATATACTAATTTGAAAACGTGGAACCAAACTTCTTTAGAAAACTGAACAGATACTAGTTGTTTGTGTGGCTTGGAGCGTTTTCTGAATTATGAAGACAACGCCTCATAAATTTTTACATTGCCTCGATAAATTTGCACACACAATGTACCATCGACAAATGAAAATTTCCAAAGTTTTCAATTCACCAGCACCAAAAGTTTACCAGCTTAACATACATCTGATGCCTCCAAAGTTTGACAGCTACATCACCTACTCACTATTAGAACAATTCAAAATTACAACAAGGATACAAATTTGGCACTTGTGTGGACCAACACAGGCGACCATAGACGTTCCCCAGTTCAGCTCCTGGCTCCAGCATCCAAGACAGTGTCTATCGACCAACCCTCCAAAATTTCCAGTATGGACTGGAGCAAAAAACAAAGAAATAGTTGAGCTCATTGAGAAGTCCAGCGCTGATCTATGGCCAGTTTGTGAAGGAAGTCATAGCAGTCCAGCCGACATAATATATTTTTTTTTTTTTTTTTTTTGAAACGGAGGCAAAAGCTTTGCCTCATCTATTAATTAAGAAGAAGTTGCTCGGTTTTTAGGAGAAAACCGAGCGAAAACCTAAAACAACAGAACATCCACAAGAGAACAACATCAAACGAAAGCAACCTCTAAACCAACTAGAATCGGCACCCAAGAGCACAACGTCGCAAAGAAAACCCACTAAAAGGACATGACAACCAAAAAGATTCCAGCAACTAATCATCCGGCTCTCTTCCTTCTTATGCTCCTGATAGATACTTTCCTGAGAGACTTCTCCACCCTCCTGATCATATCCTCCGAGGCCTTTCCCGCCAAGACGCAGTCAATGTCCTTGCCATATCCAGGGCTAGCCGCCTCCAAACTAGCGAGCAAGCCGCAAAGCTCTTTCGCAAAAAGAGCCTCAGAACTAGGCGCCAACACTGCTTCATAGTCCAAAGAGGCGAGGGATTGGCAAGCCTCCAACTGTGGTGGCGAGGGTATCATGGCCACCTCCAAGGTCTCCACAGAGCATACCACCAGCGGAAGCACCGCAGGAGAATCACCACGCAACTCATGTCGCTCTGGCGTGATCTGCAACACCGGAGCCAAGGTCTCGTCTATGTTCTCGCTCTCCGGGGCAGCCAACACAACAGGTTGCAGCGACTGGCCGGGGCTGCCACGAGGAGAGAAACAGCTGTAGAGATATTCTTCCTCAACCACAGATGACTTCTCCTCAGCGGAGCCAAGTGCAAGTGAAACCTGCACGGTGGCGAGCTCATGTCCACCTGAAGAACATGCCTCCGTCGGCTCCAAAGAATCACCAACATGTGCCAACAACAACTTGAGACTTGCCACCTCCTCGCGGAGGGGGCGAGTCGCCTCCTCGACGCGCGTAGCAACCAACTGGGTGAGCTCCATGCGCAGCAAGGAAAGCTGGCACTGAAAGCTGGAGTCCAAACTGGAAAGCCGACATAATATATACAGACACACAGAAAATTCAGTGGTGCACCAAGTCGGCTGAGTTACAAAGCAAATGAACAATGTGACCCTTACAAGTTACGATGTGATGTCTCAGCCCCTGTGTAGTACAACCTTCGTTGTAGTGTTGAAAATGTACTGTCTCAACTACCAACTCTCTGTAGTATCTCAGTTCAGTTCATCATTGCTATATTGGACAAAAGAGCTAATAAACGCTATGTTAAACTAGTCTGATATAAAATTTATTTGCCGATATGCTTAATTCTACGGAGACAAGGGAGTTGTGCTTTGTAATTGGCAAGTTAGTGCACTATGGTACCATAGATTGCAAGTTTGTGTATGAAATTGCACATACAAGACAAGTTAGTGTACCACATTCAAGCATTGTATGCTATCAGAAAAATCTGAGAAAATATGTCAACGATCACACTAGTTAAAGCTAGTCATTTTATCCCTGCTGATCTTCTTATAACCAGGCTACCAATCATCCAAATCCAGTAGAATATGCTCATAGTATTTAGCAAATTTACTAAATTCAAATCAACTAAATCGGAAATAACTGAATACTATGCTGGCGTGCAACCCCTGAATGCAAGTGTTTACTTTAATCCTCCTCTTCCTGTGCAGATAGAGGCTATAATGAATGACTTCATTCAGTTGGAACCCCATTCCAATTTATTTGAAGCAGACACTATGATGGAAGGTTATCATTTTATCTTGCTGGACTATCTGGCTCTATTTGGGAGAAGTCGCCATTCCTAATACAGCATGTTTTGGAGATATTATGCATTTGATTACAGTTTTTAGTGTAAAAGAAGTACATTTGCATGAAGTTGTATACCTATGGTCTCTAACAATTGGTATCGTCTATATAGGTACCCTTGCTGGGTTCACATTTGATTCAGATGGAGAGGGTGACAGGCTTCATGAACTTCATGCTTCTCAAATGATCAGAACAATGAGAATTAAGATCAACCTAAAGTGAAAACCAAAAGAAAAGCAGCCGAGCATGGGGAACTAAGGAAATCCATGACATGAAGTTGAGCTCAGGAAGTAACCAGGGCAGGTTTCTCCACCGCGTCAACATCAGGCTAGTTCGCCGTGGTAAGGTCGACTGCCCCCAATATGGAGATTAAGATGTCATCCGTCAGCGCGCTGAGCCTATCTTCTTCCTTTAATTTCTGCAGCAATAATACATCCTCCATGAATACAGTTAAGTCAGCATGTTAAGATCGAAGCCAAAGTATTAGCTGTGTCATCTCTCAAAAGAACATTGTGTTGCTATTGTTCTGATATGTAAGATCATTTGTTCGTCGGAGCTTACCGACGGCGACAGACGCGATCGAAGGAGGCGACGTGGACGAGGAGGCAGAAACTCGTCCGCCATGATCTTGGGCAGCGCTCGTCAGGTAAGAGTTGGATGCTCCCGGCGATCCCAGCGACACTCCGGCTGATTCCCGCGACGGAGGGGACGGTTCCGTGACTCTCCCGGCGATCCCCGTGACGGAGGGGAAGAGGCTGCGATGGAGATGACGGGGATGTGACTCTGCAGGCGATCGGGGCGGCGGCGGCTCGCGGTTGCGTCCGAGCAGAAAGGGCTGCGACGGAGAGGACGGGCCGTGAGTCTCCAGTGATCCCCGCGACGGGGAAGGGGCGGCTGCGGCCGCCGCGGCAGCGGGCTCTCGTGGGAAGAATACCACAAAAGTACAAAGAGTCTATTCTGATTTGATTCTCCAATTCTGATTTGATTTGATGAGTTAGTTTAAAACGTCCGTTAAGAATTGTTGTAGCATGATAGAAGTTGCAGAATTCTTTTTACTGATTTAATCAATGGTCACGAAAAATTAGATTGGACGGAACCGTGATTCAATTAGACGGAACCTAAGTTCCGTGCCAATCACCAGTTTCAAAAGGTTTAGCACTAACTATCCTTTCCCATTCCTACTTGTTTAGTTCATCTATCTTCGATGCGAATAACTAGCTAATACGATATCAGTTGCCTCCACGGAATCAGTTACGTAGCACTTTCCTCAGTTCTCACTTTTGTTTTGAAAGCTAGCTAGAGAATATTTTCAAAAATAGTTCAGTAGGTCTTGCTAGGATTTAATTAATCATGTAATTAGTTAGATAAATCTCTACTTGTAACCACATGTGGGAAACCCCACGATGTAGGAACCGACATATCGTTCCTGGAGCGTCGCTTCCAGGAACCGCCTTCCGAACTGTAGCCCCGTTTGGAGGCATCTCTTCCCCCTGTATATAAGTGTTCAATCATCAATGAAAAGATTAGTTGATTCAATCATTTGTTCTATCGATTTCTACTCTCAACACGTTATCTTACTTTAGGCTAAAAAGCATGATGAGCTACTCGCTAAGAATGGCTCTCAGCGCTCGGTTGGTTCTCAACCTCTACCTGAAGTTCATATGAATGTCGCGAACGGACGAAAGTTTGATGATGGCTTCAAAGGAAAGTCAGACCGTGGGAAAGGCACCACAAAGTCCAAATTTGACAAACCTAAGCTTTCCGACAAGTGTGGATGCTACACGCACCCCACTGACAAGTGCAAGACCCCAAAGCATCTGGCCATTTCGTACCAGCAATCCCATGGACGCAACGCACCTCGAGGGAAAAGGTTTGAAGCCAACTTCAACCTTCATCCAGATGGCACCGATGGAGCTGGTTGTTTGCAAGACGTTCCCTCGGGACCTAGCTACGTCGTTACTCTCCTTCCGTCAGAGGACCCTACAGAAACGGAGGACATGATGGTTGAGTACGCCTCAACCGACGTGTTTGGAGACTTCGACTAGTCCTGCTACCTCCTTAGTGATTGATATATTCATGTCCATTTGTGATGTTGTAATAGAACAAAAGTATTATTGTCATTTATATTGTATCAGCACTTTGATATAATAAGATTGTAATATATGTATTTAAATAAATGATTCTTATTGAAAATTCTTTATTTTTATATATAGTTCTCTACGGGGATAATTCGATGGAAGAGGAATTATGCCTCGTGGACAGTGCTACCTCAAACTCCATACTGAGGGAGTTGAAATTTTTCCAAACTCTGAAAATGATGAATAATGGTGATATTTTGACTATCGCTGGACGCGATACGGTAATTGTTGGCACTGAACGTGCCATATTTACCCTCCCAGGTGATACACAAGTGACAATTGAGGATGCATTATTGTATCCGGATTCTTCACGTACCCTAATCAGTTATCGAGATATCCGTAAGAATGGTTTTCACACTGAAACCCATGAAGACAACAAAGAGGAGTATTTACTCTTCACAAAAGATTACGGATATGTCAAGCAAGTACTTAAAAAATTTCTTTCTCTATCATCCAGACTGTACTATACGTACATTAAGCCCGTAGAACATGTTGCTTACAAGGTATTTTCCAGAATGTTAATGCATTCCAAACCTGGCATGATCGCCTAGGCCATCCTGGTATCGGGATGATGAGGAAGATTACTAGCAATTCCATTGGTCATAATTTGCTTGAGTCCAAATTTCCTCAGTCATCAGATTTGTGTGCACATCATGTGCCCCATGAAAGCTTATTCTGAGGCCTTCGCACCTCAAGATACAAACAGAACCACTTCAATTTCTTGAACGAATTCAAAGAGACATTTATGGTCCCATCCAACCATTGTCTGGACCGTTTAGGTATTTCATGGTTCTAATTGATGCATCTACACGATGGTCACATGTGTGCCTTCTTTCCACACGGAATCATGCATTTGCCAAAATAATGAGGGAAGTAATTGAGTTACATGCCCATTATCCAGAAAGTCGAATTAAATCAATTCGCATGGACAATGCTGTAGAATTCTCCTCACGTGCTTTCAATGACTATTGCATGGCCCTGGGGATTGAATTTCAGCACTCTGTTCCATACGTCCACAGTCAAAATGGTTTGGCTGAATCCCTTATTAAGAGGATCAAACTCATTACAAGACCTTTATTGATGAATTCCAGCTTGCGAACGTCTTATTGGGGTCATGCAGTTTCACACGTTGCTGACTTAATACAATTGCGACCTACTGCATATCACAGTACTTCTCTGCAATTGGTACGTGGAAATCCACCTAGCATTCCCATCTGCGTAAGTTTGGATGTGCTACATACATCCCGATCTCACCACCTCAGCGGACATCCATGGGCCCATACAGAAAACTGGGGATCTATGGGGGGTACAAATCGCCGTTGATTATTAAGTACCTGGAACCTCTTACTGGGGACCTATTCACAGCCCGTCACGCTGATTGTATATTTGACGAGGAACATTTCCCGGCATTAGGGGGAGATTTCAAGTACCAGAAAGAATGCCCGGAAATTGATTGGAATGCTCTTGCCATTTCAGCCTCCGATCCACGTACCCAAGTGACCGAACTCCAAGTTTGGAAAATCATAAATTTGCAACATCTTGCAAATAATGTGCAAGATTCATTTACTGATCTAAAAGGTGTTAGAAAATCCTGGAAACCGGCCAGAAATGCGCCCGAAAGAGTGGAGGTACCAATAAAAACCACTCAACTCCCTGATCCCAAAAAGAGGGGGAGTACTACGGCCTCTGACACGGAACCTGCTTCTCACAAGCAACAAAGGAGAGAGAGAGAGAGAGAGAGAGAGAGAGAGAGAGAGGAGAAAATCCTCCAAATCAGTAAATGCAAGTCAACTCAACGTTGACAAACACCTTATGGGTAGTATACACCTAGTGGAAGGGCAACCACCACAACCTAGCTCCAGCTCGCACACACTGGCTGGGACATCGGAACACCTAGACTCACGCGTATTGGGAAATCACAAAGATTTATCAACGGTGCACGAAATATCCATCAACTATATCGATTCCGGAGAATCATTCAACCGTAAGTCTACGATTGTCGACACTTATTTTTCTGCTACAATTGCAAATACCCTTCTTAATGATCATGATCCAAGCACTATCGTTGAGTGTGAAAAACGCTCCGACTGGCCTCAATGGAAGGATGCAATACAAGCAGAATTAACCTCGCTTAATACAAGGAAGGTATTCACAGAAGCAATACCTACACCTCCCAATGTTTTCCCCGTGGGATTCAAATGGGTTTTCCTCCGCAAACGGAATGAGAACAATGAGGTGGTGAGATAAAAAAGAAAGGCTCGTAGCACAGGGTTTCGTGCAGAGACCCGACATTGATTTCAGTGAGACATATTCCCCAGTTATGAGTGGTATCACTTTCCGATATCTAATATCTTTGGTAGTACAAAATCGTCTATCTATGCAGTTGATGGATGTCGTGACCGCATATCTTTACGGGTCACTAGATTTGGATATTTACATGAAGGTTCCAGACGGAATCTCTGTCCCGGATGCAAGCGCAAAACGCAACATGTACTGTGTAAAACTGAACAAGACTTTATTCGGCTTGAAACAGTCGGGACAGATGTGGTACAACCGACTTAGTGAGTTCCTTCTTCGTAAGGGTTACTCCAACAGTGAGGACTGCCCATGTGTCTTCATCAAGAAGTCCTCTTCAGGATTTTGCATCATTTCAGTGTACGTCGATGATCTCAACATCATTGGCAACACACAAGATATTGATGAAACACGCAATCATCTAAAGATAGAATTTGAGCTGAAGGATTTGGGTCAAACCAAATTTTGCTTGGGTCTCCAACTCGAGAACCTTCCTCAGGAATAATGGTACACCAAGCTGCCATCCAGAAAATATTGAAGAAATTTCATATGGACAAATCCTATCCATTTAAAACTCCCATGGTGGTTCGTTCTCTAGACGTAGAGAAAGATCCGTTCAGGCCAAGGGATGATGGAGAAGAGATGTTGGGACCCGAGGTCCCATATCTTAGTGCCATTGGAGCGCTGATGTATCTTGCAAATTGTATGAGACCTGACCTCGCATTTGGAGTGAATCTACTTGCTAGACGCATCGCACCTCCCACCAAACGCCATTGGGCGGGAGTCAAGAATGTCTTTCGATATCTCCAAGGCGCAAAGGATCTTGGCCTATTCTTTCAATTCCAGATTAACCTGGACTCTAGTATGATTGGATAATGGCTATCTATCTGATCTCCATAACGCTAGATCGCAGTCTGGCTTTGTGTTCTTACATGGTGGAACAACCATATCATGGAAGTCTTAAAAACAGACTCTGGTTGCAACGTCCACAAATTATTCTAAAATAATCGCATTATATGAGGCATCACGCGAATGTGTGTGGCTTCGCAAGATGATAAAACCGCATACAAAAATCATGTGGAATTGGTTCTATCGAATCACCTACCATTTTCTACGAAGATAACGCAGCTTGTGTTGCACAGATGCAAACAGGATACATCAAGAGCAATATCACCAATCATAATTCCCCTAAGTTGTTTTATCCCCATGAACTCCATAAGAGTGGGGAAATCAACATCTTGCAAGTCAAATCATGTGACAATTTCGCTGCTCTATTTACGAAGTCTCTACCAACTTCAACATTTCAGAAATATATCCATGGAATTGGTATGCGACGGCTTCGAGATTTGCAAAAATCAGGGGGAGTATCTTCCTGAACTTGTCATGTTCAAAGCATCATATTATACTTTTTTTCCCTTACTGAGTTTACTTTAGAGGTTCTCATCAAGGTTTTTAATGAGTTAAAATCAACATAAGATCATATGTCATACTATCCCTTTTACCCATCGGGGTTTTTAGGAAAGTATTCACGACATATTTATTGACCTCTATATTCTATGGATATACTTCATATTAAGTTAACAGAGGCAATAACCATAATATGTTGTACCATTTTCTCCTTATTTTCTCACTGGGTTTGAAGGAGTTTTAACAACATATCCTATACTATTCCTCATTTTCCCCACAGGGTTTTTGGAGGACTCCTCACATTTTTTCCCAATGGGTTTTTGGAGGAGACTATTTCAAGATGATGAGCACTTGCAAGGACAAGCATAGATTAGGGGGAGTGTTAGGATTTAATTTAGAGAGTGGATTTGGTGACCGTGTGTATACGTGAGCACGCCCTAGCTGCCGTTGGATCAACGTTGAGATTCTTACTCTGCACTCACGGTGACCACACGGCGTGCATCTACTTTTTCTGCTGGTGTGACTCGACTAAGCAGGGGGTTGCTTTCAGATTCTTACTCTGCACTTACTAGTCGACAACAGCAGCAACCATGTTGGATTCTGCATGGCAACTGGCGCATGCGTTACCGCTAATTAACTAGGCACTCTACTTTGCGTTCATTAACACTAATTAAGCGATTAACCCTAATATTTGGCTGGTTCTTGCCCACGTACGGACAGGATCCGGAAGAAGAACCGCCGCCATGGACGCCGTAGTGCGAGCTGCCGCCGTTGGCGCCGTACGGCGAGCCGCCGCCGTGGGTGCCGTACTGCGAGCCCCCTACCGGAAGGAGAGCCCCCGCCAGTCGACGGGTTCGGTGCTGTTCCTCGAGAAGGATGAAGGAACGGAGCTTGACAAAGCTAGGCAAGCGGCCGCGCGTCATGTACGGGATGGCATGCTGAAGGCGAGTATAGAAGAAAGGAGATGTGCAACACTGACTGTATTCATTCAGAGTACAACAGCTGAACTAACTCGCACAAAAATAGCCTGATGACTAGGTCCTAGCTAACGTTAACTGCACCACTAGGAGCACTAACTCTGTACTACGTTCGCTAAACAACGCCTCCCGCGTCCCACCTGGAACACGGTGACCAGTACACGAATTAACGCTTTGTTTTTCTGCATCGACGGAGCGCGCAGAGAAGCCGTGCGGGAGCCGGCAGAGAGCACAACAGGCGGGCGCGCGGTGCGCTGCCGGCCGGGGCGGCGCGGGGAGCCGGCCGGAGGGCGGCGGCGGCCGCGCCAGGAACTCGCGCCAGCAACTCATCTTGAAGTTGGCCACGAAGGCGAGGAGGTAGAGGTTCCAGAGCAGGTTGCCGGCGTTGCGGCGGCCGAGGCCGAGGCCGCGCGCGAACTCGCCTAGCCTGTAGTACTGGCGCTGCGTGACGTACGCGGACGCGACGGCACGGATGGCTTTGGCGGAGATGAGGAGGCTGGTCTTCCTGAGCCGGCCGACCGCCGCCTCCATCTCCCAGACGGTGCCGGCGGCCGCGTAGTGGCGCACGAAGGCGTTGCCCGTGGCGGAGTTGACGCGGAGCCCCGCGCGGGACAACTCTTTGAGCGCGTCCTCCATGAGGGACAGCTCGCCGGCGGCGCAGAGGCAGGAGACGGCGAGCGGGTAGAGGTCCTGCGCCTGGGCGGGGTCCCGCGCCGAGAGCTCCCGCACAGCGAGGAGGACCTCGTCGTAGCGGCCGAGGCGCGCGTACGCCGGGAGGAGGCGGGGCGCCGCGGCGGCGAGGCACGGCGCGGCCGAGCTGAGCAGGACTGCGCCCAGATGGACTGCTACACCAATCTTATCTATATTCACTTTTCACGGTTGGGGAAGGAATAGATGGGATGCGTATGAGGACACGGTCGAAGGAATCATGTGAAAAACAACTTTTCGGTAGCACGTCACCTCACGGGGGAAATAAACGCTGTTAGACACATGTCGACTTCTGAGCGCGTGCTCACGTATACACCTGGTCACCAGGCTTCATCCGATTTAATTAATCATGTAATTAGTTAGATAAATCTCTACTTGTAACGACACATGGGAAACCCCCACGATGTAGGAACCGACATGTCGTTCCTGGAGCGTCGCCTCCAGTAACCTCCTTCCGAACCGTCGCCCCGTTTGGAGGCATCTCTTCCCCCTGTATGTAAGTGTTCAATCATCAATGAAAAGATTAGTTGATTCAATCATTTGTTCAGTCTCTTGTTCTATCGCTCTCAATAGGTCTAATGAGATTTGGTTATTGAAGGGGGCTGAATTTTGTGGTACATTTGCCACAACACACTGCATGACCCAAAATGGTAAGTGTCGAGGGTGCTCCTCGGCAATGTCCTCCGATAGGGACTTAGGGTTGATGGAATCCTGCGAGCTGATACGAGACATCGGTTGAAAGAACATCTCTCATATTATGTTTTGAGTGTTTGATGTCAATGTATGTGATACACTAATGTTTGTTTAAGTGGTACAGGGATTACATAGATATTTATTCATGTGTGTTGGATTTGATCGTCTGTCAAAAGTAATCGAAAAAGTTGGCCAGGCCGGATAATCCGGGTCGGATATTGTTGAAATATCCGGCCCCCTGATTTTGGCTAAGTCTCATGAGGAAAAGCAGCGCAGTATGGGGCCGGATTTTTGCCCGGATATTGTCCCGGTATTGTACCAGGGCCGGAATATCCAGGCCGGATATTTTGGAAATATCCGGCCCCCTCGATTTTGGCTAAGGACCTGAAGATTTGCTTCTCTGGTTAGGGGCCGAACATTTGGCCGGATAAAGTCACAGTTTTGTCCCGAAGGCCGGATTTTCCGGGGGGGGGGGGGATTATCCGGCCCTTACTTAGGCCGGAATATCCGGCCCCGGAAGCTGCAACGGCTCAATTTTGAGGGGAGGTATAAATACCCCCTTCTTCTACCTTGGTTGCTTGCTCAATCATTACACAAGAAATCTGCCAAACCACCTCCATTAGAGCCACCTCAAGAAACTCAAGATTTGCAAGATCTCCTTCCTCCCCCAACCAAAGCTCTTGATCTTTGGAGATTCGAAGGAGAAGACACCGATCTACATCCTCACCGAAGCGTTCTTCATTTCCCCCTCACTTGTTTGAGGGATCTCATGCTAGTGTTCCTATTTGGTTCCCTAGTTGATTTGTGTTGATGTGTTGTTGTTGATTGTTGTATTGTTACAGATTTGGGAGCCTCCAATTCAGTTGTGGATGTGTGCCCCAAGAACCTTGTAAATGCCCGGTTTCCGCCTCGAGGAAATCCCTTAGTGGAAGTGGGCTAGGCCTTCGTGGCGTTGCTCACAGGAGATCTGAGTGAAGCCTTCGTGGCTGTTGGTTTGGCTTGCGTAGCAACCACACTCCTCCAAACGTAGACGTACCTTCTTGCAAAGGAAGGGAACTACGGGAATCATCTCCGTGTCAACGCGTGCTACACTCTCGGTTACCTCTATCCCACTCTATCTCCTATATTGCGTAGCTATATCTTGCTTAGTTGATAACTTTGTCATATAGGTAAATTCACTTAGTTGCATATCTAGAGAATTTACCTTTGTGTCAAACCTAAATTGAAAAAGAACTAAAAATTGGTTAGCACCTATTCACCCCCCTCTAGGTGCGGCATACGATCCTTTCAATTGGTATCAGAGCCTCGGCTCTTATTTCGGGCTTAACCGCCTAAGAGTATGCCGGACGAGACGCCTTTGGAAGAGTCCGATAAGTTGGTCATCATGGAGGAAATCAATTCGTTGAGATCCTCCATGGACGCTCAAATGGAAAGCATGAGAAAATTGATTTCCGAGCTTTTGACTCCGGTCCCTCCTAAGGCTCCCGTCTTAGAGGTAAAGGACACGGGTGTGTTAGAAGAGGGAGGTGCTTCGGCACTACCCTCCTCTACCAAACCCGTGGAAGGTGATAACTTAAACACTATCAAATCTCCCATTGCATCTCCTAGTGGAACTAGTGGAGGTGAGAGCTACAATCGAGTAGCTCCACCTTTTCAATCTCCCGATATACCGGTTCCACATCCCCATTTGAACATTCGAGGCGACCCACCTAAGTTTTCCGTTGAGAATTTCGATACTTGGCAATTTGAGTTTCGCTCTCATGTTTGCAGTGCCTCCAATGAACTTTGGAGAATCATCTTGGAAGGCTTCAAGCCCTACAACCCCGACAAGTTGACTAGAAGAGAAGCTGTTGATAGTCAACTCAACAAAACCGCCTTGCACATGATTCAAACTAGCGTGGGGACACAAGAGCTTCCTCGTGTTCGGAACTACACCACCGCCAAGGAAGCTTGGGATGGTTTGGCCGCTAGTTGCATGGGAAGTGAGAGCACGAGAAGGAACAAGTATAATGCTCTTCGGAATCAAGCCGAAGGATTCATCAGGCTACCGGATGAAGATCATCAAGTCATGTATGGAAGACTCCTCATCGTTGCCGATGCCTTCCGGCTTAGTGGTGCCACCCACATCAATGACTCTTGGATCAAGGAGAAGTACATTGAATGCATGATGCCTTTTGTACCCATTGATGTCAAGACCCTTGTTGGGAGAGAATGCTATTCTTCTCTCTCATCTCAAGATGCCGTGCACGAGATGCAAGCCCTCAAGGTGCTCGAGCAAAACTCTCATGATTCTCGCAATCGTGCCATTGGTATGGCAAAAGGGAACAACCTTGCCTTGGTGGTCAACCCCGTTGAAGAAGTGTACCCTCAAGAACAATATAGGGCATCTTGGAGTATGTCCTATCCGGAAGATTTGGAATGCCACTATCATTATCACATGGCCTTCCATGCAAAGTCATTTTGGGTTGATCCCTCCAAGGCCAAGGAAGACAACATCAAGAGAAACCACAAGAGTGGATTCACTAGCTTTGGTCCAAAGACAAGATCATGCTACAATTGTGATGACAAGCGCCACTTCATTGCCGAATGCCCCTATGAGAATAGAGAGCTTCATAATGGAAGGCTCATTCCCAAGGACAAGAGCAAAGAATCAAAGGGCAAATATTCAAAAGCCCCCAACAAGAAGTTCTACAACAACAAGACCAAGAAGGGCAAGAGCCCCCAAGAGTTGTGCTAGTGACTAGGGAAGAATATTCTTCCGATGAAGTTGAAAGCTCTAGTGATGATGAAGGAGAAAGATCAAAGGAAGTGGCCGCCATTGTCACCACCAACATTCCCTCTTCATCTCTCTTTGAATCCCCCAATGAGAATCCTCATATCAAGAATGCACATTGCTTCATGGCAACGTCCTCCTTGGACACATCTATTGTGCTATCAACTCAAGAAGAATATTCCTCCGGAGATGATGATGTTGATGATGAAGAAGATGCAACCTCTAATGGATTGGTAGCTCTTGCCTCCCTCTCCACTAACTCTTCATCACCAAGTGTATCCCCCAATGAGATCATTCATGTGGAGGAAGAAAGTTGTCTCATGGCCAAATCCTCCGAGGTATCATCTCCTAGCCCCTCTATGCCTAACATATCAAGTGATCTAGGGGTTGATGATGCTAGTCTAAAAGTGAAACAAGAAATGCTAGAATTTGATGAATTCATGTTTAACCTACAAGGTATCAACAAAAAGCATGTTTCAAATCTCATGGCTCGTTTAGCTCAACAAAATGATATGCTTGAGAAAAAGGGTCAAATAGAGAGAGAAGACTCTCTTGAAATCCATGCTCTTAAAAATGCCCTTGAGGAAAGTCAAGAAACTATAGCTTCTCTTGAGGAGAGGCTAGAAAATCTTGAAGAGCCTCAAGATGAAATTAACAAGCTCACTAAAGCTAGAGATCATGCTAGGGCTAAGACTAAAGGGATTTCTATTTTTGTGCCCCTGCTTCGTTAGTTGTACTCAGTTTTCCCCAGCTCGTTAGTTTTTCCTCAGTTTTCCCCTCCCTCTAGTTTGAAACCCATCGAAGACGCGGGTTGCCGTCAGGTCGAGGCCTTACCGTTACCGTGAGGTCAGTTCCTCGCTGACCGTCTCGTGCTGACGGTGGATCCATCTACCGCTGACGCGTGGGCCATTTTATTTCCTGATTGTATACGCGGTGCTGCCAATGACAAATGGGGCCGCTCTATGGGCTGCCACAGCCAATGACCAGTGGGTCGTCTATTTATTTATAGAAAATTATATATTGCCGCTCTGTGGGGCCTCCGCAGTCAATGACCGCTGTGGTCGTCTATTTTATTTAGAGAATATAATATAGAGCCGCTCTGTAGGGGCCGCCTCAGCCCATGGCAGGTGACTATTTTCGCAGCTTAATCTAAAGTGACTCTTATGCTAAACATTGTGCATCCCGGCGTTGACCTAGCAGTGGCGGCGAGCATAGCCGTTCTGACCATGCCGATATCGGCATCGGCATCGGCATCGTTTGGAGGATGTGGTGCTCGAATAATAGTGGAAATGCGATATTATTTTTTACATGCATAATATATAGAAAATAGCTAGATCTCTAAATCGATGCATATGAAGCTACATATATATTCTTGGTCATGATCCCCCTAAAGGGGATGGATGCATGGCTTCACGTCGTCGTCGCTTTCATCATCAGTACGAGTAGTAGTACCTCCTGCACATTGTTCCGTCGAACACCTTCACTGTGAGCACATCATCGCCTTCATATTTGAAGTGTACGAACCAGCCGAAATCCACACCGTGCGCGATGGCGAATTTCTCCCAGCCCTTGTCGAGGTACATCCGGCCTTGTCCGTCAAATAGGACCTCCACGGTCCAGAGACGAGGACCGCAGTCAGCTGCTCGCAGATACACCTTAGCTGGCTCCTTGCCGTCAAGATAGTCCGCAAATTTTTTTGGGAGTTCCTGCAAAGAGATCGAGCGCCGATCGTTTGAAATTAGGGAACCCTTGAAATTAAAGGTTTTTTAGAACATGCCCATAATTAATCACATGCATCATATATGTGGGAACGCGTACGTACCTTCTTGACCAAAGGGTCTTCATAGACGACGATGAAGAACTCCTCTATGATCAGTGGCGGTGTTGACGGTGGTGGTGGCAATGATGATGATCCACTTCCCCTTCCCCTTCCCCTTCCGGTCCGCGTCCGAGACGTGGAAGCCATGGCAATGGATAAAGTGTATGTGAACGAAGAAGAGAGAGGCAGAACCTATTGACACAAGGGATGGCCGTGTGGGTGTTTATAAGGGAGAGATGACCGTTGTAGGGGTTTACACAATAAAATAAGGAGGAGATGACCGTTGTGGGGGTTTATACACAATAAATTAAGGAGGAGACGACCGTTGTGGGGGTATATATCTCAACAAAAAAAGTAATGCGGACTATGTTGACTAGTTTATCATTTTACCGTGAAAAGTAATGTCTAAAAGAAAAGTAATGGCTACAAGAAATCGGTGATGGTTTATCGTTTTTTGCGTGAAAAGTAATGGGTACAAGAAATGGGTGATGGTGTATCATTTTGCGTGAAAAGTAATGGCTACAACAAAATCGGTGATGGTTTATCGTTTTTTGCGTGGAAAGTAATGGGTACAAGAAATGGGTGATGGTGTATCATATTTTTGCGTGATAAGTAATGGCTACAACAAAATCGGTGATGGTTTATCGTTTTTTGCGTTGAAAGTAATGGCTACAAGAAATGGGTGATGGTGTATCATTTTTTGCGTGAAAAGTAATGGCTACAACAAAATCGGTGATGGTTATCATTTTTTGCGTGAAAAGTAATGGCTACAAGAAATGGGTGATGGTGTATCTTTTTGCGTGAAAAGTAATGGCTACAACAAAATCGGTGATGGTTATCATTTTTTGCGTGAAAAGTAATGGCTACAAGAAATGGGTGATGGTGTATCATTTTTTGCGTGAAAAGTAATGGCTACAACAAATCGGTGATGGTTTATCATTTTTGCGTGAAAAGTAATGCCTAAAAAGAGTTTATAATTTAGCTCGTGAAAAATAATGCAGAAAACCAAACTTTAGCGTACTAGGTAACCGCCCTTTCGCATACATAGAGTGTGGAAGCTAACCGACGACAGAGAGAGAGAGGGTGGTGGCCCCGACAGAGAGAGAGATAGGGGTTATCCTGCCCGTTAGATCATACGATCAACGGTCGGCGGGAAAGATCCGCGTGACATGGGCTAGACCAATCAGGGCAATGTTGGGCGTCTGTGAGAGTTTGTGAAGGGAGAGGGCAAACTGAGTAGTATCAAGAAACCAAGGGCAAGTGAGTAGTAAACAGACTAAGGGATTCAAATATGAGATTTAAAAAATGGAAAATGTGTGTTTTTTACAATGAAACCCATCTTGGCCTACCTCAAACTATTTGCAATACCAATATACATCAGTGTGAGAATTGTGGCCTCATTTAGACAAAGTATGTTTTGGGGAAAGCTGTTTTGGGTAGGGCTTATTATGGAAAACCATGCACCTTCATAGCTACTAGGTGATTTGAGAAGTGGCAATTTGTGGTGAAACTTGATTTATCTATGATTTATCTATGATTTGAGAAGTGGCAATTTGTGGTAAAGACTCCATGAGTAAGTGCCACTTTTTCGGATTTTTTTGCACATTAAATAACTCATTTAACTAGTTAATCCCATTTGTTGACTCTCTGTTGACCAGCCACTTGAGGGTAAAACTGAGTATATTGCACTAGCCAGTATTAGCACTCAAGGAGAAAACTGAGCACACAAAAAATGCTAGTATATGACTCGAGGGTATACCTGAGTATATCTAAATTTAGGGTTAGACTCGAGGACGCGTGTTGCGGTGCAGAAGTGGAAGACGTGTCATTGTTGACGCGTGTCGCGGTGCGACGTGCAAATAGTGGACGCGTAGGACGCGGGTCGCATTTAGGACGCGTAAGCCCCTCCCTCCCTCTGCACACAGTCGTCTCATTCTCGCTCACGCACGAAACCACCCCTCTCACGTCCCATCAACTTCTCCAAATCGAAAAAACCCCAACCGCCGTACGCACGCTACCCTGCCGGCGATGGAGAAGAAGAATGCGCCGGCGGCCGTCGCCTCCGAGCCCGTCGCCTCCGAGCCCGTCGCCCCGCGCCCGTCGCCGCCGAGCCGTCGCCGCCGAGCCCGTCGCCGCCGAGCCGCCGCCGAGCCCGTCGCCGCCGAGCCGTCGCCGCCGAGCGCGTCGCCTCCGAGGGCGGCGCATCCAAGCGCGGCTCCTCCGTGAACTGGGCCTCTCTCTCGGCTGATGGACCACTTCACAAGATCGGCGAATGCTTGCTGGCGAACGAGGAGTACGCCGACACCTACTCTGCCATGAGGCAAGTCTGTAGAAATTGGCGCTCAGGTTTGCCTGAGCCCGACGTGCACCTGGACGAATGGATCATGCTAGACCACGCCCTTCCACACGTCGCTGAGTTCACCTTCCTCCAACTCGGCACATCACGCTACGTCACCATAGATCTATCGGAAGTTCATACAAGGTTCAACTTCCTCCATATCTACCTCTCTATTTTCAATCTTAAACATCTTAGTGCTGAATGTTATCGTGCTTGCCCAGATACTACTTCGTCGGATTTTGCCGTGGCGTCATCGTGCTTGCCCAGAAGAACCCGCCGCACAAGATACGGCTTCTGAACCCACTCACAAAGAAATCGAACACTATGTTTGAGGCGCAGATGCCATCTGTTTTCCTGAAATCAGTCGCTGTGATCAAATCCCCGACTATGGTCTTCGTTACCGCACATTACCCGTCGGAAATTGGTTGGGTCGATGAGAGCACTCCAACTAAGGATATAGATAAAGATTGGGAAAACAGATTTTCGATCAAGAACCATTGTCTGCGTTGCATTACACCGTTCAATGGTGAACTGTATGCACTAGCTGTGGACAATTTAGAGCACGGAAGAATAGTGTGCACCAATGTACAGTTGCAGCAGCGCGCGAGCACTGTCAAGATGGAGACACTAATTTCATTTCCAGAACTTGGACATCAGAAGTTCTACCTCGTGAAGTCGGATGGTGATCTGTGCTTGTGTTGTTGGTCAGCGTGGCTTTGGCGGGCAGACCATTGGTGTACCGTGTGGACACTCAGAGCCGCTCTCTCCATCCGGTCAGTAACATTGGCAGTAATGCCTTCTTCGTGAATTATATCCGGTGTATCTCCGTCGACACCAGAGTGTACCCGACACTTCGACCTGGCTGCATCTACTACACGGATTTGGGTTATATCAGAGAGTACTCTCATGATACAAAGGCCTGGGATGAGTGGGCAGTACGTGTGGATAGAATAGGAAACTATGGTATGAGAAATGAACACAAGCCATACCGTTTGGAGGATGTATTGGCCGCACACTGCAGACGGAAGGAGTTCAATGAATATTTCCTTCGGGTAATGCACGATTGGAGCAACGACGAAATATATGAGGAGGAATGAAGAACAAATTCATTCATCCTAATCTTCTTGTTGTCCATACATTGCGTGCGTCTTGTATATTACAACGTTATTGGCTGCTTTTGGCTGCTGTATGCAGTTTCCCTATGTATTATACTTAGTTTTCTGATTATGCAGTTGTCAATTTATCATATACTAGCTTCTACATTTGCTACTAGATTTGCTGCCATATTGGGCAAAAAACGAGGGCCAAAAGGCATAAATAACCCCAGAGATTTGCTACTAGATTTGCTGCCATATTGAAGAAAGACAGAAATAGAAGCTTCTCTAGATTTGATACTAATTTGGTGAAAAAGACAGAGAGAGAAAGAGGGGAAAAGGTGCTCTTAAAAATGCCAATTTGGGCCGAGAGAGACAAAACCCAGCTCCTGCTCACGTGCAACCAAACGCTTCTCGTCCTGTCCCACGCGGTCCCTTTCTACCAGCCCCACGCGACGCGGCCCCACGCGACGCGGCCCCACACACGCGGCCCCACAGACGACGCGGCGCAACACGCCAGCACAGAACGTCCAAATAAATGGATTCCTTCCGTCCGAGCTCCTTCTGCGGGTTTCGACATAGGTTGGAAAAAGAAAACTAAGGATGGAAAACAAGTACAACTAACGACCCGAGGGCACGAAAATAGAAATCCCAAGACTAAATTGCTTAAAAAGGAAAAGGCCCAATTTGGTGTTGATCATGAGAAACTTGTGAAGGATCTAGATGAACTAGACAAAGCTCACAAAGCTTTGAAGAGTGAATACTCTCTCCTATCCAAGTCAAATGAGCAACTTCAAATTAGGCTTGCTTCATATGATGTGCCTAGTTCCTCTACCCCTTCTTGTGATCATGCAAATATTATTGAGGAAAATGCTAGGTTGAAGGATGAACTTGCTAAGGCCTCCTCTCCCCAAAGTAAACTTTCTTTGGATGATCTTTTGAGTAAGCAAAGATCAAACAATGGGAAGGAGGGCCTAGGTTACAATGCCAAGGCGAAGAAGGCAAACAAGCAAAAGGCCAAGCCCGCACAAGAGAAGAAGAAAGCTATCACCAATGGTGAAGCCCCTAAGGGCAACACCATTAATGATGATAATGCGGGAAATGCTAACCCTCACTATGTTCTATTTAGAGATTATTATGGTGATGTGTATGCTAAATATGTTGGCCCATATGATGGTTATGTTGCTTGGTCTATTTGGGTCCCAAAGACCCTTGTTGCTAACAAAAGAGGACCCATTGAGAAATGGGTACCTAAATCCAAGAATTGATCTCATGTAGGACTATGCCGCCGGAGGTTCAAAATGGGTACTTGATAGTGGATGTACAAGTCATATGACCGGCGGCAAGAACCTCGTCAAGGAGTTGAGGCCCAACATAAACAATATCACCGTCTCCTTTGGCGATAATTCTACATCCGAGGTAATGGGTTTTGGCAAGGTTGTGGTTGCACACAACATAACACTTGTGGATGTCATGCTTGTCAAAACCCTTGGTTACAATTTGCTTTCCGTTTCCGCCCTTGGCAAGATGGGTTTCGCCGTCTTTATTGATAATGATATTGTGGTCCTCTTGTGGAGCAAGACTCTAAAAGTCGCTTTCGTTGGGTATCGCGAACATAACTTGTATGTGGTGGACTTTTCGGGGACCACCACTTCAAGTGCGATGTGCCTATTCGGAAAGGCGGATGTGGGTTGGTTGTGGCATCGCCGCCTAGCCCATGTCAACATGAGAACTTTGCAAAGTCTTCACAAGGGGAACCATATTGTGGGACTAATGGAAAATGTTTCTTTTGCCAAAGATCGTGTTTGTAGGGCTTGTGTTGAAGGCAAAATGCATGACTCTCCGCATCCAAGCAAGACTATCATCTCTTCCAAGAGGATCTTGGAGCTCCTTCATGTGGATCTCTTTGGTCCCGTTACTCATGCAAGTCTTGGTGCGAAGAAACATTGCTTGGTGATTGTTGATGATTACTCAAGATACACTTGGGTCTACTTTCTCAAGACGAAAGATGAGACTCAACAAATATTCATTGACTTTGCTACCGAGGTGCAACGCCAACACAACCTCCTCATTATGGCAATAAGAAGTGACAACGGCTCCGAGTTCAAGAACTATACACTCAATGATTTTCTTAGTGATGAGGGGATTCGTCATCAATATTCCGCTGCTTACACCCCTCAACAAAATGGTGTTGCGGAGAGGAAGAACCGGACTCTTATGGATATGGCAAGATCTATGATGGCGGAGTATAAATCCCGCTATAACTTTTGGGCCGAAGCCATCTCCACCGCTTGCCACTCTTCTAACCGGCTCTATCTCCGCAAGGGCTTGAACAAGACTCCATATGAAATACTCACCGGAACAAGCCTAATATCTCATACTTCAAGGTGTTCGGTTGTAAGTGTTTCTACAAAATCAAAGGAGTTCGTTTGTCTAAATTTGCTCCTAAAGCTTTGGAGGGTATATTTGTTGGTTACGGTGCCGAATCTCACACTTATAGAATCTTTGATATAGCCTCCGGGATTATCATCGAATCTTGTAGTGTGAGGTTCGAAGAAAATGATGGCTCCCAAGTGGGGCAAGTTGATGTATGTGCAGGTGATGAAATACCTCAAGATGCCATAGTAAGAATGGGTGTGGGATTTTTCCGCCCCATTGAGGGACACGGTGTGGCGTCTCGGGAAGAACTATGCTCTACCACGGTGGAGCCCTCATCCTCTCAACATCAACAAACCCCATCTCTTGAAGCTAATGATGCACCAACCCAAGAACAAGAAGAAAACCCTCTCTCTCATGTACAAGATCAAGGACAAGATCAACCAAGAATTCATGATGGCTCCGATGAGTATCCATTTGATATTTGCGCTTCACCAAATATTGTCCAAGATCAAGCACATGAGGATGAGCATTCTCAAGAAATTGAGGAAGCTCAAGTTGAAGGTCAAGACGGGGACCCAAATGATCAAGTTGATCAAGTGACACCTCCAAGGCCTAAAAGAACCAAGGAGGAGATCGAGGCCCGTCGTCTAGCAAGAAGAGATAGGATCCTTGAAATTCGTGGACACACTCATGACAAGGTCCTTGGTGATGTTCGAGCAAAGGTCTCCACAAGAAGGCAATTGGCTAACTTTAGCAATCATCATGCTTATATCTCCGTTGTGGAACCCAAGAAAGTATTTGAAGCCCTTGAAGATTCGGATTGGGTGGAAGCCATGCATGAGGAACTCAACAACTTCAAGCGCAACAAAGTGTGGACCTTAGTAGAGAAGCCAAAGGAGTGCCGCAATGTTATAGGCACTAAGTGGATATTCAAGAACAAGCAAGATGAGTTTGGAAATATTGTGAGGAACAAGGCAAGATTGGTGGCTCAAGGTTTCTCTCAAGTTGAAGGAATTGACTTTGGAGAGACCTATGCTCCCGTGGCTCGTCTTGAGTCCATCCGTATCCTTCTTGCTTATGCATCGCATCATAACTTTAAGTTGCAACAAATGGATGTTAAAAGTGCATTTCTTAATGGTCCTTTGCATGAAGAGGTTTATGTTAAGCAACCCCCGGGGTTTGAGGATCTCAACTTTCCTAACCATGTCTACAAGCTTGATAAAGCACTTTATGGTCTCAAACAAGCTCCTAGAGCTTGGTACGAGCACCTTAAAGAATTGTTGGTAGACCGTGGGTTTGATGTTGGGCTAATCGATCCCACTCTTTTTACTAAGAGGGTTAATGGGGAGCTTTTCGTTTGCCAATTATATGTTGATGATATTATCTTTGGCTCTACTAACAAAGCTTTCAATGATGAATTTTCAAAGCTTATGACCGATAGGTTTGAGATGTCTATGATGGGAGAGATGAAGTTCTTCCTTGGTTTTGAGATCAAGCAATTGAGAGAAGGAACCTTCATCAATCAAGCAAAATATCTCCAAGACATGCTCAAGAGGTTCAAGATGACCGAGTTGAAGGGTGTGGCCACTCCTATGGTTACCAAATGTCATCTTGCACTAGATCCCAATGGTAAAGAGGTGGATCAAAAGGTATATCGCTCCATGATTGGATCCTTGCTTTACCTTTGTGCATCTAGACCGGACATAGTGTTGAGTGTTGGTGTGTGTGCAAGGTATCAAGCTTCTCCTAAGGAGAGCCACATGATGGCTCTCAAAAGAATCTTTAGATATTTGGTTGATACCCCAAGATATGGTATTTGGTACCCCAAAGGCTCAAGCTTTATTCTCAATGGATATACCGATGCGGATTGGGCGGGTGACAAGGATGATAGGAAATCAACTTCCGGGGCTTGCCAATTCCTTGGTAGGTCCTTGGTGTGTTGGTCTTCTAAGAAGCAAAATTGCATATCTCTCTCCACCGCCGAAGCCGAATATGTTGCCGCCGCAAGTGGATGCACTCAATTGTTATGGATGAGGCAAACTTTAAAGGAATACGGTGTCATTTGTGACAAAGTGCCTCTATTATGTGACAATGAAAGTGCTATCAAGATTGCCTATAATCCGGTGCAACATTCAAGAACGAAGCATATTGAGATCCGGAATCATTTCATTAGGGATCATGTTGCCCGTGGTGATATTGAGCTTATCTATGTTCCTACCAAAGATCAACTTGCCGATATATTCACGAAGCCTCTTGATGAAGCAAGGTTCTCTTATTTGAGGAATGAGCTAAATATCATTGATTCAAGGAGTATAGCTTGACCATCTTGCAAACACACCTTTGTCTCAAAACTTTATTTGGTTTAGATGTGGGCATGGAAATAGGGGGAGTGCGGTTTAAACTATTGAGCTATCCCTCCCCCCATAATGCCAACATTAAAAGAAATCATTCTCTTTATATCATATAATGATATGTGAGCTTCAATGATGAGTAGTGGTTTTGGGCCCAAGATATATCTTCGCGGTGCCATGCCATAACACTCATATATGGTGGCCTAGGCCACCACACTCTTCTTTGTGAAGAGTTGGAGTTATTTGGGTCTTATCGCCTTTTATTTGACAACTCCATGTTCTTATGGGAAATCACTCTAGTTTGGCCTTATTTGCTCATATCTTGCAAACTTGAGTGATCATGTACCATTAACAGTTTGAACCCTCTAAACCTAAGCCTACACTCTCCTATAAGCCACTTCCATCTTGCTCATTTGTCATGTTTGGTAAAAACTTGGAGTTTGAGGTTTCTCGGTCGGATGATCTAGGTTGCCCCATCTTATTGGTAAATATGCATCTCATATGTGACGTGATAGTTTATTGCACCGCATATGGGTTCGCAAATATCCAACTAAAGATAGGCAGGATTTACGGTATTCTGGAATTTTCCAGAACACCGGATAATCCGCCCCCTGGCGCCCCGGAATATCCGGCCGGGCCGGATTATCCGCCCTCACTTTGGGCCGGATTATCCGGCCTGGGCGATTTGCGGGAGGATTAAGGGAGGCCGCGGGGTGAACGGTTGGCACACCAATCAGTTCCCCCACGCGCCCCCTTCTCCCTCCTCAAGCCGCCGGAGTTCCTCCTCCTCGCCGGAGACGCTCCGTCCGCCCCCTCTCGGAGTTCTTGGGTGGATCGGGTGCATCTCCTCCCTAGCTACCTTCTCCTCCAAGCGGTTTCCACAATGGATGTGGGTATGATTCACAATCTCTAACCCTAGATGTTGTGTTTTATATGTACTTTTTTCTTGGTGGAATTGGTGTCTAGTTGTTCCAAATCATTTGTAGTGTACTCCTCTTGCATGCTATGAGGCCGATCTAGTCTTAGACAAGCTTTTGATTGGAAAACTGCAAATCTCGCAGGGCCGGATTATCCGCCCCGAGCTGGCCGGATTATCCGGCCCGGCCGGATTATCCGCCCCCAGGGGACACCGGATTATCCGGCCTGGAGCTTCATCGCCGCTGCAGTTTTTGCTTCAATCTATCATGTCTAGATTTGTACCGACTTATAGCATGTTTCTCGAGTATATTACTGTATCTTACATGACTTATGAGCATTACCTTTCCTTTGCTACCCGCCTTTGCTTCTCACAGGTGGTGCTTCTCGGGGTGGTCGGAGACGCTCAAGGCATGATCGATCTAGTGACGAGTTTGCATCCAATGCACCTCGCAAGTCCGTCACTTCAAGGCGGAAGAACAAGGAAGTGAGGGAGAACTACAAGGCCATGGACTCAGTTTCTTATTCCGCTATCCGCATGAAGAACTGGTATGAAGATGTCCCAAGGGATGAAGAGATAGAGGGCAGGAGATACTGGTGCATTGAGCAGGAGTTCATCTACAAGGACGTCTATGAGCCCATGAAGAATCTGAGACCCATGCAAGCTATCGATGTGGACATTCTGGCAAAACGATCACTTTGAAGACGCAATCTGGGTAGCTGGAAGGATGGGCTTGCTTGAGATCATGAAGATTCAATGTGACTATAGCCCAGATTTGGTGAAGCAATTCTTTGCCACTTTGGCAATCAGGAAAGATGAGGAACACACTATGGAATGGATGACTGGCTCCACTCACTGCAGTGCCACTCTGCGCCAATTTGCTGGTTTTCTTGGAGTTCCTGTTGATGGGGGTCGTCGCCTTCATGGACCACAACAGACAGATAAGAATGCTCTTGTGCATCTCTATACCTCAGCGGGAAAAATTGGTCAAGCTAAGGGGCTGCTTCCCATATACAGTCAGTTGCTTCGGTTCTTTCGGGCAACCATTTGCCCAAGTGGTGGTAACAATGATGCTCTCCGGGGAGCCCTTGTGGACCTTATGCACCTCAGCTATAAGTGTGCTCGTGATGTGAATGAAGAACGGGACTACACTCTTGATGTCATGGACTTTATCTTCCATGAGATCCATGATGCCATGGTCTCCCGGACCACCATACCCTATGCACCCTACATTCAGCTTCTCATCAACAACTCTGTGGCTGTGTGTGATGAAGACTTGAGTGGGTATCCTTTGGTGAAGCACAGTGTCAAGAAGGCCTACAAGCTTAAGCCAGTCTCTTCAGCTGTACCTGCTCCTGACACTTTCATGGGTGATGCTCGTTCTAGTGGTTTTGCTCCTGCTCGTCATCCTGATGTCCCGGCTATGAGGAAGCAAGTGAGCCGGCTTAGTTGGTTTCAGCGTCACATCCTTTGCATGAACATTGAGATCCATAAGGAGAACTATGCAGCTAGCCGAGAGCGTTCTGAGATTAAGCATACTCAGGCGGTTATTCTTCACAAGCTCAGTGGTGATCAAGGACCCCCGCCTCAGCCTCCAGCTCACCAGGGTTACAGTGGATGGCACTCTGCACAGGTTCCATGGAGTGATCTTGATGATTGCCTTCAAAGGTCCAACACCTCTCGCCGCTCTCCGGATGCACCTGACACTGATGAGGAAGAAGAGGAAGCGGCATACCAGTCCGATGATGAAGATGCCTCCGAGTGATCCCCATGGGGCGAGTAGCATCGCGCTTGTCCCCTTTTTGGCGTTTCGATGCCAAAGGGGGAGAAGTGTTCTATTAGGAACTATCTCGGGGATTTGCATGGTTTGGGCACAAGCATATGCGTTTACCATTCCTTTATTGCTTGTGTTCCCTCTTATTTGCACTATTTGCTTTGGTTGTGTCCCGTTTAAAACTATGTGCTATGTGGTGTGAGACATTGTTATGGTTTTCGGATTTCTATATGTTGAGATCAAGGATGCTATATTATGTGTGATGCTATATCTCCGTATCTTATATCTACACATGGGTATGATTTCTTGCATCCTATCTCAACTTCATATTTGTATATGTCTCGTGTTAGAGCTCATGATGGATACCTCTAGTGTTGAGGCACCTCAATCCTATGTGTTGTGTATTTGTATTCAAATGCAAATTACTTATATGCACACATGTAGGGGGAGTGCCTCTATGTTTTTGCCATCATGTTTGTCTCTATAGTTATTCTCTTGCAAATCCGTATATTGTCATCAAACACCAAAAAGGGGGAGATTGAAAGAACATCTCTCATATTATGTTTTGAGTGTTTGATGTCAATGTATGTGATACACTAATGTTTGTTTAAGTGGTACAGGGATTACATAGATATTTATTCATGTGTGTTGGATTTGATCGTCTGTCAAAAGTAATCAGAAAAAGTTGGCCAGGCCGGATAATCCGGGCCGGATATTGTTGAAATATCCGGCCCCCTGTTTTTGGCTAAGTCTCATGAGGAAAAGCAGCGCATAGGGGGCCGGATTTTTGCCCGGATATTGTCCCGGTATTGTACCAGGGCCGGAATATCCGGGCCGGATATTTTGGAAATATCCGCCCTCGATTTGGCTAAGGACCTGAAGATTTGCTTTCTGGTTAGGGCCGAACATTTGGCCGGATAAAGTCACAGTTTTGTCCCGAAGGCCGGATTTTCCGGGGCGATGATCCGCTTACTTAGCCGGAATATCCCGCCCCCTCGCAACGGCTCAATTTTGAGGGGAGGTATAAATACCCCCTTCTTCTACCTTGGTTGCTTGCTCAATCATTCACTACAAGAAAAGTTGCCATGGCCGACGAAGTTGAAGTCGCGCCGTGGTTGCTGGTGTACCATGGCCGACGATTTTGGTCCCTCCGTGGTGCATGTCAAAACTTTTTTTTTCTCGTTTTTGAGGCCACCTAGCCCGACGAAAGCGGCCAAAACGTGGCGTATGGTGGCCCGGGACGTGGTGCATCTCGAAATCTCGGGTTCGCCGGCCGAGTCAACGCAAATCCGCACCGCCGAGGGATGTAGGGCCCAGATGGCAGCCTCTCTGGCATTGTTTTTTTCTACATCGCGCCATCTCGTTCAACGTTCTCCGATCGAGCCGTTTACGATGCAGGATCATGGGTCCCGCATGTCATCCTCTATGAACCAAAATTCTTTCTATTCTTGGATTTTTTGACCCCCCGATTTCTGGCTACTTCCTTTTTCTTTTGATCCCTTGCCGCCTTGGAAACGTTGAGACCGCTGTGCTAAATGGGACCCGCATGTCATCCTCTATGTGCAATCAACTTTCTTTTGGAGTTTTTTTGGCACCTCAAATTTGGTCACTTGCCTTTTTCTTTCGATCCCCTGCCGCCTCTCAAACGGTGATACCGCTGCTGCTAATGGGACCCGCATGTCATCCTCTATGTACTATAAAACTTTCTTTTCTTGAATTATTTTTGGCACCTCATATTTGGTCACTTGCCTTTTTCTTTCGATCCCCTGCCGCCTCTCAAACGTGATACCGCTGCTGCTAATGGGACCCGCATGTCATCCTCAATGTACTATAAAACTTTCTTTTCCGGATTATTTTTGGCACCTCATATTTGGTCACTTACCTTTTTCTTTCGATCACCGCCTCTCAAACGTGATACCGCTGCTGCTAATGGGACCCGCATGTCATCCTCTATGTACTATAAAACTTTCTTTTCTTGAATTATTTTTGGCTCCTGATATTTTTTCACTTGCCTTTTTCTTTCGATCACCTGCTGCCTCTCAACGGTGATACCGCTGCTAAATGGGACCCGCATGTCATCCTCTATGTACTATAAAACTTTCTTTTCTTGTATTTTTTGGCACCTCATATTTGGTCACTTGACTTTTTCTTTCGATCACTGCCTCTCAAATGTGATACCGCGCCGCTAAATGGGACCCGCATGTCATCCTCTATGTACTATAAAACTTTCTTTTCTTGTATTTTTGGCACCTCATATTTGGTCACTTGACTTTTTCTTTCGATCACCTGCTGCCTCTCAAACGGTGATACCGCTAAATGGGACCCGCATGTCATCCTCTATGTACTATAAAACTTTCTTTTCTTGGATTTTTTTGGCACCTCATATTTGGTCACTTGACTTTTTCTTTCGATCCCCTGCTGCCTCTCAAACAGTGATACCGCTGCAGCTAAATGGGACCCGCATGTCATCCTCTATGTAAATCACGTTTCTTTTCTTGAATTATTTTTGGCTCCCGATATTTGGTCACTTGCCTTTTCTTTCGATCTCATGCCACGTTTGAAACGTTGAGGAACCTGCTGGCTCATGGGACCCGCATGTCATCCTCTATGTACTATAAAAGTTCATTTTCTTGGTTTTTTTTCACCCTCTGATTTTTGGCAATTTCTTTTTCTTTCGATCCCCGCCGCCTCTCAAACGCTGATACCGCTGCTAAATGGGACCCTCATGTCATCCTCTATGTACTATAAAACTTTCTTTTCTTGAATTATTTTTGGCTCCTCATATTTGGTCACTTGCCTTTTTCCTTCGATCTCATGCCAAGTTTGAAACGTTGAGGAACCTGTGGCTCATGGGACCCGCATGTCATCCTCTATGTACTATAAAAGTTTATTTTCTTTATTTTTTTCCACCCTCTGATTTTTGGCTATTTCCTTTTTCTTTTGATCCCCTGCCGCCTTGGAAACGTTGGGTAAGCTGCTGACTCATGGGACCCGCATGTCATCCTCTATGTACAATCAACTTTCTTTTTCTTTTGATCTCAAGCCGCATTTGAAACGTTGAGACCGCTGCTGCTAAATGGGACCCGCATGTCATCCTCTATGTACAAAAAGTTTCTTCTTGGATTATCTTTGGCTCCTGATATTTTGGCACTTGCCTTTTTCTTTCGATATCATGCCGCCTTTGAAACGTTGACCAAGCTGCTGGCTCATGGGTCTCGCATGTCATCCTCTACGACAATAAAAGTTTTCTTTCTTGGAGTTATTTTTGACCCCTAATTTCTGGCTATTTGCCTTTTTCTTTTGATCTCCTGCCCCCTTCTGAAACGATGAGGACGCTGTTGGGAGGTCGGTCCCACATGTCATCCTCTATGAACAATAAAAGTTTCCTTTGATTGATTTATTTTGAACCCCTAATCAATTTCTGGATATTTCCTTTTTTCTTTTGATCCCCTGCCGCCTTGAAATCGCTGAGGATGCTGCTGCCTCATGGGTCCCGCATGTCATCCTCTCAGAACGGTAAATGTTTCTTTTCTTGGATTTTGTTTACCAAATGATTTTTGGCTTATTTTTTCTTTCGATCTCCTGCCACCTTTAAAACGTTGAGGACGCTGCTGGCTCACGGGTCCCACATGTCAGCCTCTATGAACAATAAACGCTGAGGATGCTGCTGCCTCATGGGTCCCGCATGTCATCCTCTTAGAACGAAAATGTTTCTTTTCTTGGATTTTTTACCAACAGATTTTTTGGTTTATTTTTTTCTTTCCATCCCCTGCCGCCTTTAAAACGTTGACGACGCTGCTGGCTCATGGGTCCCCGATGTCAGCCTCCCCGTAGAACAAACATGTGATATCTTGATTATTTTGCAGACAATAAACAGTGTATTGCGCTCTGAGCTATTTCAAACGGATAAATTAAATCTTTATTTTTACATAAACAAACTTATATGTTGAATCTCCTTGTTTTTTTGTTTTTGCGAAGCATAGGACTTTCCTGTTTTGTTTAGAAAATTCCGAACTTTCCTGTTTTGGAGTGGGCTGAAATTGTACGAGTCAAAAGGCCAAGCACGATAGTTCGAAGGCCCAGATGTCCAGATGCAGCCCAATTGAAATCTTTCTTCTTGGAATTTTTTTCACCCCCTGATTTCTGGCTACTACATTTTTCTTTTGGTCCTGTGCCGCCTTGGAAACATTGAGACCGCTGTGCAAAATGGGACCCGCATATCATCCTCTATGTACAATCAAGTTTCTTTTCTTGAATTATTTTTGGCTCCTGATATTTGGTCAATTGCCTTTTCTTTCGATCCCATGCAGCCTCTCAAACGGTGATACCGCTGCTGCTAAATGGGACCCGCATGTCATCCTCTATGTACAATCAAGTTTCTTTTCTTGAATTATTTTTGGCTCCTGATATTTGGTCACTTACCTTTTTCTTTCGATCTCATGCCACGTTTGAAACGTTGAGGAACCTGCTGGCTCATGGGACCCGCATGTCATCCTCTATGTGCTATAAAAGTTTATTTTCTTGGATTTTTTTTCCCCTGATTTTTGGCTATTTCCTTTTTCTTTTGATCCCCCACCTTGGAAACGTTGAGTAAGCTGCTGACTCATGGGACCCGCATGTCATCCTCTATGTACAATCAAGTTTCTTTTCTTGAATTTTTTCCGATATTTGGTCACTTGCCTTTTTGTTTCGATCTCATGCCACGTTTGAAACGTTGAGGAACCTGCTGGCTCATGGGATCCGCATGTCATCCTCTATGTGCTATAAAAGTTTATTTTCTTGGATTTTTTTTCACCTTCTGATTTTTGGCTATTTCCTTTTTCTTTTGATCCTCTGCCGCCTTGGAAACGTTGAGTAAGCTGCTGACTCAATGGACCCGCATGTCATCCTCTATGTACAATCAAGTTTCTTTTCTTGAATTACTTTTGGATCCTGATATTTGGTCACTTGCCTTTTTGTTTCGATCTCATGCCACGTTTGAAACGTTGAGGAACCTGCTGGCTCATGGGACCCGCATGTCATCCTCTATGTGCTATAAAAGTTTATTTTCTTTGTTTTTTTTCACCCTCTGATTTTTGGCTATTTCCTTTTCTTTTGATCCCCGCCGCCTTGGAAACGTTGGGTAAGCTGCTGACTCATGGGATCCGCATGTCATCCTCTATGTACAATCAACTTTCTTTTTCTTTTGATCTCAAGACGCATTTGAAACGTTAAGACCGCTGCTGCTAAATGGGACCCGCATGTCATCCTCTATGTACAATAAAGTTTCTTTTCTTGGATTATCTTTGGATCCTGATATTTGGTCACTTGCCTATTTCTTTCGATCTCATGCCACGTTTGAAACGTTGAGGAACCTGCTGGCTCATGGGACCCGCATGTCATCCTCTATGTACTACAAAAGTTCATTTTCTTGGGTTTTTTTCACCCTCTGATTTTTGGCTATTTCCTATTTCTTTTGATCCCCTGCGGCCTTTGAAAGTTGAGGACTCTGCTGCCTCATAGGTCCCACATGTCAGCCTGTATGAACGATAAAGCTTTCCTTTCTTGGAGTTTTTTACCCCCTAATTTCTCGCTACTTTCTTTTTCTTTTGATCTCAAGCCGCATTTGAAACGTTGGGACCGTCTGCAAAATGGGACCCGCATGCAATTCTCCATGTACAATAAAAGTTTCTTTTCTTGGATTATTTTTGACCCTCATTTTTGGTCACTTGCCTTTTTCTTTTGATCCCCTACCGCCTTGGAAACGTTGAGTAAGCTGCTGACTCGTGGGACCCGCATGTCATCCTCTATGTACAATCAACTTTTTTCTTTTGATCTCAAGCCGCATTTGAAACGTTGAGACCGCTGCCGCTAAATGGGACCCGCATGTCATCCTCTATGCACATAAAGTTTCTTTTCTTGGATTATCTTTGGCTCCCGATATTTTGTCACTTGCCTTTTGCTTTCGATCTCATGCCGCCTTTGAAACGTTGAGTAAGCTGCTGGCTCATGGGTCCCGCATGTCATCATCTACGAACAATAAAAGTTTCTATCTTCGAATTATTTTTACCCCTAATTTTTGGCTACTTCCTTTTTTCTTTTGATCACCTGCAGCCTTAGAGGATTCTGCTGGCTCATGGGTCCCACATGTCAGCCTCTATGAACAATAAACCTTTCCTTTCTTGGAGTTATTTTGACCTCTAATTTCTGGCTATTTCGCCTTTTTTAAAATCCTGTGTCGCCTTGGAAACGTTGAGAATGCTGCTGCCTCATGGGTCCCGCATGTCATCCTCTCAAAACGATAAATGTTTCTTTTTTTTTGGATTTTTTTACCAACTGATTTTTTTCCGATCCTCTGCCGTCTTTAAAAACGTTGACGACGCTGCTAATACAAGCTCTTTCGCTCCAAGATCTTGCAAGTTAATAGAATAAATCATGGAATTATTAGGATATGTTTTAAATTTCAAATCCACTTTATGAATTTTTTAAAAATACCGTGATCCGTGTGGGTATGGAGCGATCAAGGATTTTCATATTGGCCATGAGCAGTTTCAAAAATTGCAACCGGATAATTCTAAATAAATAAAAACAACTTTTATGCAGAATCTCCGTGTTTTTGTTTTTTGCCATCATAGGATCTATGGTTCATTAGAAAAGGGCCGAAATTGCATGAGCAGAAAAGCCCATTTCTAGTTATTGGGCTTCAACAGCCTGAGCAAGTAGGCCTATAGCAAATACCATGTAGATGGCCGTTGAAACCCAAAAGTATTTGTTAGCTAGACTTGACATGAACCTTGCTATGCACACGACAATTTCAGTCCGATCCGTGTACGCAACACAAGATCAAACCCAACGTGTGAGGAAGCAGGTGGCAGCACACCTCCAGATGCTCAATCGTACACATATCATATAGGAGTTGTCGTATGTACATTAGTTCCGTATTGACATGTTTGTTTCTTTGGTTAACATGTGGGGTCCGCACAGTCACCTAGGTCGCATATCAACTTCTTTGCTCATAGTTGATGCATGTTTAGTGGCCTGCAGCAAGAATCGCTGCCCCCAGGGATGTACTTTACCCTTTAGCGGCGAAAAAATAGGAATGGTCCTCTCATGACTATGATCAACAAGAGGTGGCTATATTATAGTGCTGAAATAAAGTCAATCCTAAAACAGCCATGCATGGGTTATAATATGAAGGCAACACGAAATACAAAAGCAGGGCAGTGTTCAAATAAACTGATTCAAACTAGTACATACTAAAAGCAGTGTACTACTTCTCAACACTTCAAGCATAATAAAAAAGTGTGTCAGTGTTTTTTTAAAGGTAACACCGAACGGGCAATGTTTAAAGCAGGCTTAAACCACATAGCCGCTTGTCGGACACTACCCCAACTAACTCTGGGAAGGCTGATAACTCCCACAGTCTCACCTTCATCTGGCTGGAGGTTGCAGCGCAAAATTTTAGGGTATTGATTATGAAGATACTTCCGGTATGCTGTGTAGACGCAGTTTTTCCTCATGAATGGAACCAATGTGCCATCAGGAGCTTTGGATTCACGCTTCTTCAGGTTGGCAATGATCGGGTAATTGAGTCCGAGGAACAGAGAGTGGTCGCCGAGGCTGTTAACCTGCCTCCAATGAAAGTCCCCTGCACGTGCTGCAATGAACAGAGATATGGGATCCTGCTCAAAGACGTAGGTGGCAACAGGAGGATACTGCCGTAGCTGAAGCCCATTAGCAGCATAGGGAATGTCATGAGGTACTTCAGCATTGGCAATCCCAATGTTGTTTACTGTAAGGATGATCATCAATCGCTTGCCATCAGCAGTTGGAGCGAGGAACCACGCGTACTGCTGATCATCCACCACCGGTGGCGGGATTACGAACATGGACATCGGGTTTTCTGCAATATTAGAAATGGAGACGAATAGGGTGTTACTGGCAACCATATTCAAACAGCAGCATTGTTCATCGTTCATGCTCACAGTATAAATACGACTATGTAAGCTAAGGACATTGGTCATTCATGTGTTCAAATCGAGTGTCCAATATATCAGTTATACTGCATGCATCCCACGAAACAAGTCTTAACTTCGCCAAAACTAGACACTAGTTAGTGTATACACAGTTATATACTACCTCTGTCCCACCGAAAGTGTCTGAGATTTGTCCAAATTCAGATGTATCTAGACAGTGAAAGCATATAGATACATTCAAATTTTGACAAATATATCATCTTAAGTTTAAGTCCTGTGTTGTAGTTAATTCCCTTTGTCTTAAGTGATCCAACGGTGTATATGATTAGATATTTGTATACAATATAGGAGTACAGACAATCTACCAGTTGGTCCAGTTTTAAACTGAGTATAGAGCTTCAATCATGACCCTTGGAGTGCTAAATCTAACGGTGCACAACAGCAGGATTCTCTGTGAAGAGTGCACATAGCTAACTCTACAATATTTTAGAACCATCACGTGAGCCTTGGGTCTACCCCAAAAAATGACCAAATATCTGAAACCCCTGAAGCATATGAATAACCCCATCAAAGAAATCGCTATTCAGCACTGCTACATGGATCAATGGAAGGTTCTTACGGTCTCAACTCTCAAGGAAACATCAAAGGAAAAGGTAGATAAGAAATGAGTGAGTGTTAGATGTACACATATTTTTAATTTTTTATTTGTTCCCTTCGTTTGCCGACTGATGGGAAGAAACATCATTTTTTGTAGGACCACTCTTGTTTTCGTATTTTATATATGCATTGCTGGCAATATTTTCTTTCGAAAACCATGAATATAGCTCGAGCTACATGTAGCATGGTTTTTGAAAATTTTGAGAGCTGCATTTTGAAGTTCCAAAGAAAACGGAGATTAAATACGGGTGTCAACAATGTTGTGTTCTACCAACATTCAAATGTCCAAATCAAAATATCTTATATTTAAGGTTTTGCAACAACAAAAAAATCTGACATATATTTTCCAACATTTTGTAACTTCAAAATCTATCAGATTCTGTCATTTTTGTGCGGCCCGAATATAGGGTATCTCAATTTCAGATTTTACACTCTGGTAGAATAATACATTCTCTACATCTATTTTTTTTAGATTTTTTATATATTCTTTCAAAACTTGCGAAAGGCATGCTATAAATATTCTTTTGATTATCAAACAGAATCTTTAATGGTTTGACGTGCATACATACTAGTAATATAAAAATATAAAAGTTCTCGCCTTGTACACATTTTGTTGATTTTTTGGAATGAATACAACATTCAATTTGGTAGATAGAGTACTAAACATTTCATGGGAAACTTAAAGCAGCTTGCCAAACAAAGGCTAATAGAAGAAAAAAATAGAGGTATGACAGGCATAACATCCACGATGGGGTTGAAATATGCATAAGCTTCGGGCAATTTGGCAAAGAAAAATCTAGCCGGATAAAGAACATAATTAAAAAAGGTACAGGTTAAACTAAGTAAATTAGGCATAACAAGTATTTCATTCTTGTTTAGTAAATAATTGGATTTTGATTGAGTTACTTTTCTAAGGGAAAAAAGGAGAAGGCAGATATTCAAGACACTTTTGGTGGGACGGAGGGAGTAAATCAAAAGTAAGAAAAAGTTATAACATGTTTCATGAGATGGAGTACTAAATAACGGCCATATGCATCTCTTCGATGCAGAGGCCGGGGTACCTCGCCCTCTATTTCGAGCAAAAATCAACTAGTTATATGAAACAATGGGTGTAAAAGTTAATCAAGAAGGGTGCCTTCATTGTGCTACGTTAACATTTGAGATACTTGTTAATTACATCCATATTCTGCAGTGGATAGAGTTAGTAATTCAGGATTGCATTCACATACGGAGTATACTATGTATGCTGATGACTGATTAGTACTAATTCGTTGCAAGCAACGGTTCATTCATATTCAGATAAAGGATGTGATCGTTAAGTCATATACTTATGAAAGTCCTTATGCATCTCTCTAATGCAGATGGCGGGGGTCTCTCGTCCTCCTTTTGGAGCAAAAATCAATTAGTTATATATGAAACAATGGGTGTAAAAGGTTATCAAAAAGGGTGCCTTCATAGTGCTACCTTATCTTTTGAGATACTGGGTAATTACATCCATATTCTGCAGTGGCGTAGAATTACTAATTCAGGAATGCAATCACATACTGAGCATACTATGTTTGTTGGTGACTAATTAGTACTAATTCATTGCAAGCAACGGTTCATTCATATTCAGCAAAAGGCGGTGTGATCATTAAGTCATTTATGAAAGGTAAAATATAAACAAGGTAGTTCATGAATAACTTCATTGATTAAGGCAGTGTATCATGCAATGCAACATAAGGACTGAAAAAATACCATTTGGGGTGTCCCAGCAGTACGTCCAGCCCCTAATTTCGTCCACCGCAAAAACTTGGCCACCGAGTTCAATGGCATCACAGAACGCCGGCACAATTTGTTCAGGTGTAGGGTTCTTCAGCATTCTCCAGTCGCCACCCCCTTCAAGGTAGAAAATCCTTTTGTCGAACAAGGCGATGAGCTTGTAATCTGCGTACCTCCCACCTTTTGTGGGCACTTGGCAGATTACAATCTTCAACAAATTAATTGCTCGACTCCAGCAAAGATAGTATAACCAATCTTTAGTAGCAGGTTGATATGTAACACCATGACCAATCTTCGGATCAGGTGGGGATGGAAGGGGGATATGTCGCTCGGTGTAGACGTTCACAAGGCACCACTGGCACCCACGATGATCGGCGGCGGCGATCCAGTCGCCGTTCGCGCCAAGCCATTTTCTGTCGTGCATGAACGGCAGGGTGACAGAACGGCGAGGATGGTCAAGGGGCACCAGGTCGTACACGGTAACATGCAGACGAGATGCTGTCGCCACGAACCAGGGATCATCGAACCAATAAGCAGGCGGAGGCATCAGCAGGCAGGGTTCATCCCAATGGTGCATCTTACCTTCATCATTGCTGATCTGGTCGTAGAGCTCCCTGGAACATGCGGCAAGTCGGACGGTGTCGGTAACGTCCAGATGCGCAGCGATGAGGTCGATGTTGTCGCCGGTGAGAGCCTCCAAGTGGCCGTCCCCGCCGCACCGGCAAAGCCTTGAATATTCCATCAGGTGAAGATGGATTTAGATGGATGGCGGATGCAACTTCGCTTGGGGTTTTCGGAGGAGAGGGCGAGCGCTATGGAAGAAACGATGCGCGCCGCGGCCGGGTGGGGTGAGGAGAGAAAGGCCGGTATAGTACTAGTGATGCGGCGTGGTGGGGATCGAGATCCTGCGCGTGCGCGTGATTCTGCGAGGGTGAAGAAAAAGACGATAGACATGCAAGGGGCAAAACCTAGGCAGTACTCTAGGCTGCTGCTGCTGCGACTGGGCGCCGATTTGACTGTTGGTAGATGGTAGACTAGCACGCCACCCATCTATAAATTTGCGACGACGTTTGGTGCAGTGATGTCTCGTCACATCAGCTTGAGCAGAGAGGGCTTTTTTTACAGTTTCCATTACGATATATTTTTCGCCGATAATCGTAGTACTCTATGCCAGAGACACGTACCTTAACACGTGGGCAGCATGCAACCGCGCGAGCACCAAAATGAAATGAGAGATGTTTTAGAGCAGAACTTCATTTTCAATGCCTTTCCTAGCTTGGTTTGGAGGAGCTTCAGTGACTTGATGCTTCCAAGTCTCATTGTGACTAGGTGCCACCATCTACCATCTTTCGAGATCCAACGTTCCAAACTATCTGTTATTTCGAAGCTAAAAAAGAAAAAACTATTCAGAAAATTTTGAAAAAAATCCAGTAATATGTAGATGCCTTGTTTTAAAATCTATGAATATTTCATCCCATTCGGATGACTAGCTTGTGATTAAATAGCTTCTTACGTATTCGAGCACTAGTTTAAACTAAATATTATTTGCTCACAAACCAATTATTCAAATCGAATGAAACACCACCAAAATATAAATCGAAATATGCATGATTTACTGCAATGTGAGCGGATAATTCAATCCCACGAAAAGACAATATGCTCCAAGACCAGTAATCTCTTCCCTAGCTTATCTGAACATAACTGACAGTGTCCTTAGAGAACATCTTGCAGCCTCAGTAAAGCCTCAGGTATGAACAAGAAGCATACTGCCATCTACAGATCACGCTAAGAACCACAACCCAGGATCATCCTCATAGCCTATATCATCAAGGTTTCCCTCCAAAATGCTTATGTTTTTGGAAAGTTTTCTTGACGATAGGGAAGATTCTGAAGGGCTTAGATTCGCTACAATAGCAAAAAATGGAAAATTTTCGCCGCTAAAAAGAGTATCCCGCCATTTTAATATACACTTACTAGTAGTTGATCAATTGTGCATTGCAAAACACAAAGTTCAGATCAAATGTGCAACATACCAACAGATAGTTAACTAGCAGTTTTACGAGCACATGGCGATACTAAGGTGATGAAGCAGTTAACTAGCAGAACAAGATCTCCTACTCAGGGACACTCTTGGTGGACGCCGAGATATAGGTCGCTAGCTGTGCACGGAGATCCTCCTTCTCCTTGATAATCGCATTAAGGACGGCGGTTTGTCCGCGCATTAGCACCCTCGAGATCTGCCTCTTGAGCTTTAATTTCAACTTCTGTTCCATGAGATACTTGATGAGGTTGCTTCCAGTATCCATCCATGTGACGCTCTTGTTGTTCAGTTCCACCCAGTAGGCGTTCTGCTGCTTAAGCATGTCGACGCATTGCGCAAGATGAAAGGAGATCTCCTTCTCAGACGCCAAAACTCTGTGAAGACGATCACACTCCAGGGTGAGGGAGTGTTCATTCTCCAGCTGGCTGCCTATGTGGGCCTTGTTCTCTTCCTTTTGCTACAACAATAATTGTATGAAAAAAAAAGAAATCAACCCATTCATATATGAGTATTAGTTACCCGCAAACAATAGGACTACTAATTTCTAGCATGGATATTGATAAAGGAATGGACAACACTCGGACGCTCCACAAATACCACAGGGTTCATCAACACATAATTAATCGGAAAGCAGTGATTACATAAACTATAAAAAAACAAGTGGACAGAGGCATACAGCCTACCTGGCTTGGCCGGGAAACGGGGCCGAACTTAGCTTCGGACGGCCGGACTTGGGGCGCCACCGTCGTTGTGGTTACCGGGGAGACATTTGAACCGCCGGCCCTTTGAGATGTAAATAAATGTAAAAACGGTTAGAAAATACGGTTTTGCTATGTCTCAGTCAACTGAGATTTTTTTAAGTCTAAGTTAATTACAAAAAAGTGCTTGAGTTGCACTTTTCTGTTAAAAAAGTGCAATTGCACTTTTCTACCAGAAAATGTGCAACTGGACCGAGTTGCACTTTTCTTTGAACTGCAGTTGCACTTTTTTGAGCTGACTGAGACTTAAGAAAATCTCAGTCAACTTGGACATAGACACACCCTAGAAAATAAGAATCAACTGAAGGACACCCCGCTAGAAACTTACCCGGACGAACCCTCGCCCTTGATGGTGGTGTTTGCATCATCATCATTCATCAATGTGACGCTCTGGTTATGCAGTTCCACACAAACGCGGTTCTGCTCATTAAGCCTGTCGAGCTCGGCAGTAAAGGTATTGATGCCTTGCTGAAGATTATGGCAGATCTTGTTCTCGGACGCCAAATCTACGTGAACAGGCTCAAACTCTGGGGTAAGGGAGAGTTCATTCCCCAGCTGGCTGCCTATGTGGGCCATGTTCACCTCCATTTGCTGGCACGATCATTGTATGGAACAAAAAAGAATCCAACCAATTCATATATGAGTAATTACACGCAAAAAAATAGGAGTACTACTAATTTCTAGCACAGATCTTGATACAGGAATGGACATCACATGGACGCTCCACAAATATCACAGTGTTCATCAACACATAATTAAAAGGAAAGCCGTGATTACATAAACTACTCCATCCTATCCCTTTTAGTAGTAGTAGTAGTAAACACGGATTTAGTAAAGTTGTATTCTCCCTATGATCCCTTTTAGTTGACTCGGATTTAGTACAAAGTTGTACAAATTTTATTTGACTCAAATTTCAAATAAAATGGATCGGAGGGAGTACTAAATCAGAGTCTATTAAAATGGATTGGAGGGAGTATTAAAAAAAAGTGGATAGAGGCATACAGCCTACCTGGCTTGGCCGTGAAACGGGGCCGAACTCAGCTTCCGACGACCGGACTTGGGGCGCCACCGTCGTGGGGGTTACCGGGTAGACGTTTGAACCGCCGGCCCTGTGAGATGTAAATAAATGGAAAAAACAGTTAGAAAATAAGAATGAACTGGAGGACACGCCACTAGAAACCTACCCGGACGAACCCTCGCCCACTGGCTCGCTCTCCATCGAATAGAGGATAGACTGCTCTGCGAGAATGCTCAGGCGATCATAAGTGGCCATACAACGACGCGCTAGCTGGCTAGATGAGTTTTTCTCGGCGGTCCTAGTCCTCATCGTCTTCCCTAGGATATCCTGCCGCCGGGCCGCCCGGCTCAATGGAGCCATGGCTTGCGAGGTACGTAGTACTTTACTACTCAGTAGTTAGGGTGGAGGGCTGGTGAAGGCTAGTTACTAGCTACCAGCAGAACAGAAAGAGAAGAAGGGCGGAGGGCTGGTCAAGGATAAATCTTACATACACCCAGAAAAGACCATCGTGCCCTCGCGGGGCTTCTGAGCAATTATAGGGACGTCTGTTCTCAAATGGGCAAGATAGGGTACCTTCCCGAGGAAGCATCTAGCACCCAAGCCAATGGACTGCGCGTTGAACAATGGTTACAGTATGTGTGGCATACTGTAAAAGAAAAGATAACAAGGGAAATGCCTGGCAGGGTCCAGAGGTGCATTTAATCGGACATGGGATTCCATAGTACAGTATACACCATAGAGTATGTGAACATAAACACAGAATACAATCAAGTGTTGGACCCTCTCCGCCAAATAAGATCATATATCGTCGTTAGGGCCGCCCTGGTGAATCCTCTGAATGAAAAAAGCCCATAGTTGGCAACCTAAACCCGCCGCTCCGAATAGGAACTTCCGTCCGACGATAACTTTCTGACAACAAAAAATAATTAATTCAGTACTGCATAAACCGCAATTTCAATTAGATAACCACGAAGATTAAGATAGGCGCATGTATCACCTGTCGATGCGAACCCAGATAGTCAGCTCCGTGCACGGTTGATACCATTGCAACGACCGCTCTAGTTCCGACCATTTGGCGGCGCCCGGCGTGGTCGTGCTGTTCGCCAGAATAGTGGCCGTATAGTTGGGGAGCATTAAACCAATCTCAGAGCGATTAAGTAATGGCTTGCCGTGCGACGACATACTCACATTGTACTCCGGCCACACGCACGCCGCCGACCTAACGCACTCAACGGATAGGCAGGCCAGCACGCATCCATTTTTCGGCTGGACTTGCGTATATGTGTGCCAGACGAACACGGTACCATCGTTCCCGTAGAAGATGACCGGACGTCTTGGCTCTGGCGGTGCCAGCACCGGGATGATGAACGCCATCGCGGTGCCGTACGGGATCATGTCCACACAAATCGAATGGATTTCTCTGAGGTGGGCGATGAGCGCTGCTGGCGAGGCGGAGAAGTCGCAGCCGGCCTCTGTGCAGTCGCACGGGCCGTGCGGGCACGCGAGCTCGTGGTCGTGGAGCTCGTTGTAGGCGACCACGCTCCCGCACCCGTCGTGGGGGCACTCCATCCTCTTTAATCTGCTTTGAAGAAGATATTGATGGGGAGGGGAGGGGAGGGGCGAGTGGAGAAGAAGGAAGGTGGTGGCTATTAATTCGGGCCTCACCGTCCCACCAGTTTGGCTAATTAAGGTGACGCTGAAAGTTTCACTGTCTATGTTTTCACACGCAGTACACCTTATATGATGGCCAAAAATGGGATATGAAGATTTTCTCGAAATATCAAAAAAAAAGATTGATGTTTGACATATGTGTGATGTTACTCAAAATTGAACTACATGTTACGAATGGACGGTCGGCAATTTTTAGGGAAGAAAATGAATTTTAAAATATTGAAATACTTTGAGTGTCTCTGTGTGAAGCCTTGCACTAAGATCATAGAAATTTCCATTACCCTTGTACGGATGGTGGGTCCTAAAAGTTGAAGTAATTTGAGTGCAACAAAAAGAACTTCAATGAAATTAAGGGCTCCTTTGATTTAAAGGATAGGAAAAGCATAGGAATAGGAAATGTATAGGATTGGAATGGCATGTCTACTTGAATCCTATAGGAAGATGAAGTGTGTTTGATTGTAGCAAAGGAATTTTTTCATGAGCTATGAGCTAATGCTTATTTCCTATAGGAATTACACTACAAGATTCCTATAGGAATTTTTCCTATAGGATATGTTCCTATGAATCAAACAACATGTATAGGAAATTTTCCCATAGGAACCAAATCCTTCACACTTCCTATGCAAATCCTTTGAATCAAAGGAGCCCTAAAAATGTGGACTAGCTTGTGTCGTCATATGAGATATAGATGGTATAAAAATAACAAACTACAATACTAAGAGTGATTTATATAAATCAAGTTTGATTTCTTGCTTTCATGTATGAGTTAATTTATTAACATGGCTTTCTACCCCCCCACACACACACACAAACACACAAACACACTCTCTCTCTCTCTCAAATGGGGGTGAGAGGAGAAGAAGGATGTTCGTAACTCATGCCTCACCATCCTACCAGACTTTGGTCGATGCCCAACACATTCATGACCTAAAAAGGTGACGTTGACTATTTCATAGTCTACATTTTCACAAGCATTATACAATGTATATTGGCCAAAATGTGATGTGTAGATTTTCTCGAATTGTACCTTATTTGGATTCATGTTTGACGTATGAGCGGTTTTACTCAAAATTCAACTACATGTTCAAATGCCAGGTCGGAAAATTTGAATGAAGAAAATATAGTTTAAATATTGAAATAAGTGAGCATATGTGTGCGTGTGTGCGTGTGTGTGTGTGTGTCTTTTGTGCACTACGATACGTAAAATTGGCACTACCATTTTACGAATGTGGTGGGTCCTAGAATATTGAAGCAAATTCAAAAAAAATGTGCTAGCTTGAGTCATCGTATGAGATAAAATCGCTATACAAATAACAAACTTACAACCTTAAGGTAATTTAAGAAAGATTTATTATCTTGCTTGCACATGTGTGGTCATGTTGATTGCATTGTATATTAGTATGAACTTAATAATAATTATCCCAAATATTGGCAGCAATGTGCATCTTACCGTTCACATATATTTTATTCAACTTCATTTCACACATAAATACATTCTACTTTATTAGTGTAAAATAAGAGCTTTATGTGAGCTTTATTGTGAAGTGGCTGCCTGAGAGAAGGGCCAAATTTTCAAGGTAACAATTTTGAAACATGGCATACTTCATAAGATGACCATTTAGGTGATATATATGTTGATTATTTCTCGAGTTTGTAATATATGTGGACTTATGTTGAGTTTTAACCAATTTTAGTCAATTTAAAATTGCATGTTCTTTAAAGTTCGGCACGAGTTTTGGTAGAAAATATGCAGATTTTACCATGGTAAGGTGTTATGCTTCATGCATGAAAAATCTACAAAGAAAAGATGAACAATTTGTACGAATGGTGAAGCCGGTGAATTTGAAGCAAATTGAATGCAACCAAAGGAAATTCATTAAAACTAAAAAAAGATGAAGAGTTCACGAGGAAATGGTATGGCGATTTGAAAAGAAAATGAATCACTACATATGTGAATCTGGTCATAGTAAACGAAAATGCCAAGTAGAGTTTCCAATTTTGTTCATAAAAATAGATCAAATTTGAACTAGATTTGTGATGTAGATTGGTCATAGAAACCGCTATAAGCCATCGCAATGTACGGAAGTGAATAATTCTAGGCATCCATATTTTAATTACTTCATGTAATGTAATTGAACAAGCTAGATTGGGTATTGCCCCATGAAATTGTACCACACATGCCAACAATAGTAAACCTGGTTGCTTACAAGTACGCCAACATTATGTGGCTTGATTAAATGTGCATTAAACTTAAAATGCCTATTTATTTATATTGTTTTAGTAGTCGTATGACAGTGAAGGATCCAGAGTTGCATTAATCGGCGAATTGGGTTACATATTACATAGAATAATTCATGGTAAACATAAAATACATCCAATCCGTCAATATTTTTAGATAAAGGTCTAAGTAGTCCTTCCCCACCGAAGTAGATGACCACCTCCAACACTACGGCCGTCCTGACAAGAACCATCAGCAAAACGTCTCTTTTAGTCCTTGTACTGAGTACTTTGAAGCAGGAAGCCCCAGACACACCCTTCCTTTTACGGTGATGAAGCAATATTAAACATCAAAAGAAGAGGCAGAACAAGATCTCCTACTCAGGGACACTTGGTGGACGCCGAGATATAGGTCGCTACCTGTGCACCGAGATCCTCTTCTCCTTGCTAATCGCCCTGTCACAAGAAAAACAAATTAATTCAGCATTACTTAAATCCGCATTAGCATCGTCCCAATAAGATTGAGGGTAGTGTTATGTTCACTCACTCCTTATCGATGCGCAAATAGATAGTCAGCTGCTTCGATGATTCATTGCCGCACAGGTACCGCGGCGGCACCGAGAGGAAGGAAGTGACATCTCCCAAAGAAACTGTGCCCGGAGTCGGGCTGCTCGTCGGCTCTAATACCGCCTTCACCACGTCAAACAAGTGTTCCCCGGTAAGCTTACGCGGCCCCGGCATCGGCGGGCCGTTCGCCCACATTGTCACCCTATACCGGGGCAAGTTGCACGCCGCCGGCCTGACGCACACGAAGGATACCGCGGTGTCCATGCCGCAAGGGTGGATGTGCAAGGCGAACACTGCGCCATCCGTCCCGTAGCCGATGAGCTGTAGTTTTGGCGAGCCCGGTGCCGGCACCTTCAGATGAACAAATCCGAAGTCCTCGTCGTACGGGAACCTATCCACAGCGGTCAAGTGGGCTTCTCTGAGGTGTAGGATGAACGGTACCTTCGAATCGGCGAATTCGCAGCCGGGGTGCGTGCAGAAGCAAGAGCCGTGCGGGCACGCCATCATGTGCTTGTCTTCCTCGTTGTAAGGGATCTCCCTCCCGCACCAGTCGTTGATACACTGGATCGTCGGCTTCAGAGGCTGCTTCTTCGGCACAGGCAACTCCATAGTCTAAGGTCTGATGAGGGATCGGAAAGGGGCGCGGGGGGTTGTGGCGGCGGCGGCGCGAGCGAGGGGGGAGCAGTGAGAAGCTGAGAACTGAGAAGGGAGATTGATGTTTATGGAGATTGATGTTTCTTTATAATAATATAGAGGGCTCTTCTTTTAACGGGAGCCTCTAGACTGGTGGACACATAACCTGTGCTCACTGAAGTGTGGGACCTCACGCATGGGAACCACACGTAAGTGACAGACCAGTTGGTGTACTCGGGTGATTATTATAATGTATAAGTACTCCATAGTTTCCTATAGATCCAAGGGTAGGAAAGCCAAGTTATCTCATTTACAAGACATTATTTTTTCCATGAAGCCAAGTGTATCCCCCTCCCCCAGTGATTTGACCTAGATTTGAAATCAAGGCACACGTGATTCAAAAAAGGCAATCTAAAAACATGGAGTATTCATCATTTTGTAGTACATATATCTAGGGAAAATACCAAACATGCCATACCAGTGTTTTAGAGAAGAACCCTCAAGTAGATTGGCACCATGTTGGAGTTCGTCTAGCTAAATTTCCTCCCACATGCATGTGAGCTTGGTACCACTACACAAGAACCATGCCAAACTTTTGAATCATGGCCCAATTTTATGTATATATTTGCAACTTTTCATCATGCAAGCATGAATACTTTGCAAAATATGTGCATTTTGGGTTGTCGCCCATAAATGTGTTTTTGCTTGTCTGCCACCAATCAAGTTTTCATTCGCGGGGAAACATGCATGACAGGATGACCATTTCCAAGGTTTCATGAATTATCTCAATGTGCATCTATATATATACAATTTCTTGGGCTAAATCCGATAAAATGCAAATTTGACACAGTGTGTAGATGAAGTACAGATCAAACAAATAATTTAAAAAATACATGGGTGTGTGGCCTGAATGTGTGGATCGAGCCAAGTACATTTTATATAATAATGGCCAAACACATGCACCGCACCCTCGTACTAGAGCAAATTAAAACAAGCAGGGTGAGAGCATCGTGAGATTGCTCGACCTAGCTAAATTTTAAAACAAGCCGAATTAATAAGTTATTGTGTGGGGATTGATAGAAAAGATCGAAACAAAGCATGCATAGTCATATCATTTGTGGTTTACATAATACCTCTATGAACAGTACCAAATAAACATGGCATATATACACTTCTATGTTTAGACAAGAACCCTGCATATTTTTTTGCACCATGTGTTTGAGGCCTCGCTTCCCCAGAAGTGTGTGTGAGAGCATTTTGCATGCTACGAGAAAACAATGCCAAACATTTGAATCGCATGACTCATTTTTTGGTAGTGATATATAGGTTTATGGTTTATATATATACAAGGTTTAGTGTTAGGGTCTAGGGGTTTAATATAATTAGGGTTTAGGGTTTATAGAGATTCACATCATCTGTTTCATTTCACATTTGTGATGTACAATACTACATACCTAAGTAAAATCGATCCATTCTTAGTCACTCCAAAATGGAGCTCGTGGCCGGGAGGTTTTTGGAATTTCCATGTTTGAAACCCAATACCACTTCTCTTTGGTTCAAAAACCTCCCAAAATTAAGCCCGTTTTCAAATATTTCAAACTTATTCAAATTTGGTTCAAATTTGAAAGCAATACAAGTTATATCACACATATTGCATACATTTTCACACAAACTGCACTAGATGCTAACCCTATAATTTGAGACCATTTGGATGAGGTCGAAAAAATTCTTGGATTAGAATCGTGTTGTTCAAACCCCGTAGTTGGATTTTTTTTTGAACCCTTGATCTGTAGAACTGGGCAAAACCCGAGTTTAACCTATTTAATTATAGATTCGTATATCGATTTTTCTACTACCTTTTTATTATTACTATGCAGCACATGGGTGTTTGCCCGTCGAGTGAAACACGGAGGGAGAGGGATCACTCGGAAGGAGAGAAGAAGGGGTGTCTCCCCTTTTTCGGGTGATGATGTTGACTTTTGTGCAGGGTTTGTCAGTGAGCAGGAGGTGCGAGCGAGCGAGCGAGCGAGTCGAGCGAGGCCGAGAATGAGAGAGATTTGTTTTTTTGTGAGAGGGACAACCGAAGGATCCGAAGGACCCACGACTTCCAATACGCATCCGATGCGTCTTCTCTTGACAAAGAAGATGGCTGGGAGTTTGCGTACCTGCACGTGACTTGTTCTCACTGAAGTGTGGGACCTCAAGGGTGGGCACCACACGTAAGTGACAGACCTGGTGTAAAAACTCGATTGATTATAATAGTGCATTAGAACAAAGTTTCCTATGGATTCAAGGGTAGGAAATCCAAGTTAACTCATTTACGTGTTAAACTTATCTAAATCTTGGTCAAACATAGGATTTGACCAAGATTCAAATGGGCATAAAAATAAAAAAACAGAAAAATGAAAAACCAAATCACATAGTCTTCTTATGTCATGTAGTAAGCAGTAAAGTTGATAAAAAAAAGGTCCATACATATTCAAACCACACAAATCATGTATCTATATATACCCCCTAACCCCTAAACTCCGTCTTATGAAGTCAAACATGGAAATTTCAAAAACCATCCTAAGAGCTACATTTTGGGGTGACTAAGAAGGATACATGCTTCCCTTTTCATTTTCATGTTTTAAACTTGTTTAAATTATCTTGGTCAAACCTAGGATTAGACAAGATTCAAATGGGCATCAAAATTGAAAAAAATTCAGCAAAAAAAAACCAAAGCAAATAGTTTTCTTATGTCATATAGTAAGCATTAAAGTTGATAAACAAGGTCTAGACATAATCAAACCAGACAAATCATGTAGCTATACCCCCTAACCCCTAAACTCGTCTTATGAATTGAAGTCAGCATGTGAAGAGAAGTGGTTTTGGGTTTCAAACATGGAAATTTCAAAAACCTCCCAAAAGCTTCATTTTAGAGTGACTAAGAAGGATCCATGCTTACCTTTTCATTTTCATGTTTTAAACTTGTTTAAATTATCTTGGTCGTCAAACCTAGGATTTGACAAGATCCAAATGGGCATCAAATTAAATTGAAAAAAAATCAGAAAAAAGAAAAACCAAAGCAAATAGTTTTCTTATGTCATATATATAGTAAGCATTGAAGTTGATAAACAAGGTCCATACATATTCAAACAACACAAATCATGTATCTATACCCCTAACCCCTAAATTGATTAACTATGTCTTATGAAGTCAAGCATGTGAAGAGAAGTGGTTTTGGGTTTCAAACATGGAAATTTCAAAAACCTCCCAAAAGCTTCATTTTAGAGTGACTAAGAAGGATCCATGCTTACATTTGCATTTTCATATTTTAAACTTGTTTAAATCATTATCAAACCTAGGATTTGACCAAGATACAAATGGGTGGGCACAAAATTCAAAAAAATCAGAAAAATGAAAAACAAAAGCACATAGTCTTCTTATATATGTCATATCGTAAGCATTCGAGTTGATAAACGAGGTCTAGGTATATCCAAACCAGACAAATCATGTATCTACCCCCCATCGATCTTATGAAGTCTAGCATGAAGAGAAGTCGTTTTGGGTTTCAAACATGGAAATTTCAAGAACATCCCAAAAAGCTTCATTTTAGAGTGACTAAGAAGGATACATGCTTACCTTTTAATTTTCATGTTTTAAACTTGTTTAAATCTTGGTTGAACCTAGGATTTGTCCAAGATTCAAATATATGGGCATAAAATTCAAAAAAAATAGAAAAATGAAAAACCAAAGCACATAGTCTTCTTATGTCTATAGTTAGCATTAAAGTTGATAAACATGTCTAGACATATTCAAACTAGAAAATCATGTCTATATCTACACCCCTAACCCTAAACTCTGTCTTATGAAGTCAAGCATGCATGAAGAGAAGTGGTTTTTTTGTTTCAAACATGGAAATTTCAAAAACCCTCCCAAGAGCTACATTTTGGGGTGACTAAGAAGGATAGATGCTTATTTTTTCATATTCATGATTTAAACTTGTTTAAACCATGGTCAAACCTAGGATTTGACCAAGATTCAAATGGGCATCAAAATTGAAAAAAATCAGCAAAAAGAAAAACCAAAGCAAATAGTTTTCTTATGTTATATAGTAAGCATTAAAGTTGATAAACAAGGTCTAGACATATTCAAACAGACAAATCATGTAGCTATACCCCTAACCCCTAAACTCTGCTCTTATGAAGTCAAGCATGAAGAGAAGTGGTTTTGGGTTTCAAACATGGAAATTTCAAAACCTCCCAAAAGCCCCTTTTCAAATATTTCAAACTTATTCAAATTTGGTTCAAATTTGAAAGACATACAAGTTATAGCACACATAGTGCATACATTTTCACACAAACTGCACTAGATGCTAACCCTATAATTTGAGGCCATTTGGATGAGGTCGAAAAAATTCTTGGATTAGAATCGTGTTGTTCGAACCCCGTAGTTGGATTTTTTGAACCCTTGATCTGCAGAACTGGGCAAAACCCGAGTTTAACCTATTTAATTATAGATTCGTATATCGATTTTTCTACTACCTTTTTATTATTACTATGCAGCACATGGGTGTTTGCCCGTCGAGTGAAACACGGAGGAAGAGGGATCACTCGGAAGGAGAGAAGAAGGGGTGTCTCCCTTTTCGGGTGATGATGTTGACTTTGTGAGGTTTTGTCGTGAGCAGGAGGTGCGAGCGAGCGAGCGAGCTGAGCGAGTCGAGCGAGGCCGAGGAATGAGAGAGATTTGTTTTTTTTGTGAGAGGGACAAACGAAGGATCCGGAAGGACCCACGACTTCCAATACGCATCCTGATGCGTCTTCTCTTGACAAAGAAGATGGATGGGAGTTTGCGTACCTACCGCACGTGACTTGTGCTCACCGAAGTGTGGGACCTCAAGGGTGGGCACCACACGTAAGTGACAGACCTGCTGGTGTAAAAACTCGGTTGATTATAATAGTGCATTAGAACAAAGTTTCCTATGGATTCAAGGGTAGGAAATCCAAGTTAACTCATTTACGTGTTAAACTTGTCTAAATCTTGGTCAAACCTAGGATTTGACCAAGATTCAAATGGCGTAAAAATAAAAAAAAACAGAAAAATGAAAAACAAAATCACATAGTCTTCTTATGTCATATAGTAAGCATTAAAGTTGATAAACAAGGTCTAGACATATCAAACCATACAAATCATGTATCTACCCCTAACCCTAAACTCGTCTTATGAAGTCAAGCATGAAGAGAAGTGGTTTTTGGGTTTCAAACATGGAAATTTCAAAATCCTCCCAAAAGCCCCTTTTCAAATATTTCAAACTTATTCAAATTTGGTTCAAATTTGAAAGACATACAAGTTATAGCACACATAGTGCATACATTTTCACAAAAACTGCACTAGATGCTAACCCTATAGCTTGAGGCCATTTGGATGAGGTCGAAAAAATTCTTGGATTAGAATCGTGTTGTTCGAACCCCGTAGTTGGATTTTTTTGATCCCTTGATCTGTAGAACTGAGCAAAACCCGAGTTTAGAGTGACTAAGAAGGATACATGCTTCCCTTTTCATTTTCATGTTTTAAACTTGTTTAAATTATCTTGGTCAAACCTAGGATTAGACAAGATTCAAATGGGCATCAAAATTGAAAAAAAATCAGCAAAAAGGAAAACCAAAGCAAATAGTTTGCGTACCTATTGCACGTGACTTGTGCTCACTGAAGTGTGGGAAAGCAAGGGCACCACACGTAAGTGACAGACCTGTTGGTGTAAAAACTCGGTTGATTATTATAGTGCATTAGAACAAAGTTTCCTATGGATTCAATGGTAGGAAATCCAAGTTAACTCATTTACGTGTTAAACTTGTCTAAATCTGGTCAAACCTAGGATTTGACAAGATTCAAACCAGACAAATCATGTAGCTATACCCCCTAACCCCTAAACTCTATCTTATGAAGTCAAGCATGTGAAGAGAAGTGGTTTTGGGTTTCAAACATGAAAATTTCAAAAACCTCCCAAAAGCTTCATTTTAGAGTGACTAAGAAGGATCCATGCTTTCCTTTTCATTTTCATGTTTTAAACTTGTTTAAATTATCTTGGTCGTCAAACCTAGGATTTGACAAGATTCAAATGGGCATCAAATTTGAAAAAAAATCAGAAAAAAGAAAAACCAAAGCAAATAGTTTTCTTATGTCATATAGTAAGCATTGAATTTGATAAACAAGGTCCATACATATTCAAACCACACAAATCATGTATCTATACCCCCTAAGCCCTAAATTAATTAACTATGTCTTATGAAGTCAAGCATGTGAAGAGAAGTGGTTTTGGGTTTCAAACATGGAAATTTCAAAACCTCCCAAAAGCTTCATTTTAGAGAGTGACTAAGAAGGATCCATGCTTACATTTGCATTTTCATATTTTAAACTTGTTTAAATCATTATCAAACCTAGGATTTGACCAAGATACAAATGGGTGGGCACAAAATTCAAAAAAATCAGAAAAATGAAAAACAAAAGCACATAGTCTTCTTATATATGTCATATTGTAAGCATTCGAGTTGATAAACGAGGTCTAGGTATATCCAAACCAGACAAATCATGTATCTACCCCCGTCGATCTTATGAAGTCTAGCATGAAGAGAAGTCGTTTTGGGTTTCAAACATGGAAATTTCAAGAACATCCCAAAAGCTTCATTTTAGAGTGACTAAGAAGGATACATGCTTACCTTTTAATTTTCATGTTTTAAACTTGTTTAAATCTTGGTTGAACCTAGGATTTGACCAAGATTCAAATATATGGGAATAAAATTCAGAAAAAAAGAAAAATGAAAAACCAAAGCACATAGTCTTCTTATGTCTATAGTTAGCATTAAAGTTGATAAACAGGTCTAGACATATTCAAACTAGAAAATCATGTATATATCTACACCCCTAACCCTAAACTCTGTCTTATGAAGTCAAGCATGCATGAAGAGAAGTGGTTTTTTTTGTTCCAAACATGGAAATTTCAAAAACCCTCCCAAGAGCTACATTTTGGGGTGACTAAGAAGGAAAGATATTTTTTCATATTCATGATTTAAACTTGTTTAAACCATGGTCAAACCTAGGATTTGACCAAGATTCAAATGGGCATCAAAATTGAAAAAAAATCAGCAAAAATAAAAACCAAAGCAAATAGTTTTCTTATGTTATATAGTAAGCATTAAAGTTGATAAACAAGGTCTAGACATATTCAAACCAGACAAATCATGTATCTATACCCCTAACCCCTAAACTCTGTCTTATGAAGTCAAGCATGAAGAGAAGTGGTTTTGGGTTTCAAACATGGAAATTTGAAAAACCTCCCAAAAGCCCCTTTGCAAATATTTCAAACTTATTCAAATTTGGTTCAAATTTGAAAGACATACAAGTTATAGCACACATAGTGCATACATTTTCACACAAACTGCACTAGATGCTAACCCTATAATTTGAGGCCATTTGGATGAGGTCGAAAATTCTTGGATTAGAATCGTGTTGTTCGAACCCCGTAGTTGGATTTTTTTTTTGAACCCTTGATCTGTAGAACTGGGCAAAACCCGAGTTTAACCTATTTAATTATAGATTCGTATATCGATTTTTCTACTACCTTTTATTATTACTATGCAGCACATGGGTGTTTGCCCGTCGAGTGAAACACGGAGGAAGAGGGATCACTCGGAAGGAGAGAAGAAGGGGTGTCTCCCCTTTTTCGGTGATGATGTTGACTTTTGTGCGGGGTTTGTCAGTGAGCAGGAGGGCGAGCGAGCGAGCGAGCGAGCGAGTCGAGCGAGGCCGAGAATGAGAGAGATTTGTTTTTTTGTGAGAGGGACAACCGAAGGATCCAGAAGGACCCACTGACTTCCAATACGCATCCGCGTCTTCTCTTGACAAAGAAGATGGTGGGAGTTTGCCTACCTAGCGTGACGTGAGTGTGGGACCTCAAGGGTGGGCACCACACGTAAGTGACAGACCCTGTTGGTGTAAAAACTCGGTTGATTATAATAGTGCATTAGAACAAAGTTTCCTATGGATTCAAGGGTAGGAAATCCAAGTTAACTCATTTACGTGTTAAACTTGTCTAAATCTTGGTCAAACCTAGGATTTGACCAAGATTCAAATGGGCAGAAAATAAAAAAAAACAGAAAAATGAAAAACAAAATCACATAGTCTTCTTATGTCATATAGTAAGCATTAAAGTTGATAAACAAGGTCTAGACATATCAAACCATACAAATCATGTATCTACCCCTAACCCCTAAACTCCGTCTTATGAAGTCAAGCATGAAGAGAAGTGGTTTTGGGTTTCAAACATGGAAATTTCAAAATCCTCCCAAAAGCCCCTTTTCAAATATTTCAAACTTATTCAAATTTGGTTCAAATTTGAAAGACATACAAGTTATAGCACACATAGTGCATACATTTTCACAAAAACTGCACTAGATGCTAACCCTATAGCTTGAGGCCATTTGGATGAGGTCGAAAAAAATTCTTGGATTAGAATCGTGTTGTTCGAACCCCGTAGTTGGATTTTTTTGAACCCTTGATCTGTAGAACTGGGCAAAACCCGAGTTTAGAGTGACTAAGAAGGATACATGCTTCCCTTTTCATTTTCATGTTTTAAACTTGTTTAAATTATCTTGGTCAAACCTAGGATTAGACAAGATTCAAATGGGCATCAAAATTGAAAAAAAATCAGCAAAAAGGAAAACCAAAGCAAATAGTTTTCTTATGTCATATAGTAAGCATTAAAGTTGATAAACAAGGTCTAGACATATCAAACCATACAAATCATGTATCTACCCCTAACCCCTAAACTCCGTCTTATGAAGTCAAGCATGAAGAGAAGTGGTTTTGGGTTTCAAACATGGAAATTTCAAAATCCTCCCAAAAGCCCCTTTTCAAATATTTCAAACTTATTCAAATTTGGTTCAAATTTGAAAGACATACAAGTTATAGCACACATAGTGCATACATTTTCACAAAAACTGCACTAGATGCTAACCCTATAGCTTGAGGCCATTTGGATGAGGTCGAAAAAATTCTTGGATTAGAATCGTGTTGTTCGAACCCCGTAGTTGGATTTTTTTGAACCCTTGATCTGTAGAACTGGGCAAAACCCGAGTTTAGAGTGACTAAGAAGGATACATGCTTCCTTTTCATTTTCATGTTTTAAACTTGTTTAAATTATCTTGGTCAAACCTAGGATTAGACAAGATTCAAATGGGCATCAAAATTGAAAAAAAATCAGCAAAAAGGAAAACCAAAGCAAATAGTTTTCTTATGTCATATAGTAAGCATTAAAGTTGATAAACAAGGTCTAGACATATTCAAACCAGACAAATCATGTAGCTATACCCCCTAACCCCTAAACTCTATCTTATGAAGTCAAGCATGTGAAGAGAAGTGGTTTTGGGTTTCAAATATGGAAATTTCAAAAACCTCCCAAAAGCTTCATTTTAGAGTGACTAAGAAGGATCCATGCTTCCCTTTTCATTTTCATGTTTTAAACTTGTTTAAATTATCTTGGTCGTCAAACCTAGGATTTGACAAGCAGATTCAAATGGGCATCAAATTTGAAAAAAAATCAGAAAAAAGAAAAACCAAAGCAAATAGTTTTCTTATGTCATATAGTAAGCATTGAATTTGATAAACAAGGTCCATACATATTCAAACCACACAAATCATGTATCTATACCCCCTAAGCCCTAAATTAATTAACTATGTCTTATGTCAAGCATGAAGAGAAGTGGTTTTGGGTTTCAAACATGGAAATTTCAAAAACCTCCCAAAAGCTTCATTTTAGACAGACTAAGAAGGATCCATGCTTACATTTGCATTTTCATATTTTAAACTTGTTTAAATCATTATCAAACCTAGGATTTGACCAAGATACAAATGGGTGGGCACAAAATTCAAAAAAATCAGAAAAATGAAAAACAAAAGCACATAGTCTTCTTATATATGTCATATCGTAAGCATTCGAGTTGATAAACGAGGTCTAGGTATATCCAAACCAGACAAATCATGTATCTACCCCCCGTCGATCTTATGAAGTCTAGCATGAAGAGAAGTCGTTTTGGGTTTCAAACATGGAAATTTCAAGAACATCCCAAAAGCTTCATTTTAGAGTGACTAAGAAGGATACATGCTTACCTTTTAATTTTCATGTTTTAAACTTGTTTAAATCTTGGTTGAACCTAGGATTTGACCAAGATTCAAATATATGGGAATAAAATTCAGAAAAAACAGAAAAATGAAAAACCAAAGCACATAGTCTTCTTATGTCTATAGTTAGCATTAAAGTTGATAAACAGGTCTAGACATATTCAAACTAGAAAATCATGTATATATCTACACCCCTAACCCTAAACTCTGTCTTATGAAGTCAAGCATGCATGAAGAGAAGTGGTTTTTTTGTTCAAACATGGAAATTTCAAAAACCCTCCCAAGAGCTACATTTTGGGGTGACTAAGAAGGAAAGATGCTTATTTTTTCATATTCATGATTTAAACTTGTTTAAACCATGGTCAAACCTAGGATTTGACCAAGATTCAAATGGGCATCAAAATTGAAAAAAAAATCAGCAAAAATAAAAACCAAAGCAAATAGTTTTCTTATGTTATATAGTAAGCATTAAAGTTGATAAACAAGGTCTAGACATATTCAAACCAGACAAATCATGTATCTATACCCCCTAACCCCTAAACTCGTCTTATGAAGTCAAGCATGAAGAGAAGTGGTTTTGGGTTTCAAACATGGAAATTTGAAAAACCTCCCAAAAGCCCCTTTGCAAATATTTCAAACTTATTCAAATTTGGTTCAAATTTGAAAGACATACAAGTTATAGCACACATAGTGCATACATTTTCACACAAACTGCACTAGATGCTAACCCTATAATTTGAGGCCATTTGGATGAGGTCGAAAAAATTCTTGGATTAGAATCGTGTTGTTCGAACCCCGTAGTTGGATTTTTTTGAACCCTTGATCTGTAGAACTGGGCAAAACCCGAGTTTAACCTATTTAATTATAGATTCGTATATCGATTTTTCTACTACCTTTTTATTATTACTATGCAGCACATGGGTGTTTGCCCGTCGAGTGAAACACGGAGGAAGAGGGATCACTCGGAAGGAGAGAAGAAGGGGTGTCTCCCCTTTTTCGGGTGATGATGTTGACTTTTGTGCAGGGTTTGTCAGTGAGCAGGAGGTGCGAGCGAGCGAGCGAGCGAGCGAGTCGAGCGAGGCCGAGAATGAGAGAGATTTGTTTTTTTTGTGAGAGGGACAACCGAAGGATCCAGAAGGACCCCTTCCAATACGCATCCGATGCGTCTTCTCTTGAAGATGGCTGGGAGTTTGCGTACTCTATCGCACGTGACTTGTGCTCACCGAAGTGTGGGACCTCAAGGGTGGGCACCACACGTAAGTGACAGACCTGTTGGTGTAAAAACTCGGTTGATTATAATAGTGCATTAGAACAAAGTTTCCTATGGATTCAAGGGTAGGAAATCCAAGTTAACTCATTTACGTGTTAAACTTGTCTAAATCTTGGTCAAACCTAGGATTTGACCAAGATTCAAATGGGCAGAAAAATAAAAAACAAATTCACATAGTCTTCTTATGTCATATAGTAAGCATTAAAGTTGATAAACAAGGTCTAGACATATCAAACCATACAAATCATGTATCTACCCCTAACCCCTAAACTCCGTCTTATGAAGTCAAGCATGAAGAGAAGTGGTTTTGGGTTTCAAACATGGAAATTTCAAAACCTCCCAAAAGCCCCTTTTCAAATATTTCAAACTTATTCAAATTTGGTTCAAATTTGAAAGACATACAAGTTATAGCACACATAGTGCATACATTTTCACAAAAACTGCACTAGATGCTAACCCTATAGCTTGAGGCCATTTGGATGAGGTCGAAAAAATTCTTGGATTAGAATCGTGTTGTTCGAACCCCGTAGTTGGATTTTTTTGAACCCTTGATCTGTAGAACTGGGCAAAACCCGAGTTTAGAGTGACTAAGAAGGATACATGCTTCCCTTTTCATTTTCATGTTTTAAACTTGTTTAAATTATCTTGGTCAAACCTAGGATTAGACAAGATTCAAATGGGCATCAAAATTGAAAAAAAAATCAGCAAAAAGGAAAACCAAAGCAAATAGTTTTCTTATGTCATATAGTAAGCATTAAAGTTGATAAACAAGGTCTAGACATATTCAAACCGACAAATCATGTATCTATACCCCCTAACCCCTAAACTCTATCTTATGAAGTCAAGCATGTGAAGAGAAGTGGTTTTGGGTTTCAAACATGGAAATTTCAAAAACCTCCCAAAAGCTTCATTTTAGAGTGACTAAGAAGGATCCATGCTTCCCTTTTCATTTTCATGTTTTAAACTTGTTTAAATTATCTTGGTCGTCAAACCTAGGATTTGACAAGCAGATTCAAATGGGCATCAAATTTGAAAAAAAATCAGAAAAAAGAAAAACCAAAGCAAATAGTTTTCTTATGTCATATAGTAAGCATTGAATTTGATAAACAAGGTCCATACATATTCAAACCACACAAATCATGTATCTATACCCCCTAAGCCCTAAATTAATTAACTATGTCTTATGAAGTCAAGCATGTGAAGAGAAGTGGTTTTGGGTTTCAAACATGGAAATTTCAAAAACCTCCCAAAAGCTTCATTTTAGAGTGACTAAGAAGGATCCATGCTTACATTTGCATTTTCATATTTTAAACTTGTTCAAATCATTATCAAACCTAGGATTTGACCAAGATACAAATGGGTGGGCACAAAATTCAAAAAAATCAGAAAAATGAAAAACAAAAGCACATAGTCTTCTTATATATGTCATATCGTAAGCATTCGAGTTGATAAACGAGGTCTAGGTATATCCAAACCAGACAAATCATGTATCTACCCCCCGTCGATCTTATGAAGTCTAGCATGAAGAGAAGTCGTTTTGGGTTTCAAACATGGAAATTTCAAGAACATCCCAAAAGCTTCATTTTAGAGTGACTAAGAAGGATACATGCTTACCTTTTAATTTTCATGTTTTAAACTTGTTTAAATCTTGGTTGAACCTAGGATTTGACCAAGATTCAAATATATGGGAATAAAATTCAGAAAAAAAAGAAAAATGAAAAACCAAAGCACATAGTCTTCTTATGTCTATAGTTAGCATTAAAGTTGATAAACAGGTCTAGACATATTCAAACTAGAAAATCATGTATATATCTACACCCCTAACCCTAAACTCTGTCTTATGAAGTCAAGCATGCATGAAGAGAAGTGGTTTTTTTTGTTCCAAACATGGAAATTTCAAAAACCCTCCCAAGAGCTACATTTTGGGGTGACTAAGAAGGAAAGATGCTTATTTTTTCATATTCATGATTTAAACTTGTTTAAACCATGGTCAAACCTAGGATTTGACCAAGATTCAAATGGGCATCAAAATTGAAAAAAAAATCAGCAAAAATAAAAACCAAAGCAAATAGTTTTCTTATGTTATATAGTAAGCATTAAAGTTGATAAACAAGGTCTAGACATATTCAAACCAGACAAATCATGTATCTATACCCCTAACCCCTAAACTCTGTCTTATGAAGTCAAGCATGAAGAGAAGTGGTTTTGGGTTTCAAACATGGAAATTTGAAAAACCTCCCAAAAGCCCCTTTGCAAATATTTCAAACTTATTCAAATTTGGTTCAAATTTGAAAGACATACAAGTTATAGCACACATAGTGCATACATTTTCACACAAACTGCACTAGATGCTAACCCTATAAATTGAGGCCATTTGGATGAGGTCGAAAAAATTCTTGGATTAGAATCGTGTTGTTCGAACCCCGTAGTTGGATTTTTTTTTTTGAACCCTGATCTGCAGAACTGGGCAAAACCCGAGTTTAACCTATTTAATTATAGATTCGTATATCGATTTTTCTACTACCTTTTTATTATTACTATGCAGCACATGGGTGTTTGCCCGTCGAGTGAAACACGGAGGAAGAGGGATCACTCGGAAGGAGAGAAGAAGGGGTGTCTCCCCTTTTTCGGGTGATGATGTTGACTTTTGTGCAGGGTTTGTCGTGGCGAGGCGAGCGAGCGAGCGAGCGAGCGAGTCGAGCGAGGCCGAGAATGAGAGAGATTTGTTTTGTGAGAGGGACAACCGAAGGATCCTGAAGGACCAGTACTTCCAATACGCATCCTGATGCGTCTTGACAAAGAAGATGGCTGGGAGTTTGCGTACCTACGCACGTGACTTGTGCTCACCGAAGTGTGGGACCTCAGGGTGGGCACCACACGTAAGTGACAGACCTGTTGGTGTAAAAACTCGTTGATTATAATAGTGCATTAGAACAAAGTTTCCTATGGATTCAAGGGTAGGAAATCCAAGTTAACTCATTTACGTGTTAAACTTGTCTAAATCTTGGTCAAACCTAGGATTTGACCAAGATTCAAATGGGCATAAAAATAAAAAACAAATTCACATAGTCTTCTTATGTCATATAGTAAGCATTAAAGTTGATAAACAAGGTCTAGACATATCAAACCATACAAATCATGTATCTACCCCTAACCCCTAAACTCCGTCTTATGAAGTCAAGCATGAAGAGAAGTGGTTTTGGGTTTCAAACATGGAAATTTCAAAATCCTCCCAAAAGCCCCTTTTCAAATATTTCAAACTTATTCAAATTTGGTTCAAATTTGAAAGACATACAAGTTATAGCACACATAGTGCATACATTTTCACAAAAACTGCACTAGATGCTAACCCTATAGCTTGAGGCCATTTGGATGAGGTCGAAAAAATTCTTGGATTAGAATCGTGTTGTTCGAACCTCGTAGTTGGATTTTTTTGAACCCTTGATCTGTAGAACTGGGCAAAACCCGAGTTTAGAGTGACTAAGAAGGATACATGCTTCCCTTTTCATTTTCATGTTTTAAACTTGTTTAAATTATCTTGGTCAAACCTAGGATTAGACAAGATTCAAATGGGCATCAAAATTGAAAAAAAAATCAGCAAAAAGGAAAACCAAAGCAAATAGTTTTCTTATGTCATATAGTAAGCATTAAAGTTGATAAACAAGGTCTAGACATATTCAAACCAGACAAATCATGTATCTATACCCCTAACCCCTAAACTCTATCTTATGAAGTCAAGCATGTGAAGAGAAGTGGTTTTGGGTTTCAAACATGGAAATTTCAAAAACCTCCCAAAAGCTTCATTTTAGAGTGACTAAGAAGGATCCATGCTTCCCTTTTCATTTTCATGTTTTAAACTTGTTTAAATTATCTTGGTCGTCAAACCTAGGATTTGACAAGATTCAAATGGGCATCAAATTTGAAAAAAAAATCAGAAAAAAGAAAAACCAAAGCAAATAGTTTTCTTATGTCATATAGTAAGCATTGAATTTGATAAACAAGGTCCATACATATTCAAACCACACAAATCATGTATCTATACCCCCTAAGCCCTAAATTAATTAACTATGTCTTATGAAGTAAGCATGTGAAGAGAAGTGGTTTTGGGTTTCAAACATGGAAATTTCAAAAACCTCCCAAAAGCTTCATTTTAGACAGACTAAGAAGGATCCATGCTTACATTTGCATTTTCATATTTTAAACTTGTTTAAATCATTATCAAACCTAGGATTTGACCAAGATACAAATGGTGGGCACAAAATTCAAAAAAATCAGAAAAATGAAAAACAAAAGCACATAGTCTTCTTATATATGTCATATCGTAAGCATTCGAGTTGATAAACGAGGTCTAGGTATATCCAAACCAGACAAATCATGTATCTACCCCCGTCGATCTTATGAAGTCTAGCATGAAGAGAAGTCGTTTTGGGTTTCAAACATGGAAATTTCAAGAACATCCCAAAAGCTTCATTTTAGAGTGACTAAGAAGGATACATGCTTACCTTTTAATTTTCATGTTTTAAACTTGTTTAAATCTTGGTTGAACCTAGGATTTGACCAAGATTCAAATATATGGGAATAAAATTCAGAAAAAAACAGAAAAATGAAAAACCAAAGCACATAGTCTTCTTATGTCTATAGTTAGCATTAAAGTTGATAAACAGGTCTAGACATATTCAAACTAGAAAATCATGTATATATCTACACCCCTAACCCTAAACTCTGTCTTATGAAGTCAAGCATGCATGAAGAGAAGTGGTTTTTTTTGTTCCAAACATGGAAATTTCAAAAACCCTCCCAAGAGCTACATTTTGGGGTGACTAAGAAGGAAAGATGCTTATTTTTTCATATTCATGATTTAAACTTGTTTAAACCATGGTCAAACCTAGGATTTGACCAAGATTCAAATGGGCATCAAAATTGAAAAAAATCAGCAAAAATAAAAACCAAAGCAAATAGTTTTCTTATGTTATATAGTAAGCATTAAAGTTGATAAACAAGGTCTAGACATATTCAAACCAGACAAATCATGTATCTACCCCCTAACCCTAAACTCTGTCTTATGAAGTCAAGCATGAAGAGAAGTGGTTTTGGGTTTCAAACATGGAAATTTGAAAAACCTCCCAAAAGCCCCTTTGCAAATATTTCAAACTTATTCAAATTTGGTTCAAATTTGAAAGACATACAAGTTATAGCACACATAGTGCATACATTTTCACACAAACTGCACTAGATGCTAACCCTATAATTTGAGGCCATTTGGATGAGGTCGAAAAAATTCTTGGATTAGAATCGTGTTGTTCGAACCCCGTAGTTGGATTTTTTTTTGAACCCTTGATCTGCAGAACTGGGCAAAACCCGAGTTTAACCTATTTAATTATAGATTCGTATATCGATTTTTCTACTACCTTTTTATTATTACTATGCAGCACATGGGTGTTTGCCCGTCGAGTGAAACACGGAGGAAGAGGGATCACTCGGAAGGAGAGAAGAAGGGGTGTCTCCCCTTTTTCGGGTGATGATGTTGACTTTTGTGCAGGGTTTGTCGAAAGGTGAGGAGGAGCGAGCGAGCGAGCGAGTCGAGCGAGGCCGAGAATGAGAGAGATTTGTTTTTTTTTTGTGAGAGGGACGACCGAAGGATCCAGAAGGACCCACAGACTTCCAATACGCATCCTGATGCGTCTTCTCTTGACAAAGAAGATGGTTGGGAGTTTGCGTACCTAGCACGTGATGTGCTCACTGAAGTGTGGGACCTCAAGGGTGGGCACCACACGTAAGTGACAGACCTTTGGTGTAAAAACTCGGTTGATTATAATAGTGCATTAGAACAAAGTTTCCTATGGATTCAAGGGTAGGAAATCCAAGTTAACTCATTTACGTGTTAAACTTGTCTAAATCTTGGTCAAACCTAGGATTTGACCAAGATTCAAATGGGCAGAAAAATAAAAAAAAACAGAAAAATGAAAAACAAAATCACATAGTCTTCTTATGTCATATAGTAAGCATTAAAGTTGATAAACAAGGTCTAGACATATCAAACCATACAAATCATGTATCTACCCCTAACCCCTAAACTCCGTCTTATGAAGTCAAGCATGAAGAGAAGTGGTTTTGGGTTTCAAACATGGAAATTTCAAAATCCTCCCAAAAGCCCCTTTTCAAATATTTCAAACTTATTCAAATTTGGTTCAAATTTGAAAGACATACAAGTTATAGCACACATAGTGCATACATTTTCACAAAAACTGCACTAGATGCTAACCCTATAGCTTGAGGCCATTTGGATGAGGTCGAAAAAATTCTTGGATTAGAATCGTGTTGTTCGAACCCCGTAGTTGGATTTTTTTGAACCCTTGATCTGTAGAACTGGGCAAAACCCGAGTTTAGAGTGACTAAGAAGGATACATGCTTCCCTTTTCATTTTCATGTTTTAAACTTGTTTAAATTATCTTGGTCAAACCTAGGATTAGACAAGATTCAAATGGGCATCAAAATTGAAAAAAAATCAGCAAAAAGGAAAACCAAAGCAAATAGTTTTCTTATGTCATATAGTAAGCATTAAAGTTGATAAACAAGGTCTAGACATATTCAAACCAGACAAATCATGTAGCTATACCCCCTAACCCCTAAACTCTATCTTATGAAGTCAAGCATGTGAAGAGAAGTGGTTTTGGGTTTCAAACATGGAAATTTCAAAAACCTCCCAAAAGCTTCATTTTAGAGTGACTAAGAAGGATCCATGCTTCCCTTTTCATTTTCATGTTTTAAACTTGTTTAAATTATCTTGGTCGTCAAACCTAGGATTTGACAAGCAGATTCAAATGGGCATCAAATTTGAAAATCAGAAAAAAGAAAAACCAAAGCAAATAGTTTTCTTATGTCATATAGTAAGCATTGAATTTGATAAACAAGGTCCATACATATTCAAACCACACAAATCATGTATCTATACCCCCTAAGCCCTAAATTAATTAACTATGTCTTATGAAGTCAAGCATGTGAAGAGAAGTGGTTTTGGGTTTCAAACATGGAAATTTCAAAAACCTCCCAAAAGCTTCATTTTAGAGTGACTAAGAAGGATCCATGCTTACATTTGCATTTTCATATTTTAAACTTGTTTAAATCATTATCAAACCTAGGATTTGACCAAGATACAAATGGGTGGGCACAAAATTCAAAAAATGAAAAATGAAAAACAAAAGCACATAGTCTTCTTATATATGTCATATCGTAAGCATTCGAGTTGATAAACGAGGTCTAGGTATATCCAAACCAGACAAATCATGTATCTACCCCCCGTCGATCTTATGAAGTCTATGAAGAGAAGTCGTTTTGGGTTTCAAACATGGAAATTTCAAGAACATCCCAAAAGCTTCATTTTAGAGTGACTAAGAAGGATACATGCTTACCTTTTAATTTTCATGTTTTAAACTTGTTTAAATCTTGGTTGAACCTAGGATTTGACCAAGATTCAAATATATGGGAATAAAATTCAGAAAAAAACAGAAAAATTAAAAACCAAAGCACATAGTCTTCTTATGTCTATAGTTAGCATTAAAGTTGATAAACAGGTCTAGACATATTCAAACTAGAAAATCATGTATATATCTACACCCCTAACCCTAAACTCTGTCTTATGAAGTCAAGCATGCATGAAGAGAAGTGGTTTTTTTGTTCCAAACATGGAAATTTCAAAAACCCTCCCAAGAGCTACATTTTGGGGTGACTAAGAAGGATAGATGCTTATTTTTTCATATTCATGATTTAAACTTGTTTAAACCATGGTCAAACCTAGGATTTGACCAAGATTCAAATGGGCATCAAAATTGAAAAAAAATCAGCAAAAATAAAAACCAAAGCAAATAGTTTTCTTATGTTATATAGTAAGCATTAAAGTTGATAAACAAGGTCTAGACATATTCAAACCGACAAATCATGTATCTATACCCCTCCCCCTAAACTCTGTTATGAAGTCAAGCATGAAGAGAAGTGGTTTTGCGTTTCAAACATGGAAATTTCAAAAACCTCCCAAAAGCCCCTTTTCAAATATTTCAAACTTATTCAAATTTGGTTCAAATTTGAAAGACATACAAGTTATAGCACACATAGTGCATACATTTTCACACAAACTGCACTAGATGCTAACCCTATAATTTGAGGCCATTTGGATGAGGTCGAAAAAATTCTTGGATTAGAATCGTGTTGTTCGAACCCCGTAGTTGGATTTTTTTGAACCCTTGATCTGTAGAACTGGGCAAAACCCGAGTTTAACCTATTTAATTATAGATTCGTATATCGATTTTTCTACTACCTTTTTATTATTACTATGCATCACATGGGTGTTTGCCCGTCGAGTGAAACACGGAGGAAGAGGGATCACTCGGAAGGAGAGAAGAAGGGGTGTCTCCCTTTTTCGGGTGATGATGTTGACTTTTGTGCGGGTTTGTCGTGAGCAGGAGGTGCGAGCGAGCGAGCGAGCGAGCGAGTCGAGCGAGGCCGAGAATGAGAGAGATTTGTTTTTTTTTGTGAGAGGGACAACGGAAGGATCCAGAAGGACCCATTGACCAATACGCATCCGATGCGTCTTCTTGACAAAGAAGATGGGAGTTTGCCCACCTACCGCACGTGACTTGTGCTCACCGAAGTGTGGGACTCACGCGTGGGCACCACACGTAAGTGACAGACCTGTTGGTGTAAAAACTCGGTTGATTATAATAGTGCATTAGAACAAAGTTTCCTATGGATTCAAGGGTAGGAAATCCAAGTTAAATCATTTACGTGTTAAACTTGTCTAAATCTTGGTCAAACCTAGGATTTGACCAAGATTCAAATGGGCAGAAAAATAAAAAACAGAAAAATGAAAAACAAAATCACATAGTCTTCTTATGTCATATAGTAAGCATTAAAATTGATAAACAAGGTCTAGACATATCAAACCATACAAATCATGTATCTACCCCCTAACCCCTAATCTCCGTCTTATGAAGTCAAGCATGAAGAGGGTTTTGGGTTTCAAACATGGAAATTTCAAAAACCTCCCAAAAACTTCATTTTAGAGTGACTAAGAAGGATACATGCTTCCCTTTTCATTTTCTTGTTTTAAACTTGTTTAAATTATCTTGGTCAAACCTAGGATTTGACAAGATTCAAAGATACATGCTTCCCTTTTCATTTGACATGAATCCTTGTGGCACGACCATGTTGGGGTCACTCCTGGCTGTCTACCCAGCCGAGCATGCGGGCTCTATTACCTTGTACGAATCCTCGTTTTAAACAAAGAAGTGAACAAACGCCGCGCCCCGCACACACACACACTCTCTCTCTCTCTCTCTCTCTCTCTCTCTCTCTCTCTCTCTCTCTCTCTCTCTATCGCATCATTTGTCTGTCAGACTCCATTGATTTGCCCCAAGTTCAACAAGGTCGCCCCCTTTTCCTCTGAGAGTCCATTGATTTTTATTTGCTGGTGTCACTTGTGCTAAACTGTCATTCCTTGTACTCCCTCCGATTCATATTATTTGATGGTAATATAGATGCATCTATACACATTATAGTTGTAGATACATCCATTTTACCATCAATTAATATTGATCGGAGTTGCAGCGTGGTATGAGGCCTGCCGCCTGCCACCGTCGGCGAGGTTCCAAGTAAACGGCGCCAGAAGAAGAGTAGCGCGGCTCCGGATTCAACCAACTGGCGGCGATGGACGGCACTATGGAAATAAACGCTACGAATTTGGAGGCCATCGCGTACAACATCGCTGGAACGGCGCAGGTCATGTGCTCCCACGACGGCTGCGGGGTCATCGTCAGCTACCACGAGTCCCTAAGCCACCAGATCGCGTGCCCGCACGGCCGGTGCAACTGCACGGAGCAGGGCTGCGACTTCGCCGCCCCACCGTCAGCGCTCCTCGTTCACCTCGCAGAGGCCCACTCGATTCAGGTGCACAGGTTAGAGTATGGCAAGTCCATAGAGTTCCGGGTGACCATGACGCACCCGTGCTCGCCGTGCAGGCTGCTCGTCGTCGAAGGGGATGACGGCTCCGTGTTCGTCCTGTACATCGACGCGCTCGGCCCGGCCATTGTCTTGTCTTTGGTATGCGTCAGTTCGGCCACATCCGTGTGGCCGCTCTACAGGGTGAAGATCTGGGCGCACGGCCCGCCGCCGTCCTCGAAATCGGACTGCAGGCGGGATGTCGTGAAGATGTCTGCCGATGCTTCTGGCAGCGCGTCGCCGGGCGCTGTCGTGTTTGAGGAGCTCACGTCGTTCCTCGTTGTGCCGGGGCCATACCTCGTTGGTGCTGGATCGTCCAAGGAGCTGCGTTTCTACATTCGCATATGCAAGCAGATGTAGCTACTGCTACTTTGCGTAGTTGAAAAAACTGTCAATTTGTCATGAGGAATGATAAATTTCGATGAAAAGTACTTGATTGTTCGTACGGCTGCTATTTTTTTATGGATTCTTCGTTTCATATTTGTGCTGAACTGTTTGTAGTAGTACTTATACTGTACTTAATAATAATGCAGCGTGGAAGTGAATACTCCTTTTTTTTGTGAATCGGAAGTGAATACTCCAACTATATGTAATTGTAACCCCTCCATCTGATTTATATAAAACTATGTGCACTTCCAGATCATTTCTCCTGTTTTTTAGATGTCCTTTCACTTACTATAAAAAACAAAGAAGCACTGCTGCTTTGATTCAAAGGAATGTGGAGAGTGTAGAAATAGGAAAGGTGTAGGATTGAAATTTTCCCATAGGAATCAAATCCAACATAATTCCTATGTCAATCCTATGAATCAAAGAAGCCCTAAGTGGTTACCGGTGCTTAATGCACAGTTCCAAAAAGTTCATCCCGCAGTCCAAATAACTAATAATCAGATGATGTCAATTTTTGTGTATGTAGTTGTGCCTATTACCATCACAAATATAGTCTCAAATAGTATGATGGTGGAGATACACATTTTTTAACTACCATGATTTTCGGTAAATGCTTAGTCAATTTTGACATAATTTGACTTTCTAAAAATAATATAAGCTAAGCTTTGAGATGGAGGTAGGTTTTCCTCGTCTTAAGCAAAATCCCTTCCCATCCCCTTAAATAGAGTACTCCAGCCTCGAGGCTAGGAGATAAGAGAGGCCATCGATAGGCCACATACTCCTCGCGCGCTCGCAATGCTGGAAACTGTCACCGTTACCCTGAAGATGGACTCCACCGTGCTTCACTGCATTTTCTGCTCCCAGCCCCTCAAGCCCCCCGTCTTCAAGGTCGATCCCTTTCCCTCCCACACTCCATTGATGTTTCTTTTGTGGGTTCACTACTGCAAAAATGGCAATCCACGAACTTTGATTTGTGCAGTGCAAGGGTAATCATTTGGCCTGCGGCCGCTGCCTCAGCGAGCTTCCCGGGAACCGGTGCCATAGGTGCGTGGAACCCCGCGGCGGATTCGAGCACGACCCGGCAATGGACGCCGTCGTATCAGCGGCGACGGTTGAGTGCCCCCACAGCAGCTGCGGGAGCTTGGTGGCCTACCACCAGGTCCACGACCACAAGATTGCATGCCCGCACGCCCCTTGCGCTTGCACGGAGCCCGGCTGCGACTTCGCCGCCCCGCCAACAGCGCTCGTCGCCCACTTCGCAGCGGCCCACTCGATCCAAGTGCACAAGCTCCCGCCGTACAACACGACCAAAGTGTTCGAGGTGCTGGTGCCGGTGCCGGGTTCGCCGTGCCTGCGGATCATCGCCGAAGGGGAGGACGGCGCCGTGTTCGTCCTGATCATCGGCGTGCTCGGTTCGACTTCGACCACCATCGTGTCTACCGTGTGCGTTAGGGCGGCCGCGTGCGTGTGGCCTCTGTACACGGCAAAGATGTGGGCGAATGGGCCGGCGTCGTGCTCGTTGGCGCACTCGAGGAGCAGGGCGGACACCGTGAATGTGTCATTGGAGGCGTCGAGCTGCGCCTTGCCGGGCGACGTCGCGTTTGATGAACTCACGTCGTTCCTCTCGGTACCGCCGCTGTACCAGGTGCTTGGTGGACCTTCCAAGCTGCTGCGTTTCTACATTCGCATCGAGAAGGAGAACAATTAATCCTCAAAATAAGTACTCCTTATATAGAAAGGGACTAACTGTTTTTCGTCCTGCTAATGCAACCTTGAGGTGACCGGGACAACTTTGTACAAAGCATCGTGCTCATATAAATATACGTACTCTACAAAATCATCAGCAGTGGAGTACCTCGTAGGTGCCATGTCCATGGATCGACAAGACAAGACACATACATAGACTGGGTCACTGGGAGATGGATATTACTACTGGATCGTGATAGGATGCCTACATACACCCTACTCGGCAGGTGACGATACCTTCCCAACAAAGGTATCCAGTCCCATCCATTGATTATATTTTATTATGGACGGAGAGCATTCTACTACGTAGAAGAGATGTCATGTCTTGGGGCAGAGGTTCGGCTTAATCATGGTTTAGATGACTCTAATGTAGATGTATCTAGACATATTGTAACTATAGATACTTCCATTTTAGCATCAAGTAATGTGGATCGGAGGGAGTAATACTATAGTACAATATACTCAGTATAAGGTTAACTTTGGCACACGCTGGGACGCACATATTTGTTAGAAGTACACACATGCAAGACAGAGCACAGAGTAAAATAATTACTATTTACTTATGGGCAACCAAAAGCTTGTACGTGTCCACTCTATATATGGGCATGGACTACACTTATTGCTTGTGGACGAGGATAGCTGTTGTGGACAACACAGTGGATGCTGTTAGAGTGAAACGGCACACTTATTATGGATCGTAGGGAGTATGCAAGATAAAAAAAAAGATCTACCATACATATTAGTATTATTATCATCAGTTATGTACTCATGACACTGGGAGCATACACACACGATCGTACATACTACAGTAGTACTGTACTACTTTTAAAACTACTTGCAAGATAAAATATACTGTACTACTTATCACTGGGTGCATACACACACGATCGTATACATACTAGTCCTGTACTACTTTTAACACTAGGCTATCCTTTTCAGTGGTCTTCCTCTTCAGCTTCCACAGCCTGTACCATGTTGCTCTTCTTCTTCTTCTTCTTCTTCTTCTTCTTCTTACTCCCGCTGTCCGAATTCCGCCAATTTTTGTTGACCCTTCTCAAAGTTCACTATTCGCCTGTATACCTCATATGTTGCGTATGCGTCGATGCTTGCATACAGGATATGCTTCATGGACAAGGGCACCTGCTTCCACAGCTTGTGTTCCTCTTTCGTAAGTTTTTTCATGATAGATTTGTACTGGCTGTCTATAATGGCCAGCATAGTCAGCCAACGAATCCTTATTGTTACTAGTGGAATCGGCAGGCTTCCACCTTTTCTGGATGTCCACGAAGTTCGCCACGAGAGGTTGCAACGCCCAAGCCTGGTAATGTCGTTGCCGATGTCAACACCTGCAAATGTTATGTCAGGCCTGCCAAGAAAGTCAGCGAGTTTGGGGCAGGGCTGGTCGCCGAGGAAATCTGGTACAGGGGCAGTCTGTGCCCATGCACAACTGTATGAGGGCAGCCTTCTGTTCAGGCCCATAGGTGTACTCTACGTCTAGGCCAACAATTTTGTACGAGTCTTCTTTCTCCAGTATCAACTCGATTTTGTTGATGTGTTCCTCCACCTTAGACGCCATATTGGTATAGTTCGCCGTAATGGTGGTTGTTCCATGAGCGAGGAAAGTGTGTCCTTGGTAGAACGCTTCCATGGAGGGTAGCGAGAGAGGGGCACAGGCGAGAGTGTCAGGGAGAAGACGAAATGAGGAAGACGAATGTTAACCGCCACGCCAGGGCCTGGAAACCGCCCGTCGCTAGATGCATGCATTTGGACGGTTTTGAAGATGACGGGCCATAGGGCACGAATGCAGTTTCCCTGTTAAAATAATAATAACCGCCCACGTACTTAATTAATTGTATGCTTATTTGTTTCTCGAGAGGAGCCTAGTTTTTTCTACGAAACTCTGAAGATCTATTAAAAATCATCAACATTAGTACAAAGAGATTCAAAATTAATATTACCTTCGTCTAAAAGGAGGTGTCTTAGTTTTGTCTAATACGGATGTATAAAGACATATCTAAGTTGTAGAAATTACAAATATGTCTTCTTTGCACCACTTAGCTACCACTACAAAGTACAAACACTAACGCAAGGTAGATCAGCATCATGCAATGTAGACATTACAGTATTTTTGTACTACTGTACTTGTCTTCCCTGGTCTATGATTCAATATCTAGTATACTGTACTGCTTATACACCGGGGAGATTCAAAATACGAGTTGAGCGCCAAAACTCCCGCCTCCATACACATATTTCGAATTCCCTTTCGACCCTATTAGCAATGACGCAAAGGCAGACAAGTGAAGCCGGCGTTGGTTGGGGTCTCGTTCGTAATTTACACACCCCCTCTGATATATATAGTCTACAGCCTTCCATTCGTCTTCCCCATTTCGCAAATCTGTCGCAATACTCCAGGCCCATCATCTCTCCTGCCGGACCACCGCACCGGAATATCCCAGCCGTAGCTTAGGCATACCACCTCACCTACCTGAGGCCACCGACTCCCTCGTCAGCACCAGATCCGCTTCACCAACGCCGCCGTGTACTGCATCGGATCTGCCTCACCGACTGCTTCCGCAGCACAGATCCGTTTCACCAACGCCGCCGTGCCTGCACTATCTGAGTTCACCGACTCCCTCGTCTGCCGTCCTGATCCGCTTCACCAACGACGCCGTGCACTGCACCGGATCTGCTTCGCCGACTCCCTCGTTTCAGATCTGCTTCCCCGAACCCATCATCGGCCCAGATCTGCTTCCTCGATCGACGCCCACCGCAGCCGCAGCACCCCCGCCGTCGTCGACGTGACCCGCAAGGATGCCGAGTATGACTACACGAAGCCGCGTCGAGGTAACCAGACCCCCTCCCCCCTACACGTTTTGGTCTGTTACCATAGAAGGTTCAAGCATGTCTTGGTCAACTAGAATGTGTCCCATAGATCCAGCTCCGCCCCGCTCTCAATGCGCGTGGCAGATGGCAGGATCCTGCGCATTTGCCCATGCCACTCCTCGAGCTCTCTGTCTTGATGTGCTTCACACACAGGGCTTATAATACTAGGAAGCTTGTGCCTCACATACACTTACACACAGGGCTACTACTACTAGGAAGCTTTATTGGATATCTCAGTGGTACAAAGCTTACTTACATGGGACGGGTGATACTCTATTTAAATTTTTGTACATGACCCTATAGATTGTTGCCATGTGCCAGAATCCAAACCCTATACCATACTTCTAGAATACTCTACAAACTCTAGATATTTCATACTACTCGTAAATATCTTACTCTAGAACATTCCCCATTCTACAGTTCTCTCTACATACCTTGGATACTTCATGACTAAGCTAGCTCCTTTACTAGCCAACCACATTGATAAGATTACTACTAACAATCCCCCCATAATCTTGTCATATAAACTATCTTTACTATTAAATTTAAAATAGGCCGCGGTGGTTGGTGATGGTACGTCAAACGTGTATACAACTCACCCCGAACATAAAAAGTAAGGTCAGCGTGACCGGCTCCATGAGGAGTTCTTATCAGGATTAGTTAGGTCACGACCAAAATCCAATCCGTAGCACTAGGTAGCAAAATCAGCATCCCTTTCCTAATTCTAATCGGTAAGACAAGCATAGATCGGTCCAGCCACACATCTTTTTTGTTCTCCCCTTTTAATTCTCTAAGGAACCCTCTCCTTAACGAGCGTAGATTGATGGAGATGGTTTTTGTACCGGTCAATCTTTATATCCTTTCCGGCATAGTTCTGTAAAAGATCGGCAGGTGATCCGTCCTTTCTCCTCTGCCGTAGTTCATCAACGCGTGTTGGCAATCCCGGTTAGATCGACACAATCGGCAAAAAAGAAAAAGGCCAAAAGAGACCCATTGATTAGGCTCCTCTTGCCGTGCTACTTTAAATTTTCTAACTTTTCTTTCATTCGCAAACATACAGTGACAATCTATATGACTCTAGGTTTCTTTTCCTAATTTTTGCACGTGCATGCATTTTCCTTTAAAATTCGTAGGACATACAAATCTCAACACTTATGCAACTAAAAATCCTTAAAAAAAACAAAGCTTTCATACCCTGCAGCTTTTAAGAGGTTAGTCACAAGAATCAACCACATGTTTTGGAGCGCAGTGACATTCTCCCTAAAAAAACATGTTTCATGCGTGGGTGTTTCATTAATAAAGAGAAATATCTGTTCAGTTGGGGCCACGTATCGACGTGTGTTCTCGACAAATCAGTTTCTCAGACAAAGTATCTTGAAGGTGTTCATAGAGATTGCATGTGCATTTGTGCGTTCGTAGGAGCGAGTATGCATTTAGTGAGCATTTATATTGTACCGTGTTTTGTTAAAAAAGATGGTGTAAAATGGGCACCTTTTACGATATACTCTCTCCGTCCCAAAATGTAAGGCGTCTAAGGATTGGTCAAAACTCAAAAGTCAAACCTTACGAACTTTGACCAAATATTTTAAAAAATATTTACATTTTCAATATCAAATTGACATATTAAGAAATTATACTTTAGGGTGACTCTATTGATAATGATTTAGTATTGTAAATATTTATATTTTTTGTGTGTAAACTTGGTCAAACTTTAAAAACATTGACTTTTAACTAATCCTTAGACGCCTTATTTTTGGCACGGAGGGAGTATCATTCAATAAATACTATGAATTATTCGATCGCTGTTCAAACATGTTAATTAGATCGGTCGATTGATCAACTCGGATCGGTCGATCGAGCATCAGAGTTGTCTCAGTGATGACAAAAAATAAGCACATTGTATGATCCTGACGTACCACAGATTCTAAAGAAAAATGAGGACCATGTGGCCACACATCCTGGACATAGACATTGCGATTATATTCCATTTATTCTATATTTGGAGGGAGCCATCTTTCGTTATTAACCCGTTGCAACACACGGGTATTATGCTAGTATCCCCTAATCCAGATCACATGGACCATGCACTTCATCTTGTGATGGCATCACACCGACTCACGTCAAGCAACGACGCCGCACCTTGCTTGTTAGCCTGACACCGACTTCATTTTAGATATCATGTAGTACATGTCAAGTACCAAATCGAGAACCAACCTGTGGTTGGATGGTTAGGAGGGCAGTGGCACCCCAGATTTAACGCTTTGGTGTCTCAAAAATGGAGGAATATTCTTCTGTGGGACGCGGCGTTCCCGATGACATTGTGGTGCTAGTGGTGACTTCGTCAATCTCAATACCGTCGGAACAGTTTCTTGGATGCAGTTTCACGAAGGTGCTTGAAGGGGTAGTGTGTGTGCCTGAGTGATGAGTGTATGTATGTACGTGTGAGCGTCTATGATTGTACTGTGTGTTGCAAAAAATAGTATTAATTTTGTCTTGTTCATACTAAGACTAGCAAAGCGTTCCCTGCTCTATAAACTCTCAAGAAACACCCCTATAGTATCCATCTAGTTCGTCCTAATGTTAGAACAGTAATTGCATGCTATGTAATTCATCTATTTTTGTTAGGAAACCTACATGTTTGTTTGCTTTTCTTATTCTCAGGTGACAGGTTGTGTGCTGGGACCATAGCCGCCGTCTGTTTTGTTCGTTGCAAAATGTTGTTTTATATTCCGCCATTCTGTGCTCTTCTGTGTTCACAAGGTTTTACATTATAATTTCCATCTGTTTTGTTGTAAACAATGACGGTAAATGCCAATTACTATTTCCTTTCTGCTATCCTTTTGCCATCCTGTAGTACATGTGTGAACTCATTGCTCTGGTACATTTAAATTCTTCATTGTTTTTTTCTTCAAGAGCTGCAACCCTAACTCTTTGCTGTAATTTCATGTTGCACTATCACATGGAACACAGCAAATCGTGGAGTGAATCACCCCTATAATCCAGTAAGTACCTTTCATTTTTGTATTGATATGCTTATCGTGCTGGAACCAGTTTGTGTTTAACACATTTACTCTCCATATAGATAGGATAACTGGTTTGAAATAAATCATGCTATTTGTATGACTGCACGTCTTGTTCATTTTCCTGCTAGCTTCTCAAACTTGTTCTATTGCTGTCTAATCTTTTTTTGTTTGATCGTGATTAAACCAATTTAATTGTTCTGCTTAACTTAAATGATCTGGCATTTTATTCTAGCCACATAATGTTTGATTGCTCATGCACTTCCTCATACTGTTATGTCTTCTGGATTTCTTCCATAATGATAAGAATGTTTTGCTTGGTGAATATGAGTCAGATGATGATTCAATTGGTTATTAGTCCTTGATTCATTGAGTTGACTGATGATTAAAACATATAAACCTTGCGACTATCTGGCATGCTTGTTGTGGGATATAATGAGCATATTTGTTTTTTGTAAGACTTTTTTCGGATTTGTTGATTAATCCAATGCCACCTTCTGTAGTAGGAAATCCACCTTCAGTAGGTATCATAAATAAGATTTGTTGTTACTTTTTGGCTGACCCATCTTTTATTTTTAGGCACAAAATGGTTCATTTGTTTGTTTCTCCTTCCCTTATATTGCGCTCATGGGTTAAACATTGAAATAATATGTCAGTTTATATGAATCCCAGAATGGTTGCTGTCTAATCTGTCTTAATTGGTCCTGCTCGTTTATATTTGGCACCAAATGGATATATTTCTCTTTTATCTGAGGCATTCCCATGGCTGGCTGATGATTAAAATAATGAAATTTAGGGAATGTCTGGCTACCACTTTTGTGGAACTTAAGGGATCTGAAGCACCCCTTCCAAGTGTCAATTTTAATAGACAGCTGTTATGCAGTTTCCTGGCTTATTTTATTAGGCACAGACTGTCTAGTTACTTGATTTATTTTGTTCATATTTGCCATCCGGTTGCTCTGCCTGTTGCATTGGGGTTGATAGCTTGCTTTGTTATATTATGCCTTGTGCTTTGTGAAAATCTGCCATCTGTTTTGATGCTTTGCAAAAATCTGTGACAACTAATAGTATGGTTGTTTTCTCAAATTGTATGGTTCTGTAACTTGCACTGTCTTGTTTTCAGCCCCTGAATAGAGCAAGGAAGGCAGATGGCAGGGCATGTACATCAAGTGTCCAGGTCTTTCCACAGCACAGCCGTGACAATGCCAATTCATCTGATTGTCAGATGATAGCTACTGTCCCAGCCATTCCAGCGCAAACAATCGCTGCCTTTGCACACGAATCACTTGATATAATTCAGCAGCAAAGAGATGAAATAGATTCAAATATCATCATAACAGTCAATGAGATACATGAATTGAAAAATAGGCAAGCTTGGATTGAGCAGATCCTTAATAATCTACTCTGCAGATCTAATGGAAAGCCAGCTGTTACTTGCACTCCGATGAATTCTACCTAACAGAAATGCAGTTTTGCCGATGATGCCATTTGTATGGCTTGTATCATTTGAGTTATTTCGACTTGTTGTATTTGAGAATTTTTGCTGTTATTGTAATCCTTGAGCATTTTTTCCTGTTATTGCTATAGTTTGCAATCATTGTAACAAATTTTCAATGTAATGATTATTTTATCTTGCACTCGGCCTTAAACAGAACTACTAGTATGGTCTCACAATTTTTTTATCATTATACTATGCAAGATTTAGCGGTTGCCCCAAATTCAGAGCATCTCCACCGGCCTGCACGATAGCGATTTGGGGGCCGGCGTCGTTTTATGGCTCGCACCGGTGCGCTCCCCGCCGGCCATTTTCGAGCCCAGATAGAATCTCCGGCATCCCGAGAGAGGACGCGACGGTTCGCATCGGCCACGACGCGGGAAGGTTGGTCGTCGGCGTTTAAATGGCCTCCGCGGAAACCGAGGCGACGGCGGCCGCGGCGTCCGTCGCCGTAAATGTGGGCGTTGCCACCGCTAGGACATATCGTCCCACGCCGATCCATTCTCTCTCCCACATGCCGCGCCTCGGAAGACCACCCGTGCGATGCTGGCCTAAACGCCGCGCGGTGCCTACCACCACCACCAGGGAGCGGGCCGGAGCGGCAGCCGAGCACGGGACGAGGACGACCCACGGAGCGCACGAGCACGCGCAGAGGCGGCGGTGGAAATCTCGGAGCGAGCGCCGGCGGGCGAGGAGCGGCGGCGATCCCCGAGTCAGGCTGAACCGAAAATACCGCGGTTGAGGGAGGAGGAGCGCGAGTTCGTCAGACGCGAACCTCGAGCACGTCCTCGAGATATCGCGCCAGCGAGAGGTCACGGAGGAGGCGGCCGAAGGAGGCGGAGCGGGAGGCTCGAGCAGAGCTCAACGAGCCACCAGGACGATTCGCTCGCCGAGCGCCCGAGATCGAAGCTTCTCGGGAAAGGCTGGAAGCGCGGGGACAGCGCCGCCGCCGCCATGCTCCACCGCCAGATGCGCGAAGCAACGAAGGAGAAGCGGGCACGAAAGCGGCGGCAATGGCTAAGAACAACGACGAGGCAGTGCCGTCGAGCGCCCCAACCGACGGCCCGTTGACCAGGATTAAGTTTAAGTTTAGTTATGTTTAAAGTCGAGCTACTTTGGTATAAATTTCGTATGATTTTGGGTTTTTAAATGTCAATTTTAATTTTAAAATGGCTGCCGTTTGGGGCCGCTGGTGTGGTGTGGGAGCAGCATCCCCAAATAGAGGATCATGGTAACAGAAATTGTCAACGTGATGATGATTTGATGTTGCACTCGACCTTGAACATAGGTACTAGTACGGTCTCACAATTTTTTAATCATTATACTTTGCAACATTTAGCGCGGATGCGCCAAATTCAGAGATAGATCATGATCATGGTAACAAATTTTCAACGTGATGATGATTTGATGTTGCACTCGGGCTTGAACAGAAGTACTACTATGTTGTCTCACAAATTCTTTATCATTATACTTTGCGAGATTTAGCGGATGCGCCAAATTCAGAGATAGATCATGATCATGGTAACACACTTTTCAATGTAATGATGATTTGATGTTGCACTCGACCTTGAACATAAGTCCTAGTACGGTATCACAATTTTGTATCATTATAATTTGCAAGTTTTAGCGGATGCGCCCATTTTCAGAGGTAGATCATGATCATGGTAACAAATTTTAAACGTGATGATGATTTGATGTTGCACTCGACCATGAACAGAAGTACTACTACTGTCTCACAATTTCTTTATCATTATACTTTGCAGTTTTAGCGGATGCGCCAAATTTAGAGATAGATCATGATCATGGTAACAAATTTTCCACGTGATGATGATTTGATGTTGCACTCGGGCTTGAACAGAAGTACTAGTACGGTCACTAATTTTTTTAGCATTATACTTTGCAACGAATGCACCAATTTCAGGTGCATGTCACCAGATCTGTGTCCGATGATGATCATGGTAGTAACCGATGTTCAACTTGATGATGATTTGATTTTACAGTCGGCCTTGAACAGAGGTACTAGTACGGTCTCACAATTTTTTATCATTATACTTGTACCTTAGCGAAATTCAAAATCTCATAGCGGCAAAACTTCCCGCCCACAAAATACAAAAATTTCACACGCTTCCAAATTCCCATTCTACCCCTGTGGAGATGACAGCAAAGTCGGTTGGTGAGGGGTTTGCCCGTCATTTTTTCGATCACCACCTCCCTAGCCTGGAAACCCTCCCAAAAAAAATACATTTCCTTCGTCTCTCATCGAGACCACCCACCGGAACTTCTCAAGTCCCTCTCTCTACCACCTCCCACCACCGCACCGGAACATCCCTTCCCTGGCCTACCCGAGCCCTCGCGATCCTCGTCATCCGCTGCCGGCCGCTTCATCGACGCCGTCATCAACCGGACCGGATCATCCCCGCCGAACCTCGAAACCATATGCTCATCCAGCAGTCTACCGCAGTCGCTTCGCTGCGGTATCGTCCACCCCGCCGGGAGCCGCTTCGCCGTCCCTCGGATCTTGCTCACCGACACCGCTGTGCATGAACCGGATCTGCTTCGGCGCAATGCATGATCTAAACTCTTCTACTGTCGCTTTTCTGCTTTTGCTTGTTTAATCTTGTTTAATTGTTTGTGCTAACGACGCGCCGTTACGTTTTTGCAGATGAGATGAGTAACCATGAAGTGTAATGGCCGTCTCTCCAACCCCAAGTAGCACATGTAGCGTACTTCATCACCGGATCTATCAACCCCAGGAAGATCTGCTGTGACTCCCACAGAGTGCTTCTCCTAATGTAAGTCCCTTGTTTTAGCGCCATGTTCTGGGTTCAGATGCTTGTTTGTCGAAGCTCTTTTAGTTCATTCCTAGCTATGACCGTAACACGTTGCTATTTTCTACTTCATTGCTAACTTTAAGCGATTGAACATTTTGGTTTGCATTCCTGCTCTGTAGATGTAGCCATCATAACTTCTATCTTGCTCGTCGTTGTTACAAAAATTATATTGTAGGTATTATAGTAACATCCTGCTATTATTTAGTTCATGGCCAATTTTAAGTAATTGCACATGTTGGTTCGCATTCCCTGCTCTATAGCTTTTGGCATCGTAACTTCTATATTTGGTTTACATTCCCTGCTCTGTAGATCTAGCCATCATAACTTTATCTTGCTCGGTCGTTGTTACAAAAATTATGGCCTGCTACTATGTTGTTTGTGCCAATTTTTTACTCCATGAACATGTTGGCTTGCATTCCCTGTACTACAGGTGATGCCATTGTTTTGTATCTAGTTCATTGTAAGCTAACAAAGTAAGGACTTAGTTTGGCATGCTATCACTCTGCTATCTAGCCTGTAGTACAAATAAACTTGTCATACTACTAGATAATAATTTTGCGTGCCATCATGTTCTTCAAAAGCTGCATTATTGACTTGTTTCTCCGACTTGGCATGACGCTCACATATGGAAAGCTGAACATATTGGTTTGCATTCCCTCTTATACAAGTTCAGGGATCCCACTATATTCTGTATCTGGTCCATCCTAAGCTCCAGCATTAACTATCCTCCATGTGTTGCTCATTACAAGTTTATATCCCGAAACATCTTGATTTGCATCCCCTTCACTATAAGTTCAGGAGTATTATTTAGTTCACGGCCAAAGTGAAGTAATTGCACTTGGCACATGTTGGTTCACATTCCCTCCTCTTTAGCTTTTGCCATCGTAACTTCTATTTTTGGTTTACATTCCCTGCTCTGTAGATGTAGCCATCATAACTTCATCTTGCTCGGTCGTTGTTACAAAATTTATAGCCTGCTACTATGTTGTTCATGCCAATTTTGTACTCCTGAACATGTTGGTTTGCATGGGACTCGACAGTAGTAAGTCTGCTGTTTCATTCTAACATGCTCTGTTATATTGGCTGTTGGTATGCGGCATGCACTCTTTGTTTGCTTATTGTGCGCATTACAATGATCTTGTTATAACGACGAAATGATGAGTTCCAAATTCTTTGCCAAACAATATTGTAGTGTCTTTGCCTTTCCATTGTTGTTGTCTTAACTTGTAATGTCTTTGTTTCGGATATAGGTGCTGCATGGACAACTTAAAAGATTGCCGGATCGCTTCATTGTATTGCTAGGTTTAATTACCATTCAATTTCTCTGGGTTCCGTAATATTTTTTTCAATGCCTTGCAGTGATGTAATATTTAGTTAGTTTTTATAGTTCTTTCATTTTTCTTTGGTGCTTGTGGTAAGTGAGGCTATCAGAAATCAATGCTGCGTAAATATTCTCGGTATCAAAATCACGAATTCCCATCCCTTAAACGGCCCAATTAAGCGAAATCACATATGTGCTGCCCGCAAAATCCTAAAGCGCATATTATGCCGGCATATAAACAGCAACTAAACGGGCTGGCCCTTACTTGGGCCAGCCCATTTGATTTACGGTGGACCCACACACTAATTGGGCGGCCCACTTGCTTTAAGGTGGACCCCCAAACTGGGCGACCCACTAATTAGTTGGGCCAGCCCATTTGCTTTTGGTGGACCCCACATAATAAATGGGCCGGCCCTTTAAGAGGAAAGTGGGACCCACTGTGTTTTTGGCCGCCCACTATCTTGTTGGGCCGGCCCACTTGCTATATGGTGGTCCCACATGGTAAATGGGCCGGCCCTTTAAGAGAAAGTGGGACCACTTTGTGTTTTGGCCCGCCCACTATCTTGTTGGGGCGGCCCACTGCTATATGGTGGACCCCACATACTAATTGGGCGGCCCTTTAACGGGAAAGTGGGACCCACTGTGTTTTGGCCGGCCCGCTATCTTCTTGGGCCATCCCCTTGCTATATGGTGGCCCCACATACTAAATGGGGCCCTTTAACAGAAGATGGGTCCACATGTTTTGCGGCCACTATTTTGTTGGTAGCCCATGCTATGGTGGACCCCACAAACGAAATGGCGACCCTTTACTGGAAAGTGGGACCCACTGTGTTTGGCCGGCCCACTAGCTTGTTGGCCGGCCCATTTGCTATACGGTGGACCCCACACACTAAATGGGCGGCCTTTTAACGGAAAGTGGGACCCACTGTGTTTTTGGCCGGTCCACTTGCTTCTTGGGCGGCCCATTCTGTAAGGTGGATCCCACATGTTAAATGGGGCCCATTTAAGTTTGACCATCAACCTTAGAGGTTAGGCCGGCCACGTAACTAATGGACCAGCCCGACTATATAGTTGACCGGTCAAACTATGTCATCGGCCGCGCTTAAGACGTGGCGGGCCTCGTGTGGGCCTACCATCTACCACGGGGTTTCAGCGGTTAACGCCGTTAATGGCGGTTAACACGTGTCGGTTGCATGACGTCGGCGATCAACGGAAAACACTTCCGCGGTCCGATTTTCCGTGGCGGAAGGGCGCCCGCGACGGACCGAAAAAATCGTCGTTGGACTTTGCACGCAGTTTCCACAACGGAACCCATATCGTCGGGTTAGGCCCATAGGCGACGAAAAATACCCCTTAGCGGACGATTTTGAGACGTTGTCTATCAGAACTTTTCTTGTAGTGATTACACAAGAAATCTGCCAAACCACCTCCATTAGAGCCACCTCAAGAAACTCAAGATTTGCAAGATCTCCTTCCTCCCCCAACCAAAGCTCTTGATCTTTGGAGATTCGAAGGAGAAGACACCGATCTACATCCTCACCGAAGCGTTCTTCATTTCCCCCTCACTTGTTTGAGGGATCTCATGCTAGTGTTCCTATTTGGTTCCCTAGTTGATTTGTGTTGATGTGTTGTTGTTGATTGTTGTATTGTTACAGATTTGGGAGCCTCCAATTCAGTTGTGGATGTGTGCCCCAAGAACCTTGTAAAGGCCGCCTCGAGGAAATCCCTTAGTGGAAGTGGGCTAGGCCTTTGGCGTTGCTCACGGGAGATCGAGTGAAGCCTTCGTGGCTGTTGGTTTGGCTTGCGTAGCAACCACACTCCTCCAAATGTAGACGTACCTTCTTGCAAAGGAAGGGAACTACGGGAATCATCTCTGTGTCAACGCGTGCTACACTCTCGGTTACCTCTATCCCACTCTATCTCCTATATTGCGTAGCTATATCTTGCTTAGTTGATAACTTTGTCATATAGGTAAATTCACTTAGTTGCATATCTAGAGAATTTACCTTTGTGTCAAACCTAAATTGAAAAAGAACTAAAAATTGGTTAGCACCTATTCACCCCCCCCCCTCTAGGTGCGGTATACGATCCTTTCATCGGTACACAGACAAACGGGGAGAGCGTTTTACCCAGGTTCGGGGCCCTCGATGAGGTAAAACCCTTACGTCCTGCTTGTCTGTTCTTGATTATGAAGATGATGGGTTACAATGGGGTGTCGAATAGTTCGGCTGTGATCTCTTCGAGATAGCTAATTGCTAGGGTAACCTAGTTCTAAGCTTCTGGTGGCTAAGATCGCTAAGATTGATTATGTCCCCTCGACAGCCCCCCTCCTGGCCTTTATATAGGAGGCCAGGTCTCGAGAGACCTAATCGAGTACGAGTAGTTTTACAATAGATCTATTTCTAATCTTTCCTTGTTCGGCTTCTTCCGTGTCTTGTACTTCAAGTAATCCTCCGCCGCACCGTCCTAGTGGCCCATCTTGCCATCGGGTTCCTTCATGGGCCTCCATCTGGACCGTATAGGGTAATGCAATATTGGTTACCCGGAGAGTAATGCCCACGTCAGTAAGTTTGACGTTTTTACTTGGGATGACCATCCTACAGCCGGTTCTAAACATTTTTTCATGTTAGGCAGAGTCCATCCTGGCTTCTACACGCGCAATGAGCAGAGTCGGCATGCAAGCACCGACCTAGATCAGAGAAAAGGGTGGCACCCCTTGCTGCCATCGTGTGGCCCTCAACAACCCATAGACACGCGCCAGATGCTTCCCCACCGCCTCTACACATGTGCCTTGAAATGGCGCTCCCGCTACAATAGCAGATCTATAGCTGCAATAAGCAGGTCCTCCGGCAAGATCTTCCTCCAGCAGTTAGAGGCGGCAGCAACAGCAGCACGTAAGAGTAGGCGCGGCTGGGCATTATGGCATCTCCATGGATTCAATCCAAAACGGTGACCACCACTCCTGGCCATGGGGTCAGGCGACGGGGACAGTGGTGGCTAACTCTAGCCTCTACCACCACTTCTTCATCGGCTACCTCAGCCTCGGTCAATCCCACGCCCCAGAGGCCATCCTAGATGTCCTCCCCTCGAGCCTATGCCGCCAGTGAAGATGCCTATGGTGATGGTGGGTAATGGAAAAAAGTAAGGTTGTGAAAGAAAATACCCACTCCTCGATCCTTAAGAAGAGCCAGACCAATGGATGCCGACATGTAGAACGAAACGACGACATTGATGAAAGGCAGGCAGCTTTCGCAGTGGGCGAGCGAGCAAAGCATGAGCGCAGGCGTCGGGTGGTGCAGGAGCTACTTCCACTGATGGGTAGAGAAAGAAGGTTGTTGGCCTGCGATCCATGCCCTCAATCCACGCAAGCGAACACAGGAGGACACACATCGTTTCCCTAGATTTGGTATGCCGATGGCTCGCAGCAGGTTTGTTTAGATCGCCCAGCCTGTCTCTTCGCGCTAACCTGCACCAGTTCCCCAAATTTGGTGTGCCAATGGGTCGCGGCAGATAGGTTGGTCTATTTAAGTCGCCCCGCTAAAGCATGCACAATGTCTCGGCACTGACCGATTTGGATAGGCCAAGACCCGATGGATCAGCCCACTGATGCCCTTAGAGAAGAGAGGCGGAAATAGAGTAGAGAGAGTTAGTGGGGAGGGAGGCTGCTGATGCCCTTAGACTGCTCATAGTGGGAGTAACATAGCTAGTAACATCACACATTTCAAGGTATTTTGTTGACATGGCATGCTAATAAATGAAGAAAGTGAGTGAGGTGGTAACTAGCTATGTTACCATACGTCATGTTTGAAGTTAAAGATTTCAGAGAAAGAACACTTGCTTTCATTGATGAATAGGGGGTATTTATACCCCACGAACAGGTGCCAATCATAGGCGGTTTACAAGGTTCGCTCTCTCAGAGGGACGCGGCGTTTTGACAAAATAACTGTCTACTTAGCTTAAGATTTAAGCTAATCTTACTAACTGCCTAATTAGCTTATGATCTAAGCTATATTCTATTTCTAACACTCCCCCTTGGACAACGTCGTTTCTTGAAAAACTCTTGTATAATCTTTAGGATCTTCTCGCATAGTCTTCAAAGTACTTTTGTATATCCATGAGGATGCCCTTGTAAACAAAATTTCTCTTTTGTAAATTTTATCATCTTGAAAGCTGTCATCTTTAGAATCTCTCCCCCAAAAAAACCCTGTGGGAAAAATATGAGGAGATTTGTATTTGATATGTTGTTAAAACTCCTTTAAACCCATCGGTAAAAGTAAGGAGAAAATAATACAACATATAATGGTTGTTGTTTCCTTGAGAATTCATATGAGGAAAACCTTACAGAAGGGAAAAACCTCACATATGAGTTTGGAGAACAATAAATATGCCTTGTGTACTTCCTTAAAAAAAACCGCAGTGGGGAAAATAGGAAGTATGGCATATGATAATAAGGTATTGCAAAAGAGTGCAATATGATGTGTCACTAAAACTCCCTTAAAACCCAGTGGGAAAAATAAGGAGAAAGCATATGGCATATCTGGACACTTGTATTTATATTGTCTCATAAAAAACCTTTTATGAGAAATCATTAGGAAAAACTCATTAAGGGAAAAAGAGTACAATATATATGATCTGAAGATCATCAATGGGTTATAAGTTGGGAGTTTACTCCCCCTGAAATGTGCAAATCCTAAAATTGTTACATACCAACTCCACGTGCATAACTATGGAACACAAAAGTCGGTAAAGACATTCTGAAGAAATCTGTTAGATTTTCACTAGATATATTCACAAATTGTTTATCCCTGCTTAGGGAAATATTATTTGGTGAGCAATTTTCTTTGCAATATTGCTTTGTATATAACCCGTATGCATTTGAGCAATACAAGTGGTATTATCTTGATAGATAATGGTAGGTGATTCTGTTGAATCTTAACCACATTATCTTGAACATGGTCAATCATTATATGAAGCCATTAGATTCTATTTTGTAGACTTACTTTAGAAGGATGCTTCATTGAATTCAGTCTATGATATGGCATTTTCGGGATCGGGTAATTATAGCCAATGTAGATTACATAATGGTCAAATCTTGATGTTCCTAAGGGAATTAATCAAGATCGTTTGTGCCTCACTTTAAAGAAGTTGACAACAAAACATTCTTATTCATGATGTAGTTTGTGTTGAGATATTGAACAAGAGGTCCAATATCACTACTACAATATATGCATGAATTTATATCCATGTCAGAGATAATGTGACCATATGTATCTTTGATATGATTTATCCATATTTAATTTGTCCAAAATTATATGGACATGTAAAGACTGATAGATATGTATACCGAAAGAATATACTCAAGTTATAAACTTGGTTAATACTTGGTTCAATCCAAATCTCCGTCTTGATATGATTGCAAGTACCTTTCATGTATATTATAAACTTTGATGATAAAAGCATCGATATATACAAATGTCATGTAGAATCCAATTAGGGATTTTGTTTATGACTACATATAAGCAATCATCATTGTACGAGTAATCCTTTATAAGAAGGAGCTCTTATAGTCAATTGTACCACACAATTTGTGTTTGACTATTTTCAGTCATAGAGTGACTTTTGTATTATTACACATATGTTGCGACTTAATTTTGGATTTGGATTTATAAGTATTAAGGACTTTAATATAGATATCCAAATTGAGTGACCCATATGATTATGTAACCACTACATTCGTCAACTCCATGGATAGTTTATTTATAACTGCCAATAATATTAGTATCGGAACTTAATTCCACTTATACCAACAGGGTATGTTACATCATATATAATTGATGTCAGGTCTCTGCGTGAACCCTTGTGCTACAAGCCTCGCTTTTTCACCACCTCATTTTTCTTTGTTAACAAAAAAATTCATTTGTCTTCCACAGGGAAGGTGCTTATGAGGTGTAGGTATTTCGATGGTAAATACCTCTCTTGCTAAGCGAGTGCTATTCCTATTCAATTGCCTCCTTCTAGTTGAACCAACATATGAGTGCATTAGGCACTCTGCCATGGACTTTGGTTCAGGGCCCTAAAGGTTTAGCAATTTGAAGAATAAATATTTGTCGACAAAATGTAGTCTTTGTTGTATGATTCTGTTGAATCGATAAGATTTGTGGAAATGTGATTAAAATATTTGAACTCCTCATGATTTCCCATAACAATGGAGTCAAGGTGTTTCGATGTCCCAACATTTAAAATTATGTGCACATTTGTGTCGGGTTTGGATGATGAGCATCCACTATGTGTTATTCAACTTGAGGTTGAACTACATTTACTTGTTGAGGATATAATTTCCTCTGTTCCGCGGAAGCATGTGAGAATTTATATCTCATGTGGCCAATTATCTCCCCCTTTTGCTCTCATTTCGGAGGAAAGTGGTTACAGTAGGTACCTTCACTCTTTTGACACATTGGTTGCATGCATAATATGATTTTGTGACATATTTGTCACGAGTAAATGTATGTGGCAGATTTGCAATGTGTTGCAAATTTATGACTGAACTTATCGTTCAGATTTTCAAGTACGTGAATATAAGGACTGAAAGTCTATGACATTTATTATTTATTTATCGGAATTCTTTGTGGTACTAATCTCCCCCTAATGCCGAAAAATGTCGTTATTGCAGATGCAATCAGCGTACGGGCTATCAATAACTCCATTGTTAGGGTCTTGAGGTATTTAACGGATAAACAATTATACCTCAGTTATTTATCACATAGATCCTAAATTGATGTGAGGGTCCATGATGTACGTTGGGGTGGTGATACTAGTATATAACCGAATTATCGTAGATGGGAAATACTTGTTTGATTTACACGTACTTACTGCAAGGGGAAGCAGTATTATAAGCAACTGTTGTGATCTGGATTAGATCTATGGTGTGTAATACCGTATGTGTCCAACAAGATGTTGGCATGTTAAAAATCTGTCAAAGTGGTCATTTAGTTAGTTAGATTCTTTTGATAAAGAATTTAGATACACCATTCTGGGTATGTACAAGAGGTACTTAGTAAAATCATAAATGCTTGTGAAAATGATAGTTATATTGGTTTAACCAATATGTTATGATATTTTGCTCTTAATTTGATAATTTGAGCAATTAATTTAGAAAAATCAGGGGTTTGTGGAGATTAGAGACCCACATAAGACCACCCATTAGTGTCTATGAATACCATGAAATAATTATATGACCCAGATATTTGTGGAATAGTTTACATGTATCTTCTTGAATAAGTTCAAGAAATTTTAGCGGAGTGTGAGAGACTTATAAACAAAATTCTCATGACACAACAGGTGCTCATAAAATATGATGATTTGAGAATTTTGCAACTTTTAAGTTGTGACCAACAAATTGTTTACTAATTTGTTTTTCCGCATTATGCCTATAATGGGTGATCAAGGCGATTATGACAAATCTTCAATTCATGAAGATCCAAAAAAAACTAGTTTCTATGCAACAAAGTTTAGTATGAATTTAGTTCATATGTTGAAATGTCATGTATGAGAAACATGATATTAATGAACAACATACCACATATGGTAGTATACATATGGGCTTATTGGGATAGGTATGCGACTAAGCAAGGTCTCCAAAATGTCTTGGGAATTTCATTTCACAAGAAAACTATTTTTGCAAAGGAGTGTATCTCCAACCGGACTAGGCTTATGTTTTCTTCATGATGAAGATTATAAGTTAAAACCGTAACAAGATTATAGTACGGTGTTTCTTGAAGTGAGCTTCAAAAAATTACCCTGTTTAACTCGTAGATGATCAACTTGTGGAATAACCCAACCAATTAAAAAGGCTTGGGAATTAGGATTTCATATGTACAATTATTCATACAATAACATATTTGATAAACTTGAGAGTTATATTATCCCTTTAATAGATCCATTATGTTTCTTCTTGTCATTTTACCTCCACTTTACATTGATTTCTCATGGTTCATTTCAAGACCATTGATATTCTTAGTATTATGAGTAATAGTTGAATTTCAGGTAGTGCTATATATCACCCCTAGGGTGTATCTAATGAATCTTTATAAGAAGACAACATATAGCCTGAAATAAAGACGATGATGTTATTTACATTACCATCATAGTAGGATGTAAACTGCATTGAGGTTTTTGAATCGGGCATATATTTGAAACTACCTAATCACAAAATATAAACTTGGAATTTATTTTGTAGACAATATAACTGAATAACTTCAATGGACTATAAACTCTCAAAAGTGAATGAGAACCTATTGACATTGTGTTTATACAACAAATATTTCCTTGGTGGAGATTTTAGAGAGAAAAGTTATTTATCCATTTTCTCTCATCTAATGCGAGTTTAGTGAATTACATTAATGGAGATTCTAGGCCTGCATGAGATGATCATGCAAATTATTTACTATGATAGTAAATAATTTTATGAAAATGGTTCGATTGAGCATATTAATGGTCGAGGTAATTCCTTAATGACCATGGAGTAGACATTCAATATTGAGATATTAAATGATACTTCTATCAATGCTTTGGACTTCTTACCCAAAGTGATGGGAGATGTTAAATTCATTGCCAAAACATAGATATGTATTTTGACATTGGTTATTTATGGTGAATACAATTATCACATATAATGGAGAACCTATAGTAGTTTGTCAAGAGCAAAAACACTGCTATGTATGATGGACTTTGTCTTGATAGACATAAAACAACAATAATACTTAGTGATATAGGTTCCACAATTTTCTTTATACCAATGTAATAGAAGCATGCAGTGATGATGCCGAAATTTAATTTTACTTTGATAGCAAAATTTCCTTTGGTAAACAACAAGTATGCTCTAGAGAAACAATTGAATGTTAAGCTAGTGCTTCCATGCCATATGTGTGTGTTGATCTCAAATAGTAAGTTAACACATTGTAGATTTTCTCCATATTTATGGAGTACATCTCTTAGTAGTAGGAAGCATAGTAGATGCATTATCCTACTACATTGTGTTATACTTTGATATTAATATATTTGGAAAAGCACATTTGGAGAAAAAAAATTGCCGTCGAGATGGCAAATATGTTCATATCACAATAATGAATAATCTGCAATTTATATAGTTTATGCCATCACCTTGCGATTTGCAATGAACTTTAGATAGTCACATATTTACTGGCAATTTTATCTCATAAAATTTTAATGTGATTTTTCTTCTAAGAAAATAATAATTTCAATTACAAATAAAGTTTGTTGTACCAAAATTGTGTGTTATCCTCTTTTTTTGTATGTTATAAAATGCTAGAGGCATATGTATATACCATGTGATTCTTTATTTATAATATGCAGCAAGGCATAGAGCTGAACTAAAAGATACTTCCTTCGTTCCTTTCTATCTATAGTGCCTATAGTTTTTTGACACGGAAATTAGCGTAATAGTTCTTTTTTACACAAGACGCTCTAGCTAAACGATTTAAGATCAACGTAAAATTTGGGAAATTCATATCTTCCTAACTTATCATAACAAATCCCACAAATCTCTCTTATTGATTCTCCATATATGTGCAGCCAAGTTCAAAGGAAAGTAAAACATTGCTGCCTAAATTTTAAGGAATCGTTGGGCCATGCATTACGAATCTTAATTAATTATTTCCAATTTTATATGGATTTTTTCTCACGTATATTGTGTGGGAGCTGAACGGGGAAGGGGGTAATTGAAAAAAAGCCAAGCTACAACCTTATATTCTAAAACAAATGCCAAAAATCTATAGGCACTATAGAAAGGAACAGAGGGAGTAGTATTTGCCTGATGGCAAGTCCAATACAAAACAGATTGTTAATCTGCATAAACCAGCGAGTATGCAGGTCCATTTGTAAGTTATATATGTGCAATTTAACAAACTAGACAGACTAAATTGCAAACTTGGCGAAAGAGATAAGGTTTCCCTATCGCTTCCTTTGTGCTCTGTACGAATCAATTATTCGACGCAGGCGCTCAGCCTCCTTCACAAGGACATCGCCTTGCTCCGGAGTCCAGAAGACTGAAGGGCGTAGTGTGTGCGGCAAGGCCATAGATTGAAGAACCCTCCGTGCTTGGAGGAACCAGGCCAAGGGCCGTGTCCACGGGCGCCGCCGCGCCGTGAGGGCCAAGCCGAAGGCTGCATGGCGCACCGTGGTTGAAGGTCGTCTTCGTCGCGCGTAGGCGGCCACCGGCTGGGAGGAGAAATCGTCGGGGACTGGCTTCCGCCGGGGGCCGATGCTACATGCTCGGAGGAGCACCGAGTCTACAACATAATAAATGATACAATGCATGACATCACATATAAGTTACTACCAACTATAAAGATAGCAACCTAGACTAGTAACATGGCATATGTTATATTACTAGTGTAAGTTACTCCCCACTATGACCAGAGAAGAGAGGGGGAAATAGAGTAGAGAGAGTTAGTGGGGAGGTCTGCCATATGGGGTTTGGGGAGGACACAACAGAACACGTCCGGCTCACCCCAAAGCCAGCCCAGTTTAGGCCAGTTTTGGGTTAAAACAGAGAAGCAACAGATTTTTTTTTTTTTTGAACACAGAGAGGGGTCTAGAAGACCCCGGAGATTCATTAAAGTGGCAGGTACAGAATTTTACAGAAAGCCCCTTATGCAACACTCGTTCAAAGAACCTAAAATTTGAAGAAAGGGACTCGCACTTTACAAAAAAAACCCTGCATAGATCTTCAGAAACGCAATCAGGGACCTGGGTGTCTCCGCCACCAACCGCCGGCGTCCTCCAGGCGTCGCCGCCGAGGAACGAGAGCAAGCAGCACGTAGGCTCCCTTCCGGCGCAAATCTCCTGCAAACGGCCGTCGTCAAGCCACCGGGGACGAAACCACTTGGTCGCCAGACGCCGTCGAGCCTCCGCCGCAGAAGAGGGATAGGCCTCCAAGAAGGAGGTTGAGTACAGGCCGCCATCTCGGCCAGAGATCACAGCGCCAATCATGGACGCTATGTGTTCCGCTCGAAGGATCAACGATCCATAGCACCCTGCAGGCAAAGGCTGCAGCAAATCCATCTGGGCAACTCCTGATCCGTCGGAGTCCTCACCACCACCATGGCAGAGCAGGATAAACGGCAACAAGGGGCTACACAAGATGGAGCAGCAACAGCAAGATAGACTGGCTTCCACTCCTAGATCCAAAATCGATCCACTCTCCTCCAGCACCTCCTCGCCACCACGGCCGGCCAGGGAGGAAGAAAGAGTGAACCTGGCTGCAGATGGATGATGCTCTCCCTCGCCACCATGGCCGGCCAAGAGCTCACCAAACTTGCAGCAAAGATTAGGAAGAAGAGAACCAGCAGCCACCACTTTATTGATGAAGACGGTGGTGCTGCATCCCCCGCCAAGCTCCGACCAGAGGAGCTTCAGCACGAGTAGCAGCAGCCCTAAGAACACCATGGATCTGGGGCCGAGATCCAGGGCGTCCGTCTTCCCTACAGGCAGACCGCCCAAACGCCGGCAGAGGCCGGAAAACCACCAGAAACCTACAGATCTAAACCTAGACTACTCCGGCGCCCAACCTAAGCCTACTCCGGCCAGCTATTCGCGAGCGGCCGTGGTCTGCGGTGGAGACCTGTCAAGAGTACTGTAGCAAGTGGAGAGCTCTGGGGGGGAAATTATACAACGAGAAGCAACAGATTAACAAATGGGTTGCCCATTGGGACTCGGAGTTTTTGAGCACAATTAGCAAGTTGGAGACTGCCTTATCACAGAGATGGAATATGACAATTAGATACAGGCCACAAATTTCATAATTTTGAAACTAATATTGTAAAAGCGTAGGTAATCAAGATGATAAGACTATGCTTCTTTGCTCCGTCCATAAAATTTGTCTAAATTCAGAAATATCAAAACAATAAAAAGTCTCTACATACATCTAAATTTAGACAAACTTGCAACATCCTTTATGGGCAGAGGTAGTATTACAAAATCACCATATGAACAACCAATGCATCTTTTACAGCGCAACTTGAATCACATCAGCTCTCCCAATGCAAGGATGGCAGCAATTTACTTAATTGTACCTAATTAAAATGCTAATTTACATAAAATCAGATACCCACATTCCAAGTAATCTAACAGAGCAATCACCACTCTGGTATAATATGCCAAGCCAAAAAGTTTATCAGCAAATGATATTGGCAGATTGATTTCAGACAAACTTCAGTATTTAGAAAACCCAAAAACAAGTCAACCCCAAAAATATTTCGGCAGCATGAATAGGAGAAGGATATTGAAAACAGAAATGGATATGACTAATAAATTCCAGTAAGTAAGATGTTGGCTAGGATGCCCACCATAACCTCAAGAAGGTCAAAGAACTCGAGCATCTTGGCAACTAATGATATAGGCAACAGGGAAAAAGAGGAAACCAAACTATGTGTTGGAAACCTCGGCAAAGTTGCCTCAACCGCCCACAAATGGAAGACACGATATACTCTGCGCAAAGCTTGAAATTCCAAAAGATATAGATGCTGGCGAGGACGCCTTCATTAACCAAATAAGATCAATGAACTCAAGCAACCTCGACTCATGATATAGGCAACAGGGAAAAAGAGGAAACCAAAGTAAATATTGGTAACCTCGGCAAAGTTGCCTCCAAAAATAAGAATGATGAGTTCTAGTGACAAACGACAGGAAAAAAAATCAATACTGGTAAGTAAATATATGTTGGCAAGTATGCATACCATGAACCTAGGAAGGTCAATGAGCTTGCGCAAATAATTGTCATATGATATAGGCAACAGGGAAAAAGAGGAAACCAAATCATATCTTGGTAGCCTCGGCAAAGTTGCCCCACAAAACCAATAGATTATGAGCAATGAAAAAAGATCTGTAATTTGTCAGGCAAATAGAAGTGTAATATGAAGTTATGTTGGCAAGGATGCCTATCCATTGAACCATCAGGTTAATGAAATTGTTTAAACATCCAACAGCAAGCACGATATTGGCAACAGGGAAAAAGAGGGAACCAAATTAACTGTTGGTAACCTCGGCAAAGTTGCCCGCCTAACTACAGATCCTTAGTAATGATGTCCAAAAGCAAAGCATCTTTTACAGTGAAAAAATCGAAAATATTTCTACATTAGGGTATGATATAAAGTAAACTAGATAAACAAAATAGAAACAAAGTCAAATTGCAAAAATTAATGAAACTAGCACATTGGTTGGCAAATAGCTATCCAGATAAACAATAGACATAGTAAATCACCAATAAATAAAAGCTAAAAAACATGTTGGTATACTCATATCAGGCATTCAGGTGACTACAAAAGGAACAAAGATAAACAAGGGTTGTCAGGCCTAAAAAGGCTACTGCATGGAACAACTATCTAGAATTAAGAAAAATATCTTTCTTATAGATCATATTAATCTGAACTAGCAATAGTTCATACTGGACACTCTTACGATTTGCTTAGATCACATGAACAAGTTTGGCCTTGTAGCCTTGAAGGTCGTCTTCAGCTTCCTGGTTGGTGGCCGGACCTTCTGGTAGACCAGCGGGAACCTGATGTCCGACTTGTGAAACTGCTTAGTGTTCTCACGCTTGCAGATGCTGAAGTGGACAGTGGCAGTCTTGATGATCTGGATGCAAGGGGATCTGACACGGTGGCGGGAAGCCATCTCGGTGTACATCTGCTCAACTGCGCCATTGAGGGTAGTGTCACGGTACTCCTTGTACATGTTGTGGTATCCAGTCCTGCTTTGGTAACGCAACCAGATGCCAAAATTCTTGATAGTGGTAGGGTTCTTCTCAAAAATCTACAGAACAAACAAAGGTAACAATGAGCCAAATAGATACTAAACAATTGAACTGACCATCAACTAATATAACCATCCTATTAAATATCTGTAATCTTGACCGAACAAACATACATACAACTGGATATATCTAAGTACATAACACATAGATGCAGATAAGTCATCACGTCAATACCAACAAAAATCTAATTGTCCAAATCATAAACAGATGGCAAACTTACCAACTGATAAAGGCATAAAACACATAAAAGTTGAATGTGGTTTCATCTCCCAACCAAGTTCACGTTTACAACAGTCATTGATGTTATTGTAGTATCCCAACTAAACCAACCCTCATAGTAGGATTCCCCCTTCTCGGTGGCATTGCCAGGGTTAACACGATTCAACAACATAGCAAACTAAAATGAGCGAGAAGAAGGGCTCACCTCGTTGAAGGCAAGGATCTGGCCGTTGCTCTTCTTAACCTTCTTCAGCTTTCGGAGGAAGTACCTGCACAGCAAAACAGACAAGCTCCAATCAGCCACCACTCAGGAACTAGCGCAAACATCCAACCAAAGCAAGCTCGATTTGTGGCGTGAGCCATTCTGAGCAGCTTATAATTTCGAATCCAATGCTCACCAGAACTTAGACTTGGCTCGGACCTCGTTGGTCGCCCATAGCTTCATGCGGTAGATCTTGGGCTGCTCCTCGGTCGGCGTCGGCAGGCCCCTGCCGACCACCTGGTACTGGTGGAACTGCACCAGCGCGAGCAACAAATGAAGCAAGCGTCAGTTCAGATCCCGCAGTGAGATACAACGCTCGTGGCAGCAGTGCATAAGAGAAACAGGAGCTCACCCTGAACGCGACCATTTTCGCCGGAGGGAGGTGTCGACGGGATCGCTGCGGTGCTCTTCTCCGAGATGGTGGCGGCGGCGGCGGCGGCGGCAAGGAAAGGATTAATGGGGTAAGGGGATTTTATAGATTGAGCAGACTGTGATGAGGCCGAAGAGGAGGTGTAAAACCCTAGAGAGCCGAGAACAGCCTGGGCTTGGTTTATCATCGAAAGCTAGAGTGCCGGGAACAACGTGGGCTTGGGAACGGGCTTGGTTTGTCGTCGAAAGCCCAAGGCCCACCATGTGACTTTCTGTTCTATTTTTTTTAGAAATCGTGCGTATCATGCTGCATCCTGGCTAAAATGGTAAACAGGTTTCAGAAATCAGAATAGCTCCGCCCCGGCTTTATTTGAGCTACAAATAGAGTTAAAGCGCAGCAATCTTGCTAGCGACCAAATGAGAGGAACTAAATTCATAAGCATCGAAATGCATAGCTTCTAGCTTCTCGGAGAAAGGACGCCAAGATCTGAAAGTCGAGAAATTAGAATCGGCAATTACTCAGTTTGCTCCCAGGTCTGCTGCTCCCTCCATGGCGGCCAGCCACGCAGTTGCTTTAGCATGCAGAGTGCTCCCTAAATAATCAAACTTGCCCGCTCACCCAAGAAGAAAATTCTACTCCCTACCTGATCAGATCGAACCACAAAGCCCAAAGGGCCAGTTCCAGCGAAAGCCAACAGCCTCAGCTTTGATTGTATTTTATTACAGTACCGCCAACATTACATCCATGGCCAACATCATGTTAGATAATACTACCTCCATCTCAAGGCTTAAGGCCTATAATTTTTTCAGAAAGTCAAACTATGTTAAGTTTGACTAAGTTTTTATAAAACATCATTAACATGTCAAATACAAAATTGATATTATTAGATAGATAATGAAATATATTTTCATGTGCTATCTACAAAATATCATATTTATTGATAGATTATTCTAAAATTTTGGTCAAACTTTACTTGCTTTGACTTTTCCAAAAAAAAAATAAGCCTTAAGCCTTGGAATGGAGGTAGCAGATACACAGATAGAAGGTACTAGATACAGCAACCAAAGTAAAGAGAGGCTTCAGAGTCTCCAGCTTGCCAGTTCAGTTACTTCCTCCCTAGCAGGGTCATCCTCCCACAACAAGAACAGATACAACAAGCAGCAATTTCTCCCCTGTGTCAAGCTGCGATTACTACACCAGGCTATGATTGCGAAAAACACTGCCTCCACCCTCAGCACGTCACCACCAAAAAAACACAAACAAAGTAGGAGCTTAATCTACACCCCAAGCATTGATCTGGAGTTCTTCGCCCGTAAACCGAATGAAAGGTAGCAACAGTACGTGCTAGGAAGGGCAACAAATTGCAGCTTTCGTAGCCTAGTTTTCTAAAACAGCAGATGTGCCGTCTAATTATGCATGGAGACCTTGGTAAATGCCTTCTTCCCATCTCCCTGTTCTCAGTCATCCTTAGTAGCTTAAAGCTTACACATGCACATCCAATCTCCCGTCTTTAATTAACTGCTTAGCTAACCTGAAAATAACACAATCTACTTGGTGAGTTTATCCCATTACCAAGAACGTCATAATGAATTGCATACGGAATTATTGCTCTGTGCTTGCAAGTTGCAACAGCTTCTAACAAGATCAAGCAAAGGGTTGCTACTGCTGAACCATATACAAGTAGAAAGTAGTTACTTGATCCTACAAGGGTGTTTCGACGAGGGGTGCATTTTTCAAGGAGTTTCAGTATTTAGTTGAAATGAAACTAAATACCAAAGCTCCTTAAAACAATACCCACATCCAGATACCCCCTGAATCTTGAAATATAGCTTGATCCAAAACAAGCAGAATATCATATGATGTATGATCACTTCCTAACAATTTGGAGTTACAAATTACACCTCCTTCACAAAATCATTGGCCATGCCATTTAACTTGCATAAAAAATTACTGTCGGTTCTCATATTTGTGCAATTACTTCTGGAAAATGATGAAAAACCGAATGAACATTTTCGATAGGTTTAACATTCCATAGTTCTGAATGACAGCAGAGTTTCAACATACCTGAATAACAACTCAGTTAGTATATTAATTTTGTTAGCCAAGCTCACTTGGCTGGGGCGTGGAAATGCAGTCCAAGTACTACGGTTCAAATCCTTGTTGACAGTTTTTTCTCTTGCTTTGGTCTTAGTTTAGATTATTTTTCATAGGCTTTTTGGCCGTGGTTCATGACACCAGTGTAGTGGCATGGTATGCACTGCTTCGCGCCTTCTTGGCATTCTTCTTCTAATATACAATGACATACGTTTATATGTGCATCTGCTCGAGAAAAATAGAAGATGCAGTTCATTCGACATGTTCCTTAATTTGATCTACAAACATTAAGAAGGTTACTGTTTATGTTATTTCACACGATACTTCTAGAGAAAGAACACACTGATACTTACGTTTCAAAATATGCTGTCTCCTCCTTGTACGAGTGTTCCGTCGAGCAAAGCAGAAAACAAAAATACCTACAACAAGACCCAGTTCAATGACTGCAGCCATTCTTAATCCTGCAAACAGCGCAATTGAAATCACATCAAAATACATATCATGTTCTAGAAACAGCTAAATACAAATATGGCATTCTGAAGAGAGAGTACCTCTTAGCTTCTGGATAAGATCTTCTATGTCCAGTGTATGTTTACTAGTAATTACATTTGTACCATCTAAATGTGCTACTGACAGCTCGCTAACACCATTGTGCACCTCAGCAGTGGCATGGCTATTTTTACATGTGTTTGGACAATGGACACCACTTTCATACTCATCACTTCCATCACAACAATCTATGAACACAGAAACACTGTCACGTTTCTGCTGTTAACAAATGGAGTCCATTTAATACTAACAAGTATTTAAAGATATGAAAACTATAGATATGCTGAAATTATCTTCATATAGTCTACAGAATCAGTAGCATACCGCATATGTTATCATTCACAAACGAAGAGAACAGGAGACGAGGATCGTCTCCAATATTTGTACAGTAAAATTTGCCTTCCGGGCAAGCCGAAGTACCTGCATAACGCAAATAATGTGAATGAAAACATTGCAATAGTGAATATCTTGGGCATTGCTGTTAGCATCAAGTGAAAAGGACAAAAAAAATGTTTGGCAGAGTTTTCTAAAGTGAGCATTAGAACCGAAATTATGCCACTATTGGAACTAATCTCAGGCTAAACAGACCGAGCAGATAAAGCAGAGGGGCCACGATCCATAACAAACACCCTGATTGAGGGCACAAACGACCTGATCGCAAGTATAAACTTCATAAACCCATTCCTAGTAGAAATATCATACAAAAGTAAAGTGGTGGGAAGATAATTCTAACGTTAGTTTCTGTCCCCCATCAGGCCGCAATTATTTATTTATTTAACGCTGGTTTTGATCCCCCCATCTCTCGTGAAGATAAGCCTGACTGCAAAAAACCCTAAATTCTACCGATCTAGAGGAGCGCTGAAGTGGTGGGAAGACCGAGACCACTGCAACAATGATGCTTCCCATGCGACAGTGCCGGTGGCGCCCTGAAGGATGTTGGTACCTACGACGGCCATCTTCTTCAACACTGCACCTCGCCTGCACCAAACAGGCATGGGATTCCAGTGATGGCTGCTCCCATCACTGCTAAGCCCCTAAACCCCTCTGTGATGATCAATTAGGTGTTCAAATTGCCTAGGCTTACGGTCTAATGAAGTTAATGTTCAACAGAACCCACAGTTGCTGTTAGCACAAAAACACCAGTGTGCCAAGAAAATAGGTCTCCTATGATTAAGTGTGGCGCTAGTTTAATGCATAAACTCTGCGGTAGTGAAGACGATTAATAGCTCATTTTGAGCATTGCCCAAAAATGCCACCAGGCAACTGTTAAACTCGCACATTTTGAGCATTGCCCAAAAACTAGGTAGCTTCAGCTGGTGTAAATAACTCCACAAGACAAATCGTGATCTGTTTTGATCAATTATCATACTGTAGTATCCAACCGCGATAATTTTCTATCAGATCTGATCACAGTAACTAAATAGACCAGATCTACACAGTTCGGCAATCCGTAGTTTAATTCGGGTACATATCCAGCACAGATATGGGAAAACCTGGCTCGTCGGTTCCATCGGCGCAATCGCAGTACCCGTCGTTGAGCCGGCTCTTGGGGAATGAGCCTGAGCCGTCCCTGCAGGCGATCACCTGCGGTGCGAAGTACGCCTCGTCTGCAGTAACGATTTGGTCATGAAGAGAGGAGGAAAGACATGTGGGGTCGAGGCGCACGCACGATTTTCTCAGTTACCACGGGGAGAAACGCCGACAAGCGGTGGCGAGGCGGCGCCGGCGCCGGCGCCGGCAAGGAGGAGAAGGAGGAGAGTGCCGTGAGCGACCGAGGTGACCAGGAGACGACTTTGGTGTGGAGGCATCTTCTGCCGTTGGATGAGACCGCCGGTGCGTTCGTTGGTCCGGATCTCGAGTTCGATCCGGGTGCCGTTCAGTTCAGGCGTTCAGCTTCATCTTCTCTCCTTTTTCTGTTTCTCTGCGAATCCACTCGGCACGGCAATGGAAAATTCAGACGCAGAAAGTTCTGCCGGAGACTTACGGAAATTCACGAAAAATACATATCTATATCTATACCTAATAATAAAGGGAGAAGTGTTTCCGTGGTTTCGTCCGTCGTCCGTCCGTGTTTCCGTCGTCCGTCCCGGTCGTTTGGTTTCGTACGTTGCTTGACAAGTTCTGGTTTCTGGACTCTTTTCTTTGACCGAGCCTCTTTCGTAACGGACTCTATCGCTGATTTTTTTAACAGACTCTATCGTTGATCGCTAACAGGCGTAATAAAGTCGAGCGTTCCCGGTCTCCGTCTCCCCTCTGTACCCAAACGAATCGAGCGTACAGGCATCCAACGGAGGCAACGGAAGCCAGCCTCTAGGGTTTCTGGCCGGCGGCGGCGGTATAGGCGGTGACAGCTACATCGGAGGGCAACATCAGGTGGAGCTCGATGGTGCAGGATCCAGGGCACGCGCCGGCCGGTAGATGCGGTGGAGGAGCGGGACGCGGGGACGGTGGCGAGATGCATGACGTGAGGACGGCGGCGACTGTGGTGTACGAGCAGGACATGCCTGACATGGACTCCACGATTTGCCGTTCGGCTCAACAAGTATGAGGCGCACTCTGACGGGACTATTGCATAACGTCCATGATCAGTTCCGAGCACTCCCATCCCGTTTCGATCCGGTTTTAGCATACAAATCAATTTTATGCAGATTCTTCTTCACGTAGGAAACAATAGACAACGGAAACAAGAGACAGAGGTTGTCGAGGTGGCCGGCCTGGTTGGCGAGGTTGCAGAGCGTTTCGGGGACCTGCTCGTCGAGGCGATTCTTGACAAGGTTGAGCTGCTCGACTGCTGGTGGGGTCGGGCCGGACATCTGCTTCATGTAGGCGTCGATGATGGACGAGATGTCTTGGACTCTTGGTGAGCATACCGATCTCATGAGCTGATGAGCTATGAGCGAGGAAGCGGGAGACCTTGTTTATTCAATAGGAGGACATCAACGAGAGTGTCTTTTGCTTGCCGGATTGATTGTGTGATTGGGCTGTTGAGCATGTTGTTGGCAAGGCGATGTAGCTGAACTTAAGGAGGTACATGCACACAAGCAGTTCTACAGCGGCAGCGACGAGCCAATCCAATTAAACAAACGACAGGAAAGATAACAGAAGTAGAGTTGAACTGCATAAGCCTTCCTCCCTGGCCTGCTGGTGGCATCGTGCTCCGTCCTGGCACGAGCACCATCCTCTTCAGCCTGTCATGGCAATCACGCCTTCCACCGGCGTGCTCCTCAAATCCCGAAAACTTTGCGTCTAGCGGCCACTCGGCATGGCCATTTATATCCTCAACAGGTGACAAGTGACTAGGGGAGACTCAGCGCTACGAGATGAGAGCCGTTTATATCCTCTAAAAAATATATAGACGTGTCTGGATTGAGAAATAGCGCACAGATTATGGCGGTGTTTGCGGTGCCCCCACTGCGACCGGATGTTCTGCTCGCAGTGCAAGATGCCGTGACGTGACGGTGTCGATTGCACCGAGTTCTAGCTTTCTGGAGAGATGAACGCAGAGCAAGTGGGACAGCACTAGCTTTCTGGAGAGATGAACGCAGAGCAAGTGGGACAGCAGCCTGCATGTAACTAGCTTAACCTGAATCTTTTGCTCACTAGCTAGCTATGGCCAATCAGGTTCCTATTTCATCCGATTTTTAGGTGCAGGCATTCTGCTAGATGCGCAGCTTCCTGATGATGGGTGCACATGTTTGCACGAATAGTCAGTACTGATATGCGTAACTATCTCCGGGTGAGCTGTACACCGTACAGTTAATTTTGGTGTGCAATAAAACCCGCTTATTTAGATTTGTCATCAGAAAAATTGGAGTCTTCATATTTCTTTTATTGATGTCAATTGATTTACATAGAGAACTTCAGATATCTTGGTTAGGCAGTGCCTTCTTCGATTCTTCTTTGTTGGTACAAAGCAATTTTTCTTTGTTCTGTTTTCTTTGTTGTTTCACTCAGGCGAGGGGTTAGCAATCTAATCTTCTTAGGATTGATAATTATGTTTATCGTGTAAGAGAAAATGTGACCACCAATGCAGACAAGAGAGGCATCACCACTGTGGTTTGCCAACCCGCATGACTATCTATTTTTCCCGGTGCAATGCACGGGCATTTTTACTAGTATATTTTAAAATGTGAAAGAAAACTGAAAAATATTTCCAGCGTACGTATTCACATTCTATGGGTGCACTTAAAGTCGCGCGAAAAACACAATTTATGTTTTGTGTTAAAAAATAAAACATGTCACGTGCAAACAAACCCTTATTTTAGCATCGAAATTAATCGTTTTATATAGGCCACACAATAAATCATTTTCCCGGGAAACGACTTGGTACGTACATAGATTGGTAAGTACATGTCAAAGTTGTTACATAGGTTTTTTTTAAGAGATCTAACATCTTGCTAGAAATCCTATGAAGTTTTAGTGTAGGAAAACAGTCCATAGGAAGTTTGGAGATTAATTCCTTAGAACCAAATGGCCTATATAGGAAAACAAATATGGATTGGAATCCTGCTAAACTCTTTCCAAAAGCCTTTGAACAAAAGAGGCCCTAAAAGCCAGAACAAATTGTGAATTTACATGTAGCAATAAAAATCCCATTTCTTTGTGTCTCACAGAGTTGGTGGCTTCAACAGTTGGACGTTCAAAATACCTTGCTTCTTGCCATCCTTGAGGAAGATTTGTATATGAAACAAACCAAGGTATGGGCATCCAACATTACCTTGTCATTTGTGAAAGATGGACAAGTTCATCTATGGTTAAAGCAATCACCAAATGCATGGCACGGTCGACTCAGCTCGACTCTTTAGAAACATGGATTTCGTTCGTCCCAAGCTATCAAGTCTCTAGTCATATATCAGCAAGGAGGAATATACTATACTTGTTCATCCACACAAGCCGTGCAAAAAAATGGTTGATCTATTTGTGCTTCTTTGTCCGTTCAACATCGTTCATGCTGCAGGGATTCACATTGAAGCTCAGATGATGGTGATATTGTTGATCTGTCAACTTTTTCCTTGCTCTTCTAGATATCATTTGAACCTTTTCTTCTCATGAAATGAAACATTCTTTTTGTCCATGACTTTTTTTGCGGTATTCGATCATGAAAAAAGAAACCTACTCATATGAACAGTTTTTTAACTAGATATTTGCCTTTGGCAATAACCTAAAAGTACTGCACGCAAAAGAATTAAATACGAAAAATAAAACATCAAAAATAGCCAAACAAATGAAAAAGTAAAAAAATACAACACATACTAGTAAGTAATAAAGATGTAATTTATTTGCAAATTGCAAAGAAATGTTATATGAGTGCAACCAGAATCTATACCGGATACAACTGGCACATGTCTGACTGGATTATTCTTCTATAATGACCATATTATTCATCCTCGTGAACAAATTGCGCGTCCGAGGGGCAAGCTACAACCAGGAACAGTACATCGACTTGTCTGACGCTGATTAAATAGTTGGTAAGCGGAATTCGTCATTTTACATCAAGTAGTGATCTGAAGATGACGGGCGCAGTAAACTGGGGTGGACCGTAGAAGAAGGCGGTGGCGGCCAGATTAGCCGCATGTTGTGTGATACCATTGTCATCCCAGTACCAGCGTTGCGCGGGGTTGTCACACTTGAAACCAATGTCGTCTTGTATACACGGGTTGTGGATGTCCTCAAATCCTGCATGGTTAACAATAAGCATTAGCTCGGCTATGAAGTTGGTCGGCAAAGACAGTTTGGGTAGGACGACTTACCGTAAGCTGATGGATCGGCGAAGACAGTTTGGGTGAAGGTGTACATGTCTGCAATGGAGTATCGAAGGCCAGGCAGGGTTTTGGCGAGGCCGCCCAAGAGGGGTTTGAGTCCGTCGTTGAACTCAACGGCGTGCTTGTTCATGTCCGCGGGATCTAACTTGCCGCCTACGCCTTGGTACATCCAGCCATGGGCACCGTCCACCGCCGGTGGCATGTTCCCGATGAGCCCAACGTTTATCAGCCCAAACCTCCTTGCCCCCATGTTGTACATGGATCTAATTGTGTCTCCGTAAAGAGCGAGGATGTCCTGGACCTCTGTCCAGTACGCGAGGTCCACGCCGCCGACCTCGATCAAGAAGAAGGATTTAGTGATGGTGTTCCTCACCGCCTGGGCACCCAGCTTTGCCTCCATCTGGGCCTTTGTTTCCGCGAATTGCTGCAGTTGTTGTGACATCGGAATCGTGGGCCACCCGTCAATCTGCACACACATGAATTACTCTCTCCGATCCATAATACTTGATGCTAAAATAGATGTATCTACAACTAAAATATGTCTACATACATCTATATTAGCGTTAAGTAAAAACTTTCATAGTGTACTTTGTTCCGTTATCTTCACGATCCTTGGATTGGCTGAAAAAAGGAATCGAATGACCACTTACATCAGGCTCCGGGTCCCGAAGCCCGGCGTTTGCGCAGGCATAGTTGACTCCGATGAAGCCCTGATGAACGCGGATACGATTGGGTAGCGTCAGATAAGCTGGGGGGCTCATCTGGAATCCCATGAATTTTGCTGTATACGAAATATGGAACGATCAATTTTGATAACTTAATGAGCTGTTACGATCAATACTTGCAGATACAGTACATGGCAAATACCGATGAATTGAGCCGCGTTGTCTCCATCGGTCCTGCTTTGCACCCAATCTATTAACGTCTCGTCATCTGGTCGTTCCCACGAGCCCATAGCCACCATCTTTATATTGCCGACGTCCAGGTTTCCGTCACCAAATATGAACATCGCAGGCGGCCGCACCGGCTGCTTCGTTGAACGTACACGTACTTGGTCGGGTCCTGCAGCAATTAGGCAGCTGGGGATGAGAAAATTTTCATTCATGCCTCATGAGAGCAGGAAAACATCCATACTTACGGCAGAATGTCCGACAGCCGGGGCAGGAAACGAGACACTGTTGGGGGCAGCTGACCGGGCAAGTGCCGGTGCACGCTGGCCGCTTTCCATCCGTGTCCTCGCACGCGACATTGCTGCCAACAGCGGGTGCACTGGAATTGCTCGACGATGACGGCGGATTGTCATTTCCAGCCCATACCAGGGTCGCAAGAACGCAAAAGAGGCTCGCCCGGAGCACACCAATAGCCATAGATGGCTGCTCACTGATGGAAGCTAATCAGAGGCCTTGTGGGTACGATTGGCTTGGGTAGATGTTGCAACCTATGAACTTAAGGTCTTGTATAGATAGGAGCATCTTCATCAATGGGTAATGGCGCACGTTGACTTGGAGTGCTTGATCAGCATTGCAGCTGACTTTTCTGATCAACGAAGATAACATGGTATCGCTTCCAAGTGAGACTATAAGAAGACTATATGCAACTGTAATCTATAATCTTTCTATTCTTAATAGGTGATCCCATTTCTCTTGACATGCAACCTATCCACCTCATCAATCAACCTTGAGCAATCCTAGCGCGCCACATCATGCAGTCTCCCACCGAAAATGCCAATCTAGCGGCACCGTGACCTACCGGTCACGGATCGACCATCCGAAACCATCGTGATTGGTGCTCTCCCCATACGCCTGTCACCGTATTCATACGTACTAGAGTTAGTATTCATGAGGTATTGTGAGTGGGTCCAATGCGGGCCTAGCAACGAATTTACTCCGCGGCGAACCGGTGACCGGCCGTCCTAATTTTTTTCTTGTCTCCTCCCCCTTGCTTCGAGATGTGAGTGGTGCGACGGGGTGCCCGAGCTTGACGGCGGCGATGCGTGCAACAGCTTGCTCCGCACTTTCGATGGAGTAATCGGCGTGGTCTGGGGCGGCGAGTGGTACGACGGGGTGCTGGAGTTTGATGGCGGCGTAAGGTAGGCCATCTGGGCCATCGTTTCCGATTTAGATCTGCGCTTCACTCTGGTAAGCTTTTGCTTATTTAGTGTTTGAACAGGCATAGTGCAAATTGCGAATATGTATTCTGTTCCGGTCAGTATTTTTTCTTGTATCACTAGCAAAATCTGTTTGTTTATAGTCCTGGTCGCCATTGTTAGGTTCCCATTAAGGAACACATCTCGATTTCTGTCAGTGTTCTGTCCCATATGCTAGACGGAAGTACAGGCCTTCAGATTTCCCTCTTAGGCCATGCCTTATAAACCAGATCAGGAGCGAACAAGTTAGGAAAAAAACCTCTCTCTCAATGCTCCATCCTAGAGGCTTGAGCTGAGCAGAACACTATTCTTTACCCTTGCTGTCCAAGCTACTGGATTATGGGATGCAAGAGCCAATGTCAGGGTTCATCGTTCGCGTCATTTTTTGCTCTACCAAGGATGGTTTTATTACTTTTTTCAAGATTGCCAGTGTGTGCTGTGTTAATCTGTCATGCACCACAGGCTTGCTTGCATTTAAATCATCGCTACCAAATTGTACAGTTAATGTTATATTTGCTACTTAGAACTATCAAGTCTACTACTCAAAGCAGCACTAGGTAATTTGGACACATGAACCAGTAATGCTATTTTACCCTGTACTAGGTACATTTTAAAGACTTCAAGATCGTTCATAACAAGGAATTCTTGAACAAGAGAAACCTCTTTCACTTAAGGATTTGAAGTCCCTGATTCTCATTTTAAAGCAGGTACACACAAAAAAATACCGTCAATGTGTTATTATCAGTCATTCAACTCCGTTGAATTTATAATTATTAGAAGCATTAGAGCTGTTGTTGGGATATGCTCTGCAGGCTTTGTGGCAACGTCTTTCGATTATTCCTTCACACACCTTTAGGCCTTAAGGAAATGTCCAATGATAATCTCTAGAGCCGGGTAGATATTCCGCCTTGATATATCATGTTACTGTTTTTTATATTTTCTGATTTTGATTTTCAGTTTCTGAATATTGCCTGTCTTAGTGCCTTAACTCGAATGTGCGTATTGAGTTGTACATAAACCATTGATTCTGTAGTTCACTACTCATTTGGTTTTGGCGTACTTTTGGGGAGAGCAGTCATGATTATGTTTGGTTAGGAACTTAGTACAACCTTAAGAAATTGTTCATGCTTTCTTAATTTAAAACTGCAGTCCTTTGCATAGTCACTCCTTTGTATGAACATTGCCTTATTTTCTTTATCAAACACAACAAATTTCTGTTTTTTGTTTATTAAACAAAGTCATTTCTAGTTTATATTTCTAGTTTGTTTGATACACATTGTGTGAATTAGTTTTATGGACAATGTAGCTGATTAACATTGCACTGTTCTGTTTACTATTTGCCAGAAGTAAGTGGTTGCTGCTTTATTTATTGTTCCATGGAGGAAGTACATTATGTGAAACTAAAATTTGTACCTAATTGCAGTTACAAGACTCGAACTACCGGCAGCCATTCACTTCTGTTAGTGATAACTATTCTCAAGAAGCAACAAGCGAAAATTTTGTCTCTCGGGTAGTGGAGCTATGTTCTGCTTGAATTACTATGTTGCTTCCAACCAACCTATACTTATCAAGGGTGTAGGGACAGATTTCTTATGTAGCGCCTGGATCTGGATCTGGGAAACCAGCTGGAGGATTACGTTAACATCCGGATGAAGTGTTCTACGAGAGCTGACAAGATCCGTTTGGAGCAAGCTGCCACATATGTTACAGAGAAGACCAAGATAATCCAATCCCTTGAAGGAGAACAAGTGGATCTGAGTAGAGCAACATAGCCCAGCTTGAGGCTAAACTGCACAAAACTTCAGCTGAACTGCAGTTTTAAGCAAAGAAGGCCAAGAATGTAACAATTTTTTGGCAGTGGCCACATCATTAGCTTATCAAGGCTCGGTACCAATGCAGGACATTATTGCCTTGGTCATTTTGTCGATATATTTTCTTAAAGTAGGTTGATTGTGTCCGGCTAGTGAGCCAACAGTAACAAGTAGAACAAGAATCAATGAAATATCTTTCCTATTTTCCTTATCATTCAATACCCATATCAATAATTTCTTACTACTAGATTCTATCGTGTTCCAATTAATTATATACTAGCTGGCTGCCAAGTCAATTGTGATGACATGTTGTAGACTTCATTTCAGGTTTTATCTAAATTATTATTATTAGCATATCAGGTCAGGTACAAGAGTTACGATGGCATTGAGCGTGATAAGCAATGGTGGAGAACACCTTTTTCTCGGATTTTCTTGCAAAGAGCAGCCTAGGATCTGTTCTTAGGATGGTACTTGGATCTGAAACTGTAAATACAAGTCAATTTGTGCAATCTACTTTTCAATGGAGCCGCCGGCGCCGGAGAAGAAGGTTGCCTGCCACCACCAGAGCTACGCCATTGTGGGGACTAGGGAGTGGGCGAAGGGGAAGCTCCCATCCGCCAGATCTTGGTCAAACCAAACGATGGGGAAATTATGCGAAGCCACGGCAGTTACAGGTCTTTTTTTAGGGGGCAGGTACAGGTCTTTTAATTTGAGCTGGCATCGTACAGGTTCTTGGCAATGGATGGGTCGATGATATTATTGCTGAGTGGGTCCAGGAACGTATTTTGTACGTACCCATTGCATGTCTCCTAAATACGGAAGGAAATACCCAACAAGAAGGCTAAATACCCCTGCCCAGCGCACGCATCGCGAGCAACCAACGTATGGCTGATTGTTGACCGGTAGGCCTCGGCGCCGCTAGAAAAACCGCGTTGGTCTCCCACGTAAGCAGACCTGCCACTATTTTATATTCCACTAATTGGAGTTAATTTTCCATATTGTAAGCCCAGCAGGGCCTGCCTATTCCCATTCCTGATCCACCAACAAATAAATGCCCCTTCGTCTCCCTACCGAAGAATTGAATCTCCCCGTCCAACCCTTCCTCTCCTCATTCCAATTAACTCGCTCGCATTTAGATCGCGTGTTCATTTCCTTCCCGATCCCCTCCTCTTTCTCTTCTCATTCCACCCCATATAAAGATCCCTCGCACTTTGATCATGTGTTCAGGAAAAATGAACTGATTTCCTCCCTTCTCTTCGTCTAATTTCGTTTTTTTGGTGCCCTGCAGCAGGCCTCCCTTGAAGATGGAAGCTGCAACAATCGATTCCTACGCAGGCAAGCAGTGTGTGTCTCGCCTACCAGGATATTGTCTTTGGCTTCACCCTCTACTTCTGCCATGCATACGGTCAGATGATTGGAGTTCTTTATCTTTAGATCCCGTTGTTGATTCGAGTCTAGCTTTCAAATTGGGATTCCAGGCCAGGTATGTTTATTGTGATGTACAAATACAATCCTGAGCTCTTATCGTCCGATGTAGTTGGGTTTCGAGTTGCATTTTTATTTATTATATTCTGTGCCGAATTCTAACTTCAATGCAAAGAAAACACCCAGTCCAAGTGGAAGTACAGAGATTTGCTGCTACTAAACACACGCATTCTCATTTAGCCAGCAGACAATGTTCAAATAGAAGTAGTTCAATGTCTTTCTTTTTTGTTATCAGTTATGTAAGAAAGTCATTTAGAATACATGATGTTTATCTAATATTTTGATTTTTATATGCTGAACTGCTGACCGAATGCTCATTTCCATGGCCTGACAAGCCACTAGAGCTACATTCATCCCTTCTTTGTTTTCTTCACGTTTCCTCAATTCAGATGTACAAGGTATCACCAAAAGATTTCAGTTGTTATTTCTCTTGGACAAAATGAATTTAATGAATATTTGATTTGAATATGCATGTAAAAGAGGAATCTGAATTGATGCTTGGTCATGAATCTAATAAACAACTGTCTTAGCTGGTCAAAAGCATCAATTCTTGCCTATTAATCTACAAAATAGTAACTCTGATATGAAAACAATATTCCATTCAGACTGTATTATTTAGTTTGAGCATAGCTGCCGTTTTTCCTCTTGCATATTAGGGAGGAAAAGGCAGAAGCAGATAAAACACAATAGGCTGTAAAAAGATCTTTTGATGTGTACAAGGGACTGTGGTCAAGCACTTAAGCTACATAATAGCTTGATTGATTCATGTCCGAAATACATATGGATCCTTCCAAACACACAACTAATTAATCCAGATTACTTTATTTGTGACCTTTCAGTTTTCCCAGAACTTGGATACTCAAACAAGTCAGCAACGGTTGACAGATTGAAGAGTCCAGATGAGGACATCCTTCGTCCAAAAATTTGATATATCTTATTTTTTCAGTACACATATCCTAGCTTCTTCCAACAGAGGTTTTCTCTGTCTGTGGTCCCAACCGTTCCTTTCGTACGATGGTGTAGTGTGATCTGCTCATTATTGAATTGCTTATATGGGGGTGTTTAATTGGACACAAGCATATGATTTGTCACACCATTGCTGTTTCTTTCAAGTACCTTCACTGTTCTGCAGTATTGAGATACCAACTTCTGCCTATCAAAATATATAAGAGTAAATATTTTTATTTATGTTTCATACATTTACTAAACATGCCTTTTCTCAGCTTCAGTCTAAATGCTGTTCAATTATGTCTTTTTTGTTAGTAAGGGTACTTCTTTAATCAAACATTTCCCGCAACAACGTGCGGGGTACCATCTAGTATCTAAATAGGAGCAACCCACTAAGTGATTTCTCTTAACATGCAAACATGCCACATCATTTGCATCAGTTTTAGATTAGCTGTGTGTCCACGTCACCCGTCCAGTCTCCTACATAAGCCATGTCACCCTTTCTCTAAGAAAACTCCACGTTAGAAAATCTGCAAACCTGACGTCCCTTGCCCTTCCCATTTAATACCCACGTTATGCTCCAGCCCCATTGATTCTCCTCTTGGAAACCGTTGGCGTTTCGTCTGCTGATTTACTCCTACAGAAGCTTCCTTCATTTATGTCTCCTACTCTCATGTCGATCTTCTATATATAGTTCCCTCCATTCTTGCCTTCACATGGGGCTGAATGCCTCAGCGGGTGAGGGTTGTTCCTCCAATCCTCCATGGTATCTGCTTAGTAGTTACTCAGTACTGACTTATGTTTCTCTTTGATTCATGAGCTGGTGTTCGATTCTTCATTCTCCATAATTCATGTTGCTCTTGGATTGAATTCTGTACAGTTGCAGAACATGAAGTTGCTTAACATGGGTGTTCTATACGCACCATGTGTACCCCCACTCCCTCCAAGTATTGTCTCCCGTGACCCAGTTCTCAGAATGGACATGGGCGAGATCAAGCAACCAAGGCAACAATAGGTGTGCATTGGCCAGCAGGTTGGACTTCCTCCCACATCTACCAGGGGTGTGTGTCGCCTGATTGCCCCGCGGTGCCGCTGCATCTTTCTTGGGACAATGTGCTATGTATTCATCTCTCTTATAGTTCGCCACGTCAAGGGCCTCCCCTTTCTGATTTCTTTCTTTGCTTTCTTCTTGATTACTTTGGTTGTGCAACGGCGTTCAGATTATCAACTGTTGTCCTTGCACATCATGGCGTTTATGAATTAGGAAACTCTACACGTTTTCTGCCACTTCAATCCAGTTAATCACTGTATGCTTCCAACATTAATGGTCATTTTTTTGCAATCAAATTATACAATCTGCAAAGTATATTAATTTGTAGGCTCTGCGAAGTAGTAGTTTGCTTGCATATGTTCTATCTGAGTTGGTTATGTACTAATGTTATTTTTTGTCTATCTCTTCTCTAATTAGTGCTACTTATTTAAATATTGTTTTTGGCTAATGTTTTCTATTGTCACATCAGGTTTCAATCTCTTATATCTATTGGGATTAAAAAAAGCACCTCTGATCATCCGATAAAACACTAAGATCCTACATAAATTTGGTCACCAAACAGAATGACCGAGTAATTAAGCTGATTTGAAAATACATGTAATTCATCCACCTTTTGCTCTTGCTTTATTTGAGAGAAATCAATAAACAAGCAGACATAAATCTCTCTTTTATTAAAATAAATCTATTCTTCCTTCGTGTGCACATTTTCTTTACGCTCTTGGTCACATTATCGTCCCGCCGCAAAGCGCGGGGTATTTTCTAGTTTATTAATATAGACTAGAAAGAAATTGTACAAAGACCGAATGCAAATCATGTTAGTCCCAACTCCCAAACTAACAATTGAACCCATAAGGACTACGGACGGATCTAAAGAAAAAAAATCACTACAATAAGTAACAATAACACCAAAAGCGGACGCGGGAAGTATACGGCTGGATAATTCCAGGATCATGCGGCTTTGACTTTCTTGCATCTTAGACTTAATCCTATCGTATCCTTCACAACCTCGAGAATGACTATGGGATGTGCCGCAACCTGTTTAGTGTCAATCCATCGTATCGCTATTAGGACAAACCTATTTATCATTATTGGTAGTCAGATCGAAATTCATACCAATAGTCTTTTCTATATCCTTTGTATAGATTAACTTACTCCCTCCTGCCAAAATACATTGCATATAAATATTCAAAAAAAGTGCAACTTTAAAAAGTTTGGCCATGTATATTAATAACTATATGAATATGACCCAAAACTACTAAGAAAAAATGTATCCTATCCTGCAATGAACATTTTTTTAATTACATATTTGCCTTTAGAAATAACCTAGAGTACTATGCCCAAAAGAATAGACTAAGAAAAACAAAATACCAATATGGCCCAAAACTACTAAGAAAAAACATCGATATGACACAAAACCAGTGATTTTTTTTTAAAATGTAATTAATGAAGATGCAATTTATTAGCAAAGAAGTATACATGAGTGCACCCAGAATCTGATGTGCGTTTGTATCGGATACAACCAACGGCGGACTAGGCCCGAGCAGCCAAGGCTACAACCCGGGTCTTGACCCAAGAAGTACCGATACTCGCTTTAATTTGCAAAAATTATACGCCAAAAGCAGCCCAGCAAGTGTCGTTGGACTAGATGGTCAGGGCTAATCTTGAGGCCCATCAAGGCAGCGAGAAGGAGCGATCCAACATAGCACGTTCGCAAGTTCATAACTAACTAGAACGTGTTTGGTACAGTGGGCCAATTTTAGGGCTTCATGGGGGCAGACTCCATCGGTGTTAGCCCGTTGGAAACAAGCCACGTGCCACTTTTGGTGCTTCGTTTGGTTGCTCGTGAAGATATTTTCTATACGAGAGAGGGAACACTGACCCTACTATTTGGTTGGCTGTACACAAGCCTTTTCGGCCTCCTGATACAACACACCTCTTGTTTGGTTGCACATATGAGCCTGCGATGGTGTAATCTCTTTCATTGGAGTGGTGAGGTTACCCAGGAGTGTTGACTGAATAAGAACATATTCAACAACATTCGGTTCATCAAAAGGTGCTCGTAACTCATAATATAGAGTTACCCTACTGGTTCATCACACGAGGGGTTAGTATGTATACCATATCGAACAAGTTTATCATTACAGACCAGGAATCAAGTTCAATCAAGTCCTAGCTAATGGAGCGTTATGAGACCGCCTTCCAAAAAGAATCATGATCTCTTCAGAAGATCATGACAACAGTCGACTGGATAATGAAGAACAAAGGAGCAGTCCTAAGCAAACTGCTTGCAAGGCCAGGTCTGAAGCCAAATCCTCCTCTCCCATGGTTGCACACGCGATGATATTCACCACACTCTACTTTGTTGTCCGCAATGAAGTTGAATGCCTTTATAAGCAAGTGTGGTTGGTAGAGCTACTCTTTGCTGACAAATTTGGGTATGAAAATTGTCTTCATCTGAGCGTAGTTGACGACCGGAATATTCAGGAACTCAAGGAGTTTCGAGTTATTCTGCAATTGACAAGGAGCTAGTGTGAGGACATATCAACATGCACGAAAGAACAACAAAGAAGTAGCATGAAGCTATATTACTTTCAAGTGGTCATGCAGGTTGTCATCATCTTCAAGCACGAAGCAAGTGTTGACCGTCTTCAGTTCATTTGAGCCTGCCTTCAGTTTTCATCCTGCTAATGAGGTTCCACCTGTTTCTCCATATCCCGATGTGCATGTAGATCTGAAGAGTGCTTACAACGATGCCAGTAAAATCAAGAACATCATTGCAACCTTACTCATCTAGGGCTCTTTGAAGACTTGGTTAAAGCATGTACCGCTTTTCACGAGCTAAACCAAATGGTTTCTGACGAACTTGGACATAGTAGGTTGCCAAACCATTGCAGGTTTGTATGCATACATTGATTCATCATGTACATATATAAGGGGCGAACTCATTTAACGACATGACATTTTTTTGATTGAGTGAGTTGACAGATGGAGGGAGCTAACAAGTATGATCACATACAATACGTTTTGAAGAACATTGAGAAGCATTGTACAATAGTGAACAACCACAACCATATAAATCTAAGCTAGAACAAGAAAGAACAACATCTTCTTATTATCAGAGGGACAACACGTAGCATGGAGGTTGGGGAAGAAGGAGACCTCGACACAGAAGCATCCAGCATAATCGTCTCTGTGCTCGACGAAGATCCAAGGAGAAAGAGCGTCGCAGTGCTCGACGGAGATCTAGGCAGGGCCATCATCGTAGAATGGATCACCTAAAGTCGAGGCTATCATATCTACCCCTATGTACCACTCGCTATCCTACCTAGAGGAATGGTTTGATATGTTTACAAGCACCGTAGGGATCGGTGCAGAGGAAGAAGCCGACTCGTGTTCAGTCCCCGCCGCCATAGCCGAGGTCGCTGCTGCCAACCTCCCGGGCCTAGCCTGCGACGAATAGAAGGCCATGTGGCTAGATCTTGAAGGGTGGAGGAACTTGAAATAGGGGTTTTGGATTTCATGGCGACACAACCAACCCTAAATACGGTGGCGAAATTTCACAAGCGGTAACCGAATTCGTCTCACCGCTTTTTTGCCGTGTCGTGCAAGCTCACGCCATCTCCTCTAGGTGGCTCTGCGGGACGGGGGTGGCTCGTTAAAAATGGCTGATTGACCGTTCCTCCCAGATCTAAGTTAGAGGTACTTTGAGAATCGTGCAAACCACAACAGGTTCTGACAAGCAAACATCCCATGGTTTTTTTTCTCCGAGCCAATGCGCACAAACGCGACCCTAGCAATGAACTAGAGCACTGCTGACCTGTTATATTCGCTTAAAAAGAATCTATTCGTTACCCTCAAAGAAAAAGAAAATATGTTCGTGCTTCAATCGCTGCCTGGAGCCCTCGACCAAATCGTCCCCAACGGCCGTGAGGCCCGTGACGACGCCGTCCTGTCGACTTGACTGCGGCGCCGCCGCGACGGCAGACGGTCGAGGGAGACACTATCATCCCAACCACGCCAAGACGGCCCCATCTCGCCGTTCGAGATCTTGGCCTGCCGGACCACGGCGCTCACACTTGCCTCTCTTCATCGCCTCCAACTGGCCGGATGATTCTTGCCCGCTCTTCCTCTGCCAGTTCTGGTCATAGGTAATTTATTTGTTCCTAAAGCACAGTGCGGCAAGTCTGAATTTTGAAGAAGAGAAGATTCAGTTCCAGTCCTTTAGGTGATGTGTTAACTGTTTTTATTCAATCTCATTATTACATAGAAGATAATGAAGGGGACAAATAGATCAAAGACTTATTCATCGTGACCTTTTTACCATATTTTTCATGAGCGTCACAACATGCCAATTCAAGCCAGTCTCCTACAGCTCAAGAATCCGATAAAAATGTCCATGGATGTGGGACAGTTCTTGGTCATTGGGCTAGTTACTTTCTTACTAACTAATACAATTTATTTACCACATATTCATTCATATTATTTATTATCATAATATCATCTTTTCTTGCCGTTGTAGATTTTGGTTCTTCTCCTATATTGATGAGGAATGATAAGCTAAATAAGAGCAAATCTTTGATACTTAGGTACTAAAAAATGTGTCTTGATTATGCAATTATGCCACCATACTTTATTTTGTGCTTTTCTTATTGTTGTTTGGAGGGGATGAGAAGGTAAATTTTCCATGGATTTTGGGCATTAAGAATTAGCCCCGGTCATACCCAAATCCTCAGTCCGCCATTGGATACAACTGGCACATGGCTGACCAAGTTATTTCTTCTATAGTGACCATATTAATTATTCATCCCCATGAAGAAATTGCACACCGAAGTGGCAAGCTACAATTGGGAACAGTGTGTCAACTTGTCTGACTCCGATGAAATTCGTCATTTTACATCAAGTAGTGATCTGAAGATGACAGGCGCGGTAAATTGGGGTGGACCGTAGAAGAATGTGGTGGCAACAAGATTAGCCGCGTGCTCTGTGATATAACCATATTCATCCCAGAACCAGTGCTTTGCGGGGTTGTCACAGTGCGGTTGAGAACTGTCGCCGTAGTATTCGCTACACGGGGTCTGGATGTCCTCAAATCCTGCAGGTTAACACAAGGCGTTCAGCTATGGAACAGGGCGGCCATTATATTGTTGAAGACCATCATAGCATTCGGTATGACTTACCGTAATCTGATGGATTGGCGAAGACAGTTTGGGTGAAGGTGTACAAGTCGGCAATGGAGTAATGAAGGCCAGGCAGGGTTTTGGCGAGGCCGGCCAGGAGGGTTTTGAGTCCTCTGTTGAACTCGGCGGCATGCTTGTTCATGTCTGCGACGTCGTACCCACCGCCTAGGCTTCTCAAGTTCCCGATGAGCCCGACGTTTATCAGCCCAAATCTCCTTGCGCCCATGCTGTGCAGGGATTTGATTTTGCCTTCGTAGAGGGCGAGGAGGTCCCGGACCTCTGTTGGGCCGTAAGGGTAAGGTAGGTAATGCGTGAGGTCCACGCCCCCGACCTCGATCAAGAAGAAGGATTTAGCAAGGAAGACCTTCACCGCCTGGGCACCCCCTAGCTTTGCCTCCATTTGGGCTCTTGTTGCCGCGAATTGCTGCAGTTGCTTTGACATCGTAATGGTCAACCACCCGTCCATCTGCATACATGAATTTGGTCAGAATGTGTCTAAATTATCAATCATAATTTATGATCGACTTCCATAATGTATTTTGTTTCGTTATCTTCATCCATGATCCTTGGATTGGCTAGAGAAAAGAGAATTGTATGCCCACTTACATTAGGGTCCAGGTCCCGAAGCCCAGCGCCTGCGCAGGCATAGTTGACTCCGGTGAAACCCTTGCCAACATGGATAGACCTGGGTAGCGTCAGATAAGCTGGGGGGCTCCCCTGGAATCCCATGAACTTTGCTGTATACATAATATGGCTGGATCAATTTTGATCACTTGATGAACAATTAAGATACTGGTAGATATATATACCGATGAATTGAGCTATGTTGTCTCCATCGGTCCCGACCCACTGAGGATATAATGTCTGTTGTTCGTCATGTGGTATGTCGTAGTCACCCGAAGCCAGAATGTTGCTATTGCCGACGTCCAGGTTTCCGTCACCAAATATGAAGATCGCAGCCGGCCGCACCGCTGGGCGTACTTGGTCGGGTCCTAGAGCAATTAGGCAGCTGGGTATGGGAATTCATCCATGCAACATGAGAGTAGGAAAACATCCATACTTACGGCAGAATGTCTGGCAGCCGGGGCAGAAAATGAGACACTGTTGGGGGCAGCTGGCCGGGCAATTGCCTGTGCACGACGGCCGCTTTCCTTCTATGTCCTTGCACGCGACGTTGCTGCCAACAGCGGGTGCCGATGACAACACTGGATTGACATTTCCAGCCCATACCAGGGTCGCAAGAACGCACCAGAGGCTCGCCCTCAGCACACCAGAGGCCATGGATGGCTACTCACTGATGGAAGCTAATCAGGTTTGCATGTGACTGTGACTTTGAGGGTATGATTGGCTTTGGATAGAGATGTTGCAACCTACGAACTCAGTGTCTTTTATAGAGACAGGTTATAGGTAGAGAGCTTTCTTCTTCCTCTTTTTAAAAATGGGAAGAATCATCACTAATGGGTAATGGCTCGCGTTGACTTAGAGTGCTTCACCAGCATTGCAGCTAACTTTCCTGATCAACGAAGCTAACAAGGTATCACTTCAAAGTGAGATATAGGAAGACTATGTGAAACTAGGATTCATTAATAAGACCAGAAATTGTGGAAGACCGAATGCAGAGCATGTTAGTTCCAACTAACAATTGAACCCATTGGCCATAAGGACTACTGAATGATCAGCATTGCAGCTAACTTTTCTGATCAATGAAGTTAACAAGGTATCGCTTCGAAGTGAGACTATTTATAGGAAGACTATTGTGCAACTTTGATTCATTAATAGGGACTAGAAATTGTAGAAGACCGAATGCAAAGCATGTTACCTAGTCCAGAGCTAGCAATTGAACCCAAAAGGACTACAGAAGGATCTAAACAAAAAATTGCTACGATAATGGAGGTGGGATGTATACGGTTGGAAATTTCCAAGATCAAGTGGCTTTGACTTTCTTGCATCCTAGACTTAATCCTAACGTATCCTTCGTAACCTAGCTTGAGAACTTGCGGTATGGGATGTGATGAAATTTGTTTAGTCTGAATCCATTGTATCGATATTATGATAAAACCCCATTTACCCTTATTGGTATTCAAACCAAAAAAAAAGAACAATCTTTTCTATCTCCTTTGTTTAGATTAACTTAGTTGTCATAATCATTAGATATGCTACTTGTAAATGATAGCCTGAACAACTGTGCGTCATCATTTTTACAAACTATAAAACTTCCTACCTAGTCAAACATCTAACTGATAAATCTAAAGTATGGTATGTCCCTGATTTTCAAAAAGGGGGGTTTTAATTGATTTTTGGATTTTAAAAGTTAAATGTGTAGATCACCATATGTAGTATGCACTTTTGGACAAAAGAAGTACCTGTAAGCAATAAGTATGGTGATTCTACAACCCAGTTAAGTTGTCACTCACACACAGTTTTGGAAATAATCCATAAAAATAGAGACAAAGATATTTAAAAAAATGGGTATAATATATGAGCATGGATTTCTCTTCTGTTTTTCTAAGCACAAGTAAAAAGCGAAATGCATTTTTTATTTTTAATCATATGAATCTCAGTAGAAGTTAATATCAATTTGAGTGAAATATTTTCAGATTCAGGGTATAATTCTACACAATTGGCTGTTTTCTCATATGCAACACAGAGGATCATCATTGTGTAAGCAACAAAGTGGAAATATCAATATATGGCAAACAAAGTTTTCTCTTGCATTCCTGAAACCGAAACAAGATGCCTTAATCTTTGCAGTGATTCTTAGTAATTCTTTGAACGAAAATTAGTTATGTGATAGTATATCTCTGTCAATAGAGTTGCATATAACTGGCATAATATTTCAGCACTTAAGTGTAAAGGTTTTTGTTTTGAAACCGGAAAGACCTTCCATTACTCAACTGGCTCAGCGAGATCGCTGGCTACAAGAACTTGTGCAAATGCTGGTGCATGGCGCGGCCATAAGATATGGGGTTCACCACTCAGCTTTGCACTAAAAGCGGCGAGCACGTCCGCGACATTATTGCAAGCCCTTGGGCAAAAATTAACTCTAAAGCAAATAAAGTTTAGAAAAATGGGTTCCTTAATCTCCTTGATCAGCACACCGCTCGGACCCAATTACCATTGTTGCTATTTATCGCCTGGACCAGCGTTTGTGAGTCAGACTCTAGTTGGATACTTGAAATGCCCCAGATCTGAACGATCTGCAATGCTTGGCTGACAGCTTCGGCTTCTGACTGAAAAGCATCCTGGACATGATCCAATCTGCCCGATGAAACCCCAACAGCTTCGCCTGTAGAGTCTCAGACAACAAAACCCCAACCACCCTTTTCAGATCGACTATCAAAACAGCCATTTGTATTGATTTTTAGCACAACTCCTTCTGGGACTGACCACTTAACAATTGTCCTGGCTTTTGGCACACTGTTCTTCACAAACAAATCCTCATATTCCTCTGCAAGCCGATTCACCTGAGCCACCACTCTCTGAGTGTTGCATGTTTCTTCCCTGGTATTAGCTTTGTTTCTTGCCTTCCACCACGACCAGAGGATGCCGATGCATTTGATTTTTGTTATAAAAGCGACAAGCAAATAACGAAGAGCGATAAAGGTAAATGCAGCGGAGACACAAGATTTAAAGTAGAAAACCCCTTCCAACACAGAAGGGGGGAAAAAACCACGGGGGCGCCAGCCAGCAAAACTTCACTATATCGAGGAGTGTTTACAAACGCCGTGGGTTATCTTATAATCTGATGAACCCTAGCAAGCGTCTTACAAGATGTATATATAGGCAGTGCCAACGATCCGCTACGCTTCGGCCCAAGCCTACCGGCAACGAGCCTCGCTCCGCTCGTCAGAAGTTAGCCTCCCTTTAGTATATGAATTTGGATCACAATACAACAATTTTAACCTTTGTTTCATGTTGCATTTTAGTAGAGATAATATGTCCGCTCCATCACACGCTAGCAATTTCTCCCTCACTTCATTCAAATTCAGTTTCATCCACACCTTATGGACTTCCTGGCATCGAAAGAACAGATGGCACCCATCCCCATTCAGCCGTTTGCACACTGGGCATAGAGGATCAGCATCAAGACCTCTCCGCTTAATACTCCAGTTCACTGGCAAACTGTTATGTGCATGGTTCGTGGTGGTCTCACCCTCATAATTGTTACCTCTGATTCTCAACTATTGCCTGTGCAATTTGTAAGCCGATTTGGCTGAAAAAGACCAATATCAGATGAGCATCCACTGCAAAATTGTCATGCACTAGTGCAGTCTCCCATTTACCAGTAATGGTCTCAACCAGCTCTACTACCTTCGACAAAATTGAATTGCCTTTTCTGGTAATTGGTGATCTATCCCATTTCCTCGGTAACCAGGGGTCTCTCCAGCAGTCAATAGATACACCATCACCAACACATTTAATCACCCCTTCCCTGAGTAACTCCACTCCTCTCAGTATACTTCTCCATGTATATGACATACCGCTGCTAGGTTGAGCATGCAGCACCAAAGCATCAGGATAATATCTAGCCTTCAATACTCTCACACACAAGGAATCAGGTTCGGTCAGCAGTCTCCATCCCTGTTTCGCAAGCATTACCATGTTGAAAGAATGCAAATCCTTATACTCCAGCCCACCATCTTTTTTCATCAGCATCATAGTTTCCCAATTTATCTAGTGCATTTTGTTTTCGTTCTGCATAAAGGACCACCAATATCTACATATCATGGCACTTATCTGACAACAAAGGCCCTTTGTAATGTCAAAACATGCCATTGCAAACATAGGGATAGCTTGGGCACATACTTTGACTAATACTTCTTTACCCGCTTTAGACAACATCCTCTCCTATGAGCATGTTTTTTAAAACACATATAAAAAGGAAAGTGTTTTTTAAATTTCAAACATATGAATCCCTATAGAAGTTGATATGAATTTGAGTGAAATATGTTCTGAATAAAGCTATAATTCTACAGAATTGGTTGTATTCTCGTATGCAACACAAAGAATCATCATTGGGTAAGCTGAGAAAGTGCGAATAAGGACATATGGTAAACGAAATTTTCTATAGCATTCCCCAAGCTGAAACATGGTGCCTTCATCTTTCTAGTGATTTTCATTAATTCTTCACCTGAAAAAAAGTTATGTGTTAGTATATCTCTATCAACAGAGTTGCACAAACCAAGAATAAGATTTCAGCACTTATGGGCATTTTAAACATGTGAGTGTACGTATGAAATCATTTTTATCATGTTGTCTTTTCAAGGTTTTTTTGCGAAATCAAATCATAAGTGCTAAAATCTTCTATATATATTGCATATTTATCACGTTGATGTCATAATAAATTGATTGATTTGTCTTCTGCAACTGTTTATATGGAGCTGTCTTGTGTACCAACGTGACAGAGGCCATCGACATCGCAGTAGCCAACGGCGCCATGATGGAGTGGTTCGGGAAAAAATCGCCTAGCCCATGTTGTCACCACCACTAGCGAAGCACCGTCGTGTTAAGCCTACACAATGGGGGAGAACCTAGAACTCCATATTGTAGATTGGGGTCGCCCCATACTCCAATACCGCCAGATTTAACGAAGGAGGAGGGGTTGTGGCTTGGCGTGCCTAGAAAATTGCCTCCCTAGGGTTAAATCCAAATTCCAGCAGTAGATGAATAATTGCAAATTTTTGTGTGTGTGACATTAGAATGAATAACTTCAAAATAACTGACATAATTTTTTATTTTTGCTGATCAGAAAAATATATGAAAAAAAGGAGGTGGATTTTTTTTTGGGATTTATGGTTAAATAAGAAAAAGAAGAAAACAGGGGTAGACATTGTTCAGTTGCTCTTGGATTCACGCGTGTCTCATCAGATTGATTTCATAGCGGTTCCATACTTCCCTAGAGGCGGAACTTCTGAAGTCAATGTGACGTGTTAAGTCAAACTTACACACTCTTATGTTTAGATTGTTGGAGAAATAGTTTCGGTTTTGCTATGTCTTAGTCAACTGAGATTTTCTTAAGTCTAAGTCACTTACAAAAAAAATGCTTGAGTTGCATTTTTCTGTTAAAAATGTGCAATTGCATTTTTCTACCAGAAATGTGCAACTGGACTGAGTTGCACTTTTCTAAGGTGACTGAGACTTAAGAAAATCTCAGTCAACTGAGACATGAACACACCCAAATAGTTTTGCTAGTCATCGTGATGTTTGATTTTCTTTAAGATACCACTCTCCCAAAAATTAAGCGCCACTAACTAAATTTGCACTCATTAACGTGCAATTTTAGCAGGATGTTGTGCCATTTTATTTTGTAGTGTTACTAGTGTATAGTGAGGTTGGGACGAGATGTTTAGATGTTGATGTGGAGACTTGAAAAAATGGCCTAGACTTCAAATAACAAGGCGGTCAGAAACTCCTAATTTTAGATCGCATCCGCTCCAACCTGAGATGGAAATTCGTCATCTTGAGAGGCCAAGCGTCTCAGCGAGAAACGGTGGAACACTGGAACCGGAAAGAATACCCGGCCCTGAAGTCAAAATTCAGCACACACCAGGCAACAAGAGGCGGTGCGGCGTGGTCAACTGTGTGTGGATGCTTGTCCTGGCCGGCCATGGAGGCGAGGGGGGAAAGCAACGCGTCTTCTCTCTTTCTTCATCAACAAGGTGGCGGCTCGAGGTGGTGTTGTCACTGGATGTTGCCTTTCCCCTCCGTTTCGGTAGCCGTGGTGGCGACCAAGACGTGGAGGAGGCAGGACCTGGAGGCAGCAGAGAAGACGGCGAAGCTTCTCCCGCGGAGATTCCCAAGCGAAGGCATCCGCTGCCGCTGCTACTTTCGGCTGACGGGGCCGCTCCGCTCCTGCTGAGTTGCTACTCAGAGGATTCCTCTTCCTCCATTGTCGGAGGATCTCCTTCCTTCAGCACGGCACACATCACCGCCTCCTCACCAAGTGGTTTCGTCCCCGGAGTGGAGAAGGTGGCCGTCGCTGCAAGGTCAACAATGGCATCGGCAGAGAAGGACTTGATCGCGTTTCCAGATTTTCCATGAGGTCCTTTTAGCAAAAAACAAGGATTGTTTTGTAATTTATTTTTTATTCTAAGTCGTACTTGTACTTGTAACCTGCCGAGTTAATGAAGCTTCGAGTCCTCTGGACCCTTCTCCCGTTCAAAAAAAAAAGTCCACCACCACGAGTATCCAAGAACAGGACGAAGAGTTGACATGTCCCTTGGAGAAGAGCACTAGTTCTCGAAGGGAGCAACACCAGTTCACGACCGCGACCCATTCCGAACATTCTACTACCGGACCGGGCGGCTGCTCGATAGACGCCGCTCCTTCTCGTTGTCACTCACTGCTCCGACGATCGATGATTTGGATCAAGGGAAATCTCGTTCAGAAAGGCCATCTCCAATGGGGCGACGTAAACGGATCAAAAGCGTTCGTTTGCGTCTACGTGGATAAAAAATACGTTCCAGCGGCTAGACACAAAATGACCAATGGTGCAGGGCAGGCCCATGTGGTCTATTCCCTAATTAATACATGGCAGGATTCTTGCGGTTAAAAAATGCGTCTCTGCCGCTGAAGAAAGGGTAGACGCATGCGAACAAGTGACCACATTTTATGTCCTAGCTGACGCAAACGGACATAAATTATATCCAAAATGTGTGCCCATGTCGAAGATACCCAAAATAGATCAAGAAAATCCAGCAGGACAGTAACTGCGAATGAGAACCTGCCAAATCCAACCACGCCTCTGCCTCTGCTGGCTTTAGAGCAAGTTTAATAGTATAGCCAGCTGCTGGCTATAAGCCAAACGTCATGTCATCTATAGCCAATTTAGAGTCAATATATACAATAGTAAGATATAAAAATGTAGTACTTTATTAATGTATGACCCACTTTCATTCTCACAAAGTGCCTAGAAGCACGTGCAAGAGCTGGCTCTTGCATAAGAGCCCACTCCTATTCTCTCATCCTCTCTTTCCTCCAACTAAGCAATAATATAATATTTTAATGCTTATAGCCAGCTGACTAGTACTTATTGTACTTGCTTCCAGCGTTTCTCTTGGCCCTCGTGTGCGATTTGCCTTTCTTCCTCCCCAAGAATTGAGGCCCTGTCCTGTGCTGCCCACTTGGCCTACAAACAGCCCACGCGCGCGGTCCTCGCTCCCTCAGCGCTCCAAGAGAAAAACCACACTGTCTTGCCGGGGAAGCCTTCTCCGTGCTAAATATCACACTACCCGCCCCGGGCGTACGTAGCAAGCCACCTTCCCCTCACTCACCTGCAAAAAGCAGAGAGATGTTTCACTCGCTCGGCGCCGACCACCTCGCCACTCCCACGGCCCCCTCCGGCGCTCAAGCGGGCGCGGGCATGGACGTGACGCTCGCCTACCTCCCCCTCAACGAGAACGACTCCCTCGACATGCTCCTCTACGACGTCCTCCGCGAGGCCTCCGCCATGGCCGTCGCCGCCGCGCCCTCCTCGTCTCCCCCGCCCAAGTTGCCAGCGGAGGCCGTCGCCGCTGATAATGATCTCGCCGCCACGATCGCTGCCAAGGGCGGGACGGCCGCGGCGGAGCGGCACTACCGCGGGGTGAGGCGGCGGCCGTGGGGCAAGTACGCGGCTGAGATCCGGGACCCGTCGCGGAACGGCGCGCGCATCTGGCTCGGCACCTTCGGCACCGCCGAGGAGGCCGCCGCCGCGTACGACACCGCCGCGCTCCGCTTCCGGGGCTCCAAGGCGCTGCTCAACTTCCCGCCCGCCATCGCCGCGGACGCGACCCGTGGCGGCGCGGCGAATTAGGCGCAGCTATGGGGGCGAGGCGAATCGTCGCTCATGCCACCCCGTGCGCACGCTTGCTCGCTCGCCGGCCGTTTCCTTAGCTGAGTTTGCCGCCGGTTCGCTTTCTTAGGTTTTAAGTGCATCAGCCCATCAGGACATTGAACTCCCTAATCTCAACGGTGCGAGTTTATGCTTCGGTGTTGTGTGTGATGTGTCTACGAATATCGTCAACTGTACAGTAATCAGTCTTCCCCAAAGTTCGAAAGGCCACAAAAGTTTTTGATAGACCGTTCACCGTTCATCCAGAACAATTACTGTAAAATCGTTAACTCGTGAAGGAATCGATGAAGACGTACCCATGTGGTCTGGACATGGCGACGAATATCCTTCATAAAAGCATTCATTTCGGAAAACAAACATTTTGACATTACTTTCCATGGAAGATTCGCCCATCTCGTGGCCCACAGTCTACGTGAGCTCAGCCGTGACATCCATGTTTTACGTCGCTGGCCAAGGATCCTCTACGGACAGAGTTTCCTCTAGATGCTCTACGCCTCTATGGACAGAGTTGACGCAGTACACACTACACACTACCCAGGATGCACTTCATCAATTACAAACATCAGAAAACCTTCCTAAAGAGGTGCAGTAGTAGTGAATCGTCAAAATGGTCAGATTCAGACTTTTAGAGTCGCAGATGCTGAATAAATACATAATAGATATATCGCGTTTACTTTGTTCCCCGACATTATAGGCACGGAATTCTCTTTCACCAAACATTCAAACTGAATGACTTAAGACCCACCAGGAGACATCTGTTTCCAGTTTCTAACAGTGATAGTGCGATGCTGACCTGACCCCTGCACCATCCCCAGCACGGGAAGATTTACCTAAAAATTTGCTTAATTGCTTTGCTCCTCCAATTGTGGACCAACCATACATTGAGCCAATAGAATCCGTTAAAAAACTACTTTTCAATGCAGACGATAGATGGAGAAGAGAATGCATGCGACAGCAACCACCCTACCAGGTGGAACATATTTATCTGACACCAAGAAAGTCCACTCACAGCCGAGACATTTATCCACCACTGAGAAGTCCGCTCAATTCTGCACCATCCGCCTATTCTTGTCAATATAAAGCACTGTTAACGCCGCAATCATGCTGGGGGAGTAGACATTTGATGATAAGCTCGAGCCGCCCAGCTCCTCCGCAAATAAATTGCCTCGTTGCTTGATTGGTTCATAGAGAACCTGGAGCACTCGTTCAGCTGATCCAACTTGCAGCCGACGAACCTCATCATCAAAAATCACCTCGCTGGCCGATCAAAATGAGGTAGCATATGATGAGGTCCAATTCAGAATGTAAAATGCCGAAAGAGTATTGCTAAAAAGTCAAAACAAATATAGCACACCCTCAAGAAAAGCAACAGAAACCAGTTCAGCAATAAACTAGCAGGGAAGACTAGGCACGTGAATTTATCGTATTGCCCCACCTACCGCCTTATCTATACTATCCTTGAATTACTGTATTCATGTACGAAACCTGATCAGTTGTTCGTATTCTGTTAGGTATAACACTTCCACACTACAAGTATACCAGTAATATCCACCGGGCACGACTTTGTGTGAGAAACATACCACAGGCACAAAAACAGGAAGACACTCGCCTCTGTTAGGGTTTTCAGACCATGGGTAACTGGGCAAATGTGTAATCCCTACTTAAATATGGTTGAGCACATGAACTAAATGAGCTCAGTAAACATATCCTACTGGCTGCCATCAACCAAGAACTAACGGATGTGCATCTGTCTTACGTGTACAAGCAATACTGTGCCCACAAAGTTATATTGGCCTAAACAAGCTGGTACCCGCTAGAACTTGGAGTGACGTAATCAGGATGTGGTATGGCTGCAGCACCAGCTTTTGAACTGTTAGAACTTCTTGTTTAGTTATTATCTACAAAATATCTAGTCAGTACTGCATCTTTAGGCTAATCAGAATGTTCTCAGCAAGTTCAGTAGCTCGAATAAACAATTAATTGGGGCTTAGTCGAGAATATCCAACATAACTAGAAGCTCCAGTTGTACTACTGAAAGAAAAAGGTATAGATTAGACAGAAGTTACCTTAGTTTTGCAGCTAGTTTTTTATCTGTACAAGCTCGAAAAAGGATCTCAGGTACAACCGGAGAGTTCAAAAGAATGTTGGGCAGAGAAATAAAGTTAATCTTCTTCCTCAAGTGGATGAAGCACTCAGTGATGAAATGAGCTTGGTAGGCCACTACACAGGGTAGCTTTGCTAGCATGAGTTCCATGACAGCTGTTCCCGAAGTACATAGTGCTGCTTTACTAGCCTGCCATAAAAGAAGCAATACTTTCTTAGTCCACTCACAGAATGCTGAATGTACAATCAAATTGGTTGCAGGCCTGCAGCACCTAGCAAGTAACTATATCAACAATGAAGTCCCCTGTTGACTATTTGCACAATCAGACTTGACTGCTTTAAGTTTCACATACTAAAAATTAATCAACATGATCCATTTCACATTTAGCTCTCTTGGTTGTACACTTTGCTACAAAAGGTTAGTCGGTTTGAGATGTAACAGAGGAGCCTTAACATTACCAAATACCAACCATAGAATAATGTTTTGTCTAGAAAACAAAGAAACGACACCTGGAAAATCTTTTTTGTGTATAACTAATCTAATTAGATCATACAGAATCATTTCATACCTTTCCTACAAAAAAAGTTATAGCATAGAGTGGGAGAATCCAATGGATAATGCAATCAACGGTACTTCAAATTTCTCTTCATAAAGATTTTGATCCTATATAGCCCAATGACAAGATATGAATACACGTTGAATCCCTCAAAAAAAAAAGGGGGGGCTATGGGCACAGGACAACTGTACAGAAACACAGTAACATGCATCCCTTTTCCCCGCAAAAAAATGCATCCTTTTGGAACAAGTAGTGTAGTAATTCATGCTTTACATGTTAGCATGGTATGGTGCTTTGAAATGCCTTCAGTCTTCAGATCCACCAAATGACTGAAAACATTATCAGCATTCCAATTGATGATATCCAAAGGATGAATTTGGTGCATGAGAATTAGAGTCGTGTAAATTTAAAAGAGAAGTGAGCTTACATTGAATGCACCATATCTTTTCTCCAGGGACCCCCCAGGTATCAGTACCACTGGAAATGGCACTGATCGAACTAAATTCTCAACATAAGTCTTCACGTCCCGATGCGGAGCAACTGGGATGACTAGTGAAAGTTCATTTAATGTATGACTTAGATGTTGCACAGTTCGCAAGAAGATTGGAAGCATGCGAGCTACTTCCTGCATCCTGCTTCCAGGCAGCATGGTTAAGATTGTGGCATCTATCAAAGGAGTATTTCTCATCAGGAAATAGACACATGAATTAATAGCACAACAGTCACGTGCATATTAAGATTTTCCCTAGTGAGAAACCCTGGCACAGTTACAAAGAGATGAACAAACTAACAGCTTGTAAACCCGAACATAAAATCCAGATATGATGTCTTGCTAGAATGGAATCCTTGCATTGTGTAAAACAAAAATAAAATGTTGATCACAGCAATAATATAACGATAACAGAGTTGACCATATCATCATCTCCTAGTTCTATGTAGTTTCCTTTTTAGCGTTGCCCATATGTTCCTTGTTTCACCAGATCACAAATTTTAGGTCAAAATTTTAAATGCCATCACAAGATAAGGATAGGTGCTAAGAGTTTTGGCCTTCCATTTGCTTTGCATCTCATGTAAAACAAATCTGCCTATATAATGACTCGGCCGGCAGTGGCAGTTGGTACTTACGGATTGATATTGTGCAAGTATGCCAACATTTCAATGTAAATTAATAGCTGCCAGAGTGGTGGTCTGTACATTTGAAGTTGCTCTACTGGCAGACATGGACCTTTGCTATTAGTTTTTGGTAAACAGTATATGGTTCTTTGTTATTCCAAGATCCATATCATGATATGAAAGAGCATGCCTTCCCATAAGTTATTGGCAACCAAAGTGGAAGAATTTTCCTGTTGTATGCCTCCTTGATGATAATTCATAGGAATGCATCGATAAACATATTTTAATACCATGTGATTAAACCACTGCAATAATCAACACATACACAAATTTGATAAATGGGGAAGAAAACCACAAAAATGGAAAATCATCGTTTGCATAACGATTGACAATATAGTATTGTGCGCATAATGAATGACACATTTAATTACCTGGGGACAGTCCATACTCCAGTCGAAAAGCATCAGCACTTCGTTGATGCACGGACTTGTCAGAAGGTAACTCTGGGTCCTAGGAAATTTTGGTACACATAAGGTATACACAACTGAAAATGACTAGTCTTAGTGATTCATTTACCCGATATAAGCAATTTCAGCAGATCAGATCAAAATGCTTAGTTTGAGAAATGGAACAATTTAGTTACTTGTAGAATACAAGACAAGTTAGACAACCATTAGTAGTTACTCCATGTCAACATCATTCTCAGCATAGCAATTTTTATGCACGATCTCGAAAGATGCAAGGGAACACCACTCTCTCAAAACCCTCTAAAACATTTTTCTCATATACAAAAAACTAGTGCTAAGCATGACCTAGCCTCAACCCTCTTGTGTGCCCCTAATTACTTTTACCATGCTTTGGATGAAATTTTGGCTCCTTGGATTTCAGTCTCCCACCCATCCTATTTGAAAGTGAGTATGACCCCTGAGCAGGATTACTATAAGAGTTCATTCTCCCACTCCTAATGGATATGAGCCACCTTCTTGGCAAAGGATATAGACCTTATTATCCATCAATGACAGTGACAAGTGAACTTCGACATCACTCCTATGAAGTGGTACTAGAAATTAAATAGCTAATAGATATCAGTTTTACAGAGAGATATTTGACCATGTTGTTCTTCATATGAACTGTCGATGTATCATTCACTGTAGCAAGTAGAAGGTCATTATGCAACAGATCTTAATGAGACATCTGGCAAGGAGACGAACATAGAGTAAGTATATGTGTTTGTGTGCGATGGGTAGAGTTTTGGACAGAAAAATCTTCAGTCCAGTATCAGGTTGATTGCATTGATGTCAAAACAAAGCCACACAATTCCAACCACACTAATTATTTACGTATAGCCCTTACCACATTCAAGCCAGCAGCATCGTCCAATAATGGATGACCAACGTATGTAGCAGGCAACCCATTTAATCTGCAAATTTCCTCTTCAAATGGAAGGATACACAACATATGGTCCACAAAATCACGCAACTTCGAGAGCCTGCTTTCACCACCTTTCCAGGCCCAGAATGATGGTGCAACATAATGGACATGTAGAGGACTATCGGCCTTTTGATTGTATCTACCTGGACAGCAGAAATATCTTACCAGGTTTTGCTCATGGAAAATAAATGTAAATTTGGTTGTTTGAATGAAATTAGGGTATGGTATAAAATGCTTCCACTGAAAAACTTACATTTTAATTGCTGCAAAAGGCGAAATGAGAACCCCTTTGAATCAATGGTAACTATAGCATGAGGCCGAAATAATATAGCAGCATCTACAGTATCCACGATCTTCCTCTGTAAAACTAAAATGAGTATAATCATCATTCAAGCGCACACGAACAGAAAGCAGAACATGAGACACACCAGATATGAACCTTGATATTATATATGTGTGGAAGCAGTTCCCACAAACCCATTATGGCAATTTCTTCCATTGGAAAAAGTGATTGCAAGCCTTCCTTGCACATTAATTGCCTGCATCAACAAAAATATGTTTATTGAGCAAGTAAATGAACAATTGAGCTTACAGAAAATGTGTGATCCAAGTTGGAATCAGGTTTGGATCAAATCGTATATGTGGATAAGTATGTGATGCAGCAACAGTGCCAAGCTGATTAATGCACGGATATGCTGAGCACACGAAATTGCGTCCAAACAGATAGAACACAAAGTAGCAGCTGGCAGCAAACATCAACCCACTGACATTTGATTAAGAAACATGTACATAGATCAATAATCTCAAGGATAACTGTCTGATAATGATAACTCCACAACAATTGGTCCTCCATTTTGTTTTCTTCTGATGAAGATACAAAGAAGGATAAAAAAATTACAGCGACTCTGATGTTATGTTTGCTGTATTCACATGTGCTGTTTCTTCTTCATTACATCCTGTAATGAAGAGAAGAGAACTACTCCCTCCATCCCACCAAAAGTGTCTCAACTTTGTCAAAATTTGGATACATCCAAATTTTGGGAGTATTATGTTTTCTGTATTCTCAAGTGTGTCAGACAACCATTTATTCCCCAGTTATCTTTCTTTGCTACAAATCCTCTCCAATGTTGACATATCGTCTTCAAAACTGAAAGAGTGGGATATCGTCCTTAATTCTTCTGAAACCGATGAGTCTATGCCTAAGGAGAACCAATACAGGAATTATATATATATATATAAAAACAGAACTCCCTGCTCCTGTCACTCGACTAAAAGTTGGACACCTAACAAAATACTCACTGGGACTTTCCATCTTCCTCCCCACGGACTTGATGTTTCAAATGTGTACACAAACACAACTATAGATGGAACCTAATCGTATGAACAGCACATAATCTGAAGATTTGAACACTTTTGGGAGGGAATAGATAACCAATCCTCAGCAAAATCCTCCTCCCATTTTCGTTCAAGTCCAATCAGCTATTGTATGAAGCATTTCTTGCATAACAACTACCATGAAGTCCTTATGTGAAATGAAGATTTGTAACTGTACAATGCACCAATGGACATTGGCATGGAAAACCAACATAAAGCTATTTGTCAGATGTCCAATGGGATCAAAAGGCCGATACTTTGCTAGCATAAAAAACTGAACCAAAAATGTAGGAAGAGGAGTTAAACCAGACCCGCCAACACCGGCGAAACGGACGGGTACGGGGGAGAGCTTCCTGAGGGACGCCATGAGGCGCGAAGCGAGCGAATCGCCGGAGACCTCACCGGCGACAACGAACACCCGAAGTTCGCCGTCCCGCGCCGCTGCGTCCAACACCCTCCCGTGGGAATAAGCGCGTGAGGGCAGCCTGGCCAGCAGCCTTCGCTGGTGCCAGGCGGCAGGGATCCCTCGTGGCAGCATCAGCCACAGCGGAGGAGAGCGGCGGCGGCGGAAGGGGAAGGAGGGGAGGGACAAGCAAGAGTTAGAAGAAGGAAATCTTTTTTTTTTTAACCTGAGAAGAAGGAAATCTCCCCTGGATTCGAATGTTGCAGGCTTGCAGCAGTGCAGTTTGGAAAATGCCGGTTTGAAGTACATAGTTGACTACAGAAAAGTTCGGGAAAAAAATTAGGGGAGCCGGAGGATTTGAAAATTTTCACTACTACAGTACATCCGTTTCGGTTTAACAGGCACGCACGCAGTTAAAGATAAATTTTAACCATTGATTTGGTCAATAAAATATAACTTTTATGTCTACAAAATATATATCGTTCGATTCGTATGCAAAAAAAACTTTCCAATGGTATAATTTTTGTGTCATATATTTCATATTTTATTGACTAAAATAATGGTCAAAGCAATTTCTTAAACTACGTGCGCGCAATCTGAGACGGAGGGAGTACTGTGCTCACCGTGCGAGTTCCATATATCTATATCTATCTATACCAATGTAAAAAAACTAAAAAGATCTATAAAATCTAAACGATGTAAGAGCATCTCTAACCGAGCCGTAAAAGGCCGAAACAAAAACTTTAATTCAGTCTCCCGAAAACGTATTTTCGGTTCATAAAAAGCCTGGCGCAGAATAGAGCTCGTAAATCAAAACTATAAAACATAATAGGTTCGGTTTGCGGGCTACCATCCGAACCCGTAAAATCAGGGTTTTTCACACAATCGCCATATGCAACATAAATCAACACATTCAACAATCGATCATAAATAATCAAATAAATAGACTTAAGCACACAATAGTCATCTAAATTATTACAACAAATGAAAGAATGTCTCAACCAAATTACAGCAATCATTTTCAAACAATAAAACTAATAAATAAATGTCCCAATAATGGTTCATGGCACACATTCATGAATGAAATAGTAGGATCATGTTTGCCGACGACCATGGAGTCTCTAGTGGTGCATTTTGAGATCATAAACGAGATGGGCATGAGTATTGACATCCTCAATCTACCAATGCGTTTCAAGAAAAGCTTCAATGCGATCGGAATTCCTTTGGGGTTGCACTCGGGTGCCTACGTTGTCATAGAAACAGGTCAAACTTAACCCTCTTTTATCTTCGATGATCATGATTTGAATGTCTCGGCCAAAACCAAGCATACCCTCAGACAATAGTAAACCTAGCTTGCAAAACACCAAATGCCCTCTCAATATCTTTGCGGGCAGCTTCTTGAGCTTTTGGCAAAATGAGCTTCTATTTTATCTTGAGGATCCTTCACGGACTTCACAAAAGTTGCCCAGTCCAGATAAATACCATCGGCTAGATAGTATCCTAGCGTATATTGACAACTTTGTAATTGCACGTGGGTGCATCTCCAGTTGCTAGTTTTGCAAACAAATGAAATCTATGTAAAACGTTGATGTCATTGAGTGTCCGCGGCAAATCAAAAAAGCAATGCCAAATCCTTAAATTTTGTGATGACACGGCCTCAAGTACAATGGTAGGATCTTTGCTTTTTCCAAGGTACATTCTATGACATGCCTTGGGATAATTTTTTCATGTCCAATGCATACAATCAACACTACCAAGCATATCAGGCCAACCCTTTTTCTCATTTGTCTCCATCAATTTTTTTGTGTCATCTTCAATGGAAGCTTGAAAATACGTTGGACCAAACAACTTGATAATAATCCGAGCGAACCTACGTACGTACTCCGTGGTTGTATCTTCACCAATTCGAAGATACTCATCGATGTAATCCGCAGGGATGCCATATGCAATCACCCTCATGACAGCCGATATTTTTTATAGGCGCTAAAACCAATCTCGTCGGCAACATTTCTACATTGTTTGAAGTAATTTGAGTTTGCTTGGCAAGGCTTGACAATTGTGATGAACAAACTACGACGCATGCGATACCTCCTATGGAATAGATGCGGCGGATAGGTAGGTACCTCGGCGAAGTAGTCATCCCATAGTTGCGCATGATCGAGGAGGCGATTCCATTGGATGTAGTTGCGGACCATCACCGAGTCGTGCCGCCAATTCAGCAGCTTCGCGCGGTCCTCCAGCTCCTTGACGGCGAGGAGGAGGATGGCGGTCTCGGGTCGTTGTCCTGGAGCAAGTCGTCGAGGTCCGAACCGTGTGAGGAGGACTAATCAGACATGTCAACGTCGGGAACTCGTCGGTGGAGCTCATCCTCGATTCGGCCGGTGTGGCGGCGGGCGAGCGGCGTAGGTGAAGGAGGAGACGCGGGTGGGATGCGGCTAACTATGTGAGTTTTACTGTATCCTAATGTGTTCTGTTTGTATTGTCATCTTGCACCGGATACATTTTCTTGTAAGAATACACACTAGATAGAAGCGACTTAATTTATATCCGACAACACTGTAGTTACACGGAAACTTAGCAAGAGCACATATTTTGGCTTTTGAAAACATGAAAAAGATGTATGCATTAAATGTATACATGATAACTCTATATGCCTTTACTAATAAATATATACTCCCCCGTTATGATTTAATCTACATCCTAGAAAAAATGAATAAATTAGTACTATTTCAACTAATCCAAACTACACTGAAAGTAACTCCATCCAATAGGAAAAGCAAGACTACTTTGTTTTTTGTGTGTGTCGTTGTTTAATTACAAAGCTAAAACGTAGATCAATTTAGAAGAAATTTTACACCTAAAATGTAGAGTATTTTAGAACGGAGGAAGCGAACTTTAGAACCATGCAAAAATCACGAGATGTTCTCTTACTTTAAGCTATCTTAATTTACATATAGTTTAGCTTACAATAATTATTTTTGTTATTTTACGCAGCTTGAGAATTGTTATTTATTTTACCAAAATTTATGAGGACGGTTTCTCATCATTCATCCACCCCTATGATTTTTCATCATTTCATAACATATAGTGATATATTTTACTAAATAAACAAAATTTTAATTTTATTATAAACATAAAATGTCCAAAAGGCCCTATTTCGCATGCCAATAAATCATGACGTGCAAGTGCAATTTTTTAATAGAACTCTTCACTTTTTTTCTGAATTTAATACTACATAAATAAGTTGATAGGAGATACCACTTCTCTGACATATCCCTTTAAATCATCCATCTCATGTTATATTTTTTTATTCAAATATTACGAGGTGTGTGTATAGAGAATCTCATAAGTCATATGACTACATTTTTTTTTTGCATCAAGTCTACCTTCTCAAACTAGATTCTATGGCGTGCAATTCATATCAACTACAGTTTTCTAAAACTTCTATCAACGGATCCATTGATTTTACGCCTAATTGTATGGGATCAGTTTGCGGTTTTTGAAATATAATTCACTGAATTTAGAAAACGATAGTCACAACTGACAAACATGTTTTTTCTTAGTCAAATAACGAACAAAACATTTTCGCAAAAATTAAACAAAAGTCAATCGAGCAAGCTAAATTATCCATAATTTACAACATCATCATTAAACTCAACCAAAATTTGAGTGGCACATACTCCGTACAACACAACATTTTGGAGTCATGGCGTGCGGTACACGGGCCCGTCGCCGTCGGCCCGTCAGCCCCGAGCAAAACCCTGGAGTCGAGTGGCTGCGTCTACCTCTGCGGCGCGTGCTTCGACCTGACCGCGCAAAATCTCGCATCACCCTTCCCCCGCCGCCACGAGCGAACGCCATGGCCGCAGCGCTTCTGCTCCGCGGCCTCCGCTCGTCGGCGAGCCGGGCGCGCCATGCCTTTCCCTCACCGGCGTCGACTCCGTCGCCGTTCGCCTCCTCCCTTCGCCACCGCCTCTACTCCTCCGCGGCCGCATCCACGGCCGCCTCGCCCGCTTTCTCGCTGGGAGGTGCCACAGACCCGGCCCGCATCCGCAACGTGGCGGTGATTGCCCACGTCGACCACGGGAAGACCACGCTCATGGACCGGCTCCTGCGCCAGTGCGGCGCCGACATCCCCCACGAGCGCGCCATGGACAACATCAGCCTCGAGCGCGAGCGCGGCATCACTATCTCCTCCAAGGTAACCAACCCTCTCTTATTCCCGCTGAGCATTTCGTAGATCAATTCGCGTGCATCAGATGAGGGGAGGGATATAACACAGACATCCATAGGAGGGAGAAGGCCTAAGATCTGGTTCAAAGGCCACTCGCAATTCGAGATTTCGCTGCCCCATCCATGTCTATGTGTTCGAATTAGTGGGAGGATCGGTGTATTCAGCAACTGTCTGATAGTGACTATGCTTGTTTCCTTTTGCCTATATATGTTTAGGTCACTTCTGTTCCTTGGAAGGAGAATGAGCTCAACATGGTCGATACGCCTGGCCACGCTGATTTTGGTGGTGAAGTAAGCACTCTTGGTATAGTTTTATGCATATACTGATGAAATGATGATTTTGAGGTGGTGTTTGAGATGGCTATTGCTTTTTGTTTTTATAGGTTGAGCGAGTTGTTGGAATGGTGGAAGGGGCGGTCTTGGTTGTTGATGCTGGGGAGGGACCTTTAGCACAAACCAAATTTGTGCTTTCCAAGGCTTTGAAGTATGGCTTGCGCCCAATCCTCCTCCTCAACAAGGTTGATAGGCCTTCAGGTCTGCTCGATTATCAGAAGTTATGCTCATTAAACAGTACTCCTTGGGCAGCAGAAGAATGTATAGGGTGATTACTTCAAGGATATTGTAACCGTTGATTTACCCTCTAGCTGTACATACCATTATAAATAGAAAATTACATAGTAGGGGTTTCCCCTCCGGTTACTCGGTCCAAAAAAAAACTATAGCCTTAAGTACAGCGTCTACACCGAATCACTGGGAATGATTAAAATGCTGACTGGGACTCATGAATGCAGTGAATGAGTTTAGATACAATTAAAGTAACCGGTTTATTTATAAAGAGCAGAACCATTTTTTTTTTACATATTACGTTGTACTAGTTTGCCCAATTATACTAGGCGGTTACCATATGAAAATGTTCATAGGTTGAGTTGGTACATATTAGGTGCATGCAAAGTCAACTTAGAGTGGCTGTAATTTAGTATCGGCAAGGGGAATAAAACTACACAGATATATACATTATACAGTAGTTTCCCCTACACCCCACCCCTAAAGGGCTGATTACTGGCTAGTTAGTCACTAATTAACTGTAAAATGAGGCTAATAAACCATGATTTTTCCTATGTTAACTCTACATCATTGGAATCTAGAAGATTCAGTCACAATTTTTTCATACAACTAAGAAAGCTGGCATGTATTTTAATCCTTTTTGTCCTGCTAGCAAAATATTTTTTGTCCATATAAGGTAAAAAATGCAAATTGCGGATCGGTTACACATGTATTTATTTTTTTGGCATATATATGTTCCTTGTATTTATGTTTCGTGCCTTTTTAATGTCACTTCAACAGTTTCTGAAGAAACCTGCGATGAAGTTCAGAGCTTGGTCTTTGATCTTTTTGCAAATCTGGGAGCTACAGGTGCATTTCTAGTCATTCAAATTGGTTTACCCTAAACCTTTCTTTTCTTTGTTAGTGACATTGTTTTGTTTGCATGTTACAGAAGAACAGTTAGATTTCCCAGTTCTTTACGCATCAGCTAAAGAAGGGTGGGCTTCCTTGGAGTACACCAAGTGCCCTCCTGATGATGCAAAAAATATGTCTCCATTGCTTGATTCCATTGTACAACATGTTCGCCCCCCAAAAGCTGACCTTGAGGCTCCGTTCCAAATGTTGGTTAGTATATTTAGCAAAATCAGAACAAGATTTTTGTTTGAGATGAGGGCACATTTTATATTTCGTTGTTATTCCTCAGTCCATGTTTTTCAAGGTCTATGATCGAATGACATACTATTAAGGGGATTGCATTTTTTTTTCATATAAAACATCCACTTGAATTAGCAACTACAACATGATTTCTACCTTCATTTCTGAATAATAGATAATTTTAGCTTTGAAAAACTAGCATCACTTGGTTCGCCCTTCTAACAGGGCAAAAATATGCGCTTATGCGGTTTGTACTTTTTTAATTCTGGCTTCACATGACAGTTGCATGACTTTGGTGCCACACAAGGCATAGTTCTTGGCATGACTCGTATGTATTCTTTTTTTATGAATTTTGTTTTCTTTTAGTTGTACCATGTTGGGAAGTAGTTTTGCATCTTAATTAGACCAAGCAAGATCAGACCAAGCCAAGTTATAGTACACCTTGAAAAGACCCAAACTAGATAGCCTCCCACTTAGTTTGAGCCAATAAACCTGGTTAATCAAGGCAAGCCTGGATGGATGTGGTTTGCCAGCCTGTCTGACACAGCCTTGAAATGTGCTGTTTTTTCTCGAGCCAGCTCTGCATGGGGTGATGCACGTTAGCATGTATGCTAACCTTGACATGGCTTAGGTGAAATCACTAGGCATGCTGCAGCAACCATGATAAGGTTGATGTGCTCATTCACCTTCCTCTCAGCAACCATGATAATTTTAATGGCACATTCACCTCCCGTTTCAGTAAAATTGCAATAGAGATATCCCTTAATATTTCTTGGTTATAAGAATGAACATGCTGAAGACATCAATACAAAAGGTGCTTGATATGTACTCTTTCCATCCTAAAATAAGTGTCCCAAATTTTTCTACATATGGATGTATCTACAACTAAAATGTGTCTAGATACATCCTTGTGTAGACAAAACTGAGACACTTATTTTAGGACGGAGGTAGCACTTGTTTATTCCTTTTCTGTTTGGTCCTTGCTTTGTTCAAGTACCAAAAAATCTTGGATGATACAACATTAACAATGGACTGTTGAGTAGTGATTGAAATGGACATTTAACTTATCATCCATGCTTCATGTTGATAGTTTTGTGTCTCATAGTATGTCTCTTAAGATGGTGTATGGATTTAGTCATTGTTGAGGAATGAGTTTCACTACTTTTTTGCAGTACATATCAACTTTCAGTCTTTCACATATTCATATTTTGGATTTCTACATATCTCGTAATTTCTTGTGCCCAGTTCATTGTTTTCATGGGTATTTGTCAAGATTCGGTGTTCGTTGCATGATCATGTCTCATAATAGCATGGCTCAAGGCCTCAAGCTGTCATGTAGGCGACTTCATCTTTCTTTGATATACATGTTCGTTACTAGAGCCATGATAAATCACACATAATGGTAGCTGTATGGTAGCTGTGCATGTAGTAGGTATGTAGATGTTAGTCACTATGCTTGCGTAATAGTATATTCTTAGCCTATTGGAATAATGAAGTGTCCATTTCCTTACACATAACACTACGTGAATATGCGATAAGTTCCAGCCTTGCAAAGTATGTCTGGAAGAGCAATATGTTGCCAATGTGTGAACCAGATACAAAACACTGTCCTAACTTCTAACTATCCTAGTTGCTTGCATACTCTGTGACATTAGTAAATTGCCAACAATTAAATTATCACAATTAAACTGTCTGTCACAATTTTCAATGAAATTGCATATGTACTGTTCTCCAAGTAGTCAAATATTTTGTTTACAATTGCAATAAATGTTCTTTTCCTTACCCATTGGTAAGGCATTTCCACAATACAAGTCATTGTGTGAATCTTCTCTTGTTGCAAATATGCCCGTTGCATTTTACAACAGTTCCGTTATATTCTCACAGCAGTTATTTTTCTAAAGTGCTCCACTGAGCGTATATCTCTCTTCTTTTGAAACAGAGGGATTACAATAGGATTCATCATCTAAGATTTATCTCCGTTTTGAATTTACAAACTCAAATAAATTTGTAATAGTCACTCTGAAGCAGAGGTATTCATGCTCTTCTACAGATTTCCATGATGGAGCGTGATTTTTACCTAGGAAGAATACTCACTGGGCGTGTAACCTCTGGAGTTATTCATGTTGGCGACAAAGTTCATGGTCTGCGCAACACGGATGAAGGGGTTCAGAAGATTGAGGATGGAAAGGTTTGACCAAACTTATTGCACATTTTCTCTTTGGTGCCAAACCCATCCTTTATCATTCAATATGTGTTAGTTATTGGATTTGTTAAAAGCCTCAATGGCCTTTGTATATTGCAAAATAAACTTAGGTTGTCAAGCTCATGAAAAAGAAAGGCACAAGCATGGTGGTCATAGAGGCTGCAGGAGCTGGAGATATAATTTCAATGGCTGGATTGTCTGGTCCAGCTATTGGACACACTGTGGCAAATCCGGAGGTAGTGATAACTCTATGCTTTGCTACTTGTTGCTGAAGCTGAACACATATTCGTTTTCAATTGTCAGCAATTTCTTAGTTTTTACATGTGACTGTTATTTGTAGGTTTTGACTGCTCTGCCAGCAGTTGAGTTGGACCCTCCCACAATATCTATGACTTTCGGGGTGAATGATTCACCACTGGGTGGCCGTGATGGCACTCATGTAAGTACCCAATAACTGGTCTTTACATCAGTAAAACAGTTCCGTTTACTTGATTCTTTTTCTCTCTGAGCAAACCTGAGCGACCCTTCTATCTGACTGAGTAGAACAACAAAGAAAGGGTACCAGATCAGAAGTAAACCTGACTGGCTCTTTCTACATTAGTAAATGAGTTCCCCTTGCTCTTTCCTTCTGAGCAAATCAGAGTGACTTTCTATTTGACATGCCATAACAGAGGTATTCGGCTGAAAATAAACTGTTTTTTAAAAAATTGTATGGCACGTGCACTAATATTAGAGAATATTATAACTCATGATGTGAAATATATCGTGCCTGAACATGTACGGTTAATTGTTGGCTTGAAATTTTATGTAGAGTTCAGAAATTCCTTAAAAGCTGTTAATTGTCATGGAATCATGATGGTGTACTCTACGCGTTGCACAGCTATTTTGCTCTGGAGGTGGATTCATATGCAGATTTCTGAAATAAATATCTTGATATTTCTGGTTGGATTCACTTTGATTGGTATATTTACATAATAGAAATGTTCAAAATCATTAATCTTCAATTTTTTGAGGGAAATAGAAATATAGCATTATGTATGTTTATAATTGTTCACAAAAATGAATGTGGTTGACAACCCATAGCCCAGTTACAAATCATTGTTAGATGGTAACCACTGACTTCCAGCACATGATGGATGGCAAATTTGTTCTCGAATCATGAATTCCCAAATCGATATGTGGAGTTAGTCCTTGGTGTGAGTAGGGGGATAGTACTATTGATACTTATACACAGATACAGAGACACTTTCTTTTGCCAATGCATTTTTTGTTTATAATATGCACTATAATATATCTGTGAAGTTCCTTCGCATTTGTTGATGTATGGCATGCCAAACTTATGGCAACATTTTTCTGCATGTCTGGCATACCACTTACAGCGTCAGCATCACTTGTGACAATCTCATCCGTTAAATGACATAGATCCAATATTACTTCTATAGATCAGCTTCAGATGTTGCTGGTACAAACTAAAATGAACTGCAGGTAGCATAATCTATCAATTTGTAGGGTGAAGTTTTAATCTATGATCCGCAAATTTTTAACTAGGCATATTAATATGTACTGAATGATTTTGGACATCAGTAACTGCTCACTTGGCTTGAGTTTTAAAACTTTATAGGTAACTGGAGCAAAAATTGGGAACCGTTTGATGGCAGAGGCAGAAACAAACTTGGCAATTAATGTTCTTCCTGGACCATTGTCAGAATCTTTTGAAGTTCAAGGAAGGGGGGAACTTCAGTTAGGTGTGAAACATTGGCAAAATCCCTCCTGTTCTTTTGGAAGATACCATCGAACTTCTGTGTGATATAATGAGAAATTTAGTCATCAGTATCATATAATGATCTGTGTAACTTCCAGGAATCTTAATTGAGAACATGCGGCGTGAAGGATTTGAGCTTTCAGTTTCACCCCCAAGAGTGATGTGAGTTCTATCTTTTTGCACAAATTATCTCTCGTTTTGCATGCGAGCACTTTTTTTTGCAAGCTAACTGTCTCTACTTTATCTAGATGTCTAGTATCATATTTGTTCTTAAGCCATTTCACTCTTTCCTTTGTAAGATGTGGAACTCAGCAATTTGACTGCACTGTTTCCACTTTGAGATTGACCAGTATTCTTCATGGAAATTATAGGTATAAAACAGAGCGTGGGGAAAGGCTAGAGCCTATTGAAGAAGTAACTGTTGAGGTAGAAATCAGGAAAGCTATGTTTGAGCTTCTTTATCTGCACATGTTCTGTTTTATATTTTCAATTTATGAATCGGATATTGTAGGTGGACGAGGAGCATGTTGGATTTGTGATGACAACCCTAAACAACAGGAAGGGTGAAGTTCTGGACATGGGCCCTGTCCCTGGGACAATGGGAAGAACTCGGATCTTCCTGACATGTCCATCTAGGTCAGTTGCATGTAATACTTGATGATTGGATAGCCAATTTGTACTAGAATATAATATGTCTACAGCTATATGTTTCACCTCTTTTACACTCTTAGCCAATTGTGTTTGTCTTTATACCTCATATATCTGCCCCGGTATGATTTACTGTAAAATCAAAAGAACCTTGCCAGTATTGGAATCTATTGATTCCTTTGACTGATGTAATATGCATTTAGGCATGCCCAATGCACTGCCCTAGAGCTACTGCCTCACACCTTTAACTAGGTTCGGGTGGTCCAAAGTAGGTTCGGATGAGGAGGCAGCCTCTTCATCAGGAGGCAGCCTCTTCAGCCATAAAGGTGAAAATGTGAGAGAGAAAAAGAAAAACCAAATCAGCTTTTGAGAGAAAGTTGTATTAATGGGACCATAACATGGCATGCATATGTCAAAAGTTTTATCCAATCCTAGTTGGACAGCTGCCTCCATTGCTCATGCCCTTACTAGTTTTGGTTCTGATAATATCAAATGATTTATTATGGACGCAGGGGTTTGGTGGGTCTTAAAGGAGTTTTCAACAGCCATACACGTGGAACTGGATTTATGCATCGTGCTTTCCAGGGTATGATGCTAATTATAATTCAGTGGTACATAATGGTTTAATTCATATTGCAGCGTGTGATAAATACATGTAACTAGACTTCATTGTTATTTGACCGACGCTTTCTCTATGAATGCAGCATATGCTAAATACAAAGGTCCACTAGGAACTGTTAGAAAAGGAGTTCTGGTAAAATCCAATTTCATCACCTTCATATTCTTATGTTACGCTGTCTTGTTTGCTTATTTGTGAAGTATATTTTACATTGCAATCAGATACTATTACTGACATCGGTTTTAAGCACACTTGAACTAAAATGGATTATGTTTAATAGAATTAAGACTTCGGAACAGTTGCTATGTGGTGTTCAACTCTACGAGCAAAAGTTAATTGCTCTCTGTGTTTTTGTATAGGTATCTGTTGGCAAGGGATCTATCACTTCACATGCACTCATGAGTTTAGAAGCTCGTGGTACTCTTTTTGTCTCTCCTGGGATGGAGGTAGTTACATCACATCATTTCTTATGGTGCCTTCTAGGTGCAGGAGATTAACTTAACCCTCTTTCTTTCTTGTTGAAAGACATACGAAGGCATGATAGTTGGCGAGCATTCACGCGATAGTGATCTTGAGGTAAGTTGAGTATTACTATGCCAGAATCAGTTTCTGTCTTGTAATACATGAAAATAATGTTTTCTTGTATCACATGAAAATAATGTTTTTGGGCAGATCAATCCTGTGAGAACTAAAGAACTTACAAACATCCGAGCCCCAGGAAAGGATGAAAATATCCGCCTATCTCCACCTCGCTTGGTATGTCCTTTACTCATTTATGAAGACATGACGAGACATCTACACTTTTTGTGTATAAGATATACATACTATACTACAAGACCTAATTGACAACCATCAACGGCCCATCTTCAACGAAGAACATATGGCCGTACTTGCCCTTGGTTTTCAGAGCCGGGGACTGATACCTTTAGATTGACCCTTGTTTAGAAAACAAGTGTTGCATTCCTTCCTTATTTAGACTCTTGAAATGCTCATCTAACTAACCAACACGGTTCCTAGCTATTTTATAATAATGTTATAATGCAAACTGTTGACCATGCAGATGACTTTGGAAGAGGCAATTGGATATGTTGCTTCAGATGAGCTGATTGAGGCAAGTTTTGTGTTTTCTTCAAACATTTATTTAGTGCAAAAAATCTACTTGATTCTGTTTTGTGAGGATCGAGCAGTGTTTGCCAAAGGAGATAAACAATTGATTCTTCTAGATTATGAATCATTATTCCATTTCCTATATCATTGAAGTTTTTTTTTGTGAAACTACATCATTGATGTTTGAAAAGTACCTGTTATACTGGGTTTGAACAATTAAACGAGGATTTATAGGTCAAAATAAAATGTTGATACCTGAGATAATTCTATAGTCTGACACAAACAGTGATTCTGTTGACCGATGGCATGGGATGTTACTTCTATAAGGTAAGAGTAAGCCATCAGTCATGTTACAGTTACAAAAGATAGTATAAACAATACTGCAGGCAAAGAAACAGTCAATAATCACTTGCCATGCAGTTTGGTATTAGTAAGTTTGGTGCATGCTTTATAAAAATAATTTCGTATCTGAATGAGGGAAGTGTACTTTGTGTATATAAAAAGGTAAAGAATACAACCTGCAGCATGCAGTATTGGCGAGTAGGTGCACATTCAGATCCAAAAAAAATCTCCTACCTGTTGCTTGTTTTTGTGATGCATTGGGGTTCAAATTAATCTGAACAAAAGATGTGGTAAAGAATGAGTTCTCGTCTAACTGGCTATACATTAGTCGGAACTCATATTCCAGTTCATTCCCTAAGCAAGTTCTTGTATGCTTTTTATTGAGTTGCTGACATTTGAATACGATCAGGTTACTCCCAAGGTCATACGGCTGCGGAAGAAATACCTCGATGCCAACAAACGCAAGATGATGAAAAACAAGATTGACAGGTGAAGCTCCAGTGGCTCCAAATCACATGTAGTACTGCTAACGTCACTAGTATTATGCTATCATCCAAAACGCAAGTCAGATTTTTGCACGCAAGGCCCATCCAGGTTCACACAACAGTGGGATGTTTCGTGGAACACTAATAACCAATAAGCCCAAGGCTGAAGTTGCTATTGTATCAAAACTGAGTGGGTTTGAGTTAGAATTACCTGCTGAAGGTGATTATAGCTATCTATAGCTTTTTATGTGTAGAGAATTTTGGGACACATAAATGTTGCCCTTGAAGGGTTATAGTGCTCGTTGGTAGTTAGATAAAAACAAGTCAAAAGAACTGCTTTTGACACATTTACAGCCATATGTTGTGAGAGATTAAAGCAAATAAATGTTACATGCTAACTGTAGCATTCGGTATAGCAGAAGGTCCTTGTGGGCTATTTGTGGGTTGCATTTGTCATGGTGATGGATTATGGTTAAGCTTTTGCATGTATGGCCCTTTTTTCAGATCAGATTAATATTCCCATCATTCTAAATTTAATTTGTTGTCACAGCTTTGGTCTGACGCACTTTTAAAGATAAGATTAATATTCACTCTATTTCAAAGTACTTTCAGATTATTTGAAGAATGGTCAGGTTTAGTCTAGACATGTTAAAGTGTGGTTCCCTCATTTGATCTACTCCCTCCAATTCATTTTCTTTACCACTAGTATAATATAGATGTACCTAGACTTATCTCTAGCCGCGTCCTTCAAATTCAAAGATTTTTGGGACGCGCTGGACATTTTTTCGTCCCTAGTTGCGCCCCCAAAGCCTCCTCCTGCCCGGCGCGGCCCAATACGGTGCTGGGCGCGCTGGACAGAGCTAGAAGCGAGGTGGAGAGTGGCGGGCTTGACGTATCATTGACACAAGAACGACGCCCAACTCACGACGGAAGTTATTGGCACACAACGACACGTCCTTCAAATTCAAAGATTTTTGGAACAGCTGGACATTTTTTCGTCCCTAGTTGCGCCTCCAAAGCCTCCTCCTGCTCGGCACGGCCCAATACGGTGTTGGGCGCGCTGTACAGAGTTAGAAGTGAGGCGGAGAGTGGCAGGCCTGACGCGTCATTGACACAAGAACGACGCCCAACTCGCGACGGTACAATTTGCACGAAGATGTAGCAACATGTCTTGTGCGTCTAGCTCTCCGTGCCGGTGTTAATGCGCGCCACCGCTCCATCGCCTCACTCCGGCCTACAAAAAGAGGCGCTCTCACATCGTCCCCTAGCCGCCACCATGGCTAGTAGAGGCTAGTAGAGGCTGAGGTTGAGGTTGTGTAAAACCATGGTTCTAACTATGTATTAGTTTGTGTAATATTCATTCAAATAAAAATAAAAAAACTAAGTTTGTGCGGCTAGGCAGCGACGTCCCCTAAACATGCACGAAAAAATATCGTCCTCCAAACCCTAAATCCGGCGCTGTTTGGGGTACGCGACTGGAGATGCTCTCAGTGGCATGACACGCCCCGGCCACCGATAACAGACACACAACATGCCATGACAACGGTTTCATCACATCCAAGTTGCCACACATAGTCGTATACTCACATATGAAGCTCAGGCACTCGGAGCAGCAAATTTCAGCAATTCTTTTCATATCAATTTGAGTGAAAGGAAATCTTACATAAGCTGATCCCACTGCATCTGTGCCCTGCCAAGATGATGTTCACAGCAAGCCAGGCCGACAGGACTCTTCACATTTGGTCAATGCATGATTTTATGGAAATATAGATTGAATACAGACCCAAGTTTAAATATACTAGATGCATAACAATAAATATCCAGCCAGCTCAGCTCAGCTCATGCCTCCTCAATCTTCGCAGTTACTTGCGCGCTTCTGTCTTTCTCTGTTCTTTAGCTGCAAAGAACAAGATATGATTCAGTATATATAATCTTCATGAACTAGCATACATCAGAAAGACTGACTTTAGTGCGAAGTACATCATCACAAAAAATGTTGGTAAAAAGTTCAGAGCTATTGAACAGTTTCCAGATGCTCTTTAGTGCAAAAAAGTAGCAAAAGATAAAAACACTCCAGCCTCTGAATAGGAGATGTAGGGCAACATGCTGAACCTTAACTCAATAACATCAAGACCGTGAAGCAATATACATATATCAAGGGGCATACCAGCTTTCTCCTCTTCGCGTTTCTTTGCAGCGTCTGCTCTCTGCTGTCTTATTAAAGCAAGACGTTCTGCATTTACAAAACAATAAGTTAGGGAAACTTGCAGCTCCCATGTAATGCTTCAACATTGAATGAGGCAGGAGAGCATCATATTCTATGAGCTATAAAATCGTGAAATTACTGAAAGCTAAATGTGGAAGACATTATTATGTGAGCTGTAAATCGGCATTATTGAAAGCTAAACGTGAAAAAGTGCATTAAGCAGTAGATGTGCATTTAAAAATTTCGAAATTGTCTCCTATTCTTATATCTGGAATGCCCTGGTTAAACACAAGGCTGGAGTATAGGTGACTAAGTGAAATCACACTGCACTTCTGCAAAACACCTAAGTTGGCTAAGACGAATGCATTAGTTGATTTTTAAGAGCAAGTTAAGCATGAAAGCAGCAAACAAAATGGTACTGAAAACATCACAGCAAATGCATCACTTTCATGTCATATGCCTCCAATGCTTAAACTACTGATTAAGTTCCATGAGGAGAATAGAAGTTCATTGCAGGATCATCAGTGCATGAACTATTACAGTAGTAAAGTTGCGCTGTCAGTACCGAACCCGTAAGATCTAAGATGAAACGCTTAAACCAGTTGATGTTCAAATACTATTGGGGGACAGACATAAGTTATCTAGTGCTGCTCATACTTATACTCGGTTCACCACGCTCATTCACAAAAGGCAACTCTCCTTGCTGAGGTGTCTGGTTCTATGTCAACTGAACCTTATCATGTAGCAATTCGTCCATATGAAGTATTATACATGACCTTGATCAAGAGTCACCAAGAGAAGATAGAGGAAAGTGCAACATAGAAAAAAAAACTCACCTAAATCTTTCTTTGCCCCTTCTGTTTTGCCTTGCTCCTGAAGCTTCATATAGCGTTCATGAGATTTTTGCTTCTCAATCTCCTCTCTAAAAATAAACATGAAAGCAGTGTGAAACTATTTTTTACAACAATGCATGAGGACATGTCAGGAGCACAGGTATGCTGCGAACCAGATTCTTTTCAACACACCTACTCCCTGTTATATGTAAATTCTTTTCAACACACCTACTCCCTGTTATATGTAAATTCTTTTCAACACACCTACTCCCTGTTATATATATAATGAAGACGAAAGGGTGAACATACTGACTAGACACCATACAGAATCTCAGATGTGCTATCTACAGCAGCTCATGATAGCCTGTAACACCAGTTGACCCAGCAGGAACTATGTAACATGAAAAGTTAACAAGTCGACAACTACTGTATACCATCATGTAGGTTCTTTATCTAGTTATTCGCTATATGATTATTTTTCCATAGCCACAAGTTATAATAAATGATTCCCTTTGCAACGAGATATGACGCACAAACAGCTCGTAACTACAAATAACCATAGCATTTCACAAATAAGAAAAATGTCACGAGCTGATGTAAGAAAAAATACCTCTCACGCCTTGAGAGCTCAGTTGTCTTTGAAAGCTGCACAGTGCAAGCTTAGTTAGTTGGAGACATGCACAAAAATATTTGGTATCAACGAACAAAGGAATCTAAATAAAGCTAATAAAGACTTCTCCACTTTTGCTTTTTCTGAATTAAAATATCTAGAAAAAGCCATTTGTATAACACCATAGTATAGAAAATGGAGGAAAGAAGAGGAAACTTAATACTAGCACCAGTATGCCATAGCACTATTTTAAGCTAACAATAGTAAGAAATTACTGGGTATAACCCACTTACATCAACTTCCTTGGCTTTTATATTCTTTGCTTTCACCAGGTTTGGGTTTTCAATTTGAATAATACCTTCAGTTCCTTTATGTTTCTGGAATATTAAAAAACTGGATCAGATTGATAAAGTACGAATGATGCACATGAACATGCACTTCCAAAAGAAAAAAAGTGCATACAACCTTTTCTTCACCGTCGTCTTCGGACTCTTCCTCTTCAGATTCTTCTATTTCTTCCTCTTCCTCCTCTGCTTCAGCTACATTCTATTAAAAAATATAGATATATAAGCCAATCTTCATAAAATAATATGAATAATCACATTTGTGTCAAGTGTAATTTATGAAGATGCACTTTAAACTCCTGGTATTCCTACAATTGACCAGTGGTTTATGTAATTGAGTGACTGATGATTGCAAAAGAAAAAAACAATCTGCACAAAATCAGATTGGAAAATGTGGCACCTCGACTGTTACACATTATAATTAGGAGTTCATAATACAGACATAGCTAAAGCAGAAGAGCCCAAGAATATGTTGATGTAAGTACGTAGGAGCAAACCTTCTTAAAGGAGCGTGGGCGCCCTGAAGTTCCAGCAGCTGCATTTATTTGAGTGGAGAAGTCAGTCAAAATTACACGCGGCAGGATATAAGGAAAAAGAGCTCCCTAATACATTATACAAATGCTTCAATAGTACTATCTATAAAAAAAGAACCGAGAAATCAGTTGTAGACTAAGGCAAATAAATTCAAATGTAGCATCTCCCATGTATACTGCCTCTGATAAGCTCATTTGTCTGAGACTAGTTGAATACAGGGTGCTATTGATTTCTCACTGCGTTTAAACTTCACAAAGAAACTTTTCAGGGAAGCTCTGATAAGAGTGAAATTGAGTGGAAACTTTGTTATCAAATCAAGAGCAGAAGCCAATCAAGCCTATCATGGGATGGAGGAAAGGCAGCACCTAAACCTTCTAAGATGTGCAGTCTATGAGCATCCAAACCAAAAAAAAAAAGAGGAAATACACCGGGAAAAATGAACGAACACCCCCATCTTCATCGACCCAGAGCACTATTTAGTCAGTAATCAGATCGTTGTTGTTAACCCGTGCCTGCCAGTAAAACAAGTCATGTTGACGTCACCACGAGCTGCTCTTATCCTACACGAACACCGCGATCAAGCCAAGGAGAAAAAATAGCCTTCCTCGCTAGAAAATCAGATCAAGTAGTTCCTAGACGACGGCCCGGCAGACAAAGCTCCCCCAGTTGGCGTAACGGAACTGAACCGAATAAACGAGGAGTAAGGGGCCCGAGTGGTTACCGATCTCCTCCGGCGTGGAGAAGTTGCGACGGCCGGTGGGCTTGCCCTTGAACTTGCCCCTGCCCATGGTTGCGGCGGCGGCGGCGGCGGCGCAGGAGGAGAGAAGGAGGCGTGTGGAAGGGAGAGGGAAGAGGAGGAGGGGGGTTCGCCTAAGCTGTACGCGGGATAGGAATCGGGAAACCCTACTGTCACGACCGCCTTTTACAGCAGTGGGCTGGTGGGGGGACGAGATTCACTCTACGAAATGGCCAAATGGGGGAATTCGACAGGCCAGGATGGGAACCGGGTGCGAATTGCGACCGCACCATGGAAAGAATAAAGTGATTTTTTTATATCAGGTAAAAGAGGATTTCATTACTCAGATACGCTCTAGTTATTACTCAGATACGCTCTAGTTCTAGTTCTTGCAACATGCTATGAGGGCCAGAACTGAGAATTTGCAAGGCAGGACTAACCCTAACTTGCGAGCCATCCACTTTTACAAAAAAAAAGACTAATTCTTGACTAACTAAACTTTTAATCTCCATAACTAAATGCATCAGACGTGACCGATCTGGCGAAATTGCCTTGGACTGCCGAAACTAAACCAACTGGGCACAATCTATATCAATGATTATCGGCAATTGGCTATAATGGAGGGCTAACTCGATCCCTTCCAAACATGCAAAAACTTCGGCATCCAAAGGTTCGTTACACATCATAAGGCAGCGGCAAGCCGAGAAAATGATATGACCATTGTCATCTCGGAGAATCATGCCTACTCCCGCTGCTCCATCCTCCAGCTTGAATGAGCCATCCACTGTTAGCTTAACCCATCTTGGAGGGAATACAGTGAATTTTAGGAGCTAACATTTTCAGATTTTAAAATATAGAGCTAACAAGTGGTCAGCTGTTGAATAATTTTAGATGTGGCAACAACTCCAAACTGGTTCGCATCATAAAACGTTCCCAGATTTTAAAATATAGAGCCAACGAATAGTGCCGTTGAATAATTTTGTAAACTTTGATTAAATATATATATATATAATAATAATATCAACATCTATAACATTAATTCTTTTTTTGCGGGAACATTAACTCAATGTTATTGAAACCATTAGAAAATATATTTTCATATTATATGCATTTGATTATGAAAGTCATATTTTCATATATAGTTAGTTGACTTTGACCAAAACTAAAATTAGAAAGAAAAGGGGTACTATTTAGGAAATATAAGAATAACTTTGAATTTTTGTGTTTTTTAGAAATTAACCATGGTACGCGGTCACGGGTGTTGCCAACCGCAGTTGCGAGTGTGGCCGAAGATGCTAAGGAGAGAGCCCCGCTAAGGTATGCACGTGTGACCGATAATTTGAGGGCTTAGTAGTTAGAACCATTTGGCAAGCCAACAATTTAAAATTATCTAAAACATTAAACTAAACTAATACTTCTTCCATCTCAAAATATGCTGCATATAAATTTTATTTAGAATCAAACTTTACAAAGTTTGACCAACTATTAGCAAAACCTATTATTTATTATGTAAATATAAAATTACATAATATGAAAATATCCATGATAATAATAATAATATCGATTGTATATTACAAAAGTTGGCATTTTTTTTCTCTTATTGCATATTTGGTCAAACTTAAATTGGGACGAGGAGGAGTATTGAAACATACATCCAGTTAAATGTTCAACACAATTTTCTCTTGTCCTCATTTGTTCATTTCTTTAGATAAATCTATACCTAATAATAAAGGAAGGATTGTTTCCTTGGTCCGACACTTTTTTGGACAAGTTTACCCTCCCACTAAATCTATATCTATTATCTATTACCTAATAATAAAGAAAATAAGGTTTCCGTGGTTCGGTCCGTTCGATTTTTGGTTCGTCCATAGTTTCCCTCGTACGACAAAACGAATCGAGACGTCGTGCGTGTGGTAAGCTATACTCGAATTAGCCGAATCCCGATCGAATTCATACGGCAACATAGATCGTGTCCTAATCTACACGTACCTAGGTACACCATATATAACAGTTTTCCTGGCCCGATAAACATAGCAGCCACCACCAAGCGATCGATCGAGATCTCGACTAGGGTTTCATGGAGGATTATGCGCCGACGGTGATGCAGGACATCAGTACGATGATGGTGCAGATGAACTAGCGAAGCTTGCATCCGGTACCAGCTGAAGATGGAGAGAGCCCGCGCTCTGCTGGCCATCTCCCACATAGACTCCGGCGAGAAGCCAGCATGTACGGACGAGCGCACCCGCTACAAGCACTTCCTCTCCTATGCCGCCCGGCTGCCGGTCGTGGACCTAGCGCTCAAGACCGAGACGAGAACGGCGTCCGGGGGATGCGTCTCCCAGATTTGGGTCCACGCCGCGCCAGAGGCGGAGGTGCTCGGCTGCATCAGGTTACAGGCCGACTCCGATGCGCAGTGCACAAAGGCATGGGGATGGTGGCGCGCTCACCATGGACATGCCATGATGCCGGTGGAATTCATCGAGATGCTCAGGATTAGGAAGAGCCTCTCGTCGTCCAGGAGCAGGCGCTGATCAACTTGACGGACAGGCAAAGGCGACTGGCAGCCACAAAATTCTCGATGAGCATGCTGAAAGCCTGAAACATCTGCCGTGGACAACAGCCTCAGCTTGCCGGTTTTGGCACAGAAGTGAGGAAGAGGAATAAGCTGCTGTGGTGAAAAGAAATGTCAGGCTTTTATTGTTCAGGTGGCAGTGGTTGACCTCAAGTGTTCTGCATGTACCTAATCGTAAAAAAGGTGCGCACTGATTCTTTCTTTTCAGTGTTAGTTGAGTGACCTAGCATAGTTGCTTATAGCTGTATGTGCTTACATCACATTGTGAGATATTTGAGAACGCACATGATCAAGAATTTTCTTTATCCTTTTAGTTTTCGTTTAGCTGAATTAGCATTTATCTTTGGTGTGCTTGATGATATTTTGATTTATGTGAAAACAGACAAAGTCAGGCAAGGGTCGGAAGCAAGGGAATTTGTTTCTAAATATACAAGAAATTCGTATACCAATAGGCCACCATAGGGATGACCGCTCGTCGGCCCGCCCTAGGACCGCGAAGAAGCTGCTATCCTGCGTCGTTACCATGTTCTTTTTCTGGCTATGTATTTGAGTTGGTCGACATATTCACCATGGGCGCGGTGAGGTTCGATGACCGCTCATCGGCCAATGCCAAGGCGTCGTGCATCGATGAGATTGAGGCCATAGTTGGTCGACATATTCACCATGGGCGCGGTGAGGTTCGATGACCGCTCATCGGCCAATGCCAAGGCGTCGTGCATCGATGAGATTGAGGCCATAGTGCTGGCCTGCCGGGACGTGTGCAAACCATCAACCAACTGATTAGGGAGATGGACGGCTTCTGCGGAAACAACGGTGCCATGGCGCTCGCCGCGACTAACAGGCTAGATGTGCTAGAAAATGATGGTGCTTGCCTTCTTAGCACTACAGGTCGGATGGAGCTGGCACTGCAGGTCATGGTGCTCGCGGCTTCTAATGCCAGGGAGGTTCGATCATCAGGTTAGGGTTTATCGTCCACATGCTGGTCGTGTCAGCATCCTTAAGGTGAGCAATCACGGAACACTAAAAGACAAATCGACTTGAACATCAGGTTTTAATCGACACAGCCGATCACAGGTACTCTCGCCGTGTCCTCTTTCAGGGGAAAGGCACAACCATCGCCTCCTAATGATAGAACATAAGACCTATGATGCCCTTGCCTTTTATTTTATCGAGCAGACGAATGACTCTTGACCTCCAGTTTTGAAAGACAGCAAAAGATGGTCGTGTCAACATAGATTGTGCATCCATGTTAATATATTGGTTGAGATTTACTATATATAGCCCGTTGATATACCAGTCTAAAAAGAGGAAAGCAAGGACAACAATAGGCATCTAAAACATAAAGTGATGTCTCGTAAATATTTTGGTGCTTCTCCAATCACCATGATTTCTTTGTTTGTAGAGTCTTGCCAACTATGGTTTGCTAGGGTATTTCTTTGCAGTTGAATTATACATATAAAATCACTCCAGATATGATATACTCCCTCTCTCTTTCTTTAAAAAAGCTGCTCAACTTTATCTAAATACTAGACTATTTCTCACTCTTATTTCTATGTACGCCGCAAAAATGTGATTCTAAGTTGAGCAAGTTATTTTAGGAGGAACGGAATATAATACATGGTCTTGGGGTTTAGCTTTGGCAGTTGGGGTTTTCCTTTTATATTATCTCCATCCCACTGTAATTGAAGCTTCATCAATGAGTTAGTGTTGGTGTAGTCAAATTCTCCATAATATAACAGATATTTAACACAAAAATTTTGCTAAAACATATCTACATATTTTGCTCTTCCGCAGCAAGGCGCGGGCATTGTCCTAGTATTTAAAAATACCCTTCCTGAGTTAATTCCAAAAGCATGTTATTAAATCAATCCTAATTTAGAAATAAGCTGCATTCAGCTTAATGAAATATTTAGGACCAAAAAGTTTACTTTGCTTTGGTTGGGGTGCGCCACACCCGGGCTATAGTGCAACGCCCGGGGAACACCTGAGGACCCAATGGCAAGCCACTGGTGGGCCCTCCCCACAAAAAATAAATTTAATATCGTTGTGGACACATGGCTCACATATCAGATATTAAACTGATAAGAACAGATACTACACTTGATCTTAGCCAAAAGGCCGAGAAAGGTATGAACTGGAACGGAGCCCTGCCCCTTCTTTTATACTCGCTCGACCCTGCTCCGCGCAGCTGCGCAAGCGATGTGGGACTAATCGAACGGGGACAGTCTTGCGCAACCTTTTCGTCTGCGCTTCGTTACCGATTGGGTACGGAAGCCCAGAAAAAGATAGAAAGCCTCAAAGCCCATATGGTCGAACGGCCCAATAATATGACGCAGCCCCAAAAATGGACGCAGCTTCTATGGTTTTGTTCATCTATCAAAACTGATTCCTGCCGTTCTTACAGTACAAAATTTCTCCTTGTTCATGTGTTTTGATGATTTACCTATGATAAATAAATTAGCCTAAGCATCGGGAAAAGTAATTACTCGGGTAGAAGTTTGTGTCGAAGAATCAGTCAATGATGGTCACTGACGCTACAGCAAAACGATTCACAATTATGCCAAATATATAGGCTTCTTTTTTCTAGAGGCTTTAATCACATCCGAGTGACAAAAAACATGTGCGAAACCTGTAAGTTCAGCAGCAGGTTAATGCCTTGAAAGGCCACCAACATTTCATCAAGATATATGCGTGAAACCTGTAAGTTCAGCAGCAGGTTAATGCCTTGAAAGGCCACCAACATTTCATCAAGATATATGGGTGAAACCTGTAAGTTCAGCAGCAGGTTAATGCCTTGAAAGGCCACCAACATTTCATCAAGATTCAGACAGTATCGCGCATATGCAACACAACAGATAAATAGAGCCATCAAATGGCTGATAGACCTAACCAAACGGCTAGTGTCTACCACGGAGATGCTACAGTCAGGACACTAAACTATACCATTATATATGACACTGACGCAGTTTGCAGAGCAGCCATTAGGGATGATGCATCCATTGCTTCAAAGAGATGTTTCCTGTAGATTTTTGGCCCATTACAATTAGAATTATGGGGGGCATTGCCAATAGAGTAGAGACCCCTTAATTACAGCTGATACTGTTAGAACTTGCGGGCGAAAATATGCCACAAGTTGAAAATGTTTATCATGCCCCGTCATTCGGGTTCCAATAGAAGTCATTTCTTTCTGTCGAGTAACCATATGGAAGATGAGGTCCATAAACAACATTGCCATTCAAAAATGTCATCTGGTGGTCCACTTGTGACATTGCCTGGTAAGCGTTTGGAACATTAGCTTGAACTGTGCTGTTTTGAACTGAGTAGATATTGGTATCAACCTCCTTTGCCCTGGCACGGGCAGTCCGTTTGTTTTCCACAGGACTCTCTGCACTCAGTCTACCCATTTGCTGCTGGATTTCATTCAGCGGATTACAGGCTAATTTTGATTTTGCACTCTTCTTTGCATCTGAAGACTTGAATTCAAGCCGGTATAAGGCAAAGGCGTCACAATCATTGATCTCATATTCATAGAGGTGCCACTCATAGCTGCTGGATGGTTGTGGATCCATGTAATAGGATCTCTTCAGACCCCCAAACTCTTTCATCACCTGCTTCCTGGATTCATGCCAACCACGGCCGTTATAATCTGGCAATGACCTTTGCTTCCGGCTGCCACTGTGAAACGCCGTTCTTGGTTTGTCAAAGAAAAGCCATTCTCTAATAGATTCACCTTCGAAAATGTAAAGATCAAAAAGTTCTGCAATGATAAAATGAACTAACAGTTAGAACATACTTATCAGTACCAATACAGGTGTAAAAACGTGAGTTATGCAGCAACAGCTTACCAGGTGCATTCCAAGGGGACTTTGTAGTTGCAGCCCCTTCACAAACAGGAATACCGACTTGCTTTCCTAGGGTTTTTGCACCAAGAGCAGCAAACAAAGGGCCATCTTTTAGATCAATGCCTCTGGGACGGATCACAGGCATTGTGCCTGGAGGACCCTCTTCCTTCACAGCCAATTCAGCATGATACATGCTGCAATAATCTTGCCATCTTTCCGATCCTTGAGCAGGCCGAGGGCAGTCCCAGAGAGCGCATTTTGGCCGTAGGAATGCAGCAGGTTCTGGAGACATTGTTGTGAGCAAGTCTGACATGTGATGGAAAACATCTCCAGCACTCTGCCCATAGTTGTTCATATCAAGATACGCATTAGGGGGTAACTCTTGTTGAAAATTGAACTGTGGATATTCCTGGTGACATATTCCTTCCAGGTTATTGAGGATTTCTGGATTGGATCCAGGAAGGTTTATCTTGTAATCATCGTCATACAGAAAATCCTCAACGGTAAGTTCCTGGTTCACATAGTACATCTGGAAGGACATGGAAGATGCTCGTTAAATTAGCTCAATCCATCGGAAGTAAAATTGAAGAAATGTAAGTGACAGAAAGATAAATTGACAAGCAACATTCATGGACACGGTCAGCTTCTAGAATAACCATTCATTGGACGGAGCATCCAAAGACCTGGCGCCGGGCCTACACAAGACCTAACGTAGAAAGCATAGAACAGTAGCAGCTGTTCTGAATAATGCAAGATGGATTGATGATTCCCTTCTCCAGGACATTACTATCCTATGTCGCAGGTAGCACACATTACTAATTCCGGGGCTAAGGGATAAGATTGTGTGGTGCCTCACCCTGCGCAGCAAGTACACAACAAAATCGATGTATAGGATGAACTTATTTGGTTCTATTCAAACAAAACCAAAACCACATCAGGCGGCCATGGTACAATTAAAGGGAATTTTCTACATTTGGTAGCTCTTGCGAAGAAGGATCTTGACATCTGATACTTTTGCAAAAGAAGTGCCGCAATGAGTACTTCTCCCCGCTGTGTCGCAGAAATCTGGAAACTGCCACCCTTTGTGAGTGAAGCTTGGTAAGTCAAGATTGGCAGTGGGGTTTTACAATCAGGGTCACCAGGATTCAGTCTGGAGTATCTGGGACTGGGAACTTGATCCTCTTGCGGCTCATGAGTAGCAGATAGAGGCGGTCTAAAAAGGGAAAGTCTGGCGACCTTACAATACAGGATATTTGGACAGAAAGAAGCTGAAGAGTTCTTCAAAACAAGAAACCTCTGTGCAAGATCTTCTATCGTGCCTAAGACGGGAGACAGAAAGTTGGAATCCTGCGGGTACCTTTACCGCTGAAATGTAGCCTTGGGTGATTTGATTTGATCAGCTACTAGACACAGTAACTGTGGGTGTAACGTTACTCGAGGGCTGAAGCTGTTCCTTGTCCATGTAGACCTTCTCGTTGCTTTTGGTTTGCCGGTTTTCCTACCCATAACAAACTTAAGTAGTAACTACTACTTCAACAAAAACTTTGACCTGTGCTTATTGCATGTGCCCTGATGCTGAAATACCATAAAGTAGTAAATATCAAAAGAATAAAAACATCAGCAGGAGCCTTTACAATGCTAAGGAGGCACATAAGCTGGCAGAAAAAGGAAATCAAAATGGATAATATCCAAATTAAAGAGGAAAACAAAGCATCCGACCATCCGTACACCATAGGATACTTGAACGTCTACTTCTTTTCCTCAAAGCACACTACAAATCATCTGAACAGAACTAAACAATCATATACCACCAATACATGCACCAATAATTGTGAACTAAACCCAATGGCATAAGCAATCAGGAACAATTTCAGGTAATTCCAGCTACGCAATTCTTGAATAAGAAAGCAAAGTATTCATATGCACCATCGGAAGGATTTTGTTTTCTTCTCCATGTGTCTTTGCACACTAAAGTACATTATGAACCAGTTTAACTAACCAGCATTTAGATCCCAACTACAAAAGCAACCTTGAATGATATCAGGTTATACTCGTAATTAACTAAAGCCATATGGAGCCAGTAGTCTGGCTAAATGGAGCATGGATCATAGGATCAGACCTACAGCTCAGCGGCTCTGTGGTATGCACGAATCTATAAAATCATGACCCATTTTGAAAAAAAAAATGGGCTAATTACTGGAAACCAACAATGGTGGAATAAAAATAAATGTAGATTCTAGTTGTCGTTCAACTTATATTTCCTGGAGGACATTCCGACAATTCCATTACCACCTTTGGCAACAAATAGAAACCAAACAAGGCAAATTAGTTCACGTGCATCAAACATAAGCACTGAACTTATCTGAATATGTGGCAACCTATATCTCCAACCTTTCATGAAGAAGATGAACACACAAATATTGGTACCTTTATTAGCAACAACATGTTGTTTGATGTGAGGATTGAAGTCCTTAAAATTTTCTGAACCATCAGACGCATAACCAAGGAAATAAAAGTCTATAACTTGAACTCAAGTTTCCAACAATACACAATGAATGATCTAAAAAAAGACTTTGTACTGGTGCCTCCCATTATTCCTAGTTCACATTAAAGTACCTCTCAATTGCAGTTTTCCCCTCAAGGGCCTCAGGTGCAGATAATAGCTGGGTGGCTGTTACACTACCAAAGGGTGGTACAATGGTGGAGTTTAGTGCCTTGCTATGTTTACCCTTAGTTCAAAGGTGAAATGTATTGCCAAATAACCGAAAATTTACTGTTAAGCTATGCATTTGACCACAGAAGCCCAAAACGCTTGTACGGACATGATTTAACTGATGGCATCGAAGATGACTACTACTTATGAAACATAACTACATAAGTTGGACAAAGGAAAGTGTAACTGGAATCATGTAACTCATGAAGCGAGCTATTGTCCATTATGGTTGAAAAGCACAGAGATTTTCCTTAAAATAAAGTGATAAGACAAGTAGATAAGAAATAATAGGACTGGTCTGCAGTATCACTGCAATAAAAATTAACTACATGAGCTAAATCACAAAAGGCACTAGAAGAAAAAGGTCCATAAGTAGCCCAAAGCATCAACGAAGCTATTTCTCCATATCGGTGTTGCATCACACACCTTAATTTTCTTCCCAACTTGCAACATTCCTTAGATTATACAGGAAATTCTAGTAATATCTCCGAACTGAATGCACCTAGCTATATCGATATGCACATCCTCTACAGATCTTCATACTAATCCGAAATTGTATGTTCCTGACTCTAATCAGCTGATCAGGGTAGATAATCCATGCCATTCCTACGAAGGTAGAAGGAAATGCAGAAAACCACATCAAATGACCAACTGGATGGGAAGGGAAGTTTCTAGCAGGTCACACTGAATATACAACTAAAAGCACACAACTATACTAGAGACATCCAACGATCACACGGTCACACTCAACCACAAAGCCGGACTAACTACCTAGCTAGAGGAGCTATAGCAGACACCCTGGTGGGCTACAAAAAACAACCATAGGTTTCGCAGCGATATGGAGAAATCAACTCAACCATTCTGCCAAGCCAATAATGGAGACTGAGATTTCCTTGAGGAAACTGTGGGTACCAACAAGCTGCACTACCTGATCGTGGAACACGGCAGTAGCAGGAGGCAGCACCCCTCCACCAGCGGCGATAGCTCCCTGGGCCTGAGGCAGCGTCACGGGATCCGCAACCGGCTCCTGGTTCGGCTCCGGCTTCATGTCCTCCTGGCCCCCCTGCTCGTGCTTGAGGGCGTGGTTCGCGGGGGGCGGGGGCTGCTGCTGCTGCTCGACGAGCTTGCTGGTGGCGTCGTCCTCCTCCTCCTCCTCGGCCTCGGCCTTGGCCAGCCGCGGCGTCCCGGACGGCGGATCCTCCCGGTTGGTGCCCTGCCGCCCACCACCACAGCCACCGGATCAAACACCAACGCAATAAATAAATAAATAAATAAATAGAAAAAGCTGGAGCGGGCGAAGGGGAAAGGGGGGGAACCTGGAGGGAGGATGCGGGGGAGGGGACGCTGAGCTCGGCGCGCCACTCGCGGAGCATCTGGTGGAGCTGCTCCTCGAGGACGACGGCGTCGGTGGAGCGCGCCTCCTTGCGCGCGTACTGCAGGCCGGAGAACATGTCCTGCAGGTCGTCGACGCGCGTCTTGGCCCGCGCCCGGAACTGCTGGTGCCGCGCCGACCCCGGCCGCGACGACCCCTTCCGCATCGCCGCCGATCGGCGGCGCGGCGGAGTGGTGTGGATGGGAGTCGTGCGTCCTCCCTTGGCGGCTTTGCGGCAGCAGGAGAGAGATGCTGGTGTATTTTTCGCGTGCGCTGCTTGCCACTTTGCTGGGTCGGCTCGGCTTGGAAAGAAAAGCGACGGCCGCGGCAAAAAGGGGGCGGCGGGGGCGGGTGGAATGGGGATGGGAGCAGATAGGCAGGAATCATCCAGGACTCGTCAAAGTCGACAGCGAGCGTCGTGCAGGAACAGTAGTCTCCCTGTGCTCTTCCCTTCTTCTTTGGCTACTAAATAATTTGTGTGTTTACACATCGTCGTCTCGCAGCGATCCTTGACTCTCGTCGTGTCTCGGAGATCAGATTCCTCTCCTCTCGTCTTGGATCGTTGCTCTTTTTCTCTCCTCTGGTGGCTTTTGTGGAACGATCAAGGACGATTGAGGTAGGCACCTCAAGATTCTTGATGTCTCCAACCCTTCGTGACGTACAAACTTAGAGCATCTCCAGCCGCGTCGCAGCGACGTCCCCCAAACGCCGCCCCCAAACATTTAAAATAATTTTTCTTGGCATTTTTATTTCAATTTCCACAAACTAATACATAATTGGGAACGTGGTTCAGAAAGTTTGGAACATGGTTTTGTAATACATAGTTTGACCATGGTGACACAAATATAAAATATTGCAAAAAACTAAACCTAACTAGGCCGTGCATCGGCGGTTTCTGTGTTCGCCGCTAAGAAACAACACTCAGGGACACCCAGTCACCTAAACTGGAAAATCCAGCGGGAGGATGGTGCCCTTGTTGGTTCTACCGATGAGGCGAACAGCGAAACCTCCGTGCACGTCGCTGCGAAGAAACAACACTCGTCGTCCTCGAGTCGGTCTGTCGTCGTGGAGTCCCGTCGACGTGGTAGTCCGGCGGCGACTCTCGTCGAAGACCTTGATGCTCATGTCCCTTGCCGAAGGAGAACACGAGGATGAAGCCGGCTTGGAGGCGGTGGTGCGCGCGAACTTCCCGCCGATGTTGAGGTACATCTTGCGCGCGCGTCGTAGATCGCGTCGACGATCCACCGCGTGCCGCACGAATGCTCCGCGGATGCATCGTGCGCGGGCGTACGCCGCCGACGTACTCGACGAAGAGTCCGGCAGCCTCTGGATGCGCGCGGGTCCTTGAGGACGTGGACGAACTCGAACAGGACGTCCGGCTCCACGTCGATGAACGACGACGGCGCGGGAGGCGACGGCGATCGTTCGGCTATGCCGCGGCCACGACCACGACCACGACCACGGCCGCGGCCGCGGGTCGGCCTCCGCCTCTACCGGACATGGCGGCGAGTCTTGTTGAGAGATGGTGGCGGCTAGGGTTTGGGAGAGAGGCGCTGGGTTTGTGTGTGAGAGGGACGATGAGAGGCGCCCTTTTATAGGCCGGAGGCGGAGGAGCGGTGGCGCTCATTAACGCGGCACGCAGAGCTAGGCGCGACGGACGCGGCTCCTCTCGGGAATGCACCGTCGCCAATAACTTCCGTCGCGAGGTAGGCGACGGAAAGTCCACTTTTTGTCCTTCAACTTTACTAAGAGTTCACTTTTAGTCCTAAAACTATTTTTTGGTCTAAAATAGACCTTAAACTTCTTAAATTGATCACTTCAACAAATTTGCCGATTTTGTGTCAACATGACCTCGGTTGCTAAAAACCAACTAGCCGGTTCAAGTGTTAAACGGTCCACACGAAAAAAGAAGGATCCACATCTTATTGCTCTCGATTATGAAGTCGTGGTCTCCTCTCGTCTCCCTCCCACGCCCCTTGCAGCGCCGCACGCCGGCGAACTCCCTCCCACGCAGAAAAATAGAAGAAGAGCCATTTCTGTCATGTTTCTACACTCTAGCTACTAGCCATGGGAGGGCCCGCAAGGAGGACCGCTGCTTGGATGGCGGGATGGACGGATGGTGGCTGACGATACGCGAATGGCATGGCTGCCGCCATCAGTTTGGTGGATGACAAGCTTCATGGTCAGGAAGACGGGATGCTAAGGCGGTTGTCATCGTGATGGCGGCATTGAAGAGGAGGGCTGCCACGTCGTCCGACTGGTAACGGATGACGGGACGAGCCACATACTTGCGGTTAGGTTGAGGGAAACGACGCCGAGTCGACAAGGAGGATCGTCGCGCCGTTGGACTGGAGGAGCACAAGAGTTATGCACACGAGCAGGGCGGCAAATAGCACGAGAGAACACCAAGGATGCATTGCAGTTGAGCGCCAAAGCTTCTCGAGATTGAGAGGGTTATTTTGACCTCAAATTTGCGGATTTTAGATCTGTCCAGACAGACGGATTCAGCCCGGTTCAGTCCAGTTGGATCAATCTTCGGTTGTTAGATATTTTTTTTTTGAAAAACCATCCTATTGTACAATTATGAAAGTTCAAGGTCTAATTTGAACCAGATAAAACTTTTAGGACTAAATGTGAACTTTCAGCAAAGTTGGAGGACTAAAAGTGGACTTTCTTCTTAATTGTGCCGCGACTCGGCCGACTCCCCGCCTCGCGTTGTGTCCGCGTGGAGCGTCCCTGTGGGACGGGACGCTCCGCCGGACAATCGGGGCGCCCGGACAAGGGCTTTGGAGGGCGCTTTTTGTCCGGCGCGCCCAAATCCCTTTGGGGGACGGTTTGGGGGACGCGGCTGGAGATGCTCTTACAGTGAGCGTTGATGATATTTGTAGATAAAAGGAAATAAAAGGGGAAAATCCTCGATGATATTTGGAGGATGTGATATCACGAGCATCCAAGAAAAAGGTTCTCAATATATTAGATTTTTGTTGTTGTTGTTATTGTGTGTTAGGTTAGAGTCTTAGAGATGTTCTTAGCCTAACACTAAATTGCAAAGTTTGAACTTTTTGGATTGCGGGAATATGAAATATGTGAATGAAAATGCGGTCAAAACGAGGAAGGTAAACATTATATAATTTGCGTTTACATGGTGCACAAATAAACATAGCAAAATGAAAAACTGAAAAAGGGTGCGATGTTTGAGCACGTTGAGTTTCCTATGAAATCAAGTCAATAGGTATACATTCCAGCCAAACTTGCATGCTCCAATCCTAGGATCAAAAGGATGCATAGAGAAGTTGCTTGCCAATTTGAATACTTTAAGGCATCCTTTGATTCGTATGACTTTACAAAAAACAATATAGGATTCTTATTCCTATAGAAATTGCACTATAGTGGCATTTGATTCAATACAAAGAGAAAACTGAAGAAATTTTTACTTTGCAGCAAGAATTCACAAGCAAAATACGAGAAAGAAACAATCCATTCAAACATCTTTTTTCTTCATTGCTATGTTTTGCAGTTGCATGCCTACCATGATCCTATAACTATTCTTGTTTATTTGTTTTGAGATCCTATGAATCAAATGAGGCTTGCATCTTTGTTTCACAAGTTTCTCACAGAAACTTAGTAGCATTGGGATCCTTTAGAGTTTTTCCTATGTTGGTTATTTGATTTGTATGATTGAACGCATTTTTTTCTTCTACGGATTACTTTTTTTTTGACGGGGTTCTTCTACGGATCACTTTGTACTACATTTCATAGTGAAGTTTGCATCCAATCAGATCTTATGGCAAAAATCCAGTGGTTTTTGTATGGCACAATCAGACAAATCAATAGAACAATAGGATTCAATGGCCAGGCCATTAAAATCCCGATTTTTTCTCATTCATGTGTTTTTGAAACTTGCGAACCAAGAATCCTTAAGTCTTGCTACCAAGAACCCGAAGAGTCATGAAATCTCTCATGGACAAGTGATCCTTTGTACTTTGTCTCTGTTTCAAAAATAAAGTGTTTTCTTCACATTATTATTTCACTTGAGCTTGGAGTTTCTTTTCCCCTAAAACTCAACTAAACTTCACAGGGCAAACAAATGATTGAACTACCATTTTCTTTTGAACGTATTGAACTACCATATGTACTCTTTCCATTCGGGTTTAGAAGACACATATACATTTTGGGTCAAATTTTGACAAACAACTTCGGGTTTACAAGTTCTCGTATGCATTTGAGGCTAACTACTTGATCGATAAAACCTTAATCTATGTGACTCACAACATTTAAATATATTTCATGGTGTATTTTTTATGTAAAAATCTAAGATATGTGCGGGCCTCCAAAACCGAGGGGAGCGAGTAAGGCACACTTGAGATGGTTTGCATAATTAATTTGAGAGGCCCCTTAGTGAGTATAAAAAATCTTTCCTCTAGGAACATTCAAGCCTTTGCAGGGAATCACCATAGCAACAAGCATGTAGACTAGATCGTTGTGTTACTAAAAAGAATCCTAGAGATCGCGATGGAGGCTTCCAAGCGGGAACATGCCATTTTTCACCCATGTTGCTGATGACGAGGGTGCTGAACTCATGGCGTGCTGACAAAGTCCGCTTCTTGCTAAAGATCGTTTGTTACGGCGAGTGATGCTGGATACGGATATCTCTGGGTTGCGATAAAGCTAGGAAATGAGGAACGAGGCATATAGGTATTTCTATGATCCCCTCGCGAAGGAAATAAAGCTTCTCCAGAAAGATTTTGATGATTCCTCGATTCATGCGGTGCGAAGAACTGCAAATGGTGTTGCACATGTGCTAGCAAAAGAACCTTGTATGGATGTTTCAGTGATTTAATATAATCGCAGCGCTTTTTCTAAAAAAAGATCTTAGAGCCGTGGAAAGACCGATGGACGGTCGCGATCTGTCCATTCACCGGCACCGCCACCCCCTGGCTGTGAGCCGGACACATCGCGCCCACCTCGCCCGTCCGTCCCACGCCGCGGCGTGCCCGCAGCCCGCTCGAGCCACGTCTGCCCACATGACGACACGCTAAGCCTCACTTCCGCTGTCCCCACATGTCATCCTCACCAACATACTTAACCCTCCCTCGCCTCCTTCTCAATCTCCGGTCTCCCTGCCGACCGAGGAGGGCGTCGCCATTGCCACCTCTCGCTCACCCACAGGCCGCGTCCGCATCAGTAGGGCCTAGGATCTCGCCGCGATGTGGTGGAGGGCGGCGGCCAGGGCTCGCCGGCGGATCGCGGGGGCGCGGCCGGCGTCCACGGCGGCGGGGGCGGAGAGGATCAGCCGCGCCGTGGTCGTGCCGCGGTTCGGCGGGCCCGAGGTGCTGGAGCTGAGGCAGGGGGTGCCCGTGCCCGATCTGAAGCCCGGGGAGGTGCTCGTGCGCGCGCGCGCCGTCTCCATCAACCCCCTCGACCTGCGAGTGAGCACTCCATTTCGGATACCCCCTCCCCGCCCCTACCTTGGGATTTAATGGAAGGAATTGTCCGGCGAAATATTATTCACAATGTTTTTTTGTTTCTGAAATGTTGGGAATTGGGATTAGCTTGGAGCGCGCCTCCTTGCGCGCGTACTGGAGGCCGGAGAACATGTCCTGCAGGTCGTCGACGCGCGTCTTGGCCCGCGCCCGGAACTGCTGGTGCCGCGCCGACCCCGGCCGCGACGACCCCTTCCGCATCGCCGCCGCCCGATCGATCGGCGGCGGAGTGGAGTGGATGGGAGTCGCGCTCCCTCTTCTTCGCTTGGCGGCTTTCGCTTTGGTATGGCTGCCACTTTGCTGGGTCGGCTTGGAAAGAAAAGAAAAGCGACGGCCGCGGCAAAAAGGGGGCGGCGGGGGCGGGTGGAGTGGGGTGGGCCCCACCAGAGCAGATAGGGAGGAATCCAGGACTCGTCAAAGTCGAAAGCGTCGTGCAGTAACAGTAGTCTCCCTGTGCTCTTCGATTCTTCTTCTTTGGCTACTAAATAATTTAGCTCACCGTCGTTGTGTGTTTACACATCGTCGTCTACCACCGATCCTGCTTGACTCTCGTCGTGTCTCGGAGATCAGATTCCTCTCCTCTCGTCTTGGATCGTTGCTCTTTTTCTCGTCTGGTGGCTTTTGTCGAGCGATCAAGGACGATGGAGGTAGGCACCTCAAGATTCTTGCTGTCTCCACCAAGCCTTCGTGATGTTACAAACTTACAATGAGCGTTGATGATATTTGTAGATAAAAGGAAATAAAAGGGGAAAATCCTCGATGATATTTGGAGGATTGCGCGTTATTGCGAGAAAAAAGGTCGACCATCAACCACGATGTCATGGGCATCCGAGAAAAAAGGTTCTTCATATGTTACATTTTTTCGTGTTGTTATTGCGCGTTAGGTCAGAAACCATCAACCGTAGTGTTGCATCCAGTTTGATTTGACATGTTCTTAGCCTAACACTAAATTGCAAAGTTAGAACTTTTTGAATTACGGGAATAAGAAATATGTGAATAAAAACATGATCAAAATGAAAAAGGCGAACATTATATACTTTGCATTAACATGGTGCACACATAAACATAGCAACATGAAAAACTGAAAAAAGGGTGCGATGTTTGAGCACGAGTTGAGTTCCCTACGAAATCAAGTCAATAGGTATTACATTCCAGTCAAACTTGGATAAACTTGGATGCTCTGACCCTCGGATCAAAAGGATGCGTAGGGAAATTGCTTGCCAATTTGAATACTTTAAGGCATCGTTTGATTCATATGACTTTATAGAAGACAATATAGGATTCTTATTCCTATAGGAAGTTGCACTATAGCAACATTTGGATCAACACGCAAAGAAAATTGAAGAAATTTACCCTTTGTAACAAGAACTCAAAAGCAAAAATATGGGAAAGAAACAATCCAGTAAAACCTATTTTTTTCTTCATTCCTATATTTTGCAGTTGCATGCCTACCATAATCCTATAACTATTCTTTTTTAGGTCCTATGAATCAAATGAGGCTTGCATCTTTGTTTCAAAAGTTTCCCATAAGAACTTTGTAGCATTGTAATCCTCTAGAGTTTTTCCCATGTTGGTTGTTTGATTTGTATTATTGAAACAAGCATAATTTTTCTTCTGAGGAGAGTTTTGTACTGCATTTCATATGAAAGTTTGCATCCACTCAGATCTTATGGCAAAAATCCAGTGCTTTTTGTATGGCATAATCAGACAAACAAATAGAACAACAAGATTCAATGGCCATGCCATTAGAATCCCGAGTTTTTGTTATTCGTGCATTGTCGAAACTTGCGAACCAAGAATCCTTAAGTCTTCCTACCAAGATCATACAAACCAAAGAGTCATGAAATCTCTCCTGCACAAGTCATACTTTGTACTTCGTCTCAATTTAAAAATAAAGTGTTCTTCCACATTATTATTTCGCTTGAGTTTGGAGTTTGTTTTCCCCCTAAATCTCAATTAAACTTAGGGCAAACAAATGATTGAGCTACCATTTTTTAACGTATTGAGCTACCATCTACTCTTTCCATTCGTGTTTAGAAGACACATATACATTTTGGATCCAACTTTGACAAACAACTTTAGGTTTGCAAGTTCTGGTATGCATTTGAGGCTAGCTACTTGGTCATAAAAACCTTAATCTATGTGACTCATAGCACTCCAATGATTTTTATGGTGTATTTTTGTATGCAAATTTTTTAAGATATGCGAGGGCCGCCAAAACCGAACAGACCAATTAAAGGCATGCTTCAGATGGCTTGCATAATTAATTTGAGCCCCCTCTGTGAGTATAAAAAATCTTTTCTCGAGTAAAATTCAACCTTTTACAGGGAATCACCATAGCAACAAGCCTAGAGACTAGAGCGATGTGTTATTAAAATGAATCCTAGAGATCACCATGGAGGCTTCCAAGTAGGAGTGTGCCATTTTGTAACCCATGGTGCTGATGCCCAGAGCCCTGAACTCCTGATGACAAGGTTTGTTGCTTGCTAAAAGATCATTAGTTACGTCGAGTGGTGCTCGAGACGAATAGCTTTGGGTTGCGACAAAGCTGGGAAATGAGGAACAAGATATGTATTTCTATGGTCCCCTCATGGAGGAAATAAATGTTATCCTAAAAGGTTTTGATGATGCCTCGGTTCATGCGGTACGAAGAACTGCAAATGGTGTTGCACATTTGTTAGCAAAAGAAGGTTGCGAGAATAAAATTACTAGTAGATCTTGGCTAGATATCCCACCATATCTAGACAAATCCAATTCAAAAGGAAAATGTATGGCAAAGGCCTCCTTAGAATTTTTACAAGATCAATATCGATGCCTTTTTTTCCTAGATGCTTTTTTTACCGAAACTTTGCACATGTATTCAGAACATGTGAATGCATTCATGGAATCAAATTTATAACTTTTTAAAATACAGAAATATAAATTTAAATATTATAATAACCAGGAGCACTGGTGCACGGGTGCACTGTACTCCTAGAGGTGTGGAAAGACGGATCGACGGTCGCGATCTGTCCATTCTCCGGCACGGCCACACCCATGGCTGTGAGCCGGACACATCGCGCCCCCCTCGCCCATCCGTCCCACGCCGCGGCGTGCCCGCAGCCCGCTCGAGCCACGTCTGCCCACATGACGACACGCTAAGCCTCACTTCCGCTGTCCCCACATGTCATCCTCACCAATATACTTAACCCTCCCTCGCCTCCTTCTCAATCTCCGGTCTCCCTGCCGACCGAGGAGGGCGTCGCCATTGCCACCTCTCGCTCACCCACAGGCCGCATCCGCATCGCTAGGGCCTAGGATCTCGCCGCGATGTGGTGGAGGGCGGCGGCCAGGGCTCGCCGGCGGATCGCGGGGGCGCGGCCGGCGTCCACGGCGGCGGGGGCGGAGAGGATCAGCCGCGCCGTGGTCGTGCCGCGGTTCGGCGGGCCCGAGGTGCTGGAGCTGAGGCAGGGGGTGCCCGTGCCCGATCTGAAGCCCGGGGAGGTGCTCGTGCGCGCGCGCGCCGTCTCCATCAACCCTCTCGACCTGCGAGTGAGCACTCCATTTTGGATACCCCCTCCCCCCTCCTTGGGATTTAATGGAAGGAATTGTCCGGCGAAATATGATTGACAATATTTTCTGTTTCTGAAATGTTGGGAATTGGGATTAGCTTGGAGCTCTTTAATTAGAAAAGAAGAGAATAAGTCGGGCCGTTGCGCGTCTGGTTTACCTGAACCTATCACATTTGTCCACCACTAATTCGTCCTGGCATTTGCTACTGATGAACAGTGTGAGGATTACTGCTGCGTGAATGAAAGATCACTATAATTCACATTAGAGTTATATACAGTATAGCTGTTGGTTCCAAATGACATATATTGTGTTTTCTGCCTATCAGAAAAATGTCCTGTTAGAATCCTGGAATGTAGAAAAATGCAGACAAAGTAAACAACCAGATAGACTGGTGCCGAAATAAATTTAGTTGTACTGCAAATGAGACATGTTATTCTCTTCTCAGAAGAATGAACCTGCTTTCCAGATTATATCATTCTATTGCTAATTGTTGTTTCTGAAATGTTTCCGAAATGTTGGGAATTGGGATTAGCTTGGAGGGGTCCTGGAGCTCTTTAATTAATTAGAAAAGAAGAGCATTGTGGGAAATTATTTCTCGATCACTAATTCGTCCTGCCATTTGCTGCTGATGAACAGTGTGAGGACTGAGGTTACTGCTGCGTGAACGAAAGATCACTATAATATACATTAGAGTTATATATAACTGTTGGTTCCAAATGACATATATTGTGTGTTCTATCTATCAGAAAAAATGTCCTGTTAGAAGCCTGGAATGCAGCAAAATGCAGATAAAGTAAACAGTCAGATAGACTGGCGCCAAAATAAATTTAGTTATACTGCAAATGAGATGTGTTATTCTCTTCTGAGAACAATGAACCTGCTTCCAGATTCCATCATTCTATTCCTAATTGTTGGAGTGTTTACTTGCTAAAAAAAAGTATCATCTATCTGCAGATGCGTTCTGGTTATGGCCGCTGCATATTCGAGCCACTCCTACCTCTGATCATCGGCCGGGACATCAGCGGTGAAGTTGCAGCTACAGGGACCTCGGTGTCGTCATTTTCCATTGGGCAGGAAGTGTATGGTGCATTGCATCCAACGGCTATCAGAGGGACCTGTGCTGATTATGCGGTTCTTTCGCAGGATGAGCTTACTCCTAAACCATCTACGCTCACCCACGTGGTAGGAATTCTTGGAATGATTTCCTTTGCATTCTAGCATTCCTTCAAAAGTCTAATTTCAGTTTGTCCACCTAGATTACTCAACATTCCACTATGATAATAATATCTTGTCTTGGGCATACCTTTATTTTCAGTTTGTAATATATAGAAGTTATCCATTTCAAGGATGTACATGTGATAGTTTGACCAAAGAGTCGGTGTTATTTCTTATGTTAGTATTGGAGAGAAGAATATTCTTCTTTCTTAAGTTGATGACTGAAGGCTTTGTTTTTAGTTAGCATTGCTTTCTTCTCAAAAAGGCTCCTTACAAGTTGCTGGACTTTTTTATATTACAGGAGGCTAGTGCAATTCCGTTTGCTGCATTGACTGCATGGCGTGCTTTACATGGTACTGCTGGAATTTCTGAAGGGTATGTCCTGTTATACTCCTCAGTTTGATAACAGATAGGAAGGTGCCTTTGTTGCTGTTTCCTATAGTTTGGTGGACTTACTGAAAATCTAGAATTGGCTCTGCTAGTTATATTTTCAATTTGTGCAACAAATTGGCTAGGCACATTCACAATTTGTATGCAATAGGTTGATTTATTATCTGTGCTGAATTGCTGTGGCAGTTATATTTGGCTCCTCCTGTTTTGCGTATTCAGAAGCCAGCCATAAGCATGCTACTTTCAAAAGTTCATTCATGGAAAATTTAGGAATATTTGTAATTGTTTGTTACATTTTGCGTTACACTTCCTTTCGGCTTCTACTTCAGTAGCTCTGCAGGAAGCCAGCTGAAGTTCCTTTTGATCGTTCTGAAAACCAGTCGGTTAGTTAGGCCAAGTGCATGCGCTCAAGCTTGTCATTGTCAGCATTACCATGTATATTTGATTAAGTGCAAGCATCTGGAAGTTGTTTTGTGCATTCATATTAACTGAATGCAATCAATTTCTGTTTTAGACAAAGTGTACTTGTGATTGGCGGAGGAGGAGCGGTTGGGCTATCGGCTGTTCAGCTTGCAGTAGCAGCAGGGTGTAGTGTTTCTGCTACCTGTGGAGCCCAAAGTATTGAGCAAGTTTTGGCGGCTGGTGCTGAAAAAGCTATTGATTACACCACTGAGGTAAAAATCCTTCAGAAGTCAGAACTCTTGACCATATATTTATTTACCATAATGATGTAGTGAAGTTATTGATCTTCAGTATTTTGACCTCCTCAATTCCCCATCCAGTTTGATCCATAGTGCTGAACACAAAGAAGTGCTTGGTTTTGTGTATCATCATCTTTTTTTTTTGGTGCTGAATCTCCCATTTCTCTTAGAGGCTACAAAGTTGCAATACTACATTTGCAATTTAGCAGGATGTGGCTTGCGTGTGCAGAGTGGCTTTACTTGGGTTTAGTGCTACTGCTATTTCTTTCCTTGCATGAAAATAAACTGGAGCAGGACAGTACTTGCAGATTTATCGGGCCATACTCTTGGTGCCCACTGCCCAGTAGTTCTTTGTGTAGCCTTGAGCTATTGTCAACTCCATCTGTCTATGTAATCTGATATATAAGTATGACATAAGATTGGTATTCCTTAGCTATTCTCCCTAGCTGACAAACCAGTTAAGAACTTTGTGTCAGGGGCAAGAATCTTGTCTGCAGTTTGATGAAATTATTAAGCCACCGCTACCCATATATGTTGAGTTTCTTTTCAAGAAATTCCCTACCCTTGAATACTATTATCTAATATTGTTCATGTTTTATGTTGTACATCACAGGATACTGAATCAGCAGTTACCGGAAAGTTTGATGCTGTGCTAGATACTATAGGAGTACCTGAAACTGAAAGAAGCGGCATTAATCTTCTGAGGAGAGGTGGACATTATATGACCCTTCAGGTAATCAATCTGCAATGCTCATTTTTTCTGCGTTTTTCTTTTGTTTCTCCTTTCCTGAATGTTTTTCTTTTTACGTGATTAGGGAGAAGCAGCTGCACTAGCAGACAGATATGGATTAATTGTGGGTCTTCCTGCTGCTACTGCTGCTTTACTAAACAAACAGATGCAGTATCGTTGTTCTCATGGAATAGGTAAAGAGCTTCATTTTACCATACATATTTTGATCAATCCGAATAATTTGTTTTCAGAACTTGTGATGTCTGATGGCTGGGAGGGGGAGGGGGCTACTTTACTATATGTAGTGAGGGTAACTGCTCATAAAACCGTTGAGGCCATCAATTCCAACGAATAAGCAGATTGTTGCCAGCTAGAACCTGGTAGTAATGGGCCAGGAAAATGCTGTTTTAGCAAGAAAAGAAAGCTGACAAGAAATAAAAAATGCTTTCTTTTGCTGAGTTACAAAGACAACCAGGATTTGGTTGTGCATCATTGCATGACTGTGTGCATATGCATCTTCGTTTTTCAATGATCCATAGGTGTCACTCTTCAAGATTTGCCATGTTTTTTTTTATGAGTGCGATACTTTAGAGAAGCATTTTAGCTACAAGTCTAGGTAGCATACATACCATAATTTATGTAAGATTTTCTTAACTCGTGTTGTTCCCATCCAATTTTCAGAATATTGTTGGACTTACATGAGAGCTGACCCTGAAGGTCTTCATGAGATCCAGAGGCTGTCTGGAGCTGGAAAATTACAAATACCCGTGGAGAAGACTTTTCCTATCAGTCAAGTAAAAGCAGCTCATGAGGCCAAGGAGAAAAGGCTGGTGCCTGGAAAGGTGGTTCTAGAGTTTGACTAGCGTTAACAGGATTTTGCCCGACAGGCACGGCAGGACTGAACGTATCTTAATTGTATGAAGTTTTTTTGTTCTTTGAAATTTAAGCCGCTTTGATGCTCTAAATTTTCTTGTTCTCTAGATCCAGGTCATCATATCAGAATTTAGTGTAAATGCAGTAAATAATGATATGCAATACGGAAAGACTTGTTTCAAAGTATCACGGTCATTATTTCAGTTGCATTTTTTTTCCTTCAGTCGGAATACGTTTGAACTTTACACAAAGTGTCATATATATGTGTGAACCAGAAAAGATTAGTCCCATGGTTATAGAACATAAAGCAGCAAATCCGAGGAATGATGAAGGCGACTACATCACCCTTTGGCCTTTGTGCTGAAACAGTTAGCGCGATGCATGTATATTGTATTTGTACCGTAGAAGCTATTGGAGCGACAGTTGTGATCTTTGAAGCTGCATCAATTCACATCTCTTTCGTAGTGCATATACATTCCCCGGCGAGAAACTGGCTTCCTGACAAGTTCCTCAATGTTGGTTCCGTTCTATAATCAGCTAGTAGCTCAATACCAAAGCATTGCCACCTTACACCATGAAAAACACTTCCATGCCACAAACAATGCTGTGTTCACGGGGAAGAAATTACCACTTCAGTTAGTAACCTAGATAGAGCAACGTTTAGTTGGTCTCTAAAATACCAGAACTCTGAACACGAAGCGACTACAATTCCAGGCATCTTATCATGATCAGGAATCTCATCGTCTATCGAACAGCTCCAACACCACACCAAATCTCTCCAGACTTCTCGAGGCACTATTCACATCACGCGCTACAGAATTCTAAGACATTCACCCACTGAACCGACACGATCGAGTCATGCAAGTAGCTAACTACAGTCTACAGAGGCAATCTGCGTATGTCATTTCAGGAAGCAGCGTTGTCATGGCAGCTAAACAGCTGTGGGTTCCTGACCACCACGTTGTGCTGCTGGCTGCGCAAGGCTGAAGTTGAGGAGCCTTGGAAAAACCCACCCCCCACCCCCTGTCCGCATCTCCATCTCAGCAACCTTCTGCATCATGATCTGCTTTTCCATGTCGAGTTCGTCCAACCTTTTCTTTATCGCCTGTCATTTTGAAACACGAGCAGATGATTATGTCTGAAGAATAATCGAGAAGATTATAGGGAATGATCGAAGTCAACTGCCATCAAGTTTGTTTTGTCTCTTAGAGGTGGAGTATACAGTATACAGTTTGTGTTACTCAGAGCCTGTCAATGGTCATGTAAGCGCAAATAAATGAACTGCACATGTGTACATCTGAATTCAGAGACTAGAGTCCCCAAATAGACAACTACTTTCTTGAGCAGATTTGCTCGTGATATTATCCTAGAAATCTCATGGCCAACATTTAAAACATGGAAGTGTACTAACATTGATTTCTCCATGACAACATTTCGATTGTTTCAGACAAATAATAAACGAAAACAACGGAACCAATCATCTTACCTCCAATTCCTGCTTACGGATCTCTTCTTTTCTGGCTTCTGACCTAGCACTTCTTTGCACCTCATAGATTATGGCAGCACAAGCAGCCTAAAGTATCATGTGAGAAATCATGTTAGGTGTAATCATCTGCTATCACACAATCAAGTATTGATAGGGTCTAAAGAATAAGGACAAAGATTACAACAGACAGCAAATTCTACAGTTGTTGGATATTAAGTTGTTCCATATGCATTACATGAAACTGTTAAATGAATTTGTATGAGCATCGATCTCATTCAGAGCATGAAGGTCAAGAATACTTGCCGAGAAAACGAACAGTTCACCGAGAAGATCTGCGGCAGATTGAATAGCTTTCTCCTCATTCAGGGGCCGAATGTGAATGTCAAGTGCACGTCCATGAAGTCGCCTCTGCATATTTGTTGCTAAACGATGGTTTGCCTGAAAATAGTATGTCACACACCTTGTCAGTACAAGAACCACACATTATACGATCCAAACTGAACTGAAGATCTGTTTATTAGTCTACGCAAGAGGACTGGAACACATCCAAATTATAGTTCTCTCAACAGAACAGTAAACGGAAAAAGCAACCAACTTGCCGCATAAATAGGACAAAACTGTTACTCAGTTACTCCATGAGTAAACCTGAACCATAGCAAATTCAGAAGCCTTTTCGAGTTCAGATTCAAGAAGCAACGCGACATTTTAATGGTAACGATCATTGCAAAATATAATAGCACACAGCGTTGCATAATGCACATCACCAATCATTCTAAACTGCTTTAAGACTAAGGCATCAATTGAATTTGTGGTCTGTCATAGCTTAGATATACATTACTCTTGTGATAGCTCAAGAAAAAAAAAACTCAAAAAACTCTTGCCACCAGATCAGTTTGCGGCAACAATGTGGGTCAATGTACATTTGCAGTTGCAGGAATCAAATTTTGCGAAACCACATTGCAACTGATTGATGAAAAACTGAAGCATGTGTGCACAACAACTATCTATTCTAGCATTATCATAATTCGCCAACAATCACCAAAGTCTAATCCCTTCTAGAACATCCATCATGGCCTGATGCGCTCATCATAGAACACGGAGAACTAAATCGCCAATTCCACACATATCGGACCAATGCTATATATACAAATTAACCCAGGCCCTCATGCTTTCCTCTTAAGCATTTCATCATCCACGTCCCCTGCTTTAAATAGTAAACAAAGATGCCCAACAAGCACGGAAGAAACGTCCGCTCCAACCTCCCGAATCGTTCTGGATATGAACTATTAAGCAGCCCAACGTACGTACTTACGCGCGGCGATCCAGACATCGCGAAGGAAAAAGGGGATCGAATGCGTACGGACGAGTTCTCATAGGCGGATAAAATATCGGAGGCGAGGGTCACCTGCGCGAGTCCGATGATGAATCCGCGGAACTTGGGGTGGACGCCGGCGTGGTGCTTGAGGCGGCCGGCGATGGGCTTGCTCAGCGTCCGGAACGCGAGCGAGCCGAGCTTCACCAGCGGCAGCACCATGGCGTCCTCCTGTCGGGCCGCCGCCTCTGCCGGTGCTCGAGAAGGGGAGCGAGAAGATGCGGCGGGCGCCGGCGCGTGGCGGAGTTTGTTGCTGGTTTGGCCCTACTTTTCTTGGAGAGGAAGGAGAGGGAACTCCTGGGTAGGCGGTGTAGCAGCCGTTCGCTTATTGTACAAGTCGGTCGCAAATTTCCCCGTGTCCAATGCTAACTACCTGTAGAAAAAACAAAATAATTGTCAGCGTTCAGATTTGAATCCAGCGACCACTACAATTCTATTGCAAGACGGAGACCTACACCAAACCAAGATGCCGCTGGAAGAAAAGCTGGTCTTTGCTCCGGTCCCCTTGTCTCTTCCCTCTTGTGACCGCTCCGGCGGTCACCGAGATGGCGAGATGGGTGAACCCCGGATTTATACCTAGAGTTGTACTTTCTTATTTGATAGACTTCTATACCATCTTGTTAAGGGAAATCGTGAGCATTGAGGATCATAAATTATTGTTTTTCCTTCGTATTAATTTGACCAATGATGGATTGGATCGGCTCGCTTAATAAGCCCTCAAAAACCCTTATGGTTCTCATCCAAGTTGTGAGCATGACTATCGAGTCAAACCTTCATTTATTTGTAACCTGTGATGAGTTTTAGCTGAAAGCCACCACAACCTGAGAGTATCACCACAATTGGAGCCACCTGATTAATTCCCGCCCATGTCAACATTGATCCCCATATGATGTTGGAAACAACAAATATGATGAAAGAGATCCCACGATGAAAAGGTGATGTGTGTCCTCATCCGCCCTATTGTAGTAAACTCATTTCTCGATATGTGCGTGGTAACCCTGGCTTGGCTAGTGGCCCATACTCTTCCTTTGGTGAAAAGCCAAGCACCAAGTTTGCAACGTAATGGAGCCCACATAGCTCCGGCCAGATCACTTCTGATCATTGTTTGAAAATGAGCTTGGTAAACCGACTTAGAAGAGAAAGTACCTTTTGGCTCCCAAGACCAAGACCAAGACCAAGACCAAGAACCCTCTTCACCAGGTTTTAAATGGATGGAATTAGCCTCATCCCAAACCTGTAAAACTTATTGAAACATGACAATGCTAATTGGTTTCTTTATCTTCTAGCCATATACCCCAATTGGAAGCACTTGAGCCACGGTGCTCCTTGCTCTGATTACAGGGTTTATGATATTGTAAATGTTAGCTGTAGTTTCCTCTATTGATCTACCATTTGTCCATCTATCAGTCCAAAAGAAAATCATATCTCCCTTCCCCACGACTGCTTTTGTTGCATCGTAAAAAGTCTATCCAACCAAATTAGCTTCTGGTGTAGCAAGAGCACACCAAGGTTTCTTCCCCCTTAATGATCCTTTGTCTGGTGGTTTCAGTCTGCAGCCTGCAGGGCCTTAATTTCTCTGTTTTGGGTTTGTTGTAGTTAGTAGTGCTTGGTTGTAGTCTATGTTTTATCAAATGTTGCTCTTGTTTGGGTTGTACTTAGTACCAGAGCTTCTGTTTTGGTCTGTTTTTTTGTGGTGGTGTTGTATGTTTTATGTATTGGTCGTTTGCACGTTGGTCTTCTTTGACCTTTCTTTTCTCTTATTAGAGAAATGTAGTTCTCTTGCATGGTTTGAAAAAATTAAAATATTTTTTCACAATCACTAGTGATCAGTTCCATTACACAATGTTGAACCACTTAACACACCGCCACACTTCTATGCCATTTTTTACGTCACCCTAAAAACGAGGATGAAGCCACACAAAATAGAAGTCCCATGTATCTTTCGTCATCCTAGTGTGACCTCCTTGTGGTCGACCCAATCATCAATATAGATAGGCGACCGTCATCTAGGTGGAGTGCAGTGCTTCTCTCTTCTTGGGGCCACCTTGTTCTTTGTAATGCTATTTTAAATAACCTCGTTACTTATTTTATGTGCTCTTTTCTCTTGCCCCATGGTGTGTTAGATGCAATCGATAAAAGACGTCGTTCATTCTTTTGGATCGGGCAATGATTCTTGCTCTAGAGCGTGCTATCTAATTGTATGGGACAAGGTTTGTTTGACTAAGAAGAAGGGTGGTTTTGGCACGCGAGAGTTCCATCGGCAAAACATGAATCTCCTCGTGAATTTCATCCATAAGCTCCACCAACGCGAAGAGCTCCCGTAGAATACATGGTTCTCATGCGGTACTACAATAGTGACCTAGGTGACACTACCACTTCCCCCTCCTTTCTTTAGCGCATTCTTGACTTTTGCCTCCCTCTCTATCGCCGCATAACCCATTCTACAGTTCATGATGGAAAACACACCTGCTGGCACCTTACCGGTTTCCTGTTCATTAAATTTCCCACCATTTTCTGATAGCCTCCGCCCCAATATTTCTGTTGTTAGGCAAGATCTCATCCTTCGGCGAATCTAGGAGCTTAGAAGAGTTCTCCCTATGATGGGAAATCGGGGTCCAAAGAGTATATCTTTGACGACGTGGACACGGGGAGGCGATCCGACAAGAGAGATGCAGAAGAATATGCCCACTTCAACGGGTCAAGCCCTCACTCAGAACTAAATCATCCCACGGCACTCTGATGCGCGTAGATGTACACGTCTGTTGGGAACCCCAAGAGGAAGGTGTGATGCGCACATCAGCAAGTTTTCCCTCAGAAAGAAACCAAGGTTATCGAACCAGTAAGAAGAAGAACGTGAAGGTTGTTGGTGGAGGAGTGTAGTGCGGCGCAACACCATGAAACCGGCCAACGTGGAACGCAACACAATCAAGATACTTTGCCCCAACAATGAGGTTGTCAATCTCACCGCTGTGAAAACAAAGGATTAAGCGTATCGAGTGGAAGATGGTGTTTGTTTGCAAAGAACAGTAAAAACAATGATTGCAGTAGAATGTATTCAGATGTAAAAGAATGGACCGGGGTCCACAGTTCACTAGTGGTGTCTCTCCAATAAGATAACTAGCATGCTGGGTGAACAAATTACAGATGGGCAATTGACAAATCAAGATTCAATACATATCTATGATGATTACTATGAGATTTAATCAGGCATTACGACAAAGTACATAGACCGCTATCAAGATGCATCTATGCCTAAATAATCCACCTTCGGGTTAGCATCCGCACCCCCTTATTAAGTTGTAAACAACAGATAATTGCATTAAGTATGGTGCGTAATGTAATCAACACAAATATCCTTAGACAAAGCATCGATGTTTTATCCCTAGTAGCAACAGCACATCCACAACCTTAGAACCTTCTATCACTCTCCCAGATTAAATGGAGGCATGAACCCACTATCGAGCATAAATACTCCCTCTTGGAGTTACAAGTATCAACTTGGCCAGAGCCTCTACTAGCAACGGAGAGCATGCAAGAACATAAACAACACATATATGATAGATTGATAATCAACTTGACATAGTACTCTAGATTCATCGGATCCCATCAAACACAACATGTAGCATTACAAATAGATGATCTTGATCATGTTAGGCAGCTCACAAGATCTAAACAATGATATCACAAGCGAAGAAGACAACCATCTAGCTACTGCTATGGATCCATAGTCCAAGGATGAACTACTCACGCATCAATCCGGAGGCGGGCATGATGATGTAGAGCCCCTCCGGTGATGATTCCCTCTCCGGCAGGGTGAGGCGATCTCCTGAATCCCCGAGATGGGATTGGCGGTGGCGGCGTCTCGGAAGGTTTTCCGTATCGTGGCTCTCGGTGGGTATTCGCGACGAAGGCTTTAAGTAGGCGGAAGGGTAGGTCGGGCGGCGCGGGCCTCCTGCCGCGCGGCCTATGGTGGCGGCGCCTCGCACTTCGTTATCCCTTCGGTCTTCGGAAGCTTCGTGAAAAATAGGACCCTGGGCGTTGATTTCGTCCAATTCCGAATATTTCCTTACTAGGATTTTTGAAACCAAAAGCAAAAGAAAAAGCTTCGGCATCTTGTTAATAGGTTAGTGCCGGAAAATGTATAATAATGATGTAAAGTATGTATAAAACATTCAAGTATTGTCATACAAGTAGCATGGAACATAAGAAATTATAGATACGTTTGAGACGTATCACACTCACTGCATAAGATCATAGGGCAAGATGAGCTATGTGACAACACGAGACGACAACCGCAACGTGACCCAGGACGTTGCTTTATACTGTAGTGGGTGGGTGCGACCGAGGGCTGGCAGCCTGGCCGGGTGGCGTGCCTGGGAAAACTAGGAGGTTCAGGCATGGCTGAAAGGAGACGAGCGGCGACAGAAGGAATTGGGGATTTTGATCGGCTTGTTTTTTTAGGGGGGTACTCGGCTTGGGTTTTTTTTGAACAGAGAATGGCCTCGAGAGGCCTACAAGCTGCATTGAAAAGCGGCATGTGTACAATTACAAAGAGGCCCTCTAACTTCTATTGCCATGTAAAACTTAGAATTTGAGAATAAGGCCTCCAACTTTACAACAAGAACCCTAGCGCTATAAAAATTTAAAGCAATCAGGTGCCTGGGCATCTTCTCAGCCGCACGCTGGCGAACTCGAGGAGCAGGTCATTTCGAGATCCGAGAGGAGGGTGCTCGTGATTCTCTCCTTGCCGATGCAGAGCCAGAATCGCCGGCCTTCTCTACACCTCCGGGGATGAACCACTTGGAAGTGAATCGACGGCGAGCTCCAGCGGTTGGCAAATAAAAACCTCCAGGTAGAGGTTGAACTCCTGGATGAGAGCCGCCCTTCGGCCATAGTATGCAGGGCAAGGCATTGCTAGCTTCAGTCCCCTGGTGAAGAGCTCTCTAGTGAATGGTCGCAGCCCATCTTCCCACCGTCTTCCTGCTCGAGAGAATGAAACGCCAGAGCACCTCCTCCCCTCGTCACCAAGGCCGGCCAGAGGAATCCTACTCACGCCATAGCTCGACAGCAAGAAATGGCACAAGACCAGGGTCTTATTAGAAGGAGCGCTGTCCATCGTCTCTTCGATCTGTAGCTTCAACCACAGAAGCAAGAAAGCAAAAAAAAGAAGGGCCCCTAGAAATCTGCAGATCTGACCGCCAAGATCTGCATCTCCACTCCAAGCTACGGGCATAAAGCCATTCTTCACAGGGTAAAGCAAGAAAAACCTAGACTAATCTGCACAGGGGGAGACCGACCTCCCCTCCCTCCTCCACTCTGACCGACGAGGCCATCGGAGGGAGGAGGGAGAGGAGCCGGAGCTGTCGAGGTGACTCTCAAGGGAAGAGAAGAGAGAGAAAGAAAGAAAGAGAGGAAATGAGAGTCCCCATATTCGGCTTGGTTGAGCAAAGAAATGGAACGAGAGAAGACAACGGTTTGGACAAACCGGGCGGAATGGGCATTTCATGTGGGCTATGGAGATGTGGCCCATCTTCCTCGCCCCACCACTTCATTACGGAGTCACCGTCCCGACCTGCCGTTCCACGATGTTATCTAAAGGTCAACAGCCAGAACTAATGCAAATTTTCCATTCCGGCAATCTGAATCTTGCGAAACACAACATTGGCCGTAAACTCATAATAAGCAAAGCATGAAACGTTTGATTGCACAGACTCAGACTCACAGTTCACGACAAGAACATGTTCAGTTATGTTTAAGTAGCTTGGATATGTAATATGACTTCACTTCCTTCGGCTGTGTGAAATCCATGGCCATGTCCAGTCATATATAACAGCATAAGGCATGCCAATTTCTACAGCATATAGATTAATAACATTCATTTGAGAACTTAACCATATTTACCAAAAAAAAGACAACATACACGAATGATACATAGCAGACACAACAGCACACAAGTATACATGGGTTACTATAAAATCTCAACAGCACGCACGCTCGTCTAGTTTTTTCTGCAAAATTTACATGCCAAATCACCACAAGGTTGTAAGTATTTCATTCTTCAATGTGTGAAGCATGGTGAACACAAATATACCACGCGCCATCGACCTTCTCAAAGACATTGGTGGCGATTTGCTTTCCCCAAGTTCTTCCTTTGCTCTTAACTAACTCCAAGCATGTAACATAAGCAAGGTCACCACGCACATGAACCTCAATGTTCTTAAGATCAATGTTCAGAGGGAACTCATAGTCCGCGTTGCATACCATCTCCCAGCTTTGCAAGACCACATCATAACCAGATATCCGACCAGCACCAGGATGGACAACATATACGTGGTCTCCTTTAGCCCAGATAGAGTACATTGCAGTAAGATCCCCCTTCTTGAAAGCGTTGTAGAACCTTGCATTCGCTGCAAGGACGGAAGCTTCAGTGTCCTCGTGGAGGATGCGTAGATCGTCCCTAATTTTGGCAGCACGGGCATAATCTTCTTCCTGGATAGCTCTGTCCAGACTACTCTGAAGGGTTTCCTCATCAACCAGAGTATCTTCTTCGATTATTGGATAGCCATCAGCCTCCCCACTTTTAACATGGCAAATTTTGCATCTGTCCAAGTTGGAGGCTGCAATTTGAAGCCCTGCACTGAATATTTGGCATTCTGAGAATAGCACATGGATGAGTTTCTAGTTTCTACAGAAAATATTTATCTCAGCCATCACCATTTTGTGGTAGATTTAAATATCAGCAAATGCTTCTAAAATTACAATAAGAAGAGCATTCTGACTTAAGCAGAAAAGTATTACGATCCCATAGATATACTATGTGACATCAGCAAAACACAAGTGGCACATTCCAGCCTTCTAGGTTCGCAACTGGAGCTATCACACATAATAAACTGATGTCATCTTCTAGTAAATCTCTTCTTTGCTTCAGAGTAACTTTACATCCATCTGACTCTTATCTAGGTTTTCTGCAAGTTAGGCGAACTACCTGACAGCGCATATTCAATAAATAAATTAGCAGTTGCACAATTCAATTCCATATCCATATGCTCGTGGCCTCGTGCTAAGAACAAGAACTCGCTTCTAACAAACAAAATAACGCACCCAAAACTGCTGAAACCTGAAAGGGGGCTCCCGAGAACGGCGAATACAAAATCCCAACCAACCCAAATGTTTCTAGCTAGAACCAGCGAATTCTTGCATGAGATTATCCAATCAGACTAAGAATTCAGGAAATTAGCTAAGAAAGGGGCCTCACAAGGTTCTCTCCGCACCGCGTCGTCCGATGCAGAGCCGTGCCGATGCGGAGTTGTTATTATCGGTGAAGAAGAACGCCGCTTCTTTGAGCCGCGTAGTCGCTGACGGCCGCAAGGAGGCGCTCGCGGCTTGCGCCGCCGACATCACCGGGGAAATAAGTCGTCGCAGCCACGAAGGCAGACTTTTCTCCCCCCGCTCGTGGTTATCTTTTGAGGGGAGATTTTCATTATATCCCCCTGTCCCTTGCGTTCGATCATATATACCCCTTTCTTGGTTTGCCTCCATCTTAGCCTCCACATGGACACGTGTGTCAAGCTGTTCCTGTTTTTTTTTTCAAAAAATCTACCGATTTATTAATAATTAACAGTAGTACAAACAGTCTAAAAAGTAAAAAAAAAATTACAAATTGGTACTCATACCACCTAACGACGACTACTACGACTATTGACACTAGCACGAGTCGAAGGCGTCTGTCCTCGCATCTCCATGGCTGGGGCCGGGTAAAGCTTGTCGTAGTAGAGCTTGTTGTAATAGGCGGACGAGAAGTCGTCGTGCTAAGGTCCCAAAGGACCAGCGCACCAGAGCAGCAACCATCGACAATAACGACAACCGTAGATCGAAAGGGACTGACATGAAACCACACCAACAAACACGAAAATGGACCGATGGGCACTAGATGCACCACCGAAGCGAGGATATGACGGGGAGAACCTTATTCTGACTTTAGATGTAGCCACGGACTCACCATCCCCAAAAAAATACTGAAAATCAAACTAAAATAAGGAAATTTTGACACAAAGGACCACCTGCCTCAGTGAATTGCCAGAAAAGACCACCTGCAAACAAAATTGCCAAAAAGGACCACCCTGTATGTGGCGGCAGGGTCCCCAGACGACACGTGGCAACATGCCGCCATGGGCTGTGGCGGCAAGGCCTGCCGCCATCATCGGAGGCGGCACGGTAGCAAGGCAGGCGACGCCGTCAGCCGCCATCGTGCGCCGACCGAGGAAGTGGGCCATGCCGCCACCTCCTATGGTGGCAGCTTCACGTGGCCGGGTGCCTCCAATGGCACTGGCGGCAAGCCTATACACCTAGCAGCACACAGTTTCTAAGCTGCGGCACTAGATTCACATGCAGATAAGATAATCCATGCAAATTAATAGTGGATTAGTTAACTAGAAATAACCCATTCAGAGTAGACTCGGACTTGCATACGGTTGCATTAGGAAGTAATCTATGCATTGTGATGCGACTACTCAAGCTACGTGATGTGGAGTACCAGTAGGGACATCTCCAACGAGGCGAGGCATATCGAACGTTAAAACGGATGCGAAATGTCTGTTGCGTCCGGCTGAATGGTCGAAATCGACCGCCCGTTCGTTTGCGTCTAGGGATGTCCCCGGTGGCTGACACATAATCTTTTTCCCCATTTAAAAACCATAAATTACATATTTGTAAAAATACATTAAATCGCACTAGAAAATAAAAAGGGCCGCCAAGGCCTGCTAAAAACCTAGGTACAGACTACTGCTAGACGCCCCTGACGTTGGCGTGGCCGGAGGAGTCGTCGGCCTACCCTGCGCCAGCGAGGACTCACGAAACTGGACGGGAAGGTTGTCCCACATAGCGAGCTGGTCGAGCTCGCTTTTGGCCATTAAGATGGCAATGGCCTCCTCCTCGCTAATGTCCAGCGGCTGGGTCTCCGGATCCCACGCCGGGCCATCGTCGTCGTGGCCATTGGCTCCGCCTTGGACATGGCCGTCCGACGAGGGCTCGTACCCGGCCTCCGCGGTATCGTCGTCCTCGATGCCCTCGTCCTCGTCCACGTCACCGTCATCGTACTCGCCCTCGTCGTTGTCGTCGTCCTCCGCGGCGAGCTTGCGGACGAAGTAGTCCACGTCACCGAGGTAGCCCGCTCGATGGCGCGCTTCGAACTCCCACGTCCCAAAGGAGATCCAGTTGTAGGAGTTGAGTGCGTACGCCGAATCTTCTCGGAGATCGGCCGGCAGGATTGCTCGGCACCGGCGGCGCTCTCGGCCCTCCTCCAGGTAGGCTCTCATCCGGCCATGACACTGGTCGGTTTTCCTCCCTAAGGTGGCGCGCGAACTTGATGCGGACGAACCGCCCTACCCGCGGCTTCTTGCCAGACCGCGAGCCGCTAGCCTTGTGGTCATTCTTCGTCTTACGGAACGGCCAAAACTTTCCCATGGCGTCGGTCGGATGGATACGGCGGGCTCTGGCAATGGTGCGGTCGGAAAAATGGGCGCCACCGAGCGGAATTTAAAAAGGCTCGGGCGCCACTTCGCCTTCAATGTCCTATCATTGCGACGCCGCTCACTAGCGAACGTGCCGCATATTTGGGCTGCGCTTGCGTCTGGACAAATGTGTCGAACACTATGCGTCACGTCGTTGGTGGGGTACAGACGCATTTTCTGACTACGCGGTCGCAAATCGGACGTTGCGTCGCGCCCGCCCGCTGGAGATGCACTAATTCTAATTCAGGAAGTAGTTGGAGCTAGAAGCGGATCGACATGCGTGGTGCCGTCTTGGCCGGACTAGCTCCTAATCTACAAACTTGGCAGTGACTCAACCTTGTGTAGTGTGTAGGTAGTAGAACATAGATAGGATCAAGCTGTTGCATTCAAAGTGTGTGCGTGTGTAGGCTTGCCGCCAGCACCGGTGGAGGCACCCGGCCACATGGACCTGCCGCCATAGGAGGTGGCGTTATGGCCTACTTCCTCGTTCGGCGCACGACAACGGCTGACGGCGTTGCTTGGCTTGCTACCGTGCCGCCTCCGACGCTGGCGGCAGGGCTTGCCGCCACAGCCCGCGGCGGCATGTTGCCACGTGTCGCTTGGGGGCTCTGCCGCCACCTACAGGTGGTCTTTTTTAGCAATTTCGTTTACAGGCGATCCTTTCTGGCAATTCATTGAGGCAGGTGGTCCTTTCTGTCAAAATTTCTAAAATAAGAACGGAAGCTCCCGGCCGGCGAGGGATGCTACTGACCATCCCAACCGCCAGTAGTAATTCATAAGAAGGTCGTCGCGCCTCTAAAGTCTAAACTCTGAACTAACCAAACGCTAGCTCTCCCAACACGTACTAGGTAGACTGCCATGGACGCTGACCGGGACTCCTCCAGCCTCGCCACCAACGACGAGCTCCTGAGAGCACAGGCCGAGCTGTGGAGCCACGTCTTCGCGTACACCAAGTCCATGGCCCTCCGATGCGCAGTGGAGCTCGGCATCCCTGACGCCGTCCACCGCCGCGGCGGCTCAGCCACGGTGCCCGACCTCGTCGCCGAGCTCTCCCTAACGCCCTCCAGGGCGCCGTACCTGCGCCGTCTCATGCGTCTGCTCGCGCACGCCGGTTTCTTCGACGCCCGGTCAGAGGAGCAAGACACCTATTACGTGCTCACCCTGCTCTCGCGTCTCCTCGTCTCGGCGCCCGGCGCGGGGCAGGGCCTCTCGCCGTTCGCGCTCGCCATGCTGCACCCTGTGATCGTGTCCCCGTCCATGTCGCTCGCGTCGTGGTTCCGAGGCGCGGCCGACGGCGCGCGCGTGCCGTTCGCGGCCGCGCACGGCGGGCGCGAGCTCTGGGCGGTGGCGAAGGACGACCCGGGGTTCGGCGCGGCGTTCAACGACGCCATGGCGTGCGACGGGCGGTTCGTGATGGACCTGATCGTGCGCGGCCACGGGGGGCAGGACCTGTTCCGGGGGCTCGCCTCGCTGGTGGACGTGGGAGGTGGGTCCGGCGGCGCCGCCAAGGCCATCGCCGCCGCTTTCCCACACGTCAAGTGCAGCGTGCTGGAGCTGCCGCACGTCGTCGCGAGCGTCCCGCCGGGCGACGGCGGCGTGGAGTTCGTCGCCGGGGACATGTTCGAGCACGTCCCTAAGGCCGACGCCGTCCTCCTCAAGGTCAGTCAAGCAACGGTTTTTCTCAGCAACTAAATTACTCGACTGATGGTGACGGGAAAATATGATATCATACCGATACCATGGTACCATGATACCACTAGATATTGTTTTCTGATGTTGACGTTGAATTTACTTTGGATTTTTGTTCCTTTAAGTGGATTTTGCACGGGTGGGGAGACGAGGAGTGCGTGAAGATACTGCGGCGGTGCAGGGAGGCGGTGCCGGCCGGCGGCAGAGTGATCGTGATGGACCTGGTGGTTGGGTCGAGCCCGGGGGACGCGAGGGCGACGGAGACGCAGCTGCTGTGGGACGTGATGATGATGGGAGTGGTAGGGAGCCCGGAGCGGGACGAGCCCGAGTGGCGCAAGATATTCAACGACGCGGGCTTCAGCGGATACAAGATCTTGTCCAACCTAGGAATCCGCTCTGTGATCGAGGTGTACCCTTAGATTTCTTCTTGTCAGTGGTATTTTCTCACTATGCTACTCCCTCCGTCTAAAAGTTAGATGTCACCTATTTTTAGACGGAGGGAACATGTAATTCTGGTTTTCGTTTTCATTTCAGTTTCAAACAAGTACAGGAACTGTCATTTTTAGCGTGTTTGCAAAAAGGGACATGGCCATCAAAGACTTCTTAAACCTGAGAAAATTAACCCTTTTCATCTCTGGCATGCGAGAACAAATTGATGGACGATGTTACTGTTATGCATCACCAGTTTGATTCAACAGGAGTGGATATATTACACACCTAGGTAAATGAATCATAATAACAGTTAAATGCCTCCAGTATGTGCTAGCATTACTAATTGGCTTCGAGCACACAAGCATTTCAAGTATTTCTTTTTTCTAAAGTAACTTCGGCGGGCCTGAACTTTCATAAAACAATCGAGGAGATTTACAAAGTAGCTCATTACAATTTACAATATGCTAGAGGACACAGAAGTGATCATGGAAAACAGCAGGGAGGAACAACGGTTACATCAGGTAAGAAGGAAGTCTATCACAGGGGGAAGAACAACAGTTAGCCCAGAGCTTGATATCGTCCGAGCATCTGCGGAGAACAACAGGGAGCGGTTCGTCCATGTTATCGAAAACAATGGCATTGTGCCGTTTCCAAATATTCCAGGCGATGGCAGCACACCTATACATATATATAACCCGAATATATATGCACAACTTATACCGGTTATGCAAGGTTTAAATGCTGCCAGTACCAGAACACAACAGACAGCTAGATAGAATAAATAGCCAAGCTACATAAAGTAGGACCGAACTAAATGGCCATATAATGTGGCAAGCAAGAAATCTTCAACTAAGAAATGGCAATGTATGAGACTGCTCATAGTGGGAGTAACATAGCTAGTAACATCACACATCTCAAGGCAATTTGGTGACATTGGCATGATAAATGAAGAAAGAGAGTGATATTAACACTATGTACCATCAGAAGGCAAATCTACAACATAATAAATGACACAATGCATGACACCATATATAAGTTACTACCCACTATGAATGTAGTAACCTAGATTAGTAACATAACATATGTTACTAGTCTAAGTTACTCCCCACTATGACCAGCCTGACAAGCTGTAGAAAAACTTTAATAGATACTAGTGCAAGCAGTTGCACCGATCATGGCAACATTAAGGCCCTACAGCATGGAGTGGAGGAATTCCACAGGAATTTCATAGTACCTAGCTCAGACCTATGTATGGCAAGCCAATCATGCTATCATCAATAACTGCACAACATAATTGATAGAACAGGAGTTAATTAAATTAGAAGGTCCATACACCTACAAAGCCCTGCTGTCAACTGACTTGCAAGGTACAGACAAAGGTAAAACGTAAATAAAGATATAACAGGCTTTCGAAGTAACATACTTACGAGTGACATGAAACATTGTAGCTCTTACTCTCTTAGCTAAAAATATATCTAATTATGTTATTCTCACCAGCATACATCCACATAATACTTAATTAGCACAAACTGTGCATAATAGAGATCGCTGAAAGCATGCCACAGCGTGCTAGAGAAATCCCATGAAACACAAGTATTTAGTTGCTGCAAGTCCGACAAAAGTCTAGGTGCCAGTAGTCTTCTACAAGCTAGGCATAGTGCCACTAGTTAACTTCAACACTTACAGAGATTCTTGATAGTAGACGAGGTCGAAAGGGTCAGCAAACGAAAAGTCAGATGCTAGTTGGGGGCAGAACATTGGATCTCCCCCTCCAGTGCGTGGGCTCTTGAAGAGCTGAAGTTTACAAGCTTGGCTAATCCATTTTGCACTTATCAGGGGCTTCAGTTTGACATTCACATTAGCACCCGAAGAGAAACATTCACTGGCCACCACAACCACCATCTTCTCCAGCACCCGAGCTCTCTCCGCGATGAACTTGAGGAATGCAACCTCACTTTTCGACCCTTGGAACTCATAGAAAAACACCTTCTTCATCGTCTGCACGACACATTTAATGGGTTCACCCTCCTGCAAGAACTTGAGATTGACCTTCCCAGTGGAATCTTCAGCTTTATCGGACTGCAAATAAAATCAGTGCATAAATATATAAATGAGGATCTATCATGCATCAACAATTACTATAGTTCTATTCTGAGTTTTTGTCCATGTTAAGTACCGCTAATGCAAAATGCCAAATGAAGCAAATCTGCTAGCGGAGTTAAGTTGAACCAAATATACCTTTTGTCTAAGAGAAAACCAATTTTACCTGGACATGGAGGGTCTCGAGATTTGGAAAATTTCTGAGGTAATCAGGCACCTTCTTCAGAGCACTGCGCACTCCAAATGGCAGCACTATGGCCAAGCTCTTGACGCTGGGGACAAATTTCTCCTTGATCCCAGCCTGCAATGCACCCAAATAGAAACTAATTGAGATCATAAGTCCAGGCATATGTGAACTAGAATCTAGCTAGTGTGCTGCCTACGTACGTACCACGGTGACAGTTTTGGTAATCTCGATCTGATTATATCCGGGCCCAAAGTATCCCAGCATACGCAGGTTGGGTGCATGGCCAATCTTGATCATGGAGCGGCCTAACTTACCCTTACCACCGTGCTCGCGAAAAGCTGTCGACTGAAAGAGCCTCTCCAGGCGAGGGGCATCCACCACCTCGATGTCCTCCAAGTAGGTAAAGCCCATTAGGAGGCACCGCAGGCTGTGACTGACCAGGCGGAGGCGCACTCCAGTCTGGCTTCCCGTGATGACGAGAATCTCCAGAACGGGGCTTCTTTCGACGATGAAGGCAAGGTCCCTGTCCTCCATGACACTGAGGCAGATGCCGAGCTCCAGGAGGTTGGGGAAGGCGGCGCGGCGCGGTACGGCGGTGGTGTCTGGGAGCCTCCAGACTCCGAGGTAGAGGCGGGTGAGAGAGGTGCAGCTGAAAAGCGTGGTGGGGAGGCGCAGGTCGAGCGGCCACGGGCGGTTGACAAAGATGAGTTCTTTGACGCCCTTGGCGGCGAGGACGTCGAGCCAGCGCGCCATCTCACCTCGGTGCTCGTTCATGGTGGTACAGGTGAGGTGGACAGTGCGGAAGGGCCCCGGGTGCACCGCGAGGACCCGGGACACCGCGGCGGTGACGGCGCGGGGAGAGGGGCCGCCGATGGCGTACGGCCCATCCTCGCCGCAGTCTGGAAGCAAGTGGCTGTCGACGAGGGTTAGGGGCGCCGACAGCCATACGGGGCGCCAGCGCCAGGAGAGGGCAGCGGTGCGCGCAGCGTCCTTGACGGGGAGGCGCGAGACGATGTTGCGGAGGAGATTGTCGGGCAGGCGGCTGATGCGGTCGACGCCTTGGTGGATCCACAACGCGCCGTAGGGCAAGAAAGCGGCGGCGGGAGAGACGGGCGGGCGAGGGATGTAGTGGTACACGAAGTAGAGCATCAGGTTGATGCCCACGTCCAGCGTCCGGGGATCCTCGCCGTTGCGCTCAATGCGAGCCTGCAAATCGCTCACGTTGCGGCCGATGATGAACTGCGGTTCCATGGCCGCCGGCGGAGGGGTTAACAAAACGGCGGGGGTGGGCCGGTGGGGGGCGAAGGCGAGGATTTCGGATTTGCGACTGGGGTGGGGAATGGGGAGTGAGTAGAGAAGAAGGGTGAGCAGCGGCGTAGCGTTTTTGGGAAAAAAGAAAAAGCAGCGTAGGGTTCCGCATGTATGGTTCCAAGCGAGCAGTTGTTGGCCTGTTGGGCCAGATGTATGCTTCCTGGGCCATAAAACACTTATGTGTGTAGATGATTTGGGAAATATCTAGTGATCCCCTAAATGATACCATGATACTATTTATCAAAAATTTAAATTTCAAGGTTCTAAAAAATTTGAAAAAAATATGTGAGTGTTAACAACATGTATGTATAATCCCTATAATTTTCAGAACAAAAATCAAAACAAACATTGAGAAACAAAAAAGAGAAATTGACATGTGAATAGTGTCACATGTGGTTTTGTCTTTTTGACAATATTCATGTTGGATTTGTCATTTTTCTTTGTTTGCGTTTTTTATTTGGTTCCGAAAATTTTAGGAATTATAAACACACAGATTATGACCACTAACAATTTTTTTTATTTTTTAGAAATTAGAAATTTTAATTTTAGAAACTGGTACCATAGGTCGGCACCTGCACCGCACCGTGCACCTAGGGATGGAAATGGGTACCCATGACCCACGTATCCGCCGGGTAAGAACCCAATAAGAGTACGGGCATGGGACAAAATATTACCCATGTGTTTGTAAATGGGAAAATATCACACCCATCGGGTAGAGCGGGTACGGGTATGAGATCGTAGAACTCATTCCCACATACCCATTTACCCATCTAAATTTGACAAATGGCCATCATAATATTCTAAACTAATTAAGTTTCCCCCCTAATCATGTCTTCATGTTGCTAGGCTGAACATCACACTTTCCGATCTCACAATCGCTGGTAGATTAATGTGGATTAGAGCATCTCTAGTCGCGTCCCCCAAACGGCGTCAGATCGAGCGTTTTGGGGACGTGTTTCCTTCGTGTCGTGTTTGGGGGACATCGCTCCCGCCCCCAAACAGAAATTCAAATAGTTTAGATTGTTCCCGCCGAAGTTGTCGCGATCGAAGTAGCCGCGATCAAAGTACTGGATGCGCGATCATATTACAGACCGGTGGTGCAAGCTAAGACGTAAATTAGAAGAAGGGGTTGGGCGACGCCTGTTGGAGATATGCCCAAGAGGCAATAATAAAGTGGTTATTATAATATCTTTGTGTTTATGATAAATGTTTGCATACCATGCTATAATTGTATTAACCGAAACATTGATACATGTGTGTTATGTAAACAACAAGGAGTCCCTAGTAAGCCTATTGTATAACTACCTTGTTGATTAATGGATGATCATGGTTTCCTGATCATGAACATTGAATGTTATTAATAACAAGTTTATGTCATTAGTTGAATGATATAATGGACACACACCCAAATAAGCGTAGCATAAGATCAAGTCATTAAGTTCAATTTGCTATAAGCTTTCGATACATAGTTGCCTAAGTCCTTCGACCATGAGATCATGTAAATCACTTACGCCGGAAGGGTACTTTGATTACATCAAACGCCATTACGTAAATGGGTGGTTATAAAAAAGAGATTAAGTATTCGGAAAGTGTGAGTTGAGGCATATGGATCAATAGTGGGATTTGTCCATCCTGATGACGGATAGATATACTGGGCCCTCTCGGTGGAATGTAATCTGGTTAGCTTGCAAGAATGTGATTGGATCACAAGAGATGACATACCACAGTGCGAGTAAAGAGTACTTGTCGGTAACGAGGTTGAACAAGGTATGGAATGCGATGATCGAACCTCGGACAAGTAAAATATCGCGTGACAAAGGGAATCGGCATCGTATATAAATGGTTCAATCTATCGCTAAGTTATCGTTAAATATGTGGGAGCCATTATGGATCTCCAGATCCCGCTATTGGTTATTGCTCAGAGAGGAGTCTCGACCATGTCGCATAGTTCACAACCGTAGGGATGTTACAGGTTCGATGTCGCATAAGTAGATTTGGAATATGGTATGTGTTACCCTCCAAAACCCCCCGACGGGCGTTGGTTAAGCAACACGAAGAGCCGGGAAGCTCCCAGGGCCGCTTAGTGGATCCCTGGCACCTCGCGTCGTCCGCAAATCTTCGGCCGCGTCCTGGCGGTTGCTAGGGCGTGCCACGGCCTAGACCCGATCGGGAGGGTGTTAGTGCTTCGATTGTTCTGCATGGTAGACACGTAAATATTAAATACGAGCCCTATCGGCTCTCGGGTTTCCCTGTGGATCGGCTCAAGAGCCGATCGCCCCATGTTTCACGTTGGATTTACAATGGCATGGGGATCACTGATCAGGACAAAGCTAAAACGATCCACGACAGTTTAGGGTTCTCACCGCATAATCGGGCGTCCCTACGTGCGATCGGGCCTAGCAGCTACGAAAGAGGATGCAAACTACCCTACGAGAGGCCTAAAAACCAACATAACGTTGATCCCCGGAACATCCCTCGCGGGGACGGTAAACAACGCCTAACGCATACCGGATCGTCAACCCAACATAAGGCCTAACTATGCGGATATTAAACTAATCCTTGCGGAGCAGGAGCAACTATAACGGATCGGATCTACTAAGTAACGAACAAGCAAGATGCTGCCCTTACGTCTGGGTAGACGTAATGGCAGCTAGGTGTCGAGGGACGGCATTGCCACGAGATATGCACGTGAAAGCATCAATGCTAGCCCCTAAACACCTAAGGATAAATAATATTGCTCGCCATCAACAAGGCTTCAGCACGAGCAGTACAAGGTTAACGAATAAACGTATACTGCCTAGATCGCTAGATGCGATCTAGGCAGCATGTGCTTACCCGGGAGAAACCCTCGAAGAAAGGGGTGGCGGTGCGCCTGATTTGTGTTGGTTGAACGATGATTGTCCTCCTTTTCTGATAACCCTAGATACATATTTATAGTCCAAGGGACTTTCTAATTGGAGCGTGCACCTAACCGTGCACGGGCCAGACTCTATCTCTTTAATCTAAATTACAACACGATCTACTAATTTACAGATACATGGGCAACTTAGCCCAAACTCTCAGCGCAAGGCGGCTTGAAGATGCTCCACGTGTCGTCCTTCAAGCCCATCTTCACTTACGGCCCACCTCCTGATTTGGCCAAAATCGGGTGGTAAACACCTGGTTTTGTAATGGTAATTGCAAAACCATCTGTCTCCTCGAAGGTCATGTCGTGGCTGAACCGTCGCAGATTTCCTTGTGGTGATGTCTTGCCTTCTCAACTTCTTTGCACGATTTGACGGTTGGCACCACGTCTCGGAACTGCTTAGGCATTAAATCGCTATACCCCTTTTTATTTGGCCACTTCACCTTGGTTTCTTTCTTCATCCCCCACTGCTCACGTCCCGGCAAACCGAAAACCTTCTCCGCTTGCCATGTCTTCCTCTTCGTCTTCTCCCTCATCGGGTCTTTCCACCCAATCCTCCACCTCCGCGAGCCAACGCCTGAATGGGACCCACGGAGGCACGCGGCCAACATTCGCCGCGCCATAGCCGACGGGGCGTCGACCACGACTCCTTCGTCGGTCCGAAGACGACCGGTCCTTAACGGACGGAGAGCGACCTTCGCTTCCTTTGCATCGGAGGAGGAAGCGACGACGGCTCCTGGGACGGCTACTCCTCCGCCGAGGAGGTGAAGGAAGAGGAGGAGGACACCACCTCCTCCGACGACCGCGGCCAAGCGTCTGCCCGGCCGTGCGACTTCGACAGCGACTATGGCGACGCTAGCGAAGAAGATGAGGACAATGAAGGTCCCGCCCGGTGGTACTACGGCGATGACGACGAGCGGCCGGGGCCGCGCCGGCGAGACGAGCGGCGATGAGGGCGGCCCCTAGATAGATAGGATAGAGCTAGGAGTAGTAGACGGGGCAAGGTTCCCCCTAGCAATTCCTTTTGAGAGCAATCAGCTCTTTATGTAAGAAATCCTTGTTTATCAATGAAGAATTCCCCAATTTGATTTTACTGATTCCCTTAGTGATGATTTAGCCGATTGCCCTTCGGACTGAGTCTGCCGATTGTCGATTCGGTAGATGCTCAATGAGCGATGGCAAAGCATCAGCTTTTCAATAGATTGCAAAAAGATCGATCTAATTGCCTCCTCAGATGTTAACTTGCAACCCATGAAGTTCATATCCAAACTTCCAATCGGACAGGTCCAGCACAGCCTTGAGACCCCTAGATCCTTGGACTTGAAATCATCCGATTGTAGTGTTTGTCTGACGGCAAAACTCTGGATTAATGCTTCCGGAAAGCTCCTTAGCCCGTTGACAACCTTGAGATTGGCGACACCTCGCCAACTGGTGTTTGCTCACAGCTTTCCTTGCGATGTTATACTCCTTCGACACCGAACCGGTCTAGAGCCTAACCCCGATGATGGCTCCTTCCCCAAACTCCTCTCGTCAACCTGGTGGTTTTCCTCTGCGAGAGCTCGTCGCCTCTCAACATGGTTATGATGCGGAGACCCGATTTCAACCCCATCGGCTCTTCAAAGGAGGAATTTTCGGGGCTAGTTGCCCCCGAGCCTCGGTCAAGGCGAGAATGAAAGTGCACCAGCGGCATTGGGCCACCATCGGCTTCTCAACTGTGGTGCAGCATCAGCCGATTCTAACCAAATCGGCTTTCAAAAGAGGACCTTCAACGTGGCGCCCAGAGCTTCTTCATCCAATGAGGCAACCTCTGGTGAGAATGCGTTCAGTCCAAGCGGACGGCCTGTCGTTCTCATGATCCTAGCTGATCTGCACGTCCATCTTGTTCTTCTTTGTTTGGCCAGTCACGATCCTCAAACTTGCGGCAAATATCAACAACTTAAATGAGAAAAAGGGCGTCTTGGACGCCAAGCTAATGCTTCTCTTGTGTTGCCGAGCTTGAAGTCTTGCAAGGAGTTGGAAGTCCTTGAAGAGAGGGAGTCGCCAAGCAATCCCAATGAGGGTTCCTCCAGTGATGACTGCTCTATTAGGCTTCCACTTGTATCCCTTGAGTCGATGGCCGTGTATTGGCTTTGAATCCTTAAGTCGATGTATACGCATGTTTGTGCTCAAAAATTTGGAGTTTTCAGTTTTTGCGGCCGATTTGCTTATATCGGCCCCCATACTTGAGCTGCTCTGTTGGACATTTGACATCCGTTCCGCCTCGTATCCTCGTATCTCATCCATCTATCGCCCCGCCGATTTTGTCAAGTAATTGATGGCATCGGCTCTTCGCATCTGTTGGATCAATGCTGAGACAAGGTATGCTTGAGGATAATTTTGGCCGATGCGGGAATCGGCCTCCTTTCCGTTGCAATACTTTGGCGATGATTTGCAACTTCTCGGATTTCCACTATAGCTACGTGGCATGTTGGAGATGAGATCCTCTGCTTTTCATTTTTTGGGGCCGATCAGGGATCGGCCTTGCACGTCCAACGTCTTGGACTTGCTACTCCGTCCGGGTCACGGATATCATGTTTATATCAGCCGATGTCTCTGCATCGGCATCCTCTGTGCATCGGCTTTGCCTGCTTTGGGCGCCATACTTTCTTTGGCGGGCGTCGTCTCCATTGTTTGCTGAATTTTCACGGCCAGATCGGGCGTGCTCTTCTCAACGTGTACAGTACCATGCCTCGCTTCTTCCGGGTTTCGCGGCCGCTGCTCTACGCTTCGAGAATCGAGTCCATCGGGGCACCACCTTGGTCGGTGATACCTATCTTCTTCTCCATCGACTCCTCGAAGTCTTCTTCTTGAGATGACTCAGCTCGTTTACTACGATGTGGAGAGGTCCTAGACGCTCGAACACGAAACCGTTTGTCTTCTCCTTCGCCGTTTGCACTGGGCAGTTCTCGATTGTTGGCAATCGGCTCATTCCGAGTCCCAGCAATGTTTGAAGAAGGGACAGTTCCAGTGCTTATCCACGTCATCTCGCTCCTTTGACCTCCCTCCGGCGCGACGTTCGTGCCGTCGTTGTTGCCGTCATGCGACGATACCTCCTGCATCGGACCGACGATATCCTCCATCGTCGTCGTCGTAGCGGCGACGTCGGTTTCTGCTGCTCATATTTGTTGAGGAGATGCGCGGATAATGGGCGTTGATACCGTATGCTTCTCACCTCCTCCTCGGTTAGGTACCGTCTATCGTCGTCTTGGGGCCGATTCGCGTGGAACGGCCTCCTCTTTATCTTTGCCACGAGAGTGGCTGCTCTTTGTCCACGCCATGGCGGATCACAAACCCTGCCATATTGACATCGAAAGAGAACCCTCTCTTATGGAGTGGCTTAGGTCCACCATGTTGACGTCGGAAGCGGACGCATGTCTACCTTCATGGCAAACTGTCCGAAAGTTAATCGGCCCGATTCTATCGCCATCGAATTTGTGCACGCAACACTTTGCGGTCGTTGGTGGCGTGCGTGAACGTATGATGCCATTTGCGGTATGGCCTTTTGTTCATCTCGCCGTAGGGATCTTGTGGCCTTCGGGTAGCTTCAATCATTTCTCTTTCAGTAGCAGATCGAAGATCTGCTCAGTCTTGGTCACGTCAAGTCCAACCCTCTTGGAGGCCACTGGCGGGTTCACCCATTTGCGGGACTGTGTGCGGCGTCCGGAGTCCACTCGGCTCTTGCAACTTCTGATCTTAGCAGAATCTTCATCCTCATCACATTGACCAGGGTTATCGCGTTTGAACTTGTCCTGGTACGAGTTCTGGATGGCGCTGTTCATATAAGGTCAGTCTATTGACCAAGTGCGTCAACGAGTTGTACTCAACTTGGAACGTCGGGTCCTTGAACGACGCTGCAAGGCCTGCCACGGCCAGCTCACTGCCTCTTTCTCGATTAGGTGAGCCGAATAGCATCGGTTCTTGACGGTTAAACGTTGGATGTACTGGAAACTGTCTCTCCTCGCTTTCTCGAACCTGTGCTAGTTCGGCAATACCAGCAGTCTCCGAATGGTATTGGGTGTGGAACATTCCTCCCACTTCCATGATTGCTGAATTTGGCGGCAGCAGGTGTACCACCCAATTTGGGCCGGTGAGGAGCTGAGAAGAACCTCACCGTAGCTGATCCGATCTGAAACCATGCCCAGTGGGCTGTATCGGCTCACGTGCTCGATGGAGCTTGACCTCCATCCGTTGAAGTCCGGCCGGTACTTAGGCGGTAGTGGGATCGGGTCGAACTCATTGGGTACGGCTTGGAATGGCCGATTATCTTCTTCTTCGGCAAGATGTGATCTCTGACTGGCGGTCGATCTGCGGTGGAGGTAGTGGCGATGAGCTTCCTGGACTGGTGCAGTGGTATACTTGGCTAACCACGCTTGTTTCTCGGCTCTGCTCCTAAACTCCCGCTTCTGGTCGTTCTTCTAGGAACAATTGCTCCTGCTCCGGCAATCCCTCCTGGTGGGGCTGGATCGCTGCGTCCGGTTGTTGCAATCCGCACATACGTGCACACGTATCCGTGTGGGATTTCCTTGGGCGGGTCACAGAACTGATAGTCGCCGGGTCACCCCAACTTTGTAGACGACGTATGCCGGTGAGCCTTGTTCTTGTGGAGCCGCCGTTGCGTACGCGAGGTGGCACGCGTGGGTTGCATCTCTCCACGGTGAGTCCCTAGAACAGTCCTGAAGGGGAGTATCGACGCTCCATGATCTCTTGCACCACACGGAGCGCAGCGCGCTCCAAAGTAGGCTCTCAGAGTGCCGATGCGGTGAATGGGCCACCATGTAGTTGACCTCTGAGGGCTCGGTATGTTCATCTGAAGGGAGAGCCGGATCTACCCCGTCGAGGACGCCTTGTGGCGTGAATCCTTTGAACGTGATGCCGGGTCTTCTCAAAGGAGCCGATGAGTTCGGCTTCAACGATGGCCTTGACTCATCGTACTTCTTCTTATGATCGGAGGAAGATCCTCGTATGTGATCATTCCTCCGCCATCTCGGATGCGATGTTGACGTGGATGTATACGGAAGATGGTCCGGGCGTGAGAATGTGTTACCCTCCAAAACCCCCGACGGGCGTTGGTTAAGCACGAAGAGCCGGGAAGCTCCAGGGGCCGCTTAGTGGATCCCTGGCACCTCGCGTTGTCCGCAAATCTTCGGCCAACGTCACGGCGGTTGCTAGGCGTGCCACGACCTAGACCCGATCGGGAGGGTGTTAGTGCTTCGTTCTGCATGGTAGACACGTAAACATTAAATACGAGCCCTATCGGCTCTCGGGTTTCCCTGTGGATCGGCTCAAGGAGCCGATCGCCCCATGTTTCACGTTGGATTTACAATGGCATGGGGATCCTGGCTTGATCAGGACAAAGCTAAAACGATCCACGACGGTTTAGGGTTCTCAGCATAATCGGAACGTCCTACGTGCGATCGGGCCTAGCGGCTACGAAAGAGGATGCAAACTACCCCTACGAGAGCCTAAAAACCAACATAATGTTGATCCCCGGAACATCCTCGCGGGGACGGTAAACAACGCCTAGCACGCCGGATCGTCGACCCCGGCAAAAGGCCTAACTATGCGGATATTAAGCTAATCCTTGCGGAGCAAGGAGCAACTATAACGGATCGGATCTACTAAGTAACGAACAAGCAAGATCTTAGCAGGTAGGCGTAAGGCAGCTAGATGTCGGACGGCATTGCCACGGAGATATGCACGTGAAAGCATCAATGCTAGCCCTAAACACCTGGGATAAATAGTCTGCTCGCCATCAACAAGGCTTCGTACGGCGGTACAAGGAACGAATAACGATACTGCCTAGATCGCTAGATGCGATCTAGGCAGCATGCTTACCCGGAAGAAACCCTCGAAGAAAGGGGTGGCGATGCGCCTGATTTGTGTTGGTTGAACGATGATTGTCCTCCTTTTCCGATAACCTAGATACATATTTATAGTCCAGGGACTTTCTAATTGAGGCGTGCACCTAACGTGCACGGGCCGGACTCTATCTCTTTAATCTAAATTACAACATGATCTACTAATTTACGGATACATGGGCAACTTAGCCCAAACTCTCGGCGCAAGGCCGCTTAAGATGCTCCACGTGTCGTCCTTCAAGCCCATCTTCACTTACGGCCCACCTCTGGTTGGGGATATGGATGGTGACGAAGTTTGTTCGGAGTCTCGAATGGGATCTAGGACATCACGAGGAGATCCAGAATGGTCCGGAGAATAAGATCCAGAATGGTCCGAAGTTGATTTCTAGGTTTCGGAAAAGTTCAGGATTTTTCCGGTGGAAGACCGGAAGGTTCTAGAAGGTTCCGGAGGGGTCCACCATGGGGCCCACGACCTAGGGAGGCCAACATGGGGGGTGCTGCCTAGCCCTAATGGGCCGAGCGCACCAAGCCCAAAGGCAGGGTGGCCAACCCTAGGGGGGAAACTTGGGGGGAAGTCCCCCCTCCCCTTGTGCGCCGGCCCTAGATGGGGTTGGGCGGCAGGGGGGCCACCCAGCCGACCCTCCCTATATAAAGGGCAGGGCACGACCGACCCCAACCGTGCCTCCTCCTATCGCGTCCTTCGGGCCATCACCTCCGCTGCTGCCTGGACCTCAACCTCTTGCTACGTTCACGTATCCTTATTCCATGTTTTATGACAATACTCATGTTGTTTATACACTTTACATCATTTTGATGCATTTTCGTACTAACCTATTAACAAGATGCGAAGCGCTTTGTTTCTGTTTCTTTGTTTTGGTTTAAATCCTACACGAAATATTCTCGGGAATTGGACGAAACAAAATTAAGCCCACGGTCTTATTTTCCACAGAGGGTTCCAGAACACCGAAGATGAGACGGAGTGGGGCCATGAGGCGGCCACCCCACAAGGCGGCGCGGCCAGGAGGGGGGCGCGCCGGCCTATGGGGTGGGCCTCGAATACCTATGTTTGCCCCTTCGCCTGTTATTCCTGCGTAGCGAAAACCCTAGTACCGAGAGCCACGATACGGAAAAGTTCCGGAGACGCGCCGCCGTCAATCCTATCTCGGGGGATTCGAGATCGTCTGGCACCACGGAGAGGGAATCATCAGGAGGGCTCTACATCACCATGCCGCCTCCGGTTGATGCGTGAGTGGTTCATCCTTGGACTACGGGTCCATAACGGTAGCTAGATGGTTGTCTTCTCCTCTTGTGCTATCATGTTTAGATCTTGTGAGCTGCCTATCATGATCGGGATCATCTATTTGTAATGCTACATGTTGTGTTTGTTGGGATCCGATGAATATTGAATACTATGTCAAGTTGATTATTGATCTATCATATATGTGTTATTTATGTTCTTGCATGCTCTCCGTTGCTAGTAGAGGCTCTGCCAAGTTGATACTTGTGACTCCTCCAAGAGGGAGTATTTATGCTCGATAGTGGGTTCATGCCTCCATTGAATCGGGACAGTGACAGAAAGTTCTAAGGTTGTGGATGTCTTGTGTTGCCACTAGGATAAAACATCAATGCTTTGTCTAAGGATATTTGTGTTGATTACATTACACCATACTTAATGCAATTGTCTGTTGTTTGTAACTTAATATTGGAAGGGTGCGGATGCTAACACTGAAGGTGGACTTTTTAGGCATAGATGCATGTTGGATGGCGGTCTATGTTGTTTGTCGTAATACCCTAAGTAAATCTCATAGTAGTCATCATGATATGTATGTGCATCTCTATTCTATCAATTGCCCAACTGTAATTTGTTCACCCAACATGCTATTTATCTTATTGGAGAGACACCACTAGTGAATGGACCCCGGTCCTATTCTTTACATCTGAAATACAATGTCTGCAATCATCATTTTCTGTTGTTTTCTACAAGCAAACATCATTCTCCACACCGCGTTTAATCCTTTGTTTTCAGCAAGCCGGTGAGATTGACAACCTCACTGTTAAGTTGGGGCAAAGTATTTTGATTGTGTTGTGCGAGTTCCACGTTAGCGCCGGAATCCCGGTGTTGCGCGCACTACACTCCTCCACCAACAACCTTCCACGTGGCCTTCATCTCCTCTTGGTTCGATAACCTTGGTTTCTTCTGAGGGAAAACTTGCTGCTGCGCATCACACCTTCCTCTTGGGGTTCCCAACGGACGTGTGCTTACGTCAAGCACTTACTTTTCTATCTTAGAGAGCAAACACGTTGCAAGTGGAGCCTCTCACATCCAATCTCTTTACTTTGTTTATTGTCTTGCTTTACTTTATTTTATTTTTCTGTCTTGTTTGCTTTCTTTATATCAAAAACACACAAAAAAATTAGTTACTTGAATCTAATTTATTTTGTTATCATGTCTAGTCCTGTACTTGTTACTTCGTCACCTGAGGAATTGATCTTTACTTTTAAACAAGGGGATGAGGAGAGTTTTAAAGATGCTTGGTCTAGAATTTTTTATTCTTATGGTAAAATTGAACCTAAAATGACTCTAAGTTTGCTTCTTAGTAACTTTTATTTTGGACTCATTCTTCGCTATAGATATGCCTTGGATGCTGTAGTGGGAGGAGATTTCCTTCATTGAGATGGGGATCAAGCTTTTAATGCCATAAAAAAATTGGTTGCATCATTTAGCTCAGCTAGTAAAATTGATTCATCTCTTGCTAGCATTCATAATAGACTAAACACTCTCGAGACAAATATATCTTGTTTAAAAGAAGGGTATAATCAGATTCGTGAATATTATGATTATGTTCCAGTAAGCTTTGAACCTTCAATGTTTATCCCTACTATTAAGGTTGCTATTTGTGGTGAAACTTTTTATGCCCGTTGTGATATTATGTCTGAGTTTTGCCTTATGCCTAAAAATATCTATGAATCTTTGACACTTTGGAGACTTACTAAAGGTGGAGAAGGAATAACTCTTAGTGATAAATCTATTATAATTCCTGAGGGGATAGCTGAAGGTGTGTTCACAACCTTTCTTGGAAGAACAGTATCCACTGACTATCTCGTTATTGAATGTGTAGGAACAGGACAAATCACACTTGGAAGATCCTGCTGAAACTATTGGGAGCAACCCTAGATGTGGGAAAAGGCACCCTAAATTTCACCTCTACACCAGGAGGCGGTCATGTATTCCCTAAACCAAAGAGTAATAATAAGAGTAAGAAGGGTAGGCGTAAAGCCCGAGGTAATAATGTTAATGCTTCTTCTCTGATAATACTTGATTTGCACTTTCTGTGCCTAGCTGAAAAACGTTAAAAAAAAGCGCTTATGGGAGACAACCCATTATTTTATTTCTGCAATTTTTGTTTTATATTTGAGTCAAGGTGCTTGTTACTACTGTAGCAGTACCTTTGTATCTTTATTTTCATGTATTGTTGTGCCAAGTAAAGTCTCTAATAGAAGGTTGATACTAGATTTGGATTTCTGCGCAGAAACAAATTTTTTAGCTATCACGAATTCGCGTTTTTCTCTCTGTAGAAGAATCAAAAAAATCAGAGAAAATTCATGCATGATCCTCATATATGTACGCAACTTTCATTAGTTTTGAGTTTTCCATCTGAGCAAGTTAAGTGCCTCAGAAAATTCGTCTTTACGGACTGTTCTGTTTTGACAGATTCTACCTTTTATTTCGCATTGCCTCTTTTACTTTGTTGATTGGATTTCTTTGTTCCATTAACTTTCAGTAGCCTTGGGTAATGTCCAGAAGTGTTGGTAATGATTGTGTCCATGCTGAACATGTGAATTTTTGATTATGCACTAACCCTCTAATGAGATTGCTTTGAGTTTGGTGTGGAGGAAGTTTTCAAGGATCAAGAGAGGCGGATGATATGATCAAGAAGAGTGAAAAGTCTAAGCTTGGGGATGCCCCGTGGTTCATCCCTGCATATTTCAAGAAGACTCAAGCATCTAAGCTTGGGATGCCCAAGGCATCCCCTTCTTCATCAACAAACTTATCAGGTCACTTCTAGTGAAACTATATATTTTTATTCCGTCACATCTTATGTTCTTTACTTGGAGCGTGTTTGCTTTTATTTTTGTTTATGTTTGAATAAATTCGGATCGCAATCCTTGTGTTGGAGAAAGACACGCTCCTATTTTTCGTTTGAACACTGGTTAGCTTTACTTTAATGTTCATGGCGAAGTTGAAAGCCGCTTCGTTGATTGCTATTTGGTTGGAAGCAGAAAATGCTTCATGTGGTAAATGGTATATTATCTTGAATAATTTGATACTTGGCAATTGTTTTGAGCTCTCAAGTAGATCATGTTTAAGCTCTTGCATCGTGTAGTTTAAATCTATTAGTGGAGAACTACCGTAGAACTTGTTGAAATTTGGTTTGCATGATTGGTCTCTCTAAGATCTAGATATTTTGGTAAAAGTGTTTGAACAACAAGAAGGCATGTAGAGTCTTATAATGCTTGCAATATGTTCTTGTGTAAGTTTTTCTTTACGGTTCATACTTGTGTTTGCTTCAAACAACCTTGCTAGCCAAACCTTGTACTGAGAGGAAATGCTTCTTGTGCATCCAAAAACCTTGAGCCAAAACCCATGCCATTTGTGTCCACCATAACTACCTATATGTGGTATTTTCTGCCATTCCAAAGTAAATTGCTTGCGTGCTACCTTTGAAATTTCATTCCTTGTCCTTGCAATACATAGCTCATGGGAAAGTAGCCTAAAAAACTATTGTGGTGATGAATATGTTGCTATGTATCTTAGTTCTTATAAGTTGCTTGTTGAGCGGTAACCATGTTTCAGGGATGCCATCAACTTTTTACTTTGTTGAATATCATGTCGGTTGCTATGCATGTTCGTCTTGTCACAAGTAAAGGAGATTTCTCATGATTAAATGGTTTGAGTATGCATATTGTTATGAAGAACATTGGGCCGCCAACCAAAGCCATGTATCATGGTGGAAGTTTCAGTTGGACATTAATCCTCAATCTCTTATGAGAATATTATTTGTTGTTGAATGCTTAAAGCATTAAAAGAGGAGTCCATTATCTGTTTTCTATGTTGTCCGGTATGGATGTCCTCAAGTTGAGATTTATCAAAATCGAGAAATCAAATGCGATTTATCTCCTTGGACCTTTGTACATGTGGCATAGAGGTACCCCTTTGTGACACTTGGTTGAAACATATGTAATGCAATGATAATCCATGGAAATCTGAGCTAATTAGGACAAGGTGTGGGCACTATTGGTATTCGATGCATGAGGCTTGCAACTTATAAGAGGTTTTATGCATAACACATATGAATTATTACTAGTTGACAAAATTGTTTCCATGTTTTCAAAATAAAAATCTCTAGCACATGAGTAATCTGCTTCCTCTGCGAAGGGCCTTTCTTTTACTTTATGTTGAGTCGGTTACCTACTTCTTTCTATCTTAGAAGCAAACACTTGTGTCAACTGTGTGCATGATTCTTACATGTTTACTTATTGCACATGTTATATTACTTTATGTTGACAATTATCATGAGATATACATGTTACAAGTTGAAAGCAATTGCTGAAACTTAATCATCCTTTGTGTTGCTTGAAACCTCTTACTTTGAATCTATTGCTTTATGAGTTAGCTCTTATGCAAGTCTTTTTGATGATTGTCTTGAAAGTACTATTCATGAAAAGTTTTTGCTATATGATTCAGTTGTTTAGTCATTATCTTTTTGTTAGCAAACCATTGTTTGAATCACTTCATTCATCTCATATGCTTTACAATAGTATTGATCAAGATTATGATAGTAGATGTCACTTCAGAAGTTATCCTTGTTATCGTTTACCTACTCGAGGCGAGTAGGAACTAAGCTTGGGGATGCTTGATACATCTCAAATGTATCTATAATTTCTTATGTTCCATGCTAGTTTTATGACAATACTCACATGTTTTATATACACTTTACATCATTTTGATGCATTTCCGTACTAACCTATTAACAAGATGTCGAAGCGCAGTTCTTGTTTTCTGCTGTTTTTGGTTTCAAAATCCTACAAGGAAATATTCTCGGAATTGGACGAAACAAAGCCCACGGTCTTATTTTCCACGGAGGTTCCAGAACAGAAGAGGAGACGGAGTGGGGCCATGAGCGGCCACCCCACAAGCGCGGCCGGGGAGCGCGCCGACCTATGGGGTGGGCCCCTCGGGTGCCCTGCGCTGCCCTTCGCCTATTTATTCCCTCCGTCGCAAAACCCTGTCCGAGAGCCACGATGCGGAAAAAGTTCCAGACGCCGCGCGCCGTCAATCCCATCTCGGGGGATTACGGAGACCGCCTCCGGCACCTGCGGAGAGGGGAATCATCACCGGAGGGCTCTACATCGTCATGCCCGCCTCCGGATGCGTGAGTAGTTCATCCTTGGACTACGGGTCCCAGAAGTAGCTAGATAGTTGTCTTCTCCTCTTGTGCTATCATGTTTAGATCTTGTGAGCTGCCTATCATGATCAGGATCATCTATTTGTAATGCTACATGTTGTGTTTGTTGGGATCCGATGAATATTGAATACTATGTCAAGTTGATTATTGATCTATCATACATGTGTTATTTATGTTCTTGCATGCTCTCCGTTGCTAGTAGAGGCTCTGGCTAAGTTGATACTTGTGACTCCAAGAGGGAGTATTTATGCTCGATAGTGGGTTCATGCCTCCATTGAATGCGGGACAGTGAAAGTTCTAAGGTTGTGGATGTCTTGTTGCCACTAGGGATAAAACATCAATGTTTTGTCTAAGGATATTTGTGTTGATTACATTCGCACCATACTTAATGCAATTGTCTGTTGTTTGCAACATAATTGGAAGGGGTGCAGATGCTAACTTGAAGGTGGACTTTTTAGGCATAGATGCATGCTGGATGGCGGTCTATGTTCTTTGTCGTAATGCCTAAGTAAATCTCATAGTAGTCATCATGATATGTATGTGCATGTTATTGTCAATTGCCCAACTGTAATTTGTTCACCCAACATACTATTTATCTTATTGGAGAGACACCACTAGTGAGCTGTGGACCCCGGTCCTATTCTTTACATCTGAAATACAATCTACTGCAATCACTATTCTCTATTGTTTTCTACAAGCAAACATCATTCTCCACATCATACGTTTAATCCTTTGTTTTCAGCAAGCCGGTGAGATTGACAACCTCACTGTTAAGTTGGGGCAAAGTATTTTGATTGTGTTGTCAGGTTCCACGTTGGCGCGGAATCCCTGGTGTTGCGCCGCACTACCTCCTCCACCAACAACCTTCACGTGGCCTTCATCTCTCCCGGTTCGATAACCTTGGTTTCTTCGAGGGAAACTTGCTGTTGTACGCATCACACCTTCCTCTTGGGGTTCCCAACGGACATGTGCTTTACCGTCACAAGCAACCACCACCACCACGCCGTTGTGTTGCTGGAACTTGGAGGAGATCTACCACACCTCTGCTGCCCGCTGGAACGGGGAGAGGACGGGCTTCATCGAAACCGCCGCGACCAAGTCGGAAGTGCTGCCGGATTGCGCACCGGGTCGATCGTCTACACCAACAACAAGATTAATCTCGTAGGCTTTGGAATCTTCGAGGGTTAGTCTCATCTCCATCTCGTTGCTCGATCTTGTAGATTAGATCTTGACTTTTCCATAGATTAGATCCTGGATTTATTTGTCTTTGCGGTAGGAAATTTTTTGTTTTCTATGCAACGAACCCGTAAACGCCGACGGTGCATCCTGAGTCGACGTAGGCCCGTCGATCACGATGAACTCGTCGTACTCAGCCTGGTGTGCCTGCTCCATCGCCGACGCCGAGGCAGATGCCGATGCCGCTGACACTGGTATACTAGCAGACGCTGTCGCAGACGTGTCTGCTGGTGCCGGCTCTTGCTCCAGGGGCGGCGTTGCTTCCGCTGCCTCGGCCGCCGCCCTTTTGGCTTCGATGTCGTCGAGGATCATGCCTTTGTAGAAGTTGTGCACCGCCCGCGTCCGGAGAGACATTCCAGCTATCGACGCGGTCAGCAGGGACATGTCCTCCTTCCGTTTCTTGAGCTCCATCTTCTCATCTTGCGTCTTGAGCAGCACCGCCCATGTTTCTTCGGTCTTTTCCGGAACCCGAGGCCCCAAATTTTTGCTTAGATTGTATCTACAAATTGTATGCACATGTCTACAAAGTGATCTCGAATTGGGATAACCGGAGGGGCTGGCTTTGATATCAGGATCACATGTTTTCACCAAGTGTTAATGCTTTGCTCCGGTGCTCTATTAAAATGAGTACCTTAATTACCAGTAGTTTCCTTGAGGCCCCGCTGCAAACGGGCTGGTAGGACAAAAGATGTTATGCAAGTTCTCATTGCGAGCACGTATGACTATATATGAAAACATGCCTACGATATTAATAGACTGGATATTTTGTATTAATGCTAAATTCAATTCCATCATTGCCCATCTGTAATTTGTTCACCCAACATTATACGGAGAGTTACCACTAGTGTAGATCATCGGGACCGGTCCTTTATTTCATCATTATTGCTTTTCAATCAACTGCGCGGGATATTTTCCAGTGCCATCTCCTCTATGTTACTGCTACTGATGTGTTACTATTGCTCTCATATTATTGCCGCATCACATTTCCCTGTCAACACGCCATCAAAGTAGTACCAACTGTTTTTTGGCGCCGCGTCATATTACCACTGCTTTCACATCACCCTGTTTCTAGTGCTTTTCCAGTGCAGCTGAGGCAACTCCATGTCAAGGCTTATAAGTATTCTTTGGCTCCCCTTGTGTCGAATCAACAAATTTGGGTTTTACTTCCCTCGAAGACTGTTGCGATCCCCTATACTTGTGGGTCATCAATGATCAAGGTAGAATATTTTTTAGTACATCTATGATGAGCATTACTTATTCTACACCAAGCATCTTTCAAATTTTCTCCCCTTGTTGCTTAAAAGAACGAACCTCAACTTCAGGAATACTCATTTTAGCAAAATTAAAAATAATCAACAAAAATAACAACAATAATCGAAACTATTTTTTTGTGTTTTTGATATAATAAAGCAAACAAGACAAAATAAAGTAAACTAAGCAAAACTATAACAAAGTAAAAAAGATTGGAGATGAGAGACTCCTTAGAAATCCTCTTTCTCCCCGGCAGCGCGGAAAATCTTGTTGTCGGTTGGCGGTGCTTGATGCAAGGTTGGGAAACCCAAGAGGAAGGTATGATCGCAGACAACAAGTTTACCGCTTAGTACGAAACCAAGGTTTAATCGACCGGTAAGAGAAAGGCGTGACTTCTGAAAGTGTTGCTAGCCGCCTATTGGCAGGGCGCACTACCGGCGTCAGCAACAACGTGGAACCTGCACACAACACAACCAAAGTACTTTGCCCCAACTTACAGTGAGGTTGTTAACCTCACCGGTTTTACTGAACACAAAGGAAGAAATGTATCGAGTGGAAGGAGATGTTTGCAGTAATTAAGAGAAGAGTGCTTGCAGAAAGTAAACAGAACAGGATTGCAGTGGTTGAGTTTATCAGTATAAAGGAAACGACCGAGGTCCATAGTTCACTAGAGGTGTCTCTCCATAAGCTGGGTGAACAAATTATAGTTGGGCGATTGACAGAATACCGACAATACATGACAAGATGATTACTATGAGATTTGTTTGGGCATTACAACATAATACATAGACCGTAATCCAACTGCTTCTATGACTAATAATCCACCTTCCGGTTATCCGAACCCTTCCGGTATTAAGTTGCAAGCAACGATCAATTAAGCAATGTGTGTAAAGTAAACAATAGAATTACCCTCGGATAAAACATTGTTGTTTTCTCCCTAGTAGCAACATCACATCTACAATCTTAGAAATTATTGTCACTCTTCCAAAAATCTAGTGGCATGAACCTACTATCGAACATAAATACCCTCTCTTGGAGTCACAGGCATCTACTTGGCCAGAGTATCTACTAGCAACAGAGAGCATGCAAGATCACAAATATATATAATCGATCTCAACATAGTATTCAATATTCATCGGATCCCAGCAAACACAACATGTAGTATTACATAAGGATGATCTTGATCATGTAGGGTAGCTGACAAGATTTAAACATGAGACACAAATTGGAGAAGACCACCATCTAGCTACTGCTATGGACCCATAGTCCAGGTATGAACTACTCATGCATCACTTCTGAGGCGATCATGGCGATGTAGATGCCTTCGGCGATGATTTCCCCCTCTAGCAGGGTGCCAGGAAGAGCTTCAGAATGCTCCCCAGCTAGGGTCTGCAATGGCGGCCGCGATGTAACTTTTCGTGGATGGAGGCTCGGGTATTCAGGGTTTTCCCGAGATCGTGAATAAATAGGTGATGCGCGTAGATGTACACGTCCGTTGGGAACCCCAAGAGGAAGGTATGATGCGCACAGTGGCAAGTTTTCCCTCAGAAAGAAACCAAGGTTTAATCGAACCAGGAGGAGCCAAGAAGCACGTTGAAGGTTGATGGTGGCGAAATGTAGTGCGGCGCAACACCAGGGATTCGCGCCAACGTGGAACCTGCACAACACAACCAAGTACTTTGCCCCAACGAAACAGTGAGGTTGTCAATCTCACCGGCTTGCTGTAACAAAGGATTAACCGTATTGTGGAAGATGATTGTTTGCAAGAAAACAGTAAAGAACAATTGCGTAGATTGTATGCGATGTAAAGAATAGGACCGGGGTCCACAGTTCACTAGAGGTGTCTCTCCCATAAGATAAAAGCATGTTGGGTGAACAAATTACAGTCGGGCAATTGACAAAATAGAGAAGGGCATAACAATGCATATACATGATATGATAAATATAGTGAGATTTAATTGGGCATTACGACAAAGTACATAGACCGCCATCCAGCGCATCTATGCCTAAAAAGTCCACCTTCGAGGTTATCATCCGAACCCCATTCAGTATTAAGTTGCAAAGCAACAGACAATTGCATTAAGTATAGTGCGTAATGTAATCGACAACTACATCCTTAGACATAGAATCAATGTTTTATCCCTAGTGGCAAGAGCACATCACAACCTTAGAACTTTCTGTCACTGTCCCAGGTGTCAATGAAGGCATGAACCCACTATCGAGCATAAATACTCCCTCTTGGAGTTAAGAGCAAAAACTTGGCCAGAGCCTCTACTAATAACGGAGAGCATGCAAGATCATAAACAACACATAAGTAATAGATTGATAATCACCATAACATAGTATTCTCTATCCATCGGATCCCGACAAACACAACATATAGAATTACAGATAGATGATCTTGATCATGTTAGGCAGCTCACAAGATCCAACAATGAAGCACAATTAGGAGAAGACGACCATCTAGCTACGCTATGGACCCATAGTCCAGGTGAACTACTCACTCATCACTCGGAGGCGATCATGGCGATGAAGAGTCCTCCGGAGATAATCCCCGAAGGCGATCTCCTGAATCCCAGAGATGGGATTCGCGCGGCGGCGTCTGGAAGGTTTTCCGTATCGTGGCTCTCGGTCGGGGGGTTTCGTGGGAGGCTTTAAGTAGGCGAAAGGGCAGCCTCGGAGGGTGCAGTGGGACCAGGACACTAGGCGGCGCGCCGGGGCTGGGCCGCGCCGCCACCATGTGTGGGCCCCACGTGGCCCCTCTCCGGCTCTCGGGTGTTGGATGCTCCAGACAAAATAGGAACCTGGGCGTTGATTTCGTCCAATTCGAGAATATTTCCTTACTAGGATTTCGAAACCAAAAACAGAAAACAGCAACTGGCTCTTCGGCATCTTGTTAATAGGTTAGTTCCAGAAAAATGCGTAAATATGACATATAATGTGTGTAAAACATGTAGATATCATCAATAATGTAGCATGGAACATAAGAAATTATCGATACGTTGGAGACGTATCAACATCCCCAAGCTTAGTTCTGCTCGTCCCGAGCAGGTAAAACGATAACAAAGATAATTTGAAGTGACATGCCATCATAATCTTGATCATACTATTGTGAACATATGTAATGAATGCAGCGATCAAAAACAATGGTAATGACATGAGTAAACAAATGAATCATAAAGCAAAGACTTTTCATGAATAGTACTTCAAGACAAGCATCAATAAGTCTTGCATAAGAGTTAACTCATAAAGCAATAAATCAAAGTAAAGGTATTGAAGCAACACAAAGGAAGATTAAGTTTCAGCGGTTGCTTTCAACTTATAACATGTATATCTCATGGATATTGTCAACATAGAGTAATATAACAAGTGCAATATGCAAGTATGTAGGAATCAATGCACAGTTCACACAAGTGTTTGCTTCTTGAGGTGGAGAGAGATAGGTAAACTGACTCAACAATAAAAGTAAAAGAAAGGTCCTTCAAAGAGGAAAGCATCGATTGTTGTATTTGTGCTAGAGCTTTTATTTTGAAAACATGAAACAATTTTGTCAACGGTAGTAATAAAGCATATGAGTTATGTAAATTATATCTTACAAGTTGCAAGCCTCATGCATAGTATACTAGTAGTGCCCGCACCTTGTCCTACTTAGCTTGGACTACGGATCTTCGCAATGCACATGTTTCAACCAAGTGTCACAAAGGGGTACCTCCATGCCGCCTGTACAAAGGTCTAAGGAGAAAGCTCGCATTTTGGATTTCTCGCTTTTGATTATTCTCAACTTAGACATCCATACCGGGACAACATGGACAACAGATAATGGACTCCTCTTTAATGCATAAGCATGTGGCAACAATTAGTGTTCTCATATGAGATTGAGGATATATGTACCAAAACTGAAACTTCCACCATGATTCATGGCTTTAGTTAGCGGCCCAATGTTCTTCTCTAACAATATGCATGCTCCAACCATTAAGGTGGTAGATCTCTCTTACTTCAGACAAGACGGACATGCATAGCAACTCACATGATATTCAACAAAGAGTAGTTGATGGCGTCCCCGAAGCATGGTTATCGCACAACAAGCAACTTAATAAAAGATAAAGTGCATAAGTACATATTCAATACTACAATAGTTTTTAAGGCTATTTTGTCCCATGAGCTATATATTGCAAAGGTGAATGATGGAATTTTAAAGGTAGCACTCAAGCAATTTACTTTGGAATGGCGGAGAAATACCATGTAGTAGGTAGGTATGGTGGACACAAATGGCATAGTGGTTGGCTCAAGGATTTTGGATGCATGAGAAGTATTCCCTCTCGATACAAGGTTTAGGCTAGCAAGGTTATTTGAAGCAAACTCAAGGATGAACCGGTGCAGCAAAACTCACATAAAAGACATATTGTAAACATTATAAGACTCTACCGTCTTCCTTGTTGTTCAAAACTCAATACTAGAATTATCTAGACCTTAGAGAGACCAAATATGCAAATCAGATTTTAGCAAGCTCTATGTATTTCTTCATTAATGGGTGCAAAGTATATGATGCAAGAGCTTAAACATGAGCACAACAATTGCCAAGTATCACATTATCCAAGACATTTTAGAATTACTACATGTAGCATTTTCCAATTCCAACCATATAACAATTTAACGAAGAAGTTTCAACCTTCGCCTTGAACATTATGAGTAAAGCCTAAGGACATATTTGTCCATATGCAACAGCGGAGCGTGTCTCTCTCCACAAAGTGAATGCTAGGATCCATTTTATTCAAACAAAAACAAAAACAAAAACAAACCGACGCTCCAAGCAAAGAACACAAGATGTGACTGAATAAAAATATAGTTTCAGGGGAGGAACCTGATGATGTTGTCGATGAAGAAGGGGATGCCTTGGGCATCCCCAAGCTTAGACGCTTGAGTCTTCTTAAAATATGCAGGGGTGAACCACGGGGGCATCCCCAAGCTTAGAGCTTTCACTCCTCTTGATCATAGTATATCATACTCCTCTCTTGACCCTTGAAAACTTCCTTCACACCAAACTTCAAGCAAACTCATTAGAGGGTTAGTGCACAATTAATAATTCACATATTCAGAGGTGACACAAACATTCTTTACACTTGGACATTGCACAAAGCTACTGGACATTAATGGATCAAAGAAATTCATCAACATAGCAAAAGAGGCAATGCGAAATAAAAGGCAGAATCTGTCAAAAATAGAACAGTCCATAAAGACGAATTTTAAAATGGCACCAGACTTGCTCAAATGGAAAAACTCAAAACTAATGAAAGTTGCAAACATATCTGAGGATCACGCTCGTAAATTGGCAGATTTTTTCGAATTTTCTACAGAGACTTAGGCCCAGATTCGTGACACAGCAATGCTGTTCTGCGCAGCGATCCCAAATATAACATCAAATTTAACATAGAAACTTTACTTGGCACAAAAACATGATAAGGAGAGGTTGCTACAGTAGTAAACAACTTCCAAGACTCAACAAAACAAAAATTGCGGTAGTAAAATAAACACATGGGTTATCTCCCAAGAAGTGCTTTTCTTTAACGCCTTTCAGCTAGGCGCACAAAGTGCAAATCAAGTAACATCAAGAGTAGAAGCATCAACATCATAACTTGTTCTAATAATAGAATCAAAAGGCAACTTCATTCTCTTTCTAGGAAAGTGTTCCATACCTTTCTTGAGAGGAAATTGATATCTAACATTACCTTCCTTCATATCAATACAGCACCAACGGTTCGAAGAAAAGGTCTTCCAAACACAATAGGACAAGATGCATTGCATTCGATATCCAAGACAACAAAATCAACGGGGACAAGGTTATTGTTAACCGTAATGCGCACATTATCAATCCTCCCCAAAGGTTTCTTTTTAACATTATCGGCAAGATTAACATCCAAATAACAATTCTTCAATGGTGGCAAGTGATGGCGTGTAACTCACACGTTCGTTGGGAACCCCAAGAGGAAGGTATGATGCGCACAGTAGCAAGTTTTCCCTCAGAAAGAAACCAAGGTTTAATCGAACCAGGAGGAGCCAAGAAGCACGTTGAAGGTTGATGGTGGCGAAATGTGATGCCGCGCAACAACAGGGATTCCGGCGCCAACGTGGAACCTGCACAACACAACCCAAGTACTTTGTCCCAACGAAACAGGGAGGTTGTCAATCTCACCGGCTTGCTGTAACAAAGGATTAACCGTATTGTGTGGAAGATGATTGTTTGCAAGAAAACAGTAAAACAAGTATTGCAGTAGATTGTATGCTATGTAAAGAATAGGACCGGGGTCCACAGTTCACTAGAGGTGTCTCTCCCATAAGATAAAAGCATGTTGGGTGAACAAATTACAGTCGGGCAATTGACAAATAGAGAAGAGCATAACAATGCATATACATGATATGATAAATATAGTGAGATTTAATCCGGGCATTACGACAAAGTACATAGACCGCCATCCAACTGCATCTATGCCTAAAAAGTCCACCTTGAGTTATCATCCGAACCCCATTCGGTATTAAGTTGCAAAGCAACAGACAATTGCATTAAGTATGGTGCGTAATGTAATCGACAACTACATCCTTAGACATAGAATCAATGTTTTATCCCTAGTGGCAACAACACATCACAACCTTAGAACTTTCGTCACTGTCCCAGGTGTCAATGAAGGCATGAACCCACTATCGAGCATAAATACTCCCTCTTGGAGTTAAGAGCAAAAACTTGGCCAGAGCCTCTACTAATAACGGAGAGCATGCAAGATCATAAACAACACATAAACAATAGATTGATAATCACCATAACATAGTATTCTCTATCCATCGGATCCCGACAAACACAACATATAGTATTACAGATAGATGATCTTGATCATGTTAGGCAGCTCACAAGATCCAACAATGAAGCACAATTAGGAGAAGACGACCATCTAGCTACTGCTATGGACCCATAGTCCAGGGGTGAACTACTCACTCATCACTCGGAGCGACCATGGCGGTGTAGAGTCCTCGGGAGATGAATCCCCTCTCCGGCAGGGTGCGGAGGCGATCTCTGAATCCCCGAGATGGGATTCGCGGCGGCGGCGTCTGCGGAAGGTTTTCCGTATCGTGGCTCTCGGTACTGGGGTTTTGCGACGGAGGCTTTAAGTAGGCGAAAGGGTAGGTCGGGGGCTGACGGGGCCCACACCATGGCGGCGCGGGCCCCCTCGGCGCGCGGCCCTATGGTGGCGGCGCCTCGTCGCCCCACTTCGTTATCTCTTCGGTCTTCGGAAGCTCCGTGCAAAAATAGGACCCTGGGCGTTGATTTCGTCCAATTCCGAGAATATTTCCTTACTAGGATTTCTGAAACCAAAAGCAGACAACAGCTGGCTCTTCGGCATCTTGTTAATAGGTTAGTTCAGAAAATGCGTAAATACGACATATAATGTGCATAAAACATGTAGGTATCATCAATAAAGTAGCATGGAACATAAGAAATTATCGATACGTTGGAGACGTATCAGCATCCCCAAGCTTAGTTCTGCTCGTCCCGAGCAGGTAAAACGATAACAAAGATAATTTCTGAGTGACATGCCATCATAATCTTGATCATACTATTTGTAAACATATGTAATGAATGCAACGATCAAAACAATGGTAATGACATGAGTAAACAAGTGAATCATAAAGCAAAGACTTTTCATGAATAGTACTTCAAGACAAGCATCAATAAGTCTTGCATAAGAGTTAACTCATAAAGCAATAAATCAAAGTAAAGGTATTGAAGCAACACAAAGGAAGATTAAGTTTCAGCGGTTGCTTTCAACTTATAACATGTATATCTCATGGATATTGTCAACATAAAGTAATATAACAAGTGCAATATGCAAGTATGTAGGAATCAATGCACAGTTCACACAAGTGTTTGCTTCTTAAGGTGGAGGGAGATAGGTAAACTGACTCAACAATAAAAGTAAAAGAATGGTCCTTCAAAGAGGAAAGCATCGATTGCTGTATTTGTGCTAGAGCTTTTATTTTGAAAACATGAAACAATTTTGTCAACGGTAGTAATAAAGCATATGAGTTATGTAAATTATATCTTACAAGTTGCAAGCCTCATGCATAGTATACTAATAGTGCCTCGTCCTACTTAGCTTGGACTACCGGATCTTTGCATGCCATGTTTCAACCAAGTGTCACAAAGGGGTACCTCCATGCCGCCTGTACAAAGGTCTAAGGAGAAAGCTCGCATTTGGATTTCTCGCTTTTGATTATTCTCAACTTAGACATCCATACCGGGACAACATGGACAACAGATAATGGACTCCTCTTAAATGCATAAGCATGTAGCAACAATTATTATTCTCATATGAGATTGAGGATATATGTCCAAACTGAAACTTCAACCATGATTCATGGCTTTAGTTAGCGGCCCAATGTTCTTCTCTAACAATTTGCATGCTCCAATCATTAAAGTGGTAGATCCTTCAGACAAGACGGACATGCATAGCAACTCACATGATATTCAACAATAATTGATGGCGTTCCCCAGAAGCATGGTTATCGCACAACAAGCAACTTAATAAAAGATAAAGTGCATAAGTACATATTCAATACTACGATAGTTTTTAAGGCTATTTTGTCCCATGAGCTATATATTGCAAAGGTGAATGATGGAATTTTAAAGGTAGCACTCAAGCAATTTACTTTGGAATGGCGGAGAAATACCATGTAGTAGGTAGATATGGTGGACACAAATGGCATAGTGGTTGGCTCAAGGATTTTGGATGCATGAGAAGTATTCCCTCTCGATACAAGGTTTAGGCTAGCAAGGTTATTTGAAGCAAACTCAAGGATGAACCGGTGCAGCAAAACTCACATAAAAGACATATTGTAAACATTATAAGACTCTACACCATCTTCCTTGTTGTTCAAAACTCAATACTAGATATTATCTAGACCTTAGAGAACCAAATATGCAAATCAAATTTTAGCAAGCTCTATGTATTTCTTCATTAATGGGTGCAAAGTATATGATGCAAGAGCTTAAACATGAGCACAACAATTGCCAAGTATCACATTATCCAAGACATTTTAGAATTACTACATGTAGCATTTTCCGATTCCAACCATATAACAATTTAACGAAGAAGAAACGCCTTGAACATTATGAGTAAAGCCTAAGGACATATTTGTCCATATGCAACAGCGGAGCGTGTCTCTCTCCCACAAAGTGAATGCTAGGATCCATTTTATTCAAACAAAACAAAAAAACAAACCGACGCTCCAAGTAAAGAACACAAGATGTGATTGAATAAAAATATAGTTTCAGGGGAGGAACCTGATGGTGTTGTCGATGAAGAAGGGGATGCCTTGGGCATCCCCAAGCTTAGACGCTTGAGTCTTCTTAAAATATGCGGGGTGAACCACGGGGCATCCCCAAGCTTAGAGCTTTCACTCCTCTTGATCATAGTATATCATACTCCTCTCTTGACCCTTGAAAACTTCCTTCACACCAAACTTCAAGCAAACTCATTAGAGGGTTAGTGCACAATTAATAATTCACACATTCAGAGGTGACACAATCATTCTTTACACTTCTGGACATTGCATAAAGCTACTGGACATTAATGGATCAAAGAAATAAATCCAACATAGCAAAAGAGGCAATGCGAAATAAAAGGCAGAATCTGTCAAAAACAGAACAGTCCGAAAGACGAATTTTAAAATGGCACCAGACTTGCTCAAATGGAAAACGCAAAACTAATGAAAGTTGCGTACATATCTGAGGATCACGCTCGTAAATTGGCAGATTTTTTCGAATTTTCTACAGAGACTTGTGCCCAGATTCGTGACAGACAGCAATGCTGTTTCTGCGCAGCGATCCCAAATATAACATCAACTTTGACATAGAAACTTTACTTGGCACAAAAACATGATAAGGAGAGGTTGCTACAGTAGTAAACAACTTCCAAGACTCAAATATAAAACAAAATACTGTAGTAAAAACATGGGTTGTCTCCCATAAGCGCTTTTCTTTAACGCCTTTCAGCTAGGCGCAGAAAGTGCAAATCAAGTAACATCAAAGTAGAAGCATCAACATCATAACTTGTTCTAATAATAGAATCAAAAGGCAACTTCATTCTATTTCTAGGGAAGTGTTCCATACCTTTCTTGAGAGTAAATTGATATTTAATATTACCTTCCCTCATATCAATAACAGCACCAACGGTTCGAAGAAAAGGTCTTCCCAACACAATAGGACAAGATGCATTGCATTCGATATCCAAGACAACAAAATCAACGGGGACAAGGTTATTGTTAACCGTAATGCGCACATTATCAATCCTCCCCAAAGGTTTCTTTTTAACATTATCGGCAAGATTAACATCCAAATAACAATTCTTCAATGGTGGCAAGTCAAGCATATCATAAATCTTTTTAGGCATAACAGAAATACTTGCACCAAGATCACATAAAGCATTACATTCAAAGTCATTGAATTTCATTTTAATGATGGGCTCCCAACCATCTTCTAACTTTCTAGGAATAGAAGTTTCAAGTTTTAGTTTCTCTTCTCTAGCTTTTATGAGAGCATTTGTAATATGTTTTGTAAAGGCTAAATTTATAGCACTAGCATTAGGACTTTTAGCAAGTTTTTGTAAGAACTTTATAACTTCAGAGATGTGGCAATCATCAAAATCTAAATCATTATGAGCTACAGCAATGGGATCATTGTTCCCAAGGTTGGAAAAAAATTCAGCAGTTTTAGCAATTTCAGGCAGTTTAGTACGCTTTGCACTAGGAGTAGAAACATTGCCAACACCAATTATTTTACCATTGATAGTAGGAGGTGCAGCAACATGTGAATCATTATCATTACTAATGGTGGTAATAGTCCAAACTTTAGCTACATTATTCTCTTTAGCTAGTTTTTCATTTTCTTCTCTATCCCACCTAGCACGCAATTCAGCCATTAATCTTATATTCTCATTAATTCTAACTTGGATGGAATTTCCTGTAGTAGTAATCTTATTATCAATATCATTATTAGGCATAACTTTCAATTTTAAAAGATTAACATCAGAGGCAAGTCTATCAACTCTAGAAGCAATAATATCAATTTTATCAAGCTTTTCCTCAACAGATTTGTTAAAAGCAGTTTGTGTACTAATAAATTCTTTAAGCATAGCTTCAAGACCAGAGGGTACACTCCTATTATTGTTGTAAGAATTCCCATAAGAATTACCATAACCATTACCATTAGCAGAAGGATATGGCCTATAGTTATTACAGAGTTGTTCCTATAAGCATTGTTGTTGAAATTATTATTTTTAATGAAATTCACATCAACATTTTCTTCTTGAGCAACCAATGAAGCTAAAGGAACATTATTTGGATCAACATTAGATCTACCATTCACAAGCATAGACATAATCACATCAATCTTATCACTCAAGGAAGAGGTTTCTTCAACAGAATTTACCTTCTTACCTTGTGGAGCTCTTTCCGTGTGCCATTCAGAGTAATTTATCATCATATCATCAAGAAGTTTTGTAGCCGCCCCCAAAGTGATGGACATAAAGGTACCTCCGCAGCTGAATCCAATAAATTCCGCGAAGAAAAATTTAGTCCTGCATAGAAGGTTTGGATAATCATCCAAGTAGTCAGTCCATGGGTTGGGCAATTCTTTACCAAAGTTTTCATTCTCTCCCATGCTTGAGCAACATGTTCAGTATCTAATTGCTTAAAATTCATTATGCTACTTCTCAAAGATATAATTTTAGCGGGAGGATAATATCTACCAATAAAAGCATCCTTACATTTAGTCCATGAATCAATACTATTCTTAGGCAAAGATAGCAACCAATCTTTAGCTCTTCCTCTTAATGAGAAAGGAAACACTTTCAATTTAATAATATCACCATCTACATCCTTATACTTTTGCATTTCACATAGTTCAACAAAATTATTGAGATGGGCAGCAGCATCATCAGAACTAACACCAGAAAATTGATCTCTCATAACCAAGTTCAGTAAAGCAGGTTTAATTTCAAAGAATTCTGCTGTAGTAGCAGGTGGAGCAATAGGTGTGCATAGGAAATCATTATTATTTGCATTTGTGAAGTCACACAACTTAGTATTTTCAGGGGTATTCATTTTAGCAACATAAATAAAACAAACTAGATAAAGTAAATGCAAGTAACTAATTTTTGTGTTTTTGATATGGAGAGCAAGACGGTAAATAAAGTAAAACTAGCAACTAATTTTTGTGTGTTTTGTTTAGGTGCATCAAACAAAGTAGTAAATAAAATAAAGCAAGACAAAAACAAAGTAAAGAGATTGAGAAGTGGAGACTCCCCTTGCAGCGTGTCTTGATCTCCCCGGCAACGGCGCCAGAAAAGAGCTTGATGGCGTGTAACTCACACGTTCGTTGGGAACCCCAAGAGGAAGGTATGATGCGCACGTAGCAAGTTTTCCCTCAGAAAGAAACCAAGGTTTAATCGAACCAGGAGGAGCCAAGCACGTTGAAGGTTGATGGTGGCGAAATGTGATGCGGCGCAACAACAGGGATTCCGGCGCCAACGTGGAACCTGCACAACACAACCCAAGTACTTTGTCCCAACGAAACAGTGAGGTTGTCAATCTCACCGGCTTGCTGTAACAAAGGATTAACCGTATTGTGTGGAAGATGATTGTTTGCAAGAAAACAGTAAAACAAGTATTGCGATAGATTGTATGCTATGTAAAGAATAGGACGGGGTCCACAGTTCACTAGAGTGTCTCTCCCATAAGATAAAAGCATGTTGGGTGAACAAATTACAGTCGGGCAATTGACAAATAGAGAAGAGCATAACAATGCATATACATGATATGATAAATATAGTGAGATTTAATCCGGGCATTACGACAAAGTACATAGACCGCCATCCAACTGCATCTATGCCTAAAAAGTACACCTTCGGTTATCATCCGAACCCCATTCAGTATTAAGTTGCAAAGCAACAGACAATTGCATTAAGTATGGTGCGTAATGTAATCGACAACTACATCCTTAAACATAGAATCAATGTTTTATCCCTAGTGGCAACAGACATCACAACCTTAGAACTTTCTGTCACTGTCCCAGGTGTCAATGAAGGCATGAACCCACTATCGAGCATAAATACTCCCTCTTGGAGTTAAGAGCAAAAACTTGGCCAGAGCCTTGATGGCGTGTAACTCACACGTTCGTTGGGAACCCCAAGAGGAAGGTATGATGCGCACAGTAGCAAGTTTCCCTCAGAAAGAAACCAGGTTTAATCGAACCAGGAGGAGCCAAGCACGTTGAAGGTTGATGGTGGCGAAATGTGATGCGGCGCAACAACAGGGATTCGGCGCCAACGTGGAATCTGCACGACAAAATCAAAGTACTTTGCCCCAACGAACAGTGAGGTTGTCAATCTCAGAAACTTGCGTAACAAAGGATTAAGCGTATCGAGTGGAAGATGATTGTTTGCAAGAAAACAGTAAAACACAATTGCGGTAGATTGTATGCTATGTAAAGAATAGGACCGGGGTCCACTTCACTAGAGGTGTCTCTCCCATAAGATAAAAGCATGTTGGGTGAACAAATTACAGTCGGGCAATTGACAAATAGAGAAGGGCATAACAATGCATATACATGATATGATAAATATAGTGAGATTTATCAGGGCATTACGACAAAGTACATAGACCGCCATCCACTGCATCTATGCCTAAAAAGTCCACCTTCAGGTTATCATCGAACCCCATTCAGTATTAAGTTGCTAAGCAACAGACAATTGCATTAAGTATGGTGCGTAATGTAATCGACAACTACATCCTTAGACATAGAATCAATGTTTTATCCCTAGTGTACACATCACAACCCTTTCTGTCACTGTCCCAGGTGTCAATGAAGGCATGAACCCACTATCGAGCATAAATACTCCCTCTTGGAGTTAAGAGTACAAACTTGGCGAGCCTCTACTAATAACGGAGAGCATGCAAGATCATAAACAACACATAAACAATAGATTGATAATCACCATAACATAGTATTCTCTATCCATCGGATCCCGACAAACACAACATATAGAATTACAGATAGATGATCTTGATCATGTTAGGCAGCTCACAAGATCCAACAATGAAGCACAACAAGGAGAAGACGACCATCTAGCTACTGCTATGGACCCATGGTCCAGGGGTGAACTACTCACTCATCACTCCGGAGCGATCATGGCGATGAAGAGTCCTCGGGAGATGAATCCTCTCGGCAGGGTGAGCGATCTCTAATCCCCGAGATGGGATTCGCGGCGGCGGTCTCTGGAAGGTTTTCCGTATCGTGGCTCTCGGTACTGGGGGTTCGCGACGGAGGCTTTAAGTAGGCGGAAGGGTAGGTCGGGCGACGAGGGCCCACACCACGGGCGGCGCGGGCCCTCTACGCGGCCCTATGGTGGCGGCGCCTCGTCGCCCACTTCGTTATCTCTTCGGTCTTAAGCTCCGTGCAAAAATAGGACCCAGCGAAGATTTCGTCCAATTAGAGAATATTTCCTTACTAAGATTTCTGAAACCAAAAACAGCAGAAAACAAAGCGGCTCTTCGGCATCTCGTTAATAGGTTAGTTCCAGAAAAATAAATATGACATATAATGTGCATAAAACATGTAGGTATCATCAATAAAGTAGCATGGAACATAAGAAATTATCGATACGTTGGAGACGTATCAGCATCCCCAAGCTTAGTTCCTGCTCGTCGAGCGGTAAAACGATAACAAAGATAATTTCTGAAGTGACATGCCATTATAATCTTGATCATACTATTTGTAAACATATGTAATGAATGCAGCGATCAAAACAAAGGTAATGACATGAGTAAACAACTGAATCATATAGCAAAGACTTTTCATGAATAGTACTTCAAGACAAGCATCAATAAGTCTTGCATAAGAGTTAATTCATAAAGCAATAAATCAAAGTAAAGGTGTTGAAGCAACACAAATGAAGATTAAGTTTCAGCGGTTGCTTTCAACTTATAACATGTATATCTCATGGATATTGTCAACATAAAGTAATATAACAAGTGCAATATGCAAGTATGTAGGAATCAATGCACAGTTCACACAAGTGTTTGCTTCTTGAGGTGGAGGAAGATAGGTAAACTGACTCAACAAGTAAAAGAAAGGTCCTTCAAGAGGAAAGCATTGATTGCTGTATTTGTGCTAGAGCTTTTATTTTGAAAACATGAAACAATTTTGTCAACGGTAGTAATAAAGCATATGAGTTATGTAAATTATATCTTACAAGTTGCAAGCCTCATGCATAGTATACTAATAGTGTCCGCACCTCGTCCTACTTAGCTTGGACTACCGGATCTTTGCATGCCATGTTTCAACCAAGTGTCACAAAGGGGTACCTCCATGCCGCCTGTACAAAGGTCTAAGGAGAAAGCTCGCATTTTGGATTTCTCGCTTTTGATTATTCTCAACTTAGACATCCATACCGGGACAACATGGACAACGATAATGGACTCCTCTTAAATGCATAAGCATGTAGCAACAATTATTATTCTCATATGAGATTGAGGATATATGTCCAAAACTGAAACTTCAACCATGATTCATGGCTTTAGTTAGCGGCCCAATGTTCTTCTCTAACAATTTTGCATGCTCCAACCACTAAAATGATAGATCCTTCAGACAAGACGGACATGCATAGCAACTCACATGATATTCAACAATAGTTGATGGCGTTCCCCAGAAGCATGGTTATCGCACAACAAGCAACTTAATAAAAGATAAAGTGCATAAGTACATATTCAATACTACGATAGTTTTTAAGGCTATTTTGTCCCATGAGCTATATATTGCAAAGGTGAATGATGGAATTTTAAAGGTAGCACTCAAGCAATTTACTTTGGAATGGCGGAGAAATACCATGTAGTAGGTAGGTATGGTGGACACAAATGGCATAGTAGTTGGCTCAAGGATTTTGGATGCATGAGAAGTATTCCCTCTCGATACAAGGTTTAGGCTAGCAAGGTTATTTGAAGCAAACTCAAGGATGAACCGGTGCAGCAAAACTCACATAAAAGACATATTGTAAACATTATAAGACTCTACACCGTCTTCCTTGTTGTTCAAAACTCAATACTAGATATTATCTAGTCCTTAGAGAGACCAAATATGCAAATCAAATTTTAGCAAGCTCTATGTATTTCTTCATTAATGGGTACAAAGCATATGATGCAAGAGCTTAAACATGAGCACAACAATTGCCAAGTATCACATTATCCAAGACATTTTAGAATTACTACATGTAGCATTTTCCAATTCCAATCATATAACAATTTAACGAAGAAGAAACTTCGCCATGAACATTATGAGTAAAGCCTAAGGACATATTTGTCCATATGCAACAGCGGAGCGTGTCTCTCCCACAAAGTGAATGCTAGGATCCATTTTATTCAAACAAAACAAAAACAAAAACAAACGACGCTCCAAGTAAAGAACACAAGATGTGATTGAATAAAAATATAGTTTCAGGAGGAACGATGATGTTGTCGATGAAGAAGGGGATGCCTTGGGCATCCCAAAGCTTAGCTTGAGTCTTCTTAAAATATGCGGGGTGAACCACGGGGCATCCCCAAGCTTAGAACTTTCACTCCTCTTGATCATAGTATATCATACTCCTCTCTTGACCCTTGAAAACTTCCTTCACACCAAACTTCAAGCAAACTCATTAGAGGGTTAGTGCACAATTAATAATTCACACATTCAGAGGTGACACAAACATTCTTTACACTTTGGACATTGCATAAAGCTCTTGGACATTAATGGATCAAAGAAATAATCCAACATAGCAAAAGAGGCAATGCGAAAAAGGCAGAATCTGTCAAAGAACGATCCGTAAGAGGCAATTTAAAGGCGGCACCAGACTTGCTCAAATGGAAAAACTCATAACTAATGAAAGTTGCGTACATATCGAGGATCACGCTCGTAAATTGGAAGATTTTTCGAATTTTCTACAGAGGCCTGTGCCCAGATTCGTGACAGAACCAATGCTGTTTCGCGCGACGATCCCAAATATAACATCAACTTTGACATAGAAACTTTACTTGGCACAAAAACATGATAAGGAGAGGTTGCTACAGTAGTAAACAACTTCCAAGACTCAAATATAAAACAAAGTACTGTAGTAAAAACATGGGTTGTCTCCCATAAGCGCTTTTCTTTAACGCCTTTCAGCTAGGCGCGAAAGTGCAAATCAAGTATTATCGAGTAGAAGCATCAACATCATAACTTGTTCTAATAATAGAATCAAAAGGCAACTTCATTCTCTTTCTAGGGAAGTGTTCCATACCTTTCTTGAGAGGAAATTGATATTTAATATTACCTTCTCTCATATCAATAACAGCACCAACGGTTCGAAGAAAAGGTCTTCCCAACACAATAGGACAAGATGCATTGCATTCGATATCCAAGACAACAAAATCAACGGGGACAAGGTTATTGTTAACCGTAATGTGCACATTATCAATCCTCCCCAAAGGTTTCTTTTTAACATTATCGGCAAGATTAACATCCAAATAACAATTCTTCAATGGTGGCAAGTCAAGCATATCATAAATCTTTTTAGGCATAACAGAAATACTTGCACCAAGATCACATAAAGCACTACATTCAAAGTCATTGAATTTCATTTTAATGATGGGCTCCCAACCATCTTCTAACTTTCTAGGAATAGAGGTTTCAAGTTTTAGTTTCTCTTCTCTAGCTTTTATGAGAGCATTTATAATATGTTTTGTAAAGGCTAAATTTATAGCACTAGCATTAGGACTTTTAGCAAGTTTTGTAAGAACTTTATAACTTCAGAGATGTGGCAATCATCAAAATCTAAATCATTATGAGCTACAGCGATGTTATCATTGTTCCCAAGGTTGGAAATTTTTTAGCAGTTTTATCACAAGCAGTTTCAGCAGTTTTAGCAATTTCAGGCAGTTTTGTACGCTTTGCACTAGGAGTAGAAACATTGCCAACACCAATTATTTTACCATTGATAGTAGGAGGTGCAGCAACATGTGAAGAATTAGCATTACTAGTGGTGGTAATAGTCCAAACTTTAGCTACATTATTCTCTTTAGCTAGTTTTTCATTTTCTTCTCTATCCCACCTAGCACGCAATTCAGCCATTAATCTTATATTATCATTAATTCTAACTTGGATGGCATTTGCTGTAGTAGTAATCTTATTATCAATATCATTATTAGGCATAACTTTCAATTTTAAAAGATTAACATCGGAGGCAAGTCTATCAACTCTAGAAGCAATAATATCAATTTTATCAAGCTTTTCCTCAACATTTGTTAAAAGCAGTTGTGTACTAATAAATTCTTTAAGCATAGCTTCAAGACCAGGGGTACACTCCTATTATTGTTGTAAGAATTCCCATAAGAATTACCATAACCATTACCATTAGCAGAAGGATATGGCCTATAGTTATTACCGAGTTGTTCCTATAAGCATTGTTGTTGAAATTATTGCTTTTAATGAAATTCACATCAACATTTTCTTCTTGAGCAACCAATGAAGCTAAAGGAACATTATTTGGATCTACATTAGATCTACCATTCACAAGCATAGACATAATCACATCAATCTTATCACTCAAGGAAGAGGTTTCTTCAACAGAATTTACCTTCTTACCTTGTGGAGCTCTTTCCGTGTGCCATTCAGAGTAATTTATCATCATATCATCAAGAAGTTTTGTAGCCGCCCCCAATGTGATGGACATAAAGGTACCTCCAGCTGCTGAATAAATTCCATGAAGAAAAATTTAGTCCTGCATAGAAGGTTTGGATGATCATCCAAGTAGTCAGTCCATGGGTTGGGCAATTCTTTACCAAAGTTTTCATTCTCTCCCATGCTTGAGCAACATGTTCAGTATCTAATTGCTTAAAATTCATTATGCTACTTCTCAAACATATAATTTTAGCGGGAGGATAATATCTACCAATAAAAGCATCCTTGCATTTAGTCCATGAATCAATACTATTCTTAGGCAAAGATAGCAACCAATCTTTAGCTCTTCCTCTTAATGAGAAAGGAAACACTTTCAATTTAATAATATCACCATCTACATCCTTATACTTTTGCATTTCACAAAGTTCAACAAAATTATTGAGATGGGCGGCAGCATCATCAGAACTAACACCAGAAAATTGATCTCTCATAACCAAGTTCAGTAAAGCAGGTTTAATTTCAAGAATTCTGCTGTAGTAGCAGGTGGAGCAATAGGTGTGCATAGGAAATCATTATTATTTGCATTTGTGAAGTCACACAACTTAGTATTTTCAGGGGTATTCATTTTAGCAAAGTAAATAAAACAAACTAGATAAAGTAAATGCAAGTAACTAATTTTTTTGTGTTTTTGATATAGAGAGCAAGACAATAAATAAAGTAAAACTAGCAACTAATTTTTGTGTGTTTTGTTTAGGTGCAGCAAACAAAGTGGTAAATAAAATAAAGCAAGACAAAAACAAAGTAAAGAGATTGAGAAGTGGAGACTCCCCTTGCAGCGTGTCTTGATCTCCCGGCAACGGCGCCAGAAAAAGAGCTTGATGGCGTGTAACTCACACGTTCGTTGGGAACCCCAAGAGGAAGGTATGATGCGCACGGTAGCAAGTTTTCCCTCGAAAGAAACCAAGGTTTAATCGAACCAGGAGGAGCCAGAAGCACGTTGAAGGTTGATGGTGGCGAAATGTGATGCGGCGCAACAACAGGGATTCCGGCGCCAACGTGGAATCTGCACAACAAAATCAAAGTACTTTGCCCCAACGAAACAGTGAGGTTGTCAATCTCACCGGCTTGCTGTAACAAAGGATTAAGCGTATCGAGTGGAAGATGATTGTTTGCAAGAAAACAGTAAAACACAATTGCGGTAGATTGTATGCTATGTAAAGAATAGGACCGGGGTCCACAGTTCACTAGAGGTGTCTCTCCCATAAGATAAAAGCATGTTGGGTGAACAAATTACAGTCGGGCAATTGACAAATAGAGAAGGGCATAACAATGCATATACATGATATGATAAATATAGTGAGATTTAATCAAGACATTACGACAAAGTACATAGACCGCCATCAAGCTGCATCTATGCCTAAAAAGTCCACCTTCGGTTATCATCCGAACCCCATTCAGTATTAAGTTGCTAAGCAACAGACAATTGCATTAAGTATGGTGCGTAATGTAATAACAACTACATCCTTAGACATAGAATCAATGTTTTATCCCTAGTGGCAACACATCACAACCTTAGAACTTTCTGTCACTGTCCCAGGTGTCAATGAAGGTGAACCCACTATCGAGCATAAATACTCCCTCTTGGAGTTAAGAGTACAAACTTGGCCAGAGCCTCTACTAATAACGGAGAGCATGCAAGATCATAAACAACACATAAACAATAGATTGATAATCACCATAACATAGTATTCTCTATCCATCGGATCCCGACAAACACAACATATAGAATTACAGATAGATGATCTTGATCATGTTAGGCAGCTCACAAGATCCAACAATGAAGCACAACAAGGAGAAGACGACCATCTAGCTACGCTATGGACCCATGGTCCGGGGTGAACTACTCACTCATCACTCCGGGCGATCATGGCGATGAAGAGTCCTCCGGGAGATGAATCCCCTCTCCGGCAGGGTGCCGGAGGCGATCTCTGAATCCCCGAGATGGGATTCACGGCGGCGCGTCTCTGGAAGGTTTTCCGTATCATGGCTCTCGCTGGGGGTTTTGCGACGGAGGCTTTAAGTAGGCGGAAGGGTAGGTCGGGGGCTGATGAGGGCCCACACCATAGGGCGGCGCGGACCCCCTCTGGCCGCGCGGCCCTATGGTGGCGGTGCCTCGTCGCCCCACTTCGTTATCTCTTCGGTCTTTGGAAGCTTCGTGCAAAAATAGGACCCTGGGCGAAGATTTCGTCCAATTCCGAGAATATTTCCTTACTAAGATTTCTGAAACCAAAAGCAGAAAACAGAACTGGCTCTTCGGCATCTCGTTAATAGGTTAGTTCAGAAAATGCGTAAATATGACATATAATGTGCATAAAACATGTAGGTATCATCAATAAAGTAGCATGGAACATAAGAAATTATCGATACGTTGGAGACGTATCAAGCCTCTACTAATAACGGAGAGCATGCAAGATCATAAACAACACATAAACAATAGATTGATAATCACCATAACATAGTATTCTCTATCCATCGGATCCGACAAACACAACATATAGTATTACAGATAGATGATCTTGATCATGTTAGGCAGCTCAAAAGATCCAACAATGAAGCACAATTAGAGAAGACGACCATCTAGCTACTGCTATGGACCCATAGTCCAGGGGTGAACTACTCACTCATCACTCCGGAGGCGACCATGGCGGTGTAGAGTCCTCGGGAGATGAATCCCCTCTCGGCGGGGTGCGGGGCGATCTCTGAATCCCCGAGATGGGATTACGCGGCGGCGTCTCGGAAGGTTTTCCGTATCGTGGCTCTCGTGCTGGGGTTTCGACGAGGAGGCTTTAAGTAGGCGAAAGGGTAGGTCAGGGGCTGACGAGGGGCCCACACCATAGGGCGGCGGGCCCCCTGCGGACGCGGCCCTGTGGTGGCGGCGCCTCGTCGCCACTTCGCTATCTCTTCGGTCTTGGAAGCTCGTGCAAAAATAGGACCACGGGCGTTGATTTCGTCCAATTCCGAGAATATTTCCTTACTAGGATTTTCGAAACCAAAAACACAAGCGGCTCTTCGGCATCTTGTTAATAGGTTAGTTCAGAAAATACGTAAATACGACATATAATGTGCATAAAACATGTAGGTATCATCAAGAAAGTAGCATGGAACATAAGAAATTATCGATACGTTGGAGACGTCGGCAAGTCAAGCATATCATAAATCTTTTTAGGCATAGAAATACTTGCACCAAGATCACATGAGCATTACATTCAAAGTCATTGAATTTCATTTTAATGATGGGCTCCCAACCATCTTCTAACTTTCTAGGAATAGAAGTTTCAAGTTTTAGTTTCTCTTCTCTAGCTTTTATGAGAGCATTTGTAATATGTTTTGTAAAGGCTAAATTTATAGCACTAGCATTAGGACTTTTAGCAAGTTTTTGTAAGAACTTTATAACTTAGAGATGTGGCAATCATCAAAGTCTAAATCATTATGAGCTACAGCAATGGGATCATTGTCCCCAAGGTTGGAAAAAAATTCAGCAGTTTTATACAAGCGTTTTAGCAATTTCAGGCGTTTTGTACGCTTTGCACTAGGGTAGAAACATTGCCAACACCAATTATTTTACCATTGATAGTAGGAGGTGCAGCAACATGTGAAGAATTAACATTACTAGTGGTGGTAATAGTCCAAACTTTAGCTACATTATTCTCTTTAGCTAGTTTTTCATTTTCTTCTCTATCCCACCTAGCACGCAATTCAGCCATTAATCTTATATTCTCATTAATTCTAACTTGGATGGCATTTGCTGTAGTAGTAATCTTATTATCAATATCATTATTATGCATAACTTTCAATTTTAATAGATTAACGTCAGAGGCAAGTCTATCAACTCTAGAAGCAATAATATCAATTTTATCAAGCTTTTCCTCAGATTTGTTAAAAGCAGTTTGTGTACTAATAAATTCTTTAAGCATAGCTTCAAGACCAGAGGGTACACTCCTATTATTGTTGTAAGAATTCCCATAAGAATTACCATAACCATTACCATTAGCAGAAGGATATGGCCTATAGTTATTTCCAGAGTTGTTCCTATAAGCATTGTTGTTGAAATTATTATTTTTAATGAAATTCACATCAACATTTTCTTCTTGAGCAACCAATGAAGCTAAAGGAACATTATTTGGATCAACATTAGATCTACCATTCACAAGCATAGACATAATCACATCAATCTTATCACTCAAGGAAGAGGTTTCTTCGAATTTACCTTCTTACCTTGTGGAGCTCTTTCCGTGTGCCATTCGAGTAATTTATCATCATATCATCAAGAAGCTTTGTAGCCGCCCCAAAGTGATGGACATAAAAAGGTACAGCAGCTGAATCCAATAAATTCCGCGAAGAAAAATTTAGTCCTGCATAGAAGGTTTGGATAATCATCCAAGTAGTCAGTCCATGGGTTGGGCAATTCTTTACCAAAGTTTTCATTCTCTCCCATGCTTGAGCAACATGTTCGTATCTAATTGCTTAAAATTCATTATGCTACTTCTCAAAGATATAATTTTAGCGGGAGGATAATATCTACCAATAAAAGCATCCTTACACTTAGTCCATGAATCAATACTATTCTTAGGCAAAGATAGCAACCAATCTTTAGCTCTTCCTCTTAATGAGAAAGGAAACACTTTCAATTTAATAATATCACCATCTACATCCTTATACTTTTGCATTTCACAAAGTTCAACAAAATTATTAAGATGGCCAGCATCATCAGAACTAACACCGAGAAAATTGATCTCTCATCACAGGTTCAGTAAAGCGGTTTAATTTCAAAGAATTCTGCTGTAGTAGCGGTGGAGCAATAGGTGTGCATAAAATCATTATTATTTGCGTTTGTGAAGTCACACAACTTAGTATTTTCAGGGTATTCATTTTAGCAACAGTAAATAAAGCAAACTAGATAAAGTAAATGCAAGTAACTAATTTTTTTGTGTTTTTGATATGGAGAGCAAGACAGTAAATAAAGTAAAACTAGCAACTAATTTTTTTGTGTTTTGTTTAGGTGCGGCAAACAAAGTAGTAAATAAAATAAAGCAAGACAAAAACAAAGTAAAGAGATTGAGAAGTGGAGACTCCTTGCAGCGTGTCTTGATCTCCAGGCAGCGGCAAAATGGCTTGATGCGCGTAGATGTACACGTCCGTTGGGAACCCCAAGAGGAAGGTATGATGCGCACGGTGGCAAGTTTTCCCTCGAAAAAACCAAGGTTTAATCGAACCAGGAGGAGCCAAGAAGCACGTTGAAGGTTGATGGTGGCGAAATGTAGTGCGGCGCAACACCGGGGATTCGGCGCCAACGTGGAACCTGCACAACACAACCAAAGTACTTTGCCCCAACGAAAGTGAGGTTGTCAATCTCACCGGCTTGCTGTAACAAAGGATTAACCGTATTGTGTGGAAGATGATTGTTTGCAAGAAAAGTAAAGAACAATTGCAGTAGATTGTATGCGATGTAAAGAATAGGACCGGGGTCACAGATTCACTAGAGGTGTCTCTCCCATAAGATAAAAGCATGTTGGGTGAACAAATTACAGTCGGGCAATTGACAAAATAGAGAAGGGCATAACAATGCATATACATGCTATGATAAATATAGTGAGATTTAATTGGGCATTACGACAAAGTACATAGACCATCCACCGCATCTATGCCTAAAAAGTCCACCTTCGGTTATCATCCGAACCTCATTCGGTATTAAGTTGCAAAGCAGACAATTGCATTAAGTATGGTGCGTAATGTAATCGACAACTACATCCTTAGACATAGAATCAATGTATCCCTAGTGGCAACAACACATCACAACCTTAGAACTTTGTCACTGTCCCAGTGTCAATGAAGGCATGAACCCACTATCGAGCATAAATACTCCCTCTTGGAGTTAAGAGCAAAAACTTGGCCAGAGCCTCTACTAATAGGAGAGCATGCAAGATCATAAACAACACATAAGTAATAGATTGATAATCACCATAACATAGTATTATCTATCCATCGGATCCGACAAACACAACATATAGAATTACGAGATAGATGATCTTGATCATGTTAGGCAGCTCACAAGATCCAACAATGAAGCACAATTAGGAGAAGACGACCATCTAGCTACCGCTATGGACCCATAGTCCAGGGTGAACTACTCACTCATCACTCCGGAGGCGATCATGGCGATGAAGAGTCCTCGGGAGATGAATCCTCTCCGGCAGGGTGGGCGATCTCCTGAATCCCGAGATGGGATTCGCGACGGCGGCGTCTGAAGGACGTATCGTGGCTCTCGGTGGGGGTTTCGCGACGGAGGCTTTAAGTAGGCGAAAGGCAGCCTCGGAGGGTGCGGTGGGACAGACACTAGGGCGGCGCGGCGGGGCTGGGCCGCGCCGCCATGTGTGGGCCCCACGTGGCCCCTCTCGGGCGGCTCTCGGGTGTTGATGCTTCGGGCAAAATAGGAACCTAGGCGTTGATTTCGTCCAATTAGAATATTCCTTACTAGATTTTGAAACCAAAAGCAGAAACAGCGGCTCTTCGGCATCTTGTTAATAGGTTAGTTCCAGAAAATGCGTAAATATGACATATAATGTGTGTAAAACATGTAGATATCATCAATAATGTAGCATGGAACATAAGAAATTATCGATACGTTGGAGACGTATCAATAGGCGAAAGGGCGAGGTCGGTGGAGGCCAAATGCCCACACCACCCCTAGGCGCGCGCCAAGACCATGCCGCGCCTAGGTGTGGTCTGGCCGCCCTGCTTCCTTTCTTCGACCCTCTCTGGACTCTGTCTTCGTTACAGAAAAATATTGACTTCGGCTTTTATTTCGTCCAATTCCGAGAACATTTCCTGTATAAATTTTCTGAAATAGAAAACAACAGAAAATAGGGAACTCATACTGTGGCATCTTGTTAATAGGTTAGTGCCGGAAAATGTGTAGAAGTGTAACGAAGTATGAGCAAAACATATATAAATTTGTGTAAAACAAGCATGAAGCATCAAAAAAATTAGATACGTTTGAGATGTGTCAGCCCATCGCGTCGACATTGCCTTTTGGCTCCTCTTCATTGTCACTTTACGGTAATCGTTGTTGACTAGATTGCGCTCGTCGAACTCCGCCTTGATCCTCGCCCAATACTTCCCGTACTTTTGGTTGGCGCCGATGATGGAGTCATGGCTCACTGTCGACCATGACTCGCAGAGACATTCATCCTCTAGAACCGTCCACTTGGGGCCTCGTGTGCCCGAGGCATTCTTCTTCCTCTTCTTCCTCAGGCCGGCCGAGTCAACCTCCACGAGATCATTTGCATCCTCCGCGGCACCCGTCCTTGTCGTCCTCTTCGTCGCCGCCCTCTTCGTCCTCGTCATCGTCGTCCTCCACCCCTCCTCCTCCTCTCCCTCCTCCTCCTCCTTGTCAGCACCAGCGCCCTCGAATTCGAGCGGGCCCCTGCGGCCATTGAACGGGACGTCGTCCGCACCGGGGCCTGGCTCGCGCTGGGGCGCTTGATCGTACGCCGGGGAGGAACACGGCGTTGGGGTTGAAGCCGCTATGCGGCAGCGTATCCTCGTACCACAGCGACAAGTTTGGCGTCACGCACCCGGGAGTGGCATAGGGGCCGTCGTTGTAGAGCTCGGATGTCAACGGGGACAACACTCCCGGATTGTACGTTGGCCCCGACGTACTCCAAGGGCTCGCGTTGCTGGCTGCAATACACGCGACCTGCGCGTACTGGTGTGCACGCGCCACCACCGTCTTCTTCAGCTGCGCCACCCTCCGTCCCTTTCGCTCCGCCGTCGACAGCTTGTCGCGCAGGCAGTCTTGCTGCCACTGATTCTCGGTCCAGCCTTCCGGCTTCTTCTTCGCAGTCGGCGCCTTCCACGGTTTCGCGAAGGGCGCCTTCGGCCTTTTCGTCTCATTGCCCAGTGGCTTGGTGATAAGGGATGGGTTGTCCCGATCTTTCACGATGCACCTTGATGATCCATAGGACCGATAGATCTTGAGCTCCCTTGACAGATTCAAGGATACCCAAGTACACATGATCACTCTTGACAACTCAAGAACTCTCATATCTTTATTGATAGCTAGACGAACGTCTGAGACGCCGTCATGGAGCCAACCCCGCAGGGCTGGTGATGAGCTTCAGGATTACAAGATTCAACCAAAGCTAACCCTAACCCTAGCCGCCCTTCAGATAAGAACATCGTCGGTCTTCATCCTCAAGCCTCGTCAGTCTTCCACACCTCATCCTCCCTCTCGACTAGCTTGACTTGTCCTTGGCGCCATTTGGTCTTCGACGCCATCAACCTGATTGAAGACACAAGTATCCTTCCAAATGCAACTGAAGCGCACCATACATATCACCCAAAACAAACAGAACAAATTCCTGTCCGCCTTGGATCCAAATAAGTTGAAAACACATGAGTATGCACCCTTCTGAAACACCAATGTCTTCCTCCTTGAAGAACAAAATTTCTTCCACTCCGCGACGAACAAACAACAACAGCATAGGCGGTGTCGCAGGTCTGGACGCCTGTATTGCCGAACTGCACGCCGGAATGGTCGGCCTGGTGCCCGGTCCGACCGGCCTGGGCGCCGGTCCAACCGGCCTGGGGCCCGGTCTGACCAGCCTGGGTGCCGGTCCAACCGGCCTGGGACCCGGTCTGCCGGACTGTTGGCCGGATGAGCCTCCGCTGCACCCTGGACCCGCCCCGGTGGGCACCGGTGCTGAACCCGGTTTGTGCCGGCCAGCCCCGGCCTGGAAGCCGGTCCAACCGGAAGTAGCGCCAGAACCGCCGGTCAGGCCGGTCTGCGGCCGTATGGCCGGCCTGGCCCGGCCAGCCGGTCAACCGGGTCTGTGGCCGCCGAACGGATAACTGAATCTTCCTCGCGATTTTCCCTACCACGGCAGAAAATTCCGACGAACTCCTGTCGTGGCAGAGCTTCGGCAGCACTATTCCTTCCTCTCTCTTGCCGCCACCACCTCCTCCGCATGAACGAAGGCCTCTTGAACTTGACTCTGCCTCCCACTTCCTCCTCCTTGATCTTCACCAACAGCATGGCGGCGACGTACCCAATGGTAGCCACAGCAATCGAGCAGAAACAACCGAGCAACAAAGCAATCTGCACCGTGAGGCACCCACTTATGGGCCTAGCCCTAGTTGGGTTGGACAGGCCCAATCCCAACAGACACACTAATAACCCTAATTTGGCCCATCACATGGCCTGGCTACATTATTCCCTAATAATAATACTACGATACAATACTGGTACAACCTTTAGACTTAATCATCGTATCAATGGCTGTCCTAGTATACCAGGCCTGGATATCCATATCACTTGGTGGCCGCTTTCTTGGCCATTTTTTGGGGACCTATCGGTGGCGCCATGGACGGGGAGAGGGTAGCGGCGGCGGGAGGGACATAGTAGCGCCGGTAGGAGGTAGAAATGAATCGACGGGATAGGCAGTGAAATTTGTTGGGAGGGCCGAAATGCGCGGCGGGAGAGGCGCAATGTGGCGGGAGAGGGGGTCAAATTTTTATGTGCCGCTGACGCATCAGGCCCACCACTCCCCGCCTCGCTTTTCGTTGTGTCCGGCGCGCCCGGAGCGTCCCCTGTGTAGCGGGGACGGGCTCGGGGCGCCGGACACCGTATCGGGCCGCGCCAGACGAAAGGGTCTTTGGGACGCTGGCTGGAAATAAAATTTTGTCCGGCGCGCCCCAAATCCCTTTGGGGATGCTTTGCGGGACGCGGCTGGAGATGCTCTTAGACCCCTATTTTTGATTGCTTCACCTCCTCTCATATTTTTCAGATCATTCTAATATGTTGTTACCGTGAGTATTTTTACCCGCGGGTACCCATTTACCCTATCGGGTGACGGGTATGGGTAAAACTTGTACCCGTTGACGGGTATGGGTATGGGTGACGGGCAAGATTGAAGGTAACGGATACGGGTATTGGATGGTTTTACCCTAGCCATACGCTGCCCCCTCCCCCTTTTCCTTCCATTGTTTCTGCTTTTTTTCCTTTTATTTTTTGTTTTATTTTCTTTTTTATTTTCTTTCCTGTGTTTTTTTTCTGCTTTCTCGTTTTATTTTTCTGTCTAAAAATAATTTTCGATTTTTTTCAAATTTGAAAAATATTCAAGTTGGAAAAATTGTTCAAATTGAAGAATTGTACATAAATTTGAAAGATTTTCGAAGTTGTAACAAATTTTGAATTTTGAATGATTTTCGAATTTTGAACACATTTAAAATCATACATTTCTAAAATCTATATACAGAAAAAAATTGAAAATATAAATAGAAACATAAAAATGTTTGTTAAAAAAACAGAATTGTAAACAGAAGAAAGGAAAAAAGAAAAAAAAAAGTGTTTACCTAATGGGCCGTGGCCCAATTAACAGCACCGGATCGGAGGGCTGTGCGGCACCCGTCCGTGCCGACCCAGTCGGCATATAGCAGCTCTCCTTCAACTTGCCAAGTTTTCCTCCTAAAAAAGAGTTGATCGTCGAAAAAAGGAGTTGATCGAATGGAATGAGGTGTTGTGCGTCAGCGACTAGACTAAGAGGCGGGAAGCCAGGAAACAGATATTGCAAATGTGAACCCGCTCCTACCCTGCGGATGGAGCAGTACCAAGTTTTTTTTTTTTTTTTTAAGTTACCAAATACAACCTCCGTTCGTGTTCGAAAACAAGTGACTAGATAAAGTTGAGCCACTTATTTCTAAACGGAGAGACCAAGGGAGTACTACCAAACAACCAAAGGCAAACACTGAATATGTCCATCACTTGTTCAAAAAAAAAAGAATATGTCCATCAGAAACATAGCATAAATATTGTCGGTCACAAAGTCACGACCAAGGAGATAGTAGCAATCAAGGTTCGTGATACAGATGCAGAAGCAATACATGTGAAACCGTCTGAAATACATGGTACATATATAGAGTACACTAACGCTGATGCCACAGGTCACTTGCCATTGATTCGCATTGCTCCGAAGCCACAAGCAGGGTACAGGTAGCGCCCAAAAAGGTGCTACAGCTACGGAAGAAATACAGCTACCAGGCATGCGACTACAACGGCGACAAGTGCACCAGGAATACGGTGAGACTAGAACTGACACATGAAAATGCTGACAATACCTGGGGTGAGGCAAGGAATTGCAGCTGCATATTCACCCAAGATCCCTTGAAGCGCAAAGACTGATTATTAAAGTCTCTTAGGAAGCACTCCAAAGTACTAGGATCATACTGAAGTAGCATCACATTCCTAGGGGAGCGGCACAGAGAGCGTGAAGAGCACCAGGGGTAGCATGGCTGTATCCAAACAAATCCAGCATCCGTGGGTTCTGGTGGTCGGTTTCATGATTCCCTTCCTTGACACGATCTTCTTCTGTTGGCATCATCTTCTCGGTTAAGGAAAAACCAAAAAGCATGCAGCTAGTTCTTGCAACCTTCCTTCCATCAGACCCAAGCTTAGCACCATCTCCGGGAACTTTTCTCATTCCCAATGGGTTAGGGTGACTGTCATTTGCACCTTCTTCATTGTTCTTGCTTGCCAGCCAAAGTTGCGGAATCACTGCGGGCGAGGGCGAAGCCACTTCTGCTGGTGGCGGAGTAGATAGGGAGAGGGCATACCCTTGAGTTGCAGATGCTAGCCCCAAACTCATGGCAGACGAGTCACGCATATAATTGTGCAACCCATATCCGCCTTTTGCCAAACATGCATCAGACACCATTCCTTGGAACATAGGAACTGTCAGAGAAATTTCTTGACCTTGCAAGACCTCCGGGAACCCAACAGATTCACCGAAGCCTACAGATGGGTAGGTAAAACAGGAGTTTCGAGGTGGAAGCCTGCGGCTTTGTGTATCGGTAAGGAATCCCGTACCATCAGAACGTCTAAATTCTGTGGCCCCAGCTGGCTGAGGAGAGCTTGTAACACGATGAGTTCGAGAACCCATCAATTCTTGACCTTGCAAGACCCTAGGGAGCTTATCAGCTACCACGGAGTCCGGACGACCATTTCCATCTACAACAATTTATGGTCAATAAACACATGTTAAGAACGGTAGAATAGCAAATATACCTAGTCAATGCAAACGTCGGCATTGCGCATTGGGAACTGGGAACTTACATAGAGATGGGACGTCCAAATTGCCCTGGGGGCACAGCTTAGTTCGTTTAGAACTGGATGCTGACAGAGATTGAGCAACAGAGACTGAACCGCCGACTATCTCGATCTCCCATGGAGATAGTCTATGTTGGCTATTACAGTCAGTGCCGTCCTCCCATCTTACCTGCACAAAAGGGCATCGTTCAAATTTGTAGATATCAGTGAACCAAATTGGCATAAATTCGTGCTAAATAAAAAGGCACAACTCGCAATGCATCTTCAGTGATTCTCTACAGCTAGAGTAAATTAGAACTCGGTATCAATTAATAGTATTCCACATGGACGACATTTTATCAACATCCTATACTTAAAGGGTAGCAAAAGATTAGAAATATAGAAGGTTGCATTCTAGCTAGGGAATTGCAAGGCAGCCTAGAAATAATGTCCTTCTGAGTTGCTAAGGGATGAAATGCTTAATTCTTAAATAAAAAGGCACAACTCGGGATGCATCTTCAGAGATTCTCTACAGCTAGAGCAAATTAGAACTTGGTATCAATTCATTCTCCACATGGAGAACATTTTATCAACATCCTATACTTAAAGTGTAGCCAAAGGTTACAAATATAGAAGGTTGCATTATGCCTAGGGAATTGTAAGGCAGCTAGGAAATAATGGCCTTCTGAGTTGCTAAGGGCTTAAATGCTCAATACAATCAGCTAAAATGCATACCAGTAGGCTTCTCCATTTTGAGCCAGTCCACCTAATGGGGTCAACTTCATTAATCCCTGTGATCATTCCAGATCGTCTACACAACAAAACAGGACTAAAACTCAGTAAATATTGTAGAAAACAAAATTTTAGTTTGGTTGAAAGGTTCAGACCTCTCATTAACATCTTCACTCCCATACTGAATCTTAAACCTCATTCCAACACAAAATGGATGGTTCAAGCTCTTCAGGAACTTCCAATACGGAACAATAAATTCAGATGCAGCACTCCTGTAGAGAGACCAAGAATCCATATTCAAATATGTAAGAACATATTTTATGCTCGCCCAACCAAAAAGGAATCAGTTTCCTATGGTTTTAACGAACAGTTTTTACTCATCGTTTCGTTGTTACAATTCCATATTAGTTGTCACTGATTTAGTACATATTAGTTATTCCATATTAGTTGTCACTTTGTACTAAATCAGAGAAACTAATATGGAACGGAGGGAGTATTATAATTATAATCGTAATTTATTCTCTCGACGAAGAATGACTCCTTTCGTGCTCAAATCTGAAACCTACAAATATATATCCAGGGAACAGGTCTACTTGTAATGAGTAATAATAGTAACCTAGTCAGCATCATAATTATGACCCGGAATCATGTCCAATTATTGGAAAATCTTACTACATAGAAATGAAAAGTACATTCATAGTTAACAAACCTTGGATTGTAAGAGATGTGAAAAACACTTCTATGTTTCAAGGAATTCGCCACAGAAGACAGTGTGTGTATCTTTGCGCTGTTGCTACTGAAAGCTTTAAAGAGGGCCTCATTTTTTAGCTGAACGGCTCTCCTTACACCAAGTTTAAGTTCACCATCATCACCTCTACAAAGGAAAAAAAACTTTCTGAATAAAAGAAATAAAGACACAAAGCTGTTAAGCTCATAAAGATGCACAAGTGCTTACCGGAGAAATAAAACTGCATCGCCTGAGACAAGTTTCTTTTTATTGACAAATGAGCTCCATCCAGTTGTTAAAAGATGCCTACGTGGTTGACCTGGAAGGCAAAGGAGAATCTCATAACACCGCACGACACCTTGCTAGAAGATAACTGATATAATTCTATTAAAATCAAAATGTATGGTAGAACAGAACACAGTTGCCTATTATTTTGAACTTGCTATTTTTGTAAGGCAAATTTACACAGCTTGTACACTGATTCCAGGAAATGTAACAGCACAATAAATATAACAAATAAATGCATAACCTAATTCATAATATTAGAAATATCCGGGCAATGCAAATGAACCCTGCTTACTATGAAGCATTGGATGATACTGGAAAAGGTCACAAAGGTTGGATATGCCAGTCTATCAAAGGACTAATGAAACCATACAGAAAAAACTATTATGAGCCGAAATTGGAAATTTTAGAGAGTTGAAGCCACATCTTCCATTTGCTTAATAATGATCACAAATAGGTTCCAGGATAAGTAACAGCGCAATAGATATAACAAATAGTGTCAATTGCAAATGCATAACCTAATTCATCATATTAGTAATGTCTGGGCAATGCAAATAAACCCTGCTTACTATGAAGCATTGGATGATACTGGAAAGGTGCATATGCCAGTCTATCAAAGGACTAACGAAACCATACAGAAAAAACTAATTGTGACCTGAAATTGGAAATTTCTGAGAGTTGAAGCCACATCTTCATTTACTTAATAATGCTCACTAAAATAGGTTCCAGGATAAGTAACAGCACAATTAATATAACAAATAGTGTCAGTTGCAAATGCATAACCTAATTCATCATATTAGTAATGTCTGGGCGATGCAAATAAACCCAGCTTACTATGAAGCATTGGATGATACTGGAAAAGGTTACCAAGGTTGCATATGCCAGTCTATCAAAGGACTAACGAAACCATACAGAAAAAACTAATTGTGGCCTGAAATTGGAAATTTCAGAGAGTTGAAGCCACATCTTCCATTTACTTAATAATGCTCACTAAAATAGTCCTCCAAGATTAGCATTAGGTACGTCTGTTCGAAATCTAAAAAGCAGTTTCAGAGCTTTCTGCGGTTGACATTACTTGCATCCGAAATATAGCATGATGGAAATGCGATGCATGATTTCCAAACAGAAACAGCAAGTGGAAAGATTATCAGCAGCAGTGTGTACATAATGCAAGAAGGACATTGCATACTGCTGTCAGAGCACTACATCAGCACAGAACTCACCTCTGTAGATATGGCGGAACCTCCACTTGGCTCCATGCAAATCCTTGGCAACAAGCTCTTGGGAAGGCCTGATCTGCTGGTAGTCCTAAGATGAAACAAGATAACGAAAAGTGGTTAGAGCTGCAATACAAACAATGAGACCAGGGTATCATTTCAAGAGCCAAATGGCCCAAATCAAATTTACAAACATAATTACCAGTGGAGGGAAACAGTCCTCAGCAGCACGGCGAGGAACGGAGAATCCCCCGTGCGTGCTTGTGTCAGAGGCCGTTAGTGTCTTGCAGAACATGTGCAGCATCCCGGACTTCCTTTCTCCATCACCATCCTCCGTGTCATCTTCCCCTTCAATTCTACCACCTCCCATGTTCCTCTCAAAGACCTGAAACCAACCGAAAATGTGCGTTATGATGCATCCGACATGTCTATCGGAACAAACAAACTCCCACAAACAAAACTAAATCAGAGGCCTAGGCATGCTTAATAGGGGCAATCAAACTTCACAAACAAAGCTAAATATAATAGGCTAGTCATGCTTAATAGGAACAATCAAACATCACAAACAAGACAAAATAATAGGCCTAGACATGCTTAATAGTAACAATTAAACTTCACGAAGATATAACTAAATAATAGGCTTAGGCATGCTTAATAGGAACAATGAAACTTCACAAGCAAAACAAAATAATAGGCCTAGGCATGCTTAATGGGAGCAATCAAACTTGACAAACAAAACTAAATAGTAGGCCTAGGCATGCTTAATGGGAACAATGAAACTTGACAAACAAAACTAAATAATGGGACTACTCTTCCAGAGTGATCAATCAGTTACCATAGTATGCCGAGGCATGCTTCATCAATACACATTCACATTGTAGTAAGGAAGGTGTTCCGTGTACAGAGACGCACGAACTAAATCTAGCGAGTCCAACGTGAAGTACTCGAGGGAGTAGTAGATAAATAAAGGAAGAAATTGCTAAAACACGCTTAGTTTACACATGTAAGCAGAATGTATGCTCGCATCCACACATTACACCGCGTGATTTGCGGAGACCTGAAAACCAGCCACACATTTCACCCTCGCACCCCAAAAATCCCATTTATCGCCGGCATGGAGCTCATGAATCCAATCAAGCGATTCTAGCTTATTCCCCACACCCCCGAAAAAAATCAAGCGCTTCGAGCAGCATTTTTTACCTCGCCCTCCGCCACCAGAGCCAGCCGCGCGTACACCTCGTCCGTGGCCGGATCCGCCTGCAGCACAGAGAGACGCGCGACCCAAAAATCATGAGACGAGCTCGGCCAGAAACCAAAGCAGCAAATGACGCTTTTCCACTCACGCATAGCTCGACGTCGACGACGCGGCACGCGACGTGCGGCGGCAGGGCCACGGGCACCTCCGCTCCCGCGCATCCGGCCGCCGCGAGGTGCGCCTGCGGCAGGTAGACGACTGCGCTGCCTCGCCGCGGCAGCGCCACGACGGGCCCCGCGCATGCGTTCCACAGGTCGCGGCACACCGCCGCCGGAGCCGGGGCCGGGAGCGCGGGCTTGCCCTGGCTCACCGCGTTGAGATCGATGCCCATGGCGCCCGCCCGCAGCCCACAAGTAAGGGAGGGTTTCGCCTCGGTTCGCTTCCCCCTTGGAACAAGGGGGCGGGGTTAAAAGGCGGCGGGGGGAGAAGAATCGGCCGCGGCCGCGACGAGGATATGAGAGGAGCAGCAGCTGCAGGAGGAGGAGGAGCCCATCAATGCCTCCGAGCGCGTGGCTCTCCAGCCATCTCCTTCTTCTGCTAGCCCCCCATGCCTCGCTGCTCCTCTGCGATCTCCTCCTCGGCTGCCGCGCGCGCCCCGCCCGCCCGTACGCAAGGTCGCTGTTGTGGCTGCTGTTGCTGCCCCGTCGCTGTGGGCGAGCCTGAGACGAGACGCCCACGCTTTTATGACACGGGCGAGAGGCGACGGAGGGATTGGACGGGGCTTTTTACGGCTTTTGGCTGGTCTTGGGTGTTGGGTTTTTTAAAAGCTTTGGTGGCACGGCGCTGCTGCACCGCTGCCGCTGCCGCCCGCTCAGTGGGTGGCGCTCGCGGCCGCAGCTGCCGCTTTCGGAGCCACTGTTCCCCCGCCAGGAGGCCACCCCCTGCGCCTCCACCACAGAGCGCACAGTTGCCCTTGCCGCGTCGTCACGCTCGTGTTGTTACCAACGGTAAGAATGATGGGCGTGCGGATGAGTTTCCATCTTGATTCATTTTTTTCGAAATGGGGTGATCTCACACTCTTCGTCGCATACAACTTTTTTATTTATTCCGTTGTTCATAGTATCCAAAATACTACCTCTGGCCGAATTACTTCGAGTAGAGCATAGGCAAAGCAAGTCCAATCAACCTCATGGTCCGCGGCAAGTAAATGGAGCCGGAGGAAGTAAGCCTCAAAGTTATAACCGGCGGGCAGCTCGATCAATAACCTGCGGAAAATTCGTACCCTTTTATTTTTTTAAAACAGCATCATTTATGGTTGTCCATATGGACCAATCGTAAGGCTGAAATACCAATGTGTATTCTAGCTTTATCTTTTATGTTCACCCCACTCAACCAATGCGTATGCTATAAGTGAAGTAAACCATACGAAATAAAAGGACAAGGTAAAAAAAAAAGTGTTCTACGGTTCATTTGAATCACAGAAGCAGCATTTTCTACAAAAATTCCATGTCCTCTTAGCTAGGTTATGCTTACTCCCTCCGTCCACAAATAAGTGTACATCTAGGTTTTTGGATAAGTCAAACTTGTTTAAGTTTAACCAACTTATTATCAAAAATTATACGCATATGTGACATTAGAACCAAGCGAAGATTTTTATTTTAAGAGGTATTTTAAGTTTCCATAGACATTTTCCATTGATTAAGTCTACGTACATAGATTTAACCGTAGATATCCTAGAGTCTGTAAGTTTCCATTTGAATTTATTCGGATTATTAGAAAGTTGAGCCGCCATTAGCAGTTGACATAAACGTAGCCATTCATTCCGCTTATTTTTAGATAATGCCCTCCAAAAGGCAATGTTCAAAGGTGTTTCAGCAAGCACAGTTGCTCCGAGAGTATTTTTTTTGTGCAATATTGTATAAAGATGGATAATGTTGCAAAACAGGGGTATCACCTAACCAGACGTCTTACCATAAACGGACCATTGATCCATCCCCTAGTTCAAAAAAAATGATCTTTAAAGAAATCATCCTTAACCCGCATAAGACCCTTTCAGAAAGGGGAGTCAGTTGGCATTATTTCGACTTGAGCCAGAGTTTTATTGTTTAGATATTCATTCTCGAGTAATTGTTGCCATATTCTTCTTCAGTAAGTAATATCCACAACTATTTACTTAGCAAATATTTATTTTTTAATTCAAGCACCTCACTTCCTAGCCCGCCCTGGTCTTTTGGTTAGCATAAAATATTCCACCAAGTTAGTCTGTATTTTTTTGCTTAGTATCATCGGATTGCTAAAAAATCTTAACCGGAAAATAGCCCAACCGCGCCAATAGGTATTTTCAGAAATGAAAGCATGGACATGGGTAAACTCGTCAAGACTGAATTATTAAGAACCAAACGGTCGCCATATGGAGGTAATTTACTTTGCCAACACCCCAACTTCGCAACAAAACAACTCTCTACTGGATTCTATTCCGAATTGCGAAATTTTCTATAATGTATTGGTACTCCAAGATACTTAAAAGGCAGCGACCCAGATTCACACCCAAATATTTCTTTACATTGGTATTCCATATCTTTCACTCTACCAAAGGCAGAAAAACTCGCTTTTGTGAAAGTTTATTTTAATTTCGGATAGTTGTTCTGCTTCTCAGTGGCATATTCCATGAATGAAATTATATCATCCGTATATTGCAAGATGAAAATCACAACGTCGACCAAATTGGGTACGAGTCCTCTGACTTTTTTTGCACATGCAATAAGGATAGCTAGCATACTATCAGCTACAATATTGAATAACATTGGGTAGCCGATCACCATATGTCTCAAACCTTTCCTTGTTCAATCTTGATTTTGAACCCAAACTTGTATTGCGGGCCCGTACATGTATGAATACGTTTGTTTGTTCGCGGGTGGACACATGCGGCTACGCGCATGTGATGTAATAGGAGGACGGCCGTATAGGTGTCGAAATGTAAGTGCGTGTCATGGCCCTGGGTCCGGTACGACAAGCTTTGCTTCATGCTACTATCGTCGCGCACGTATTAATGCGTGGCTACCTACATATGCATCGCCGACCCGCTTCAATGCCTAGCATCGCAAGCGCAGTCGATGGATCTGACTGACTGACTCTGCTGCAGCTGCCATCTCAATCAATATCGGATGAGCACGCAGTGATTGCTCGCTCGCTCCGGGCTCTGCGTGCCCTGCTTCGTCTACGCTCCGCGGAAGACAGGGAGCTGTAAACGACTGCGAGCCGGTCCGTCCAGCTCGGGGCAACGGAGCAGTGTCCTGCCAGCGAGCGGCGGGGTCAAACTGGAACAGGCCGTGCCATGCCCGTTTTCCCTGCCGCGGCAGCGGTTACCATACTGGTCTGGTGCTGCCGTGCCCATGCTAGGATGATGAGCTCATCCGTTCGTCTTCCCGACCGTTCTCCTTCGTTTTGTGCAAACGGAACGAGGTTGGGGATTTAACACAACAAACTGTCTTTTTCGTGGAGCCGACAAGTCCAACATTCATCGACATGCTATTTTAATTCTTAGTTGGAATTTGCCCCTTTTTTTCTGGCAAGCGACAAAAGGGTGACAAGTGAGCTTTTTTATTGTGAAAAAATTGAAGGATCAATTAATTATCATCAAGGCTAATACAAAGTGCACTAAAAAATAATAAAAATTACAAATAGGTCATTTGACCACCTAGCGACAACTACAAACACTAGGGCGAGCCAAAGGCTTTGCTCCTGCATGACTGGAGCCGAGGCATGCAAAGCTTGTTGTGGTAGACACACATGAAATAGTCGTGCTAAGACCCTAAAAGACCATCACACCAGATCAGTAACCATCACCACTGCGCACAACCATAGATCGGGAGAAACCACACCAACCAACCGGGTCGCATGAGATCCATCGGACACATGACTCCACGCGCCCTCCACCGGTGCTAGCTAGGCGCTGCACTAGAGCGGGGATAGAGTGAGGATAACCTTATTCTGACACCTACGCGAGTCGCTACACCTACAATCATGGTGATGGGGGTGACCATGATCAGGGTCATATGTTCCCCTACGTCGCACCTACGCACATCATCAAAAAAGGGAGCCTCGACTACGTCACGCTCTTCCGTGAAACCATCTTTAGGGGTAGAGCAATGTTGTGTGTGATGCTATCGTCCGATCCAGAAATCTCGTCAGGATACCTGCAGTTTCCCCCGAATCAACCCGAGCGAGAAGATGAGAGTTGCAACAATGACCACAAGGTAACGACGTAAATACGTTGCCATCGCCCGACATGAGCGAAGTCAGCGCGGTTCTACCTACCGCCACACCTCCCGCGAAACCGCAACTGTCTAGATCGCTACCAACCGCCGCCACCCTAGCTCCCAATCCGCATACACTAAAGGCGGGATGCCAACGCCGACGCGGGAGATAGCTTCGGCCGCCACCACGTCACCATTGTGGCATGTGGTGAAGCAAATGGTGGACCCAGAAAAAAGTTACATAATCCTAAAAATTAAGTTAGCTATGAACCCGCATGTCCGGTAAACCTTTCTAGCACAAGACCAACGCGAATTTTTTTTAAATAATACGATTTTTTTATTTAATTCTAGGAATAGCGCGCGATTTTAAAAAAGTGCAAAAGTGTGATCTCGTCGGTCAGCTAATGACCGATCGGTCACTAGCAGGCTGACTGGGGGTCGGCTGCTGCGCCCCTGTCATGTGACAGAACTAGTTGGTCGATAGCTGACCAATTGGCCAGCTACAGACCAATTGGCCAGATTTAGTTTAGGTTTATTACGAGTAATATCTCCTGGCACTTCTCCCCCATTATTTTCCCGCCACCGCTTTCCCGCCATATCTTCTCCCTCTCCCGTTCACACCGCCGCGTTTCCCTCCCACCCTTTCCGCCACCCTTCCCGCCACCATCTCCCGCCACCATCTCCCGCTATATTTTCCCGCCACGCTCTCGGATTTTTCCCTATAAAAGCATGCATGGACACTCATCGCTGCACAAGTGCTTCTATCTCTCTCTTTTTCTGTTGGCTCACCCTTAGCCTTCATGAGTGTGCCGTGCTCTAACCAGGAGTTTAGGCCGGTGAAGGCGAAGGCTGCAAGTTTGCCCCAGGGTGTGACTGCGGAGCGGTGTTGGTGCGGCCGTCTTGCTAAGGTTAAGCAGGTGGAGGATTTCTCAGATTGGTTCGGCATGAAATTTTTCATGTTTGCGAGCTATGAGCATGATCCACCTCGTAGTTCAGCTTCGTCGTCCACCAGGCCGCCGGTATGTTTCGACATAATTTTATGTAGGCATAAATATATTTATGAATGTGATTTAATGTTAATGTTTGTGTTGCAGTCTCCCCCGCCCCTATGCAAATGGTTTCACTGGATAGACACGGAGCAGCCGGACTGGGCGCGCCAGGAGGTTGAGGAGAAACACCGGCGTGCGTGAGCAACGTTCTTTGAGGAGGAGCGTCAGAAAAATGCTCGTGCTAATGCTAAAGCAGAGCGAGAGAGGCAGATCCAGAAACTAAGGGCGGAACAAGCTCGTAATCGCGTGGTGAATCGGAAGAGGATGGATGATGAGGCTGCACGTAGGTTTGCAGAGGAAGAGGTGCGCAGAAAGGCTCGTGAAGCGGAAAGGAAGAGACTAAGGGAAAGAGCTGCTGAGGCGTATCTTAAATTCCGTTGTAGTAGTAAGCCGTATTTAAATTTCAGCTGCAATGTATCTTAATTTCAGTTTTATTTTTAATGTGAAATTAATTTGCCGCAAAAATGTTGTCTCGTTGGCCCTCCAGCTTCAGATTCATCCATATCATTCCGTATGCGCTGCGATGGCCGTCTACCGATGCATGTCCTCAGTAGCGTCGGGTCTGGGATATATCGCCTTTCAGAAGGGTTTACAGTGCTGAGATAAACCTAAACTAAATCCATGCACTGACAGGGACGCAGCAGCCGACTAGGAGTCGGCCTGCTAGTGACCGATCGGTTATTAGCTGACCGACCAGATCACACTTTTGCACTTTTTTAAAATCGCGCGCTATTGCTAAAATTAAATAAAAAAATTGTATTATTTAAAAAGAATTCAACACTTGGTTACTCGCCGTTGTAAGCGCAACATTTGTAACTTTGTGGTCTTGTGGATGCAACACGTACGGCCTGGTACGTGTTGACTGTTGACACAGGCATTCTGACTTGACAGGCTTGGCGGATGCTGCATCTTTGCATCCAGCCAAACCAAATTAACCACAATTGCTCCTACGTGGTTGAACTGAATCCTCCACGTTTTCATTGCATCGCAGAGGTTGCACCTAGTACATGTCATTGCCATTGAATCGCTTGCCGACGCACTCCCTGATGACACACATCTGCTGCCCGAGAGAGCCCGCCGTCAGTAAATTTTGAGCGTGACAGGGCACGCAGGACTGCAGGAGCGAGCCAGCTATCGCCGGCAGCGAGCCCTGCGTCCACCCTTGCCGTACGTGGCTACTTTCACCCACCGGCTTTTACTGTTTCCTCGGTGGCGCGGGCCATGGCCGCCCTGCCGCGGCAGCAGCTATCCCGGGGGGCGCCCCGCTCTACACTCTCAAATCAGCCCCTCTCTTTCTCGCGGTACACTGACAGCACAACCCTTTCGCTCTCTCCAGCCCACTGCTCGTCTTTTGAAATGGGGAGGGAGGGCAGCGATGCAGGTGGGGAGCCTTTCTTCTTTTGAACTGAGCTTGCTTGGCTTCACTGCTGGACCTCTCTCTTTCTACACGGGGTGGCATAGCACGTAGTGGCCTTCTGCTTTTCGCGGGGACCCGGCGGGCGCTCGACTTTCCCGGTAGGATTCCTTCACCTGCTTGCGTCGTCGTCGTCGTCGTCGTCGTGGTGGCTCCGTTGCGCCTGGGCGCGCGCGCGGCTGTTTGCGCTCGCCCTTTTTCTTCGGATCCCTCTGTCGTCAATCGAGTCCTGCACGCGTAGGTCCGGGTGGAGCTGGTCGCCTTGGCCTGTCTATGAAATCCAGAGTTCACGTGAGACGAAAAGACACCCAAGTGAGCAGTGCAGTGGTGTAGCTTGAGATCGGCAATATGGCTGGATGGGCTTGGACGTGACTCGTCAGGAAGCGCGAGCGAGAAAGCTATAAAGCATTTTTCCTTTTTTTTTTCATTGGACCTGTATTGATTGGATTGGAGTCTTCCGTAATTTTCCTCATAAATAATCGTCTCTTGCATGAAGGAATGCTCCTGCCTACATTTCTGGGGGACCGAAATCTACGTTGAACTCCTAGGAACACTTTGAACTTTTTTTTATGACACACTCGGGAACATGCCAGATTCCCCTGTTTTTAATATGGGTGTGTATGTTTCAGTCGTATGAGAAAAATGCAACTGCAGTTTAGAGAACAACATGAGTGTTCTAATCATACTTTTTTTTCTGCGAGACGGTTGCACATTTTTATAGTTGCACGGAAAAGAGTTTCACTTTGGTGATTAAGATTAAGCAAAACCATTTTAATATCTCTACACTTTTCAATCTACGGACCTAAAGAAACGGGCACCGCTAGGGATCGGATGCCGATATGGGCTTTCCGATCGGACCAGTCGAAGGCCGTTCGATAGGAAGCACACGTTCCGTACGATCTGGAAACCGACCCCGCGTTATTTTAGGTAGCTTTGGTTAACGTCGCTAATAGCGTGCCTAGAATTAAGTACTCCCGTATCAGGTCCTGCCTGCAGATCGAATTCAACGCCTGCTTCCATAAATCTGCATCTAGGTGCTTCCAGGATTTGCAATCTCGGTAGTAAATCAACAATTCAGTTATCTCCTGCTGGAAAGCAATGGAGGCGGATCACCTGAATCCTTTTCTCCCATATCTTGTTCTACTATTGCTGGTATTTAATTTGAAGGAAACTAATTCCATACTTTTAAGAATCAAAATAAACTATTTCATACAATCATTTGCTTCCAACCACGAACCTTTGTTCGCATTGAAGAAAAATATCACATAATCTTGCTTCGTTAAGTCGCTTAAGTCACAACTATTGTATGCTCAATTTTTCATCAAGAATGTTTCGAAAACTCTACAAATATGCTCCCCTTCACTGATACATAGCTTTTGCTGCATAGCATTTTTTTAAACTCCTACAGATACAAATTCTATATCAAATGCACAATTTCTTTTAACACAACACTGTACACAAGTTGTGGCAAGTAGACGAACTCTCTGAAGTTACAATTGTTTCATGTACTAAGCACATTCCCTTCTTATGCACATGAAATTGTATCTTCGAAGTAATAGTCATGCTTCCACCGCTTGTTTCCTGTACTGGTTCGCCTTGCTTCAAAATCCCAAAATTTGCTCATATTTTTTCTTCCACGAAATAAATATTTTCTCTAACCGGATGCGTGCTTCTAATGGAATAAATATTTTCTCCTATTGAATGGAGATTTGCTTCCATGGACAAATATACATTAAAATGAATTTACATATTTTAGTAATATGCACCAACACCATGCTTCTATGCATGCAACCCCCGCCCTTGACGAATCCCATACTCTCTGTGTATTGTGTTTGCTTCCATACAATAAAATGTGGCATCTTGGTTTTGGTTTTGCCAATATGCTTCCTTCCCGTAGTTGTCTTGCTTCTGTCCGATTGGGGAATGCGTCCTCGCGGCGGTAGCCGTGCTTCCTTCATATGAGGGTCATGCTAATTTCCAACGCTGGTCGTGCTTCCTTCAAATGGTGGTTGTGCTCCTTACAGATGGTGGCCATGCTTATTTTTTCCTGAATGGCCTAGTTGTCGGATTGGCATGGGCGGAGCAAAATCTGCAACTTGGATACATTGTTAACGAAGGGCATCACTTACAATGAGTAGATCAGTTGAGGAGATGAATTGTAACCTATGCAATTCGAGGACGCGGCACGGCTGCTGCCAAGGTGAGCCAGCGCAAAGGAGAGGAAAGCATTATTCTGCATACCTGTACGAGGACGTGCTCAACTGCTCATCGACAACTCGAGGTGCCTCACCAGCCTTTCCATTGACGATGACATGGACGGTGGTTTAGATAACGGTAAGGCGGGAGGGGCGGCGACGTGAAGTCCCACAACAACAGGTGCAGCATGCATGAGACCCGGATGGCGCTGCGACCGCCGGCCCCGGCGTGCCCGGCTAGCTGCTGCTGCACCTGACCCAGTCCCGGCCGCACGTTCAGCGGCTCGTGTGGTCGTATTGGGCGCTATCGCCTCGCTAGGACACGTGCTTGGATCGAGAATGGCGAGGAGGGCCACATAATCCTTCTCGTAAGCCTGAGGCGGCGGCGCTCGGGACAACGGCATGGAGGCGTGGTCATCGGCGGCGAGGCAGGGAAGACGAGCTGTAGCGACGAAAACTGAGGAAGGTTGCGGGATTTTTGAGATCGATTTGAAAGGTGCTGACCAAAAATATCGGAGGTGGAGGTGGTAACGTCCGATGTTAATGGACCCAAAAAAAAACTGAGAAACCTCCGTGCGTACGGGCCATGTGATGGAACTGGAATCGGACGGCGTCGGATGGGTCCGACGTTTTGCTGTCCATCGGACTATGATAGATAGTATTTACCTAAAGAAACCCCTAACACTCAGGAGAGCTCCTTTTTTCGAGCTCAGGAATTCGTTTACATGATGTGGCGGGTTTGTGCAACCATTTCTCCACCTAAAGGAACATAGAGCCATTGATGAGGCTTTACAATTCCGCACCCAACATTTGTGGGAAGCAAAACAAAGAGGCGTGTTTACATTGGATTATATGTTGGTATAAAAAAAATGCATAATCTAGTTCTTCTTGTAACCCTCGGACAGCCACCGACAGCTCCTCACGCCCGTCCCCTCGTGCACCTCCCCTCCCACCGCCGGTGACGGCATCGTCGAAAAAATCCCTGGTGGCGTGACAGCGGCGGATCTCCTTGGCTGCCGGTCTGGATTCGGCGACACGCATCACCCGCCAATCTTGCAACGGTGGTGCGAACACCGGCGGCTAGGAGCACGGTGTGCAAGCGATTGCGGCATGGTCCAGACAAGCCCGGTTTGGGTCTAGATGGGCTCGGATAAGTCTCGACCTTTACCTCATGTTTTGTTGTTCGGAATACAACCAGTTGATCCAGAGCTTCGTTCAAACCATGAGGAAATCGGGCATAGCGATGGTGGCATCCTCCTCGGCCGGAGGTGGTCGGACGGTTGGTGGTGGCTGGCGGCGAGTTGGGGAAGTGCATCTGCTGGTGAAAACCGGCGAGTTTCAGTGGCGGTGCAGCGGGTACTCAGTGTCAAGCGTGGCATGATGATCTCGCGCCGAGCGGTGGTGATGTATGGCACCATGGTGACATCGATAGCAGGCTTGTCAATGCCAATACGTTGATCCCTATCCTGAAGATGTGTCCGTGATAGATGACAACAACAACTTCTAGAGCATGTGCAACGGTGCATCCTGAGGGTCCACTGAACTGGTCTGTGCTCCCTCTTAGTGTAGCTTCAATTTTAGATGATGTGCCTATGTGTGAGGTCATGGCCACCCCCTTCATTAGGCTTGTAGGTGTTGCGATAGTTGTCGCTAGTTAGACGGCTTTAGATTGATCATTATATTATCTTTGTAAGGCTTTGTCGAATATATAATTCTAATAAATAAATTGTGTGCATCACTTGATCTAGATGCTAACGGTAAAACCTCCATTTCAAAAAATAATTAAGAATAGAAAAGCATCGCTGAGATAGCGCAATCGTACCATCAGATCTTATCAAACGGACAACACATTCCCTTTTCGTTTCTGTTAAGAAACACAATGAGGCAAGTAGTAGGAAGCAAGCCTATGATGATGCCTCCAATATCAGTGCACAACCAGCCCGACTAGACCTCCTTGGATGTCCAAAGCCAATACGACAATTTGATAAAGAATGCTCAACTATTCTCTTCGTGAAAATAAATAAGATTTGTTGATTACAAAAAGGCAAATTCAAAGTTTTTTTTGTTATGATAGTGTTTTTTTAGTTTTTATTTTCCTTTGCATTCCTTCTCATTATTCTTATACATATTTTTGAAGAATACTTTTCTATTTCCTTCATAGTTGTTTTTTTTTTTACAAAACCTCAACCTCAAGAAGAACAGTCAAGCATGGTTCTATAATTATTTTCTATTTTTGTCTTACTTTTCATATAGTTTGCACTTTTTGTGACATAATAATTGCGCCTTTTGTTACTATAACTCATTAGTAGAAGAAGTGCAACCAAGGGTTGCATATGTACTTTCTAAATTTAGTCATATCTCGTTCTTTATAGGTTGCATTTTTTGCACACTATGGTTTCATTTTTCAAAAGTGTGCAAATATTCCTCACCAACAAAAGTGCAATCAAATTCGTATTTTTATTTTAGCTATCTCTGTCTATTTATAGGTTGTACTTTTCACATGCCATAGTTTCTTTTTTAAAAGTTTAATTAATTCATCAAGAAAAGTTTAATCATGGTTCTCTCAATTTTATCTAATTTATAGGTTGGACCGTTAGCCACAAGCCCACAATATAGTTACATTTTTTTTACAAATGTGCAATTATCGCCTCGAGAGAGGTGCAACGGTTTTAAGTTTTATTTGAATCTTGAATTGGTAATTATTTTGCCTCTAAGTGGAGCCTTTATTTGCAAATATGAATTGGTAATAATTTCCGTACGTGGCGTGGGGCCGTGAGGAAACAAGTTACCCTCGGTTGGCCGAACATGTTCTTGCTTCTTCTCGAAGCCTGGTCCCTCGTTCAGCCCAGCCCAGGAGCTGAACGTTGTAGGTACCACAACTATCACGTAGCCCAAGTTCTGCTATTTCTAGGGCCGGGCAACGAACAGCAAACCCTATACCGAGTTACCGACCAACTGCGGCACACATACACCTCGCGCACGGTACGGGCAAGCCGAGTTAGACGCGGGCTTCCTCTTTTTTCGTTACAGTATTTTCTTTCCTGTTTCTTTTTTTTCTTTTCCTTTTTTTTATTTTACTTTTTATTTTTGTTTCTTTTCTCTTTTTGTTTCTTTTTATTTTCATATTTGAAAACATCAAGATTTTAAAAATGCTTAAACATAAAAAGTTCAAATCTAAAAATTGGTCAATTCAAAAATATTCAAATTTAAAAAGTGTTCAAACCTAACAAATGTTCAATTTATTAAAATATGATATTATAAAAAAATATTTCAAAATTTGTTCAAATTAGAAATGTTTATTTTAAGTTATTTAAAACATTTTTTAAAACCTTGATATTTGGTCAAATCAAAACATTTTTTATAAACAATTTACAAATTGTATATTTTAAATCTCTTTTTTTCTCAAAATATAATAAATTTCAAAACCGAATATTTATAAAATCTGAAATTTATCGAAAATATTTTTTAAATCATAATAAACAAGAAAATGTACAAAAATAGAAATGAAAAAGGAAGAGAAAAAAAAAGATTTCAGCCAATGTCGACTAAAGCAAGCGATTATCCACAGCGCAGGATGGGCCTCCAAAAACCCACATTCTAGTTGTTTGTGGCTCTCGAGTCGAGACCTTCCGCAATTCCTATACACCGACCATGTCGGCCGTTACCGCGGACCGCTTACCCCCGCACGCGCGGTATGGGCCAACCTGGTCAGCCCACTTCACAGTTTCCGAATCTATGTTTGGCTTAAAAAATAACTTTGAGAAAAGTGAAGTCATGATGATTTCGAAGAATGATGACAAAACTTAGTGTTATGCTGATCTATTCAACTGTCATAAAGGGAAATGGCCAATTAATTTGTTTTGGGTACTCCTATGTGTGCCAGAAGGACCACTATAGCTGAGATGGGTTTCCTTGGAGAGAATACTAGGAAAAAGATGAGTGGTTAGATTGGTAACACAATGTCCATTGGAGGTAGGGTGGTTAAAATTGATGTTTGTTTATACAGTATTGTTTTCTACCAAATGTCTATGAAAGTGTTACATAAAGCAAATATTGAGGAGGTGGATAAACCTGTCAAATCCTTCTTCAAGGATGGAAGTGCTGACAAAACAAAATACCACTTTCTCAAATGGAAGTGAATTTGTAAACCAACGAAAAAAAAAGGTTGATTGGTTTCAGAATATCTTTATAAATTCAGTATGAGTTTGATGTGAAAGTGGTGGTGGAAGATTGAGAATGGCTATGGTCCTTGGCATGATTTCATGAGGAGAAAAATATTTGAGGGGTTTTGGTGTCTTTTACTCAAATCACAGACCTAGTGATTCCTTGACGAGGGAGCTCCTCGGGAATGCCCGCCATGAGGGGCCTAGGGTTGAAAGAATCTTCCAGGCTAGCACGAGACACCGGATACCAAACAAATGGGGATAGAGATTTACCTAGGTTCGGCGCCCTCAATGAGGTAAAACACTTACTTCCTGCTTGGCTGATCTTGATTTATCGAATATATCGGGTAACAATGGGGTAGCCGATAGGCTGCTATGGTCGACTCACCGAGAGGCAAGGATTCTAGGGTTTGTGCTCTAAGTTGCGGTGGTTCTGCGTATTGTTATTCTGATGTTCGGCAGACCCTCTCCTTGCCTTTATATAGCAGACCAGGTCCTGAGAGTCCTGTCCGAACTCGACTATGTTACATTGAGATCTAATCTAATCTTTCCTTTAACGATATCTTTTTGCCTTCTTCATCAAGAATTAGTCTCCCGATAGGTCTCCTTCGTTGCAACCGATGTATGTGCCCACCTTGATCTTGGACAATCTTCATGGGCCCTTAATTGGGCCAAGGGAGGTAGACTAATGTCGGGTACCCGAAAAGTAATGCCACATCATTCCTCTTTGTGGCCAGGTATGATACATGCGGAAGATTTGTATCTGCGTAGGAGAAGAATGCAAGATGGCAGTGGCACAATGACAATTTTTTGGTGTGATGCTTGGCGTGACCATTGCCCCCTGAAGTATAAATTCCCATATATTTGCAATGAACATCGGATTGCTGCCGCTCATGCTACTGAGTTGGGTTGGAGATGTACTTTTAGAAGATGGCTAACCCATGGCTACTTTAACAAATGATTGTATTGACAACTCTGTTGATACAGATTAATCTCAATGACAAGAGAGACAAGCCTTTCAAGAAATGGTTGAAATCTAGCATTTTTTACTGTCAAATTAATTAGTTTATAAACATATGTTTACTAATAGTTTGGACAGATCTTTCAAGCACCTTTGCAAAAGTATAATTCCATTTACGATCAAGATCTGGCTAAGGCTCACCTGGTAATTCAATTGCCACAAAGGATAATTTACTGAAACACAACTAGACACTCTGCCAATTTTGTGATGACAGTGAAAACATTTTTCATCTCTTTTTTAAGTGTGTTGCTGCGAAATTTTTGTGGAACACTAGGGTCAGGTTACTAGTTCTCCAACACGTCTTGGGAGTTTCTCACAACTTTTTGGTGGTTTCCACAATATTTTCCTGCTAGTAGATATACTTAGATCGCTAGTTTGACGGCAATTTGTTGGGCAATATGGAAACTAAGAAACAAAGCTTGCTCGGAGGGGAAGCTGATTAAATCTCCTATCGGGCTAATCAGTACTATGTTGTTTCTGTGTACTATTGAGTAGGTTTACATATCTCTCTGGATGCGGAGGACATTTGGTCTGGCGCCGGCAATCTTATTAGGCTTGCTACTCTAGCCAACGAGATGGGCGCAAGTGATTCGAGGAATGGGTCTGCTTCTGTTCTCTTTCTAGAGGCTCCGAATCCGAACACTGGTGATGATAGGATGGAAATCAATGAGGATGTGTGAATATGTTAAGTTTGATCCGTTTGTACATTTGCTCCAGATGTCTATGTTTGTCAGTTCGTTTTGTTGTTGTTATGGTTTAAAAACGCTAGCAGTAGGCGGCGCCTTTTTGTTTCCGTGGGTAGCACATACTTGGAATGCTGTAGGCCATCATGCATGTGTTTCGTTATCATGCTGGCAATGAAATTTGATCCCCTCGTGGGTTGCTTGGATTTTTTTCTTTTGTAAAATCTCATAAACATGTTTATTTGCTTCATATGTATCTCAAAAACAATACTTTCTATAAATAATGTTGTTTTCTTAAAAAAAAGTGTTCAACACAAATAAGATTTTAAAGTTTTTTCAACATCAATAAGATTTTGAAGTTCGTCAAGCTAGATGTTCATACTTATATGAATACATGTTTATGTGTCATGCTCATGAGTTCTAGCCTCTTTCGTCGTGGAAGAGGCCTCTCAATGGGTCTGGGTTTTGCGAAAATAAAAGATATCAGCCTAGCATGGACGTTGATTCTGTTTTATGGGCTCTGGATCCTTGTTAATCTTCTTATATACCATAAAATATGTTGCCCTAAAAAATATGCCAGGGTGAATGTCCACCCTATGTCAAAGATTGTCTAGTATGCTCTCTCAAATCAAAATCTTTAGCTGGCAGCTTGTTAGAGGTAGGCTTTGTTATGGCGACCAAATCCATATAAGAAATAGTTCGTCCAACGATCGTTGGTCCTTTGTGAGCAGGTGGAAGATTCCGATTATACTTTCTTTAATTAGTTGTGCGGTAGCAAAATTTATGTGGAGTGGTGTGCATGAAATGCTTGGTGTTCGGTCTCGTTTCCACAGTTCATTGGCATTTTGCAGAACCTTCTGAGTAATCTAGGAAACTTGCTTGGATCTTGTTTGTTGCCCTGTGTTGGACACTCTGAAACACTTGTAACAAGTTTAATATTGATTCAAAGTTTGCTAATTAACATGTTGAGTTTGTCTTCAAAACAACGTTTTTTTACAGCCGTGGTGCCCCTTCAAAGAAGTAAAGATATGCCCCGCCTATACATGGTGCCGAAGATGCTTCGTCGACTCTTCATCCCTACTTATACCCATGGTACACCAAGAGCTGACCGGTAGTGCTAACTTGGTGGCTTGTGCTCTGGTGTTGAGCCGAACCTACCTGAGTTCGAACCCCCTGTAGTGGTAATTCGTTGTACAGAGAGATAAACGAGATATCATCTGTAGCGGTAATTCGTTGGAAGTCACATCATATCTAACAACTTATAACTAAGGTAGGGATCATTCCTCTGTTGGTCAACGTTTTTAGATCTGACCGGTAGTTGTTGTCGTACCGACCTTTTGTTGATCTTAGTAGTTTTGTCCTAAAACTTTTTGGCCGATGGTCGGGTCTATAAGCTTAAGCCGGTAACCTCTGTATGTTGTGTGATGTATCCTTGTGAACCTAGCAGGGCTTTATTTAGTTATAAGTCCAGTCATTTTAATGCATGTTATGAAAAAGTTAATTTGTTTGGAAAAAACAACCGATATTTTTTTTTATTAAAGAGAGTCTTAGTTCTTGGCCCGCTTACGAGCGTCTCAGCCCACCAAGCCCAGCCCAACTGGCATTCATGAACTCACGCAGCCAGAGCGAACAGAAGGAAAACCTCACGCAGCCCAAGTGCTCCATCGAGCTGGGCAAATTAACTTCATCACTCAGCTGCTCTGGCTCATGACTTCCATCAATGCGAGACTTGCGCAAATGTGTCAGACTAGTCACAATGCATAGTATCATATAGAAGTATCATGCGTATGATACTACTACATGTTACTATCTTCAATGCGTGATATCGCAAGTATCATATATATATTAATTGTTTTGTAGAATCTCAACGAATATGCACAGATTTTTTAACATTTTTTCAGTAGTATGTCTTTATGATACGGTATCTACCTATGATACTAGTACACTCTCTCATCCTTAATTGCACTGCCACATCAGCATTTTGCATGCATGAAATGCATGATACTACCTATGATACTCCCATTGTGGGTAGTCTCATGGATCTCACAGTCACACGCAGCGCGCGCACACCCGATTCCATCATGCCGACTGTACCAAGCAGGCAAGCACTCACGCCCTCCGTCCTCGCCCGCGCAATCCGCGCATCGATCATCGTCGCAGTATCGCGCACGGGCCCCGTTCCGATCTATCCTGCGTAATTGTTTCCTTTTCTGTTCCCGTTACACTCTGCCATCACTTGCTACCAATCATCCTACACCGATAAGCTGGTGGTAGCATATCGGCACGGCTATATATACGGGTGGGAGGGCGCGCACGGAGACAAACACACACGCACGGTACGCGCCCTGCGTTGCGTTGTGCTACCACCGACGATCCATCGCCGCTTCCTTCCATGGCTTCCTCTGCGTCCCACCTCCTCCTTCTGGCCATGGCGGTCCTCCTCGCCGCCGCGGCGCCCAGCGTGGACGCGTGGGGCGGCCGCATGTTTTTCAGCAAGATGACTCGCCCCGAAGCCGTGGACAGGGCGGCGGACGCCACCACCACAGCGGGGACGACGGAAGCGCTCGACGCCAACAGCGCGCCGGCGGCGTTCTCGTCGCGGCCGTCCAGCGGCAGCAACCGCGGGTACGGACTCTACGGCCGTCCCGAGGAGAACGAGAGGTACCCGCCGGCCTACTTCCGCCGCGGCGTGCACCACGACGCCGAGAAGCGGACGACCACCAACACCAACGTCGTGCCGGAGGCCGCGGCGGCTGTCCCGGTGCAAGAACAAGAAGAAGAATCGTCGGGCGAGAAGGAGGAGCCGGCGTTCCCCGAGAACGGCAGCGGCAGGGGCCGGCCGCTGTCGTACATGCGCCACGGCGGCAGGGGCAAGCGCGGCGACTACGGGATGAGCGACACGAGGCTGTACCAGAACGGCCGCTACTACTACGACGTGGAGGCCGACAGGTACGGCTACGGCCGCGAGTCCAACCCGGTGCGGACGCGCCCCGAGCCCGAGGACAACGGCTCCGGCTACGGCCGCCCCGGCGGCGAGAGGCGGCCGGGGAGGTACGGCAACAACGAGGAGAACGACGACGGCTTCGGGGAAGACCAGAACGAGCAGTACAATCCGTGAGCGAGACAAGGCACGTGCGTACGTTTCCGCTTGCGATCATCGTATACGTTGTGTGATATATTGCTCGTTGAGTACCTAATTGCATCACTGCTCCTTGTGTGCTGCAAATTAAGCTAGTACATCGTTGTTACTACTTACGTACTACTCTACTCCGCTACTTAAGGTTGAGCTACCCAGCTGCCAATGTGGAATCGTGATGAATCGTATGTACGGATGAATTGCCTCTGAGTAATGGACTATCTACTGATATTAAGTTATTACCACGTGCTTTTTTCTGGTCTATCTGTTTCATAATTCTTATCGTGATTTAGTTTAAACTAAAATCGCGACAAAAAATAAATACTGTATGAAAAGGAGAGTACCGTACTGCTCAATTTGTCGGTGCACGTACGGGCCCCAGGTCGTGTGCTAGAATGGAAAATAATGGGTAATCAAGTCTCATCCGTGAAGGCATGATTGATCAGCTAGCCGGATATTTTGGGTTTTGCTGGATCTAACTAAGATTCCCATTTCGCACGAACGTCTGAAGCCTCTCTATTAGTCTATTCCGAGGGTACCTACCTTGTGAAATCGATTTACTCGCTTCACGGCGATGCATTGCATGCAATAGATCGCTGATGGATCACACAAAGGGGCCGTGCCCAATAATTCCAGCAGACAAACTCAAGCTCCAATCAACACGTAGGCCATAATCGGTCCTGTCGACAAGGACAAGCTGCATGGCGAAGTTGCAGTGCACACTGCTGGCATCGGATGCTGGTGGCTGGTGGCACCTACCAAACAACGACCTATAGGCCATCAATCGGCCATGACCGGCCGGCTGTGTGTACCTACAGCTGGGGAAGAAGAACTGTACCACTTTTGTTCGGTACAACGAGTCGTTCGGTTCATTAAACCCGGCCTCGCAAGCTCGGTGCTTTTTGTTCGGAAGTTGATGCGCATTTAACCGCATGGTGCCACCATGGTAAAGTTTGGCGGGAACGATATCACCTAAGATGGACTACATCCCGCAGATCTGCAAATTCTCATCGGTGGCGTAGTATTTTCTACCAACGGTCAGATCATGTTGCTCATTTTCTACAGGTTATCTGTATGGCTATTTTTTTTTTTGGATCCGTGAATGGTCTTACCTGCTACCGAATACGCAATGGCGCATATGAATTCCGGATGCAACCGTCTAGAAACGATCACACGGGCTATCTACAACAAGGGTGGTTGGCGGCTAGTTAGACACATATATGATGCTTAAGAGCATTACTTTTCTTTTGTTCTGCTGGTTGATCTTTGTGTATACTCTGTGTGATCCATGATGATCTATACAACTGCATAACTCCGTTCCTTTGAATAATGCAATGAGAAGCTGTACATTGATGCAGAGGCTGGGGCTTTGCTTTCATTTCGAAAAAAATATCATGTTTTGTTTCACTACCATGCAGTTTGTAGAAATCCCCTACATGCCTATATATCTATTTGCATGGTTTGGCGCCACAAACCCACTCTTTCTCGCTACTTCCTTTCTTTTTAACCATCATTTTGATTTTGTTGATAGACCAACGTCGACACGACAGATCAAAAAATGAAAAATCAATTAAAAGAAAAAAGTTCACTTGGCTTAATTTGAAAAATAAATAATAAAGTATCAAAGTCGTCGTATATGGTAGTGCCCATCGGCCGATCAATGTTCATATATTCATTTGATAAGAAAGGACACCAGTTGCATAGTCGTTTCTTTTTTCCTTGTTCCGCCGGTGGATTTATGTAGCCATCTTATGGAAAAACAAATGCCTCGACGCCCGCCAAACCCTAGCGCGCCAAGTCCCAACTAGGCATCACCCTTGCCGCCACTGCCGATAACATTGGACATGGTGAAAGCGGGCTTGGGCGGGTGGATCACAACGGCGACTCCATAGGGCTGCTGGGGCTGCATTACTGGAAGCTTCCTAGTGCAGTGGATGGGGAGGCACCCACGATCAGGCAGCGACATCAACCTCCTCTTATTCTGGCCACCATCGCTTGAGGGGCTGATCTACGGGCGGAGCCAGTGGGCTGTGAGTAGGGTTGCAAACAAGTCGAGTTTGGTTGAGTTAGACTAGGTTCATCTTTACACATACTAAAATTTGAGCGAGCTCAGACTACGCCGAGTTAAAGATTGCGCTGTAAAATTTTGTTCATAGTTAGCTTGTAATGATCTCGAGACGATCTCAAGCTAGTTTCGAGCTAGAAAAAACAGTAATTCAATATGTCTTGCATATGGAAGAACAAAAAATTCCCATCTGCAATACATAAAAAGGAATAAGGGTACCCTCCAATAGGGAGTATAATATCAGTGGATATTCAAACTTCGGTAGAAACACCGGTGGTATCTTGTCCACTTTACATTCCATGGTGATAATTGTTGTTGATATATGTTGTGTAGACTTTTAATTGCTTGTTTGTTTTTTGTAATTGAAAATCTTTTGTAATCACAGACTTTTTGTGCACTTACCGAAAGCCTAGATATTTAGGGTTTGCTTTTAAAAACTTTCCGACTAGTTAATTTCACACCATTTAAAAAAAACCATACTTGTTCTAGAACACATATTCACCTCTACCTCTATGGGACATTTAGATCCTTTCAAAAGGGTGTTTCTTCCCGAATGTTGACAAAGAATAACCTAGCAAAACATAATTCTAATGGAAATAAGAAACACTGATTTTGTGACAAGGAGTAAGCAATTCAAGACCTTTTGCGCACATGACCATGCCAACTAATATATTGAATATGGCCGCTAACTAGTTGAAGGGATTAATGTGCAGCTTAAGGCTCAAATTCGAGTAACAATGTGCGCTTTATGCCGGGCTTTATGGAATCCCTTGTGATTATGATGTTCTCAATAGGGAGAGTATTTTTTCAAGGCTTTTTGTAGGTTATTCACAAGGCTAGCCACTAGATCTGTATTTTTTTCATTCTCCATTGTCTGCAGGCACGAGTATTTATAGAATCCGGATAAAAAGAATTGGTGATGCTTGTTAGATGTATATATTTGTCTATTGTAGTTTCTCCATATGTTAGGGGGCTTTCTGCATATGTGCACCTGTACTATATTTGTGGCTTTACAACAACTTGCTCTAACATGGTATCAGAGCTTTAGGTTAGCTCCTCCTCCTCCATCGCAGCCGCCGCCGCCCGTCCCGGCATCTTGCCGCCGCTGCCCTTTTCCCATCCGCCCTCCCGGCCGTAGTTGCCGCTCTCCGTCCTGCCGCTCTCCGTCGCCGGTCTTCTTCCTGGCTGTGCCCGCCGATTCCGCCCGGCCGATTTCGCCGTTCGTTTCCTTCTCCGCGCGTGGCACCTGCCCGGCAGACTCCCGATTCTTTCCTTCCCCGCGCGTGGCGCCCGCCCGCCCGTCCTCCTGCTGCGTGGCCGGCCTCCACGATTCCTCCCCGATTCGCTCTGCCGATTGGATCGGCCCGCTCCCTGCCTGGTTTTCCGCTTCGTGCGTGCCCGTGTTGACTTCGCGCGTGGCTGCTGCTCCTTCTGATTCCGCTCCCTGCTGCTCCCTGCTCGCTGGATCTCCTGCTGGCTTCTCGTTTCCAGCTCGCGTCCCTCCCCTCGTCTCGGGCAGTGCTGCTCTTGCGCTCCTGGCTACGGTACTGCACGACCACATACGGGTCTAGCTTCCCCAAGAGTGCCTTGACGTCAACAAGAAGAACCTCCAGAAGACCTCGCCCCATTGCCCTGCTCTCCCGGATTCGATCTGCTGAGATCGGATCGATCTCCCTTGCACAGTTGACTTCCTTCTGAAAAAAAAAGCAAAAAAAAAAAACGAAAAAAAGCAAAAAAAAATGTATGCTTCCGCTGATCCCGCCTTCTCTTTGGGTCTCCCTTCGGTACTTTTTTTTTTTTTTTTGAGAAGTCCCTTCGGTACTTGGTATTTGTCCGCTGCCTCCATGTATGATGGGTAGCCATTCTTCGTCGTCGTTTGCAGCCTCTTCACGCGGCTCTGCCCGCGCTTCACCGACTCCGTCTACGTCGGCTCGCCGCTCTACATCGACTTTTGCGGCCTCTTCACGCGACTCCCGCGCTTCGCCGACTTCGTTTACGTCGGCCGCCGCTCTACATCGACTTTGCGGCCTCTTCCCGCGGTTATGGCCGCGCTTCGTCGACTCCGTCTGCGTCGGTTTGCCGCTCTACATCGACTTTCGCGGCCTCTTCACGTGGTTATGACCGCGCTTTGCCGACTCTGTCTTCATCGGCGTGTTGCTCTCCGTCGCCCCCTTTGGTGGCCTCGTGCGTGTGGATGATAGCTCCTCGTCGGCTGATTGTCGTCGACCTCTCCGTCCGCCCCTCTCTGCGCATGAGATAGCGCAGCTTCCTTTGTTTGATGCTTGGGATTCCAGTTTACGTCGGCAGCCTCGCGGTCCGAGTCTCCGCCCTCGTCCTCATTGCACCTACTGTGGCCAGGTTGGTCACACTTCTTCCCTGCCGGACGCGGGATCCCGTTCCGGCGGTTCCAGGATCATGGTGGCTCTTCAGATCTTAGTTGCACTCTCGATCGGGACATTCTCGGGGGTCTTCGTGGTCCGCTCGCTACTCCGGACTCTTCCTCGGCGCCTGGTTGTCGGCTCTTCGCTTGCGCGACCACCACTTTCTACATCAGTACGTCCCCGTGGTATCTGGATTGGAGCTTCCTTTCATATGACTTCTTCTATTCTGTCTGCTCTTCGGTCTCTTATTTCTCCTGTCCGTGTTGTCACGGCTGATGGTACCTCTCTTCCTATTTCTACTATAGGCACCCTTTCTACTCCCTCTTTCTCTGTCCCTGATGTTTCTCATGTTCCTCGCCTTCAGATGAACCTTTTCTCTGCTAGCCAGCTCACCGATTCTGGTTGTCGCGTCTGAAAGTATAGAGATGGTAAACCTAGAGGGGGGGTGAATAGGTTTCTACAGATTTTAATTCTTACTTTGCAATATTAGGCTTTGCAGAATATAAAGGTGAGCCTAATGCAAACTAGGTGAAGCAACCTATATGAGGATACAACTAACTCGAGCACGAAGGCTCTCACAGGCAGTTAAATCACAAGTAAGGAGTTCGGTTAGAGATAACCGATAGCACGCGGAGACGAGGATGTATTCCCGTGTTCCCTTGCTTTGCAACAAGGTACGTCACGTTTGGAGGAGTGGAGGTCCTGATACGTCTCCAACGTATCGATAATTTCCTATGTTCCATGCCACTTTATTGATGATACCTACATGTTTTATGCACATTATATGTCGTATTTATGCGTTTTCTGGAACTAACCTATTAACAAGATGCCGAAGTGCCAGTTCCTTGCTGTTTTTGGTTTCGAAATCCTAGTAACGAAATATTCTCGGAATTGGACGAAATCCCCGGGTTCCTATTTTGCCGGAAGCATCGGAACACCCGAGAGCCGCGGAGGGGGCCTGGTGGGCCCAGATGACATGGTGGCGGCCCGGCCCGGCCGCGCCACCCTATGGTCTCGTCGCCTCGTTGACCCTCTGCGCCGCCTCTTCGCCTATATAAAGCCCCGCATCGAAAACCCTTAGGGAGAAAGCCACGATACGAGAAAAGTTCCCGAGCCGCCGCCCTCGCGCCAAGATCGGGGACAGGAGTCTCTTCGGCACCTGGGAGCGGGGAAGTGCCCGGAAGGCTTCTCCATCGACACCGCCATCTCCACCGCCATCTTCATCACCGCTGCTGCTCCCATGAGGAGGAGTAGTTCTCCATCGAGGCTCGGGGCTGTCGGTAGCTATGTGGTTCATCTCTCTCCTATGTAGTTCAATACAATAATCTCATGAGCTGCCTTACATGATTGAGATTCATATGATGATGCTTGTAATCTAGATGTCATTATGCTAGTCAAGTGGGTTTTACTTATGTGATCTCCGGAGACTCCTTGTCCCACGTGTGTAAAGGTGACAGTGTGTGCACCGTGTGGGTCTCTTAGGCTATATTTCACGAAGTACTTATTCATTGTTGAAGAGCGTAGTGAAGTGCTTATTTATATCTCTTGATGATTGCAATGTGCATCGTATCACAATTTATCTATATGCTACTCTAGTGATGTGTTATTAAAGTAGTTTTATTCCTCCTGCATGTGTGTAAAGGTGACAGTGCGTGCACCGTGTTAGTACTTGGTTTATGCTATGATCATGATCTCTTGTAGATTGCGAAGTTAACTATTGCTATGATAATATTGATGTGATCTATTCCTCCTACATATGCATGAAGGTGACAGTGTGCATGCTATGCTAGTACTTGGTTTAGTCGTTTTGATCTATCTTACACTTAAGGTTACTTAAACATGAGCATTATTGTGGAGCTTGTTAACTCCGGCATTGAGGGTTCGTGTAATCCTACGCAATGTGTTCATCATCCAACAAAAGTGTAGAGTATGCATTTATCTATTCTGTTATGTGATCAATGTTGAGAGTGTCCACTAGTGAAAGTGTAATCCCTAGGCCTTGTTCCTAAATACTGAGTTACTACTGCTTGTTTTGTTTTTGTGTTACTACTGCTGCAATACTACCACCATCAACTACACGCCACAAGCTATTTTCTGTTTATTGCTCATATATATTCATACCACCGTATTTCACTATCTCTTCGCCGAACTAGTGCACCTATTTGGTGTGTTGGGGACACAAGAGACTTCTTGCTTTGTGGTTGGGGTTGCATGAGAGGGATATCTTTGACCTCTTCCTCCCCGAGTTCGATAAACCTTGGGTGATCCACTTAAGGGAAAACTTGCTGCTTCTACAAACCTCGCACTTGGAGGCCCAACACGTACTGAAAGGAGGGGGAACGTAGACATCAAGCTATTTTTGGCGCCGTTGCCGGGGAGGAAAGGTAAAAGGTACTCACACTCCGGATCTCGGCTACTAAGCTATTTTCCGGCGCCATTGTAAGTACTCGAAGCTATTTCCTTTAGACTCTGCAATTGCGACATTTGGTTTCTTGTTTACACTAGTTAGGCATAATGGAAAACAACAAAAATATGAGAGATCTTTATGAACTTTATCTTGAATTAGGACATGATGTGTTTGAAGAAAGAATTAAGAAACCCATGGAACTTTATATGCATGCTAATGGGAATGTTATTACTATGAATACTTTGAACACCATTGTTGCTAATGCTATGGAAAATTCTAAGCTTGGGGAAGCTGGCTTTGATGAGCATGATATTTTTAGTCCCCCAAGCATTGAGGAGAAAATTTACTTTGATGATACTTTGCCTCCTATTTATGATGATTATAATGATAGTAGTCTTTTGTTACCACCTGTTATGGAGGATAAATTTGATTATGATTACAATATACCTCCTATATTTGATAGCTACTTCGTTGAATTTGCTCCCACTACAATTAATAAGAATGACTATGCTTATGTTGGGAGTAGTAATTATTTTATGCATGAGACTCATGATAAGAATGCTTTATGTGATAGTTATATTGTTGAGTTTGCTCATGATGCTACTGAAAGTTATTATGAGAGAGGAAAATATGGTTGTAGAAATTTTCATGTTACTAAAACACCTCTCTATGTGCTGAAATTTTTGAAGCTACACTTGTTTTATCTTCCTATGCTTGTTACTTTGCTCTTCATGAACTTGTTTATTTACAAGATTCCTATGCATAGGAAGCATGTTAGACTTAAATGTGTTTTGAATTTGCCTCTTGATGCTCTCTTTTGCCTCAAATACTATTTCTTGCGAGTGCATCATTAAAACTGCTGAGCCCATCTTAATGGCTATAAAGAAAGAACTTCTTGGGAGATAACCCATGTGTTTATTTTACTACAGCAATTTTTGTTTTGTTGAGTCTTGGAAGTTGTTTACTACTGTAGCAACCTCTCCTTATCATGTTTTTGTGCCAAGTAAAGTTTCTATGTCAAAGTTGATGTTATATTTGGGATCGCTGCGCAGAAACAGCATTGCTGTCTGTCACGAATCTGGGCACAGTTCTCTGTAGAAAATTCGAAAAAATCTGCCAATTTACGAGCGTGATCCTCAGATGTGTACGCAACTTTCATTAGTTTTGAGTTTTTCCATTTGAGCAAGTCTGGTGCCATCTTAAAATTCGTCTTTACGGACTGTTCTGTTTTTGACAGATTCTGCCTTTTATTTCGCATTGCCGCTTTTGTTAAGTTGAATGAGTTTCTTTGTTCCATTAACTTTCAGAAGTTTTGTGCAATGTCCAGAAGTGTTAAGAATGATTGTGTCACCTCTGAACATGTGAATTATTAATTGTGCACTAACCTGTAATGAGTTTGCTTGAAGTTTGGTGTGAAGGAAGTTTTCAAGGGTCAATAGAAGAGGGTGATATAATGTGATCGAGAAGTGAAAGGTCTAAGCTTGGGGATGCCCCGGTGGTTCATCCCTGCATATTTCAAGAAGACTCAAGCATCTAAGCTTGGGGATGCCCAAGGCATCCCCTTCTTCATCGACAACTTATCAGGTTTCTTCTAGTGAAACTATATTTTTATTCGGTCACATCTTATGTATTTTACTTGGAGCGTCTGTGTGCTTTTATTTTTGTTTTGTTATCTTAGTTCTCTGAATAAGTTCATCCTTGTGTGGGAGAGAGACACGCTCCGCTGGTTCGTATGAACACATGTGTTCTTAGCTCATAATATTCATGGCGAAGTTTCTTCTTCGTTAAATTGTTATATGGTTGGAATTGGAAAATGCTACATGTAGTAATTGGTAAAATGTCTTGGATAATGTGATACTTGGCAATTGTTGTGCTCATGTTTAAGCTCTTGCATCATACACTTTGCACCCATTAATGAAGAAATACATAGAGCTTGCTAAAATTTGGTTTGCATAATTGGTCTCTCTAAGGTCTAGATAATTTCTAGTATTGAGTTTTGAACAACAAGGAAGACAGTGTAGAGTCTTATAATGTTTACAATATGTCTTTTATGTGAGTCTTGCTGCACTTGTTCATCCTTGAGTTTGCTTCAAATAACCTTGCTAGCCTAAACCTTGTATCGAGAGGGAATACTTCTCATGCATCCAAAATCCTTGAGCCAACTACTATGCCATTTGTGTCCACCATACCTACCTACTACATGGTATTTCTCCGCCATTCCAAAGTAAATTGCTTGAGTGCTACCTTTAAAATTCCATCATCCACCTATGCAATATATAGCTCATGGGACAAAATAGCCTTAAAAACTATCGTAGTATTGAATATGTACTTATGCACTTTATATTTTATTAAGTTGCTTGTTGTGCGATAACCATGCTTCTGGGGAACGCCATCAACTATTGTTGAATATCATGTGAGTTGCTATGCATGTCCGTCTTGTCTGAAGGTCTATCATTTTAGTGGTTGGAGCATGCAAAATTGTTAGAGAAGAACATTGGGCCGCTAACTAAAGCCATGAATCATGGTGGAAGTTTCAGTTTTGGACATATATCCTCAATCTCATATGAGAATAATAACTTTGCTACATGCTTATGCATTTAAGAGGAGTCCATTATCTGTTGTCCATGTTGTCCCGGTATGGATGTCTAAGTTGAGAATAATCAAAAGCGAGAAATCCGAAATGCGAGCATTCTCCTTAGACCTTTGTACAGGCGGCATGGAGGTACCTTTGTGACACTTGGTTGAAACATGGCATGCGAAGATCCGGTAGTCCAAGTTAAGTAGGACGGGTGCGGGCACTATTAGTATACTATGCGTGAGGCTTGCAACTTGTAAGATATAATTTTCATAACTCATATGCTTTATTACTACCGTTGACAAAATTGTTTCATGTTTCAAAATAAAAGCTCTAGCACAAATACAGCAATCGATGCTTTCCTCATTGAAGGACCATTCTTTTACTTTTATTGTTGAGTCAGTTTACCTATCTCCTTCCACCTAAGAAGCAAACACTTGTGTGAACTGTGCATTGATTCCTACATACTTGCATATTGCACTTGTTATATTACTTTATGTTGACAATATCCATGAGATATACATGTTATAAGTTGAAAGCAACCGCTGAAACTTAATCTTCCTATGTGTTGCTTCAACACCTTTACTTTGATTTATTGCTTTATGAGTTAACTCTTATGCAAGACTTATTGATGCTTGTCTTGAAGTACTATTCATGAAAAGTCTTTGCTTCAGTTGTTTACTCATGTCATTACCTTTGTTTTGATCGCTGCATTCATTACATATGTTTACAAATAGTATGATCAAGATTATGATGGCATGTCACTTAAGAAATTATCTTTGTTATCGTTTTACCTGCTCGGGACGAGCAGAAGCGATGCTGATACGTCTCCAACGTATCGATAATTTCCTATGTTCCATGCCACTTTATTGATGATACCTACATGTTTTATGCACATTATATGTCGTATTTATGCGTTTTTGGAACTAACCTATTAACAAGATGCCGAAGTGCAGTTCTGTTTTCTGCTGTTTTTGGTTTCGAAATCCTAGTAACGAAATATTCTCGGAATTGGACGAAATCACCTCCCAGGTTCCTATTTTGCCCGAAGCATCCAACACCCGAGAGCCGCCAGAGGGGGGCCTGGTGGGCCCAGATGACATGGTGGCGCGGCCCAGGCCCTGGCGCGCCACCCTATGGTCTCGTCGCCTCGTTGACCCTCCTCGCCGCCTCTTCGCCTATATAAAGCCCCGCATCGAAAACCCTTAGAAAGCCACGATACGAAAAGTTCAGAGCCGCCGCCCTCGCGAAGCCAAGATCCGGGGACAGGAGTCTGTTCCGGCACCCGCCGGACGGGGAAGTGCCCCCGGAAGGCTTCTCCATCGACACCGCTGCCATCTCCACCGCCATCTTCATCACCTGCTCCCATGAGGAGGAGTAGTTCTCCATCGAGGCTCGGGGCTGTACCGGTAGCTATGTGGTTCATCTCTCTCCTATGTAGTTCAATACAATAATCTCATGAGCTGCCTTACATGATTGAGATTCATATGATGATGCTTGTAATCTAGATGTCATTATGCTAGTCAAGTGGGTTTTACTTATGTGATCTCCGGAGACTCCTTGTCCCACGTGTGTAAAGGTGACAGTGTGTGCACCGTGTGGGTCTCTTAGGCTATATTTCACGAAGTACTTATTCATTGTTGAAGAGCGTAGTGAAGTGCTTATTTATATCTCTTGATGATTGCAATGTGCATCGTATCACAATTTATCTATATGCTACTCTAGTGATGTGTTATTAAAGTAGTTTTATTCCTCCTGCATGTGTGTAAAGGTGACAGTGCGTGCACCGTGTTAGTACTTGGTTTATGCTATGATCATGATCTCTTGTAGATTGCGAAGTTAACTATTGCTATGATAATATTGATGTGATCTATTCCTCCTACATATGCATGAAGGTGACAGTGTGCATGCTATGCTAGTACTTGGTTTAGTCGTTTTGATCTATCTTACACTTAAGGTTACTTAAACATGAGCATTATTGTGGAGCTTGTTAACTCGGCATTGAGGGTTCGTGTAATCCTACGCAATGTGTTCATCATCCAACAAAAGTGTAGAGTATGCATTTATCTATTCTGTTATGTGATCAATGTTGAGAGTGTCCACTAGTGAAAGTGTAATCCCTAGGCCTTGTTCCTAAATACTGCTGAGTTACTACTGCTTGTTTACTGTTTTACTGTGTTACTACTGCTGCAATACTACCACCATCAACTACACGCTTTTCCAAGCTATTTTCTGGCACCGTTGCTACTGCTCATATATATTCATACCACCCGTATTTCACTATCTCTTCGCCGAACTAGTGCACCTATTTGGTGTGTTGGGGACACAAGAGACTTCTTGCTTTGTGGTTGCGGGGTTGCATGAGAGGGATATCTTTGACCTCTTCCTCCCTGAGTTCGATAAACCTTGGGTGATCCACTTAAGGGAAAACTTGCTGCTGTTCTACAAACCTCTGCACTTGGAGGCCCAACACTGTCTACAGGAAAGGAGAACGTAGACATCAGGTCCCACGAAGGATTCCCCGCGCCACGAAGGCTCACCCTATTCTCCGGAGCCTATCCCACGAAGGAATAGCTCTCTCACTTGTGGTAGACTTTGAGGTAGCCTCCAAACCTTCACAATCTTGCCGGAGCAGATCCACAGCCCGGATGCTTCCGGACTCCTCTTGCCCACCTAGGGTTTCCAAGGAACCCTAGGAAGCAAGCTTCTTGATGAATACAAGGGGGAATAAGATTTGGCTTGGTAGAACGGTAGATCGGGTCCTCCTCTATCGTTTCCCCGGAGGGATTTGAGTTTGGGTGGAGGAGGAGGGAGATCCGAGGCTTTTGGTGTTTCTAACAATGGAGCATGGAAGAAGGAGCTCAAGAACAGCTTGTAGTGTAGTGCCTAACTGTTCAGAGGTAGAAGAAGGCCTATTTATAGTGTACTTCGAAATATGGCCGTTGGTCACTTGCCACATCAGCAGATTCCTCGAGGAGCCCGGTCGACCGGATCGGCGCGGACAGGCGGTCCACGCCGGTCCGAGGGCCACCGGACCGGCGGTTTCCAACCGGAGCTGGGACCGGGTCTTGACCGGGCGGACGCCATTCTTTTACTGGATAGTGCCGGATGGCACAGGCGAGGGACGCCTTGATGAGTCCGGGAACCAGACAGCCGGTTCAAACGGTGGCTGGACCGAGCCAATCTTCATTCTTTCCGGATCTCGTCCGGATGGCACCGGTCCTGGTCCGGTTGGTGACGGTCGTCGCGGCGGTCCGACCGGATCTGGACCGGCCAGACTCGCAAACCTTGCTGATTCTTCATCGAATTGGGGGTCTCCGTTGCCTTCTTGTTCCATCGATACACCATTATACCTCTTTGGCTAATACTGTGAATTATCTTGTAGGCATGTATTAGTCCAAATACTCTAGCACGGTGTCATAGTTACCAAAATAATGGATAAGGGTAAAATACCTTACAATCTCCCCCTTTTGGTATACGATGACAAACCGAGCTAGAGTCACATATAGATATTATGATAAGCTCTAAACCTTGATTCCATATAAGATATTACGACAGCTCCCCCATAATGTGTGCACTTGGAGAATTTGCGTTTGAATGCAAAGTGCACCATTTGTGGAATATGAGAAGCTCCCCCAATATCTTTAGGAAACAAGCATGGTATGGACAAGTATATCAAGATATATAAGCATAAAGCATGATTATCCTAACATAGAGTAGCACACATAGTAGTCGTCCATACATATCCATACATGAATTATTCGAAGTAGCAAATGGTTCTTGAGAAATCAAGGCAAATACGCACAAGCCATATAAAATCCAAATAAAGCAACTCCCATGGCTTGTGACAATCAAAGAACCCCGTGATTCTAGACTCTACTCTCTTCTCCCCCTTTGGCATCGGAACACCAAAAAGGCGAAGAAAAGAGGAGAGATGCTAGCGTCCCATCAATAGAACTCGTGCCCCGTGGATGGAGAGCTGCCATCACCATCCTCATCGTCGGCTTCTTCATCATCATCCTCACCATTGTCATCCTCATCACCTTCATCCTCTTCATCATCAGCATCAGAGGTGCACGGGCAGGTCTAGGAGGGGAGCACCAAAGTACAAGGAGGGATCAAAGTTCTGGAACATCTCATCAGAGAGGAGAGGCATCTCCCAGTTTGGTGCATGGACAGGCTCCAACTCAGGGCCAGGAGGAGGAACAGGTGCATTCCTAGAAGCCATGAACTCATTTTGGCGCCGCCTCGTCTCTTGGTTCAAAGAAAGACTTTGATGTGCAACATCATTGGTGTTCTTGCACATCTGCCATAGGCTAGAGAAGAACCGTGAGACACCATGCTGTGGGCGCCTAGAGTAGCTGGAGCTAGCATGGTCATGGCGTTCCTTGGACCGGCGTTCAGAAGGCCTCATGGCAGCGACTTCCGGTTTATCACCTTGGACAGGTACCCTGAAGGCTGCCATCCTGACCCGTTCACCTTGCGTATTGAGAGGTGCTGGCACAACCTTGTTGATGAGCAGCTGAACATACTGGGAAAGATTAGGAGTCAATCGTTCACGAACACAGCGCCGTAGCTCACAATAGATGAGATCACAGCCGTCAATAGTTTGCTGATGCTCAGGATGGCAATAGTACATCAAGTTCAGATGGTATGCACGACATTCACTTGTGTCGCCAATCTTGCTAATGAGACTCTCTCGGAATAGCTTGGCAATGATAAGGTATGAGTAGTACATGCCAGAGATGGTGGGAGGTCCAGATGCGGGATTCGGAGGATAGCAAAAGGCAATGTCCCCTCTGGTGAACGTCTGCTGAGAATAGATCTTGAAACCACGAGCACGGCCTCCACCAAACCCCAAGGCTTCACAGAGATCAAGATAGTTGCAAGTGTATTTCTGTTTGCCAGTCATCCAAGTCATAGTCCTAGCTGCATCATCATGGAAAAAGACTGTGCAATGAAACTGTCTCACCAAGATTGGACAGTAGCATCCATCAGAAGGTGTCAAACACATGAGGTCATACAACCCCATCCGCCTCAAGGTCTCAACCACAAAGCGAAACTTGGTGGTTTCATACATTCCAATGACATCTTTGATGGCCTTGGGCATAACAATGGTGCCAGACTTCATATGCTCCTGGGAGTTATAGTAGTCGTTCCACAGGACTTGCTGTGTCTTGGTCCAGAAAAACTTGTCTCCCCCTTGGTAAGTAGGTGCCTCATACCGATAGGGGTTGGACTCTCTGAGTCTTCTCCATGCCCCAACTTGCACATCACCAACATGGTAATCTGGCAATACCTCATCACCGTCTTGTGCTACATGTTTATCTTTCCTTTTATTTCCAGATGTCTTGTTACGGCCCCTAGCTGAGCTGCCACCAGTGGTCGGAGCTGCACGGCCACTTGCAAGCCTTCCTCTCTTGGCGGTAGTGCCACGATCCTCACCGCTCCAACTTCCTGTGAATCAGCAAAATAGCACAAGAGGGAAGGGGGATAAGTGTACATGTCATCATATATGAGGAAGCCAAAAGCATAGCCTATATCCAAGTGTCTCGACGAAGTTATGCGAAAAAGCTGCTGGCAGGGGGCGGTCGACCGAACGGTGGACCGGACCAGCCGGTTGTCCATCCGGTTGACCGGACAGACCCGGCCGGTTGAGAGGCCGACCGGCCAATAAGGGTTATCTGAGGTGTGATGTTTGCCCAGAAATTCGACACAAAATCATGCAAAAACTCACAAACTTGAACATAGACTATACTAGGAGAGTGAACAATGTGCATAGGCATGTGAGACACTCTAGTTGGCATGAGGACTTACTAACCCTAACCCTAACCCTAATTTTTCTCAAAGTTCCTCAAAATGTGGCAATGGGAGAGGAAAAGTAAGAGGGAGAGGGTAGGGAGAAAGTTACCCGAAGACATTGTCCTCTTTGCCCAAGTGAGCAGGAGGAACACGTGAACAAGAGGTTGAGGACCAAATCCCCAAGATCTCCCAAAATAGCTTGGGAGGAGCCAAATCCTTTGGTGAAGAGGCTTGAGGGATCCCGATCTATGGTGGAGTGAAGTTTGGGGAGAAACTAGTGGGGGGAAGGGCCTAGGGCGTGGTGGAGCTGGGGGGGCGGCGGCCATGGAGTGTTTGGAGGTTGGGGAATAATGAGGAAGAAGACCCAAGGGGTATCCTTCTTCAAATTATAACAGCCGCCCGGCCGGTCGTGCGTCCGGTCGACCGGACCTGGCGCCGGCTGATCCGGCCCAGGGGCCGGTCCAACCGGGCCAGTGACCGGCCACTCAGTTGTGCCTCGTTTTTGCCTCGTTTTGCCCATATTCTTTGTGTAAGTGTGTATGAATGCTCATATGATGATGACATGTACATATAGATAGATAGAGGATGATGAGATGAGCATAGACATGGGGTGGGGAACACAAAATTCTCTAGGCATACCCATTGGAGTGAAAATCCAAACAAGATGTAAATAGCAACAATGGGCATGATTCGAAGTATAAATCAAGAGTCATAAGTCATTTTTGAAGTGATTTTTGCAATAAGATCATTTAGCCTTGTATAGTCAAATCAAGTTGCAATTTGAGATTAAATGAGGGGCGGGGGATTACTCCCCCTATGTGAAAGCGCAAATGTCATGTGACCTCGAAGAGACGTGCTTGGGTCCATATAATGACATTGGGTCTATTTATGTTGCACACATGGGTATGCATCATACCAAGACATGGTAAGAGGACTATCCCCATATGTGCTATGCCTCTAAGCTAGATAGTTAGATAAATGCAAGAATATAGTGCAAGAAGTTGATTCAATCCAAGTTTTTAGGATCAAGAATACCAAGTTCTCCTCTCAAGTTTACAAACCGGGCTTCATCCAAAGGCTTAGTGAAAATATCCGCCAATTGGTAGGTTGTTCCCACATGAGTGAGATCAATATCCTTATTGGCAACATGATCACGTAGGAAGTGATGGCGAATGTCAATATGTTTGGTGCGACAATGTTGAACCGGGTTATTGGCGATCTTTATTGCACTTTCATTGTCACATAGAAGAGGCACCGTACCAAGAGACACACCATAGTCTTTCAAGATTTGCTTCATCCATAACAATTGAGTGCAACAAGATGCCGCGGATATATATTCGGCTTCGGCGGTGGATAAAGCGGTGGAGTTTTGTTTCTTGGATGACCAACTCACCAATGACCGGCCAATAAATTGGCAAGCCCCGGAGGTAGACTTCCGGTCAACCTTATCACCGGCCCAATCGGAGTCCGAGTAGCCAATGAGTTCAAAGGTTGACCCCTTTGGATACCATAGCCCGAGAGTAGGAGTGAGAACAAGATATCTTAGAATCCGTTTGACCGCCATCAAATGGCTCTCCTTAGGAGCGGATTGAAAACGAGCACACATCCCTACACTTAGCATGATATCCGGCCTAGAGGCACAAAGGTAGAGCAAGGATCCTATCATGGAACGGTATACCTTTATGTCCACATCCTTCTCACCGTCACATGAGCCAAGTTGCCCCTTTACGGGCATGGGTGTCTTCATTGGGCTTGCATTGGTCATGTTGAACTTCTTGAGCATGTCCTTCACATACTTTTCTTGAGAGATGAAGGTGCCTTTTGCAAGTTGCCTCACTTGGAAGCCTAGGAAAAACTTCAACTCCCCCATCATGGACATCTCAAATTTCCTAGTCATCAATTGCTCAAAAGCTTTGTTATGATTGGGGTTAGTTCCACCAAATATAATATCATCAACATATATTTGACATATAAACAAGCCACCCCCTTTAACCCGCTTGGTGAAAAGGGTGGAATCGACCGTACCCATGCAAAACCCATCTTGTAGTAGAAAATCCCTAAGGAACTCATACCAAGCACGTGGAGCTTGCTTGAGACCATAGAGTGCCTTATGGAGTAAATACACATGGTTGGGTCGGCATGGGTCTTCGAAACCCGGGGGTTGAGCTACATATGCGGTTTCTTTTAGAGGACCATTCAAAAATGCACTTTTCACATCCATTTGGTATAGTTTGAAATTGTGGAAAGATGCAAATGCAAGCAAAAGACGAATAGCTTCAAGACGGGCTACCGGCGCAAAGGTATCCTCAAAGTCCATACCTTCTATTTGGGCAAACCCTTGCGCCACTAACCTTGCTTTATTTCTAATGACAATGCCATCTTCATCTTGCTTGTTCTTGAACACCCATTTGGTCCCAATGACATTGATGCGATGATCCTTGGGACTCTCAACTAGAGACCATACTTCATTGCGGGTGAAACACTCCAATTCTTCTTGCATGGCAATGACCCAATCCGGATCAACCAAGGCTTCATGTACCTTGAGTGGCTCAAAACTAGACACAAAAGCATGATGTTGACAATAAGTCATAAGTAATGCATGGTGTCTACGAGTTACCACTCCTTTTGAGATGCTACCAAGGACAAGATCCACTTTCATGTCACTTGCCCTTGTAGCCGCCTTGATCTTCCGAATGGTTCCTTCATGATCAATGAATTCATCTCTTGCTAATACTTGATCATGAGGGACAACTTGAGCTTGAACATGAGTTGAAGATGTTTCTTGATCATCATCATGATCTTGCTCAGTGGGTTGAGGGCTTTCTTCTTGTTCTTCGGGATGTGGCTCATCTTGAGTGGAGGATACATCTTGGGTTGCACTTGATGGTTCAACTTGAGTTGAGCTAGGCTCAACTTGAGGTGAGCTTGATACTTCTATTCCATCACCTTGATCATCACTATGCACTTCCATGGGCCGGATGTGTCCAATGCCCATATGCTTGATGGCACTAGATGGATCATCATCATTACCTGCAACACATGGAACAACTTGCTCCACTTGGGAGCCATTATCCTCCAAGAACACCACGTCACAAGATACTTCAATAGTCCCAGTGGACCGGTTGTAGTATCTATAGGCGTGAGAGTTCTCCGCATATCCAACAAAAATGCCCTCTATAGTTCTAGTTTCAAATTTACCAAGCTTCCCTTTATTGTTCTTAACAAGACATTTGCATCCAAAGACACGAATGTACATGACATTAGGCTTGTTACCTGTGAGAAGCTCATATGGAGTTTTGTTGTGGAGGGGCGGAGGAAGAGCCGGTTGGAGTAGTGGACAGCTGTAGAGATGGCTTCTCCCCAAAAGTTGTGGGGTGAGTTGAATTCACTCAACATGGTTCTTGCCATCTCAATGATAGTCCGGTTCTTCCTTTCAACAACACCATTTTGTTGAGGGGTATATGGAGCTGAAAACTCATGCTTGATGCCCTCATCATCAACAAACTCTTGCATAGTGTAGTTCTTGAACTCGGTGCCATTGTCGGTCCTAATCGCCTTGATCTCGGATTCATATGTACGTTGAGCTTTCTTGGCGAAGGTGATGAACTCCCTATGGGTCTCATCCTTAGACTTAAGGAGAAAGACCCAAGAGTATCTTGAGTAATCATCAACAATGACAAGTCCATACTTGCTCCCACCAAGAGTATCATAATGTGATGGCCCAAAGAGATCCAAATGAAGGAGCTCCAAAGGCCTAGATGTGGTGACGATACTCTTGATAGGATGTTTCTTCTTGAGTTGTTTTCCCGCTACACATGCACTGCATACACGATCTTTCTCAAAAGAAATGCCGGTTAGTCCAACAATGTGCTCACCCTTTAGGAGTTGTTTAAGATTCCTCATGTTAACATGACCAAGGCGGCGATGCCACAACCAACCTTCGTCATGCTTGGCCGCCATTAGACATGTGGAGGGAGATGGGCTCTCTTTCAAGAGGTCAACCACGTAAAGGTTGTTCTCCACATATCCAACAAGGACCAATTTGAGATTGTCACTCCTAAAGACTTGCACATAATACTTAGTAAAATATGAATTGTAACCGGCATCGGCAAGATGATATATAGAAAGCAAGTTATAACCAAGGTGTTCAACAAGCATGACCGTCTCAAGGCACAAGTCCTTAGAGATTGCCACCTTGCCATACCCAAGTACCTTTCCCTTTGAGTTGTCACCAAAGGTAATGCTTGACTTCTTGTTAATATCTTCAATGAATTGGTCAAGCACACCTCTTCCTCCGGTCATATGATTGGTGCATCCACTATCAAACACCCACTTTGGACCACCGGAGGAATACCCCTACAAAATCAAGTAGAGGATTTAGGAACCCATTGATGGGTTCCCTAGTCATGGCAACAAGATCTTTTGGTACCCAAATCGAGTACCCTCTATAAGCATAGCCATTACGAGGACCAACATAGTTAGCATAAACATCACCATAATAATCAACAAATAAAGCATAGTGATTGTTTGGCCCCGTGCGGTCACCACTAGTGGCTTTGCCCTTTGGGGCTTTGCCATCATAAGTGACCTTCTTGTTCTTTTCTTGAGCGGGCTTCTCTTTCTTGTAGTTGTTCTTCTTGTAGGGCTTGGGATCATACCCAAGACCATACTTTTGATTGTTTGACCTTTGCTTACTCAAGAGGTCATCCAATCCCATCTTACTCTTGGTTGTGGTGAACTTGGCAAGTTCTTTCTTCAACCTAACATTTTCCTCAAGAGTAGTTGCTTGCTCACAAGCCAATTCATTAGGATAATAGTTGAGACCATATTTGGTTACCAAAGATTCAAGATATGTATTGGTCTCAACATGCAAAGATAGTTCCTCTTGTAAACGAACATGTTCCTCAACAAGCTTAGCATGCTCACTAGTAAAGGTGGTGGAGGAACTAGCAACATTTTTATCAACAATAGAATCATTCATTGATTCAAGAGCTTTAGAGTAGGATTCTTGGAGTAGGTCATGGTTCTTTCCAAGTTTCTTGAGCTCATCCTTGACAAGCTTGTTAGCTCTTTCAAGGTGGTCAAGATCCCTAGTGAGAGAAGCATGAGCAACTTCAAGTTCCTCCTTTGATGCATTAAGCTCTTGGGTCAATGATTGAGCCCTTTCAATAGTTTCAAGATCCTTAACTTTATCTAGTTCATAAGTTTCAATTTGTTGCTTAAGACCTTGAGATATGTACCTTTCGGTTTTTAGCTCTTGTCTTAGGAGATTGAATCTCCTTTCCTTATCATTCAAATGATATTCTAATTCCTCAATGGACTCATCCTTTTCTTTGAGAGAGTCCATCAAGAAATCAAATTTGACAAGAGCTTCACCACGAAGGGTGCATCTAACATTGTAAAGTTCCTTAAGCACAGTTAATTCATCTTGATTTTCAGCTTCATTGTCAAGGACACTAGACAAAGAAGGTGGGGGTTCCATTACCTTGGTTTCTCTTGCCATAAGACAAGAGCCAATGGTTGTAGATGAGGAAGAGTCGTCGGAGTCATCATCTTGAGTTATTCTTGCCATAAAGGAAGAACCAACATCATTCTCCGTGGAGTAATCCTTGGAGTAGTCATATGTGAAGAGTGACCCGGGCTTAGAGAAAGCCAAACCGGCCACTCCGGCCTCCTTCTCCTCATCTTCCTCTTCTTCATCGGACAAGTACTCGGCCCCAACAAAGGCTCTTCCCTTGTTCCTCTTGTATCGGTCATTGATTGGGTTTGGCTTCAATCTTGGCTTGACCCCTTTGATGAACTTTGGCTTGTCTACCCTTTTCTCATAAGGGCACTCATTTGCAAAGTGGCTATCTTCATCACAATTGTAGCAAGTTCTCTTCTTCTTCTTGTCATTGAGGAGCATTGGCAACTTTCCCTTGTACTTCTTGGCAAAGAAGGCAAAGTCGGTAGCGATGTCACTAGTTGAGGTCATCTCCTCATCTTCCTCAATTTTATATTCTTCTTCTCCTCCATGGTCAGCTCTAGCCTTGAGGGCAAGGTTGTGTGACGCTTCATGGTTGTGTGAGGCTTCATCAACACGGTTCATTGCCATGAGCATTTTTCCTGCCTTGGCCATGTTTTCATTGGCGGCCACATAGGAGACTAGATCATCGGAGTTCAGATCGGCACTCTTGGTCATGATTTGCAAGTTGAGTGCAAGGTTGGTATCTTCTTGCTTGACAGCAATCATTGCAATGACCTTGGACTTTATGAATGCTTCATTCATCTCAAAGCCGTCGTCATACTTCTCAGCACCAAGTCCCTTGATCCTTACTCTAAGATCACCAAGCCTTGCATAGGCATCGGCTATGGATTCTCCTTCTCGAATCATGAACCGGTGAGCTTCTTGCTTTGCGGTCTCATAAAGAGATGATTGGATCAAATCGGTTCCCTCTTGAGTACTACGATTCGATCCCACAACTCTTTAGCGGAGCCGATGTCATTGACTTGATCAAGGAGCTTGCGATTGATGCCACTTCTAATCTTGTCACGTGCGGAGGCATTGAGTTGACGGTTGTAGAACTCGGTGGAGGTCAACCGAACGGGATCTTGTGGCTCCCGGTATCCATGAAGAATGATCTCCCATAGCTCCACACTGCAGCGAATATGAGATTCCATAGAAGATTTCCAATGTGGAAAGTGAGTTCCATCAAAATGGGGAACGGTCCCACTATGGTTTATATGAGGCATGGGTGAAGTGTTTCTAGGATAGTCATGGTTAACTTCATGGAAGGATTCCTTAGAGGCCGAAACCCCACTAGGAGCTCCTCCAGTAGTTAGGTTCTTAAGCATGACAGACATTTCTGCCATTTGGCTTTGTAGTTCATCCTCCTTTTTCTTCTTCTCGGCCTCATATGCCAAGAATCTAGATTTCATTTCTTTAACCGAAAGGTTAGAGTCATCATCTAGACCCTCGAATAGTTTATCCATCTCACTCTTAAGGCGGTGAAGCCCTTAAAAAGAGTCCAGGCTCTGATACCAATTGAAAGTATAGAGATGGTAAACCTAGAGGGGGGTGAATAGGTTTCTACAGATTTTAATTCTTACTTTGCAATATTAGGCTTTGCGGAATATAAAGGTGAGCCTAATGCAAACTAGGTGAAGCAACCTATATGAGGATACAACTAACTCGAGCACGAAGGCTCTCACAGGCGTTAAATCACAAGTAAGGAGTTCGGTTAGAGATAACCGATAGCACGCGGAGACGAGGATGTATTCCCGTGTTCCCTTGCTTTGCAACAAGGTACGTCACGTTTGGAGGAGTGGAGGTCCCACGAAGGATTCCCCGCGCCACGAAGGCTCACCCTATTCTCGGAACCTATCCCACGAAGGAATAGCTCTCTCACTTGTGGTAGACTTTGAGGTAGCCTCCAAACCTTCACAATCTTGCCGGAGCAGATCCACAGCCCGGATGCTTCCGGACTCCTCTTGCCCACCTAGGGTTTCCAAGGAACCCTAGGAAGCAAGCTTCTTGATGAATACAAGGGGGAATAAGATTTGGCTTGGTAGAACGGTAGATCGGGTCCTCCTCTATCGTTTCTCCGGAGGGATTTGAGTTTGGGTGGAGGAGGAGGGAGATCTGAGGCTTTTGGTGTTTCTAACAATGGAGCATGGAAGAAGGAGCTCAAGAACAGCTTGTAGTGTAGTGCCTAACTGTTCAGAGGTAGAAGAAGGCCTATTTATAGTGTACTTCGAAATATGGCCGTTGGTCACTTGCCACATCGCAGATTCCTCGAGGAGCCCGGTCGACGGATCGCGCCGGACAGCCGGTCCACGCCCGGTCCGACAGACCTGACCGGACGGCCGGTTTCCAACCGGAGCTGGGACCGGGTCTTGACCGGGCAGGCGCCATTCTTTTCTGGATAGTGCCGGATGGCACAGGCGCAAGGCCGGTTGCCGGCCGGACGCCCGGTCTGGAGCCGGTCCCGGCAAGACGGAGGCCGGTTCAAACTGGCTGGCGACAGGACCGGGCCAATCTTCATTCTTTCTGGATCTCGTCCGGATGGCACCGGTCCCAGGTGGTTGGTGACCGGTCGTCGGCGCCAGGCCGGTCCGACCGGATCGGGACCGGCGGACTCGCAAACCTTGCCGATTCTTCATCGAATTGGGGGTCTCCGTTGCCTTCTTGTTCCATCGATACACCATTATACCTCTTTGGCTAATACCTGTGAATTATCTTGTAGGCATGTATTAGTCCAAATACTCTAGCACGGTGTCATAGTTACCAAAATAATGGATAAGGGTAAAATACCCTTACAATTCTTGACGCTGAGTCTTGTGCGGTTCAGGATCGTCGCACACATGCCCTGGTTGGAGTTGGTCCTCGTAGCCGTCAGTCTCCGGGGCTTTGGGAGTTAGGCTTCGTGTTCCTTCCGCTGCCACTTCATCTGCAGTTCTCCTCCGGTTGTTGCCTCTGTCACCGGCTCTTTTCAGCAGTGGCATCATCGTCTTGGTCACCTTTGTGACTCTCGCCTGTCGTCTTTGGTTTATCGTGGCCTTCGGGGTCTGTCTCGGAGATGGGTCGTTACACTGTCGGGTTGTAGGTTAGGCAAACAGATTCAGCTTCCCTATCCTACTAGTGTGTCTGTCTCTCAGCGACCGTTCGATTTAGTCCATTCGGATGTTTGGGGTCCGGCTCCCTTCGCTTCGAAAGGGGGCCATCGATACTATATCTTATTCATTGATGATTTTTCACGTACACCTGGGTGTTTTTCATGCGCTCTCGCAGTGAGGTGCTCTCTATTTATCAGCGTTTTGCGGCCATGATCCGCACTCAGTATTCCTCACCCATTCGCGTATTCCGTGCTGATTCTGCTGGTGAGTATATCTCTCAGCACCTTCGTGGTGTCCTTGCTGAGGAGGGCACCCTCGCTCAGTTTTCTTGTCCCGGCGCGCATGCTCAAAATGGCGTCGCCGAGCGTAAGCATCGTCATCTTCTTGAGACCACCCGTGCTATGATGATTGCCTCTTCTCTTCCGCCACATTTCTGGGCTGAGGCTGTCGCTACGTCGACCCACCTCATTAACATTCAGCTTTCCGCTGCTCTACAGGGTGGCATTCCTCTCGAGCGTCTCTCTGGTGTTTCTCCAGACTACTCGACTCTCCGTTCATTTGGTTGCGTCTGCTATGTCCTTCTGCCTCCTCGCGAACGCACTAAACGACCGCTCGTCTGTTGAGTGTGTTTTTCTCGGATACTGATGATGAGCATAAGGGCTATCGCTGTTGGGACCCCGTTGGTCGTCGGATGCGCATCTCTCGTGACGTCACATTTGATGAGACGCGTCCCTTCTATCCTCGCCCCACCTCGGGTACCCGGTGGATGATATCTCTTTTCTTCTTTTCGGATGCACCCCTGCTATCCCATCTCCTCCCCCTCCTAGTCCGATGCGCCCCCTTCGGCGCCATCCTCTCCTCCGTCTAGTCCCCCTAGTACTCCTCGTTCTCCGGTTTCGGATCCTTCGATGTTGTCCCTTCTTCCTCTTCTTTGATGAGTTGTCCTCCGCTGATGACCTTCCCCCTTCACGGCCTGTTCGTCAGCGTCGTGCTCCAGCTCGTTACTCTCCTAGTCGGTATGGTCTTTCTGTCGTTTCCGAGCCGACTTCTTATCGGGATGCCGAGCGTCATCCTGAATGGCAGCTTGCCATGGCTGAGGAGATCGCTGCGCTTGAGCGCACTGGCACTTTGGATCTTGTTTCTCCCCCTTCGGTGTTCGTCCTATCACGTGTAAGTGGGTCTATAAAATTAAGACTCGCTCTGATGGATCTCTTGAGCGCTATAAAGCGCGTCTTGTGGCTCGTGGCTTTCAGCAGGAGCACGGCCGTGACTATGATGAGACTTTTGCCCCTGTGGCTCATATGACTACTGTGCGTACCCTTCTTGCTGTTGCTTCTGTTCGCCGCTGTCTCCCAGCTTGATGTTCGAATGCTTTTCTTAATGGCAAGTTGAGTGAGGAGGTTTACATGCAGCCTCCTCCTGGGTATTCTGTTCCCGATGGGATGGTTTGTCGTCTTCGACGTTCTCTCTATGGTCTCAAACAGGCCCCTCGTGCCTGGTTTGAGCGCTTTGCCTCTGTGGTGACTGCTGGTTTCTCTCCTAGTCTTCATGATCCCGCACTTTTCATTCACACTTCTCCTCGTGGACGTACTCTTCTTCTTCTCTATGTTGATGATATGATCATTACTGGTGATGATCCTGAGTATATTGCCTTTGTCAAGGCTCGTCTTCGTGATCAGTTTCTTATGACTGATCTTGGTCCTCTTCGCTATTTTCTTGGCATTGAGGTTTCCTCCACTTCGATGGCTTTTCTATCTCTCGGAGAAGTACATTCAGGATCTTCTTGCTCGTCTGCTCTTGGGGATGAGCGCACGGTCGATACTCCTATGGAGCTTAATGTTAAGCTTCGTCCTACTGATGGTGATCTCTTCCTGATCCCACCCGTTATCGCCATCTTGTTGGGAGTCTTGTTTATCTTGCTGTCACTCGTCCTGATATTTCTTATCCTGTTCATATTCTGAGTCAGTTTGTCTCAGCTCCTACCACTGTTCACTATAGTCATCTCCTTCGTGTTCTTCGTTATCTTCGTGGCACGATCACTCGTCGCCTTTTTGTCTATTGTAGTTTCTCCATATGTTAGGGGGCTTTTTGCATATGTGCACCTGTACATGTACTATATATTGTGGCCTTTGGCCCCCTGGTAATACAACAAGCATATTGCTCTAACAATGCTAACACATGATATGTTAGCTAATTTTGATGCTGGTCTACCAATTGAATCTTTGCTAAATAAGCGAGTCATGTATATTATGTACTTCCTCCGTCTCATGTCTTAACTTTGTCATTTAAATTTAGATACATCTAAATTTAGAAAAAGTTAAGGCACAGAGAAAGTATTATTTATTGCATTTCCTAAGCTTCGTATTCTATAATTTTCACTTTGTAAGACCTTAGCTTAAAGTTTTGCAATAAGAATAGTTATATATACGTTGGTTGAGGCGGAGCTACGTTGAGCCGACCTAGGCTGTGGCCCACCTAGAATTTAGGCATTCCTTCGTTTTTATTGTTGGGCTGACCAGCAAAACTTTTAATGGTAAAGAAAATCTTGCTCTGTTGTAGCCTGGCCCGTTCAATAAATCCACTGTAACTTTGTCATTTTGCGTCGACTGATGTTAAGGATGTTAACATATGGGATCATATATTTCTCTCTCCATATTTATTGCCTTATCGGATTCGCAATGAAACGGATAATGATGAGATGCGATTTTCTATCTAGACTATATCATGCTTAATTATCGGATAATAATGAATCGTAGGGATAGGCCTTGTCGGATTCATATTACTTGACAATATTACGAATGTACCTGGAATTAAAATATGTCTGGATACATCTATATTAGTGGCAACTAATATGGATCAGAGGGAGTACTATGAATTTGGGTGAGAAATTATAGTTATTAGCAAATAAATATAAGCTATAATTGATCGTGATAATATTGTATACTAATAAATTAGAGAAGGTTCCATCTAAAAATAGTAGAACATCTACCATCTCCCAAATGGTATCATTGATGTCCATGGTGTGACCTGTGACCCAAGATTGCAGGGCGACAAGCATAGAACGAAGATATGATTACTAAGTACATGTCGTACTTAGGGTTAATTATGTACCTTGGGTGATAAATGGGTGACTTTCTCAAAGATCAATGTATTAATTGGTTATTGGGCTTGCGGATGAGGCTAGTTAATGGAATAATTCAACTTGAGTAGATCAAATATGGCGGAGAATCCATATACCCGATAATAGCAATACCATATCTTCCATTATCTGTTTAACCAAAATCTTTATCGTATCTGTATCAGCATGGTATTTATAATAACATATCATATCCTTGAAATATATACATACGCGGATTCAGGACGGAGATTATACGTTTACAACCCTACCCAAATGTAAAGAGTAGAGTTCTCCTCTTTTCGAAAATATTCTCGTGAATGTGGCGTGGTGCTGGCCCGGCGGCCAAGATGCCCATAACTTAACTGGGCCAGAGCGAGGTTAGCCCGTGAAGGTTGTGGGTAGCTATCCGATTGTAAATGGGCTTGTAAATAAAGTGATTATGCCTCGCACCATTCCCAACAGCCGCCCCGTCCAGCCCAGCTAGGGTTTTAGCCTCCATTCCCTCCCACCGCGGCGCGCCACCGCACCTCGCACACGCCGTCGCAATGGCCGCCGCCGCCGCCGCCGCGAGATCCTTCCTCCGATCTGGATCCACAGCCTCCTCCCTCCGCGGAGCAGCGGCCAGAGCTGCCTCCCGCGCTGGGCCGGCTCCTCTCCCAAGGCGGCTCCCGGCTTCTGCTCCCCGCCTCCTTCTAAGGTACGAGATCTCCTAGTTACTGGCTCGCTAGGAACGTTCGGTTTTCGTTTCCCATTCTCTGGATCTGGATGAAACGTTTCGTCTCTGTTTTTCGGCATCTCTAGGTCGCCGCTGGAGATGACCAGCTTCTGTGTGGAGTCGCTGATGCCCATGCACAGCGCCACCGCGTCGGCGCTCATGACGTCGCTCCTCGCCGCCCCGGCTTGCAAGGGGTTTGGCTGGCTGTCCGAAGGTAATTTTTCACGGCTTTTATGGTTTTCCGTCTATCATACATGGCTTCAGTTATTACGCGTAGTTGTTTGTTGATATGGACTGCAGAACAGAGTAGTTTTGGACCGTTCACAAAGTTCACTGCAGCTTAGCTCAACTTTTCCTTCATCATCTGAAAGAGTGCATAGGAATTTGATGTGTGTTAGTGGCGATCATGCTTATAATCCTGTCCTAAGATAGGCTCATGTAGTTATTACCATTTTTACACTATATTAGTAAAGTGTCTCAAGTCTCAATGCCCATCTTGCGACAATGCTCTGAATACATTTAGCGAATGTCAACAAAACTTGTGTGAATGAATGTCATTTTTTGTATAGATAAAAACCGAAATTCTTATCATGAAATTTGGCATGCTGAAACCAATCTTATGCTTCCACATGGTCCTTATTGTAGGTCAAGATAGATGAACATCGAGCCCCAAAAGGTGATAAACGTTAAGGACCCAATAATAACAGTTGATGGTTAAGTTCCTTTGCTAATTTGTTGTTCAGAAGAGTTCACTGAAAGAGGAATTTATTTAAAGGAATTTACATCAAAGTTCATGTATCGGAGAATCGATCATTGAACAAGTAAACATGTAACATCGTATAAAAGAATACTTTGTTTTCTCATGATGGTCCAACATATTGTTTCCCCTTTATGTTTATTCTCATCCTGCAAAGTGTGTGAGATTGGAGTTTCCCTCACAAAGAAATGTTGTGCGTACATAAAATCTTCCAAATACCGCCAGTTATGAGCTACCGTTGTAGTTGTTGCGCCTTTTGGCCATTCCAGAGACCGTTTCCTTTGCTTGGTTAGCTGAAGCTGTATCTAAATTTTGTATTTAAACGTTGTAATTTGAATATGCACATAGTAGTCATAAATAATAATTTCCACATTAAGGGTCACTGATTCTTTTGTATTGACCCAGCTGGCAATGATGACGTGTGACAGTTTCTAGGTGGAATGTAGCAGATTTAATCTCCTCACCTCAAATATACAGGTCTGGTCACATTTTAAGGACTATCCATGATAGCATATGTTTGTAGTGTGTTCTATAAATTTTCCTTCTGCTGTTTGCACGAAAACACAAGGTCAAGATGCTTACAAGATGCATTTTATGGAAAACCAGATCTGCTGTGCAAAACTATGTTGTTTCTTGCATGTGGTAGTTAAAGACATCTGATCAGTCATGGACACAGCAATATAGATATTGGAACTCAGGGCCTCCCCACTTTCCCAGTTATTTAAAAAATATCGCATTTCGTTTACAATTCTTGTGAAGCTGGTATTCATTAGTATCTTTACAATTTTAGAAATTTACACTGCCTTACATGAGAAGCACATAAATATGTTATGGTTCTGTGTTCTTTCATTTTGAAGAAATGTTAGGCTAATATGGTTTCTGGAAACATCGTGTATTGATTCTTCACGATCATCTGCCATCCAATGCAAACATGCAACCTTATTTTATGTTGGATGCATGTTACTTATGATTATTGCATGCCTCTCCTTCTAGCCAAAAGAATGTCTGTTTGACCCATTTTATATCTCTATAGACTTGTGAGTAGTGACAATGGAGGTCGTCTGGGAGGAAGACACATGCTATTTATTTTTGCCATGCCTATTGTGATTCATTCATGCAAAATGGAATTTGTGGAGATGGAGCAAAACTAGTTTTTATGGCTGTAACTTTTTATGATCTCAGTTGAAGATCTGGAGCTTAGATTGTTCATTTGTATGTGTAGATGGATGATTTCCTGTTGCCCGAGCCTGCTGTGATGGTAGCTGCTACAGACCTCCCCCATTGAATTTAAAGTACCTTCTTATCGCCTTCTTCCCAGTCTGTAATATTCTGGGATTTCAGTGCGCATAAGTGTCTTCAGAACTGTACCTGTTCATGTCTGAGATTATGACGTTCCTGGAGAAATAATGTTTAATTGAAAGTGTCCGACTGCCCATTGTTTTGCTTCTATCTTTGTTGTGATTGGCATTGTAAAGAAAAGTGTGCAACAATCCAATCACCGAGTCTCTGTTTTTTTACGAATTGTATGCCGAAGTTAGTAGCCTATCTTCTGTCAAGCGCTAATTTCACTGTAGGCCACGTAGCCCATAGCATTAAGGATACGTGAGGGTGAGGCAGATAGATCACAAAAAACGTGACTAATTCTCTTTCAACTGATAGTTAGCTTAATTTCCCATTTGACTGGTAATTAGCTTAATTTGGTGATATCATCCTCACAATGTTGACTACGTTAACAACTCATGTACATTTGTGAATGTCTTTTGCTGTGTGAAGCATTTTTCTCAAATGCAGCCAAATTGTAGCCGAAAAGGTGTAACTAAAAAATCTCAATTTATAACTATAAATTGTAAGTAGAAAATTCTCAATTGCAGCTGTATAAACCTGATGGAACCTCATACGTAACTGAAAAGTTACCATAATTGTAACTGAAAAAATCGGTTTAATTGTTTTTTTTGCGAAACACTGTACAAACGTAAACGCTCACATATGCGCACATCCTACCCCTATGAGCACCTCCGAGAGAATGCGTCCAAAAAAGTTTATTCGACGGATTTTGGGATTGACGAAGTCACCAAGTGTCAAACTTGAGATTTGAACTCTGGTGAGTTTAGGGCGCCACTGCCAACCCAACCACATGTTGTTTCTCAATCAGTTGTAAACCCACTTACAACTTGGATGCATAAACTCATGGTTCTAAAGTTGAATGAGTTTTAACTTAATTATCCATGTGTGGTTCTAAAGTTGAATGAGTTAACTTAATTATCGCCATTTTACTGTGGGAATTACCACCCCTTGCTCCCCATCCTCTTGAGCACCCCTCATCCCTGTACCCTCCGCTGTCGTTCAGCAAAATCCTTAGAGGTTTTTTCTTTCTATTGCTTTGAGTGCCAAGTTTAATGAGATGGGTGGTGAATTAAAAACTTACAGACAAAATTACTTGACTATTTTATTTTGTTAGGACTCTGCTGTTCATGAACAGTGTTGACCTTGTGGAGGAAATATTAAGTTCTATGCAGAGCAAGGTCATTAAGTTTCATGTGATGAAACTTGTGTTGTGACGATACTGGAAGATATGCCAAGCACAAGTAATGCAAATGTAATGACGCAGCAGATGCATCTATCCGTTTAGAAGATGAAGATTTTACCAGCATGTCACTGATCAGCACATGACATTTGTTCATACGGACACAACAGCTCCAGCAACTAACAATCACTCGTAGATAGATTTGCATGATAAGAATGAACTTGCAATAGTTCGAGCGAACAACTCCAATCTAAACTCAGAAGCTCTAGCTTTCACATTCTTGACAACTCAACAAGTAGAATTTGACCAGCAGGCTTTGAAAGCACTTCTGATTAATAATAGCTAAATAGACCGCGGCATTCACTCTTCCACGTTGACAAGCTCATACTCCACAAGCGAGAGATTGTTGTCTTCCTTTACATCAAAGCTTGCCGGTTCAGTGACTTCAACACGGCCCCATTTGTCAACAGCAAGCCTCATTGACCCTTTGAACATATCAATCTTTGCATTGCGGATAATAACGGTATTACCCGGCTTCAACATGTCAACTGTCAAAATGTATATGATTGTTAGACATCGCACACATAAAACCGTATTTACGAAACCAGTCAGTTAATGATGCATTTATCTTTCAAAGTCAAACCAACTGCCCTAACAAATGGGTTGAGAGTTAACAAAGTGAACAGATTACAGAACGATCTGATTGCTACGTTCTTTAACGTACAGAGTATATTTTCAAATAATCATTTATTTATGCATTATGTCTATTGGAAGAAGGAACATATAGTAAGATGTGAAAACTTCCAAAATAACATGTCGCAGATAAAATGAAATTATGATTAAAGCATAATACGATCCAACATTGCACTCTTATAAACAACCAGTTTTTCAAAAGCATAATGGAGTTATCTTCCAATAAACTTAAAATGTGCTTGAAAGTCTATATATCGTACTACTGGCTCCCATAACATTGACTGGCAAAAGAGACTCGGAGAACTTTAGGAGCAAGGCTTTTGACAATGGGTGTCGCTAATTATTTTCCTCAAAAAGAAGAGGTTCTAAAGATACTATATCTATAATCAGTGCAAACAAAATATTATCATTCAACAAGACCACTGTTATTTATCATGCATTGACAGGCTAAAAAATTGACAGTACATCCAAGGTTTCTTTACAAACAATTCTCGGATCGTGAACAACTGTAAATACTGTGAATTCACATAATCTAACACAGTACATTAAGATCCCATTAAAGTAGTTGTATAAGCCTACATACTGTAGCATGAAGCAGGGCTATATACACACCAATCCACTGATCCAATCCAAGTATCTAGCGATAAACACGCGGGTTTTGACCAATCTCCCAAGTCAAAGGACTACTCACGGTACACGCATGACGCCACCAAGAGCATATATTACGACAGAGAAAAGAGGGCCAGATCGTACCCTGCTCGTTGCGGGCGGTGAAGAGGACGCAGCCGGTCTCGTCGCCGATGAGGCACTCGGCGATTCTCGTGGGCTTGGCCACCGGGCCAGGGCCGGCGCCGGCGCGGGCCTTCTGGAGGACGGTCTTGGAGCTGAGCACCTTGGCGACGAGCGTGTGGCCGCTCGTGACTGGCTTGAGCTGATCTACCTTCACAAACACCGGCTTCCGCTTCGCCGCCGCCGCCGCCGCCGTGGCCATGGAGATAGAGAGAGAGAAAACAAGTTGCAGATAAGAAGCTGGGAAACAGGATTAGGGCGGGCTTTGGACTCGGGAGGAAACCCTAGATGCGACGGGGTGAGTTTTAATACGGGGTCTGTGATCGAGGAGGCCACTAACGATGCGGAGGAGTTGTTAAATTAGGCGTTACTCCTACGGAGTACTACCATTATCGGAGCGATAGACATTACCGTGGGGAGTCAAATGCCATTATCCGTTTCTACTTTCCAAAAGGCTAAAATGCTCAGTGGGGAATATATAGTCTGTCTTGCCGTGGTTGAATGACATCCCTTGCTGCATCCCACCGAGAAATATCCCTCTTCCATTTAGTTTTACTTTTTCATGACAGAAGTATCCCTCTTTTAGACGTTTGGCTCTGGTGGTTTTTGATTGCTTTCTTCAATTCTAATGGGGTTTATGTTGTTGTTTCCCATCCAGTATAATGGGCATGATGTTAAAAATGTCTTGTAAAGATCTCCGCCTCCGCATGCTCAGCGATTCGATACGCCGCCACCCTAAGTTCAGCTAAGTTGAGAACGGAACATACCTCGAAAAAAAAAGTTGAGAACAGAACAAGCTCAACCTTAAGAGCTCGTTCGAATTCACAGAGTTTTCAAATTTAGGAATATAAAATATAGAACAAGGATGTTATTTTTTTTCTCAGAGTTATAAAGGATTAAAAACATATATAAATGGCATCAAAGAGTGTTCCACACACAAGAAGATTAAGAGAAAGTATAATAAGATGTTTGGATGGATGAAGTTTCCCCCAAAATGATCTAAATAAGAATCCATACGAAAGTATCCCGAAGATTCAAATCCTACTAATAAAATGACACCCCACAGAAAGCACCCATGGATACAAATCCTCCGATAATCCTTTGGAACTCCTTTGAGGACCTTTTTGGTTCGCCGATTTGAAACATATAGTACTAAGAAAAACGGAGGAATAGAATGTCATGGCACATGGTATAGGAATCTTAAACACATGAATGAGTAACAAAAGTTGAGTGGTTGCACCACATAAAATTTGTATAATTTTTTTGTAGAGATTGGGTACAAGTAATAGTTGTCCTAGTCGGAATCCTATGAATTGACGTGTAGGAAAGCAATCTATAGAAACTTTTGATCATTTGTTCCAATGAACCAAAATGGATAAAAAAAATCTATTATTGAGTCCTACAATTTTTTATTAAAATCTTTTGAACCAAAGAGACCCTGAATTACAACTACTTTAAAGAGTTATGTCATCTGCATCTGAATGGAAGGAAGTTAAGTTTAAAAATGATGCAAGAATCTATAGGAAATTTCCAAAGAATTAAAAAGATGTGAATCAAACGACACACACAAGATTTTTTTTTTTTGGACATGAGTCCTTTTTTTTACAAAAAAAATGAAGGAAGTCCTTCAATAATCCTTTGAGGGCCTTTTTGCTTTGTAAGATTTTAAAAAAACAGATTAATAGAAAAAGGCAAGAATAGAATGGCATGGTACATGAAACCCTATAAGAACGAAAAAAATGCAAGAATCAATAAAATAATGTTGTTCGGTTGCACAATAAGAAAATGCAAAAATACTTGTAGCGATTGAGTACATGTCATAGTTGTCATAGAAACTCCCCACAAAAAGAAATGTCATAGACACAGATGAAATTTATGAGTCCGGCCCTTTGGTTCAGATGAATATTGGAGGAAATGCATAGGACGAGATGTTTACTTCGATGACGCTATTCATTCATTTTTGATATAAAGGAATGGAACACATGAGGAGTGGAGGAATTTATCCTTCTGGTTTAGGTTTGAAAGAGAAATTAAAGTAATTCTACAATCCACTCAAACCTCCTTTTTACAGTCCTATGGTATATTAGAAGAGTGGGATATTGGGGAAAGATTTTTGGAGATCACTGGAGATGCTCTAAGTGAGGTAGATAAGCGATTTAAGTTACAACATAGACTTCGATTTCTATTTAGTATCTATAAGCTCAGTGGGCCAATTTAACTCTACCGACTGAATTTATATACCGAATGAAATTTCATGGAGATTAAGAAACCTCACTTTATGACAGTCATACTACTACTCTAGGGACAACTGCTTTACACGCCCGCCGCCACAAAATATCCAAACTATCGACTGTACCTAGTTCGTCAGACCCGTAAGTGCTGATCTCATTTGATAACCAATGTGAAAAAAGAGGCACCAAGGTTAGTTAACCCAATAATCAAATAAGCAAAAACTAGTGAGGTAAATCACCACAAACAATCGCAGTACCGAACAAACGCTTCCTCACCGTTGTGGTAATAACCGGCTAAGAGCATGCCCTGCCAACAGGATGGCTCGAGTGGTGCAGTTTGTACACAGCAAATCCGGTGGCCTTGAACCACCGAGACTACATTCAGCAGTAACCAGCAAGTCAGCAGCACCACATAACTGCCACAGGTCTCTTCTAGCGAGCGGATGGAGGCGCCAATTTAATCAACAATAACGAGAAATTTCCATCAACCAATTACACAACTTTTCTCCAGTACAAGAGATGGAATTTCTAGCCAGGTCAACAAGCTCTATTAAGGTGCTCATGGTTGGTGCTGCAGCGGAATCATCTACACACAACTAGCTCTAACAAGGTGCAAAACCCAACGCCTAAATCGCCCGAGTTATGCAAATCTGAACATCTAAACTAGATCACCAGTAGCACCACCAAAAGAGTTCAATATGGATCTAAGCTATGTCACCGAAAGCTTTCCAGATTGGAGCTGTACAGAGATGAATGATCATTGCCTAACTGCGACAACCTGGTTAGAACCTGCCAAAAAATAGGACAAGAAAAACCCAGAGGTTAGAACTATTCTGAAAGTGCACCGTCCAGTATTTTTCCGGTGCAAGATTATAACTTAGGTTAGGGCCCTGCAGGAACGAGGTTATTTAGCATAACCTTCAAAGGGCTACCCCCTTTCCATGAACAACAACTTAATTCTAAATGTTCCGTACTAACTTTATTTCCGTACAAAGGCACATGTGAGCATACTATAGAACTAAATTAATGACTGTCATGCTATCTGAAACTTAGCAGTATATGATACAGACTGTGACGATAAACAGATAACACAAGAAGCTATCTTTAGTGTTCAGCATTTTTAATTTTGCGAAGAAGTTAAGCTCATCAATGCCACCAGCCCAACATGGTAATCACATTATGAACAGAGCTATGTTTATCATTACTGAAAGCATCAGTTTGGCAATTAGAAGCATCAAATATCATTCCTAGACTCTTCAGATGTCATTCCCTGAGATAGTACGATTCCTAGGACACTAAGCTATAAGTTCCACTACTTGCAGCATCACAGTTCAGTGTACAGATGCAAGTAGTTTAGTAATATAAGTGGATACTCGGTACATGCAGAAAAATCAAGAAAATTTATTATGAAGTACCTCAAGCCACATTTGTTTTCTTGCCAGCAAGAATACGGGAAATTTGGAGGCCTCTGCTAAAACCTTCATTGAACAGTACCCTCGTCTGCATTTCTTGAAATCCTGGCAGCCAGGACAGCAATGCAACTGGTGCCATGACAATCACCCCAAGCAGTATCTCATACAAACGTGCCACAGAAATAACACTGCCCCAGACCACAGTAGATTCGATGAATGGCCTGATCACTTGAGCAATGGAAATCAAACCCCAGCCAGTAGGAATGAATGCCAAAAGGCCAGTGAAGATGTCGATGATTTGAAACTCAGTAAGCTCCACGAACAATATCAGCACTAGCACTCCAAGACTGATGATAGCACATTGGACAACCCGGTAGTAAAGATGTTGCTTTGCAGCATACTGGTCCCGAGTATATGACATTAGGACAAAAACACCAAATATCACAGCCACACATATCCAGGAAAGCAGATACACCGCAATACTTCTGCTTCCGTCTGCGATTTTGAGCTGGTATACGACCCCATACTGAAAAAAGAAGTACCTGAGATCTAACACTATTTCCAGAATCTTTCCCCAGAGGCCAGTAGTCCTTAGATGATCTTGCTCCTCATACCACCACACTTCCCAGCTGTGCTCAGCTTTCGAAAATATACCACCTGGAAACCAGATCCAGGTCATGAAGTCCTCAAAGTCGTACACAGTTTTCAACCAATCAAAGCCAGATGGGTTAAAAGCAAATGGAGCCATGATCCACGACACCACTAGAAACCAGCTAGATAGCATCATGACTATGTAAACAAGTGTGTTCCTGGCAATCACACTGTGAACGGCATACACAGTCAGTATTATTCCGAGTTCTATCGCCTTTATGAAGTGGCTCCTAGCATAAAGCCTGTAATTTTCAGCAAAACTCTTATGCTGCACAACAAAGCCACGGCCAGTAGCACGATATTTTGCACCACCATGAAGAATCGTTCGGCCATAGTAATGGCTTTTTGTTCCCATTGAAAATGTGTAGAAGACAGATGAAAAGTTCATCTGCATTGTGAAAAAATCCCAGACAGCAGGTAGAAACCCCAGTTCAAGAGAGTTCTCAAGGATCATTGGTAAGGCAGTGAAGATTCCGAGCTGAATGACAAACTGCTGATTTAGCACGGCACCCAAGGCTTTATTATTAGTAGCATTAGCACTGCCCTGAATTCCAGCCTCCAGACCACTCAGAGCTAGATACAGGCGTCCCCAGGTAAATGTGTAAACTGTCAAGACCACCAGCATGGTGTTGAAGTAGAACCCTATTGTTGTATAAAACACTGAAAGCATCCGAAAGAAATCCACTCTATGACCAAGCCTGTAGATATCCCTACTCAAGGTCTGTTCACCATTACCACTGGAAACCTTAGCTTCAAACATCGATATTTGATTAAGCCCAACATCACGGCCCTTGCCAACCTGGATGTACTCATGGTGGCTAACATTGCCACCACGTAGGGTACAGTTGAAACCCGCGAATATGTCCTCGCTGATATTGATTACTCTGGATGCCTTACTTAAACCACCTCGGGTCAAAAACCAAAGGCGATCAAATACATCTGGATGCCCATAATGCATCCGAACCTTCAGTGGATTAGCTAGAACCCGCTGCCCAAGGGTAACAAAGCTTGTCTCCTGTGCAGACATGAACCAAGCAAGTGAAGAGACAGATCCAGTGAAAACATGTTCTCGAACTCCCAACAGCGTGGGCTTTTGGCTTCCATGATTATAGCTGTACTGTTCTAACAGATTGCGCATCTTGAGAGCCTCCTCAAAATAATTATCCTGGTTCATGTCGATTGTTTGTACAGCATCGCCTCTTGTGAATATGATGGCGTGGTTCTGGTTCTCAGGTTTACCCTCTCCAAGTTTTAGCGGGCCTGGCAACCTAATCCGGTATATCTCAACCTCTTTCTGCAAGGCCTGGTCAAATTTTACAAGCACAGAATAGTATTGCATATCACCCATCTCAGGACGGACCTCATCAACATAGGCAACACGGAGGGCCTCATTTTTCTTCATAAGAGCCAGGATATCTTCGGCACGTTGATCTTTCCCCTTTTTCTGGTTTCCATATATCTGACAAGCGACCACATAGGTGTATTTCATGAGAGCAGCACCATCTTCCATACCTTTAAACAATTGACTCACAGTACTGGCTCCTCTGCTTAACCTCCTTTGAGGTCTTTGTTGGAGACCATTATTCATTGGATACACATCATTTTCATGCCTAACTGAGCCAAAGGTAGCCAGCCGTTTTGTACCTTCAGTAATGTCTATCTCAGACGCAGTATCGAGAAAAGCAAGCATCTTCAGAGCCCTGTAGTAGTACATCATTCCCCTAACAGTCCTTGCTAAGGTCTGGCCCCTATATGAGGCCCAAAGTCGGAGCTCCTGAAATTTTCCAGCCCAAATATCTTCGTCCTTAACCATTCCCTCCCTCCTCATGCGTTCTAAAAAGTTTCCCCAATCATCTTCATAGATCTTCTGAAGATAATACAAGATTGAAATGCCATCTTCATTCTCACGACGAAGCTGGTCCTTGTTATACAGGACATCTTCGTTGTAATACGGGGTCAAAACGCTGAATGCCAGCATCTTCTCGACTGTGGGAGCACGAGGCATGTTCATAAAGAGGGAGTTGCTGAAGAAAGATATACGCCGCCGAGCCTCGGGATTCCTTGGGATATCATTCATGGAATCCCTGGATGTGAGAATTGTATGCAGGCGCCTCACCTGTTTGTAGAAGCTAAGATCATTCTCACCAGGGTATGTTATGGCATCCTCAAAGAGCAACCCGGATTCAGTCGGCCTTGACGGTGCAAGCCCCTCTCTCCTCAGCTGTTCTATGTCTTTCCTGTTTTGAGGAAAGTCATGAACCGCGAGGACATAGAGGGTCTGCAAGGTGTTGACTATCTTGGTCTGATCCTTGTCTGCCTTCAGTAGCAGTTCGACTAAGGTGATTACAGATGAATGGATTTTAGGAAGCAAGTTCAGCCTGTACTCTTCAGAGAATTTCCCATCTACCATAGCATTATCGAATGCAAGGAACAGCTGATTGATAATAATGTGCTCAACACTCCTCTCCTCAATGATCTCCAGCAGCAACTGGCGTATGCTGTCATAAGCTTCGATCACAGCACATCGCCTGTATTCAATGCTACTTATCCTGCTCCAGTGTGTCTTGTCATCAGCCACCAGCTCTTTTGCTTGACCGAGAGCAAGAAGCAGCTCATTGTTCAGCAGCAAGCATGGCCACCGTACCACACGAATTTTCCATACAACTGGTGGAAGCTCAAGAAGCTCAACTTCCTTGTCACTAACGATGTCCTCTTCCCTAAAAGTCTGAATGATCTCATTCCAGATCAGTGCAAACCTCTTGGCTTCCACCTGATTTGCTTCGATTTTCCTGTAAGGGCGGCCAAAACCATACCTCAGCTTCAGACGGTGAATTGCATCATACAGTTTGATGCGGATGCCACCATGAACCCTATCCAGGCGCTCCTCTGGCATCAAATTGAACTGCATTGCGCTCGCAAAAAACTGGAACCTCAACCGCAGCTGCCCAACGCTGCGAATCTCCCCCAGATGCGAGAAAAGCCCGATAAGTGCCCCATAAAGCGATGAGAAGACTGCATACCATATCTGGATATCCATGAGGTAGATGAGGACAACTGGGACCCACAGGATGATTACAGCGAGCCGCTCTGTGTGAGGCATGAACTCAAACCAGTTACGCCGGATGTCATGGAGGGTGAAAATTGTCTTTGTTGGCGCCACCATCGGCTTGATCTGGAGGAAGTAGCTAAAGCTAAACTTGGCAGCAAGAAGGAAGATCCAGAAGGTGGAATACTTGATGTTGTCTATAAGCCCCTCGCGCAGACCACGGCCGACGAATGTGCGGGTCTGGAACCACCAGGTGAGCACATACAGAATTCGCCAATTGGTCTTCTCCGTAAAATTCCGAATCCAGGGAAGGATGAACAACGCGAGCGCAAGCACCTGCGGGATGATAAACACAGCAGCTGCCTCAAGGAAATTCAACACCCTGGTATTGGCTGCGAATGACCACCTGCGATCCCGCCACCGCTGATCCCACATCCGCACATAGAGCACGCTGAATGTGATTGTCCACCCAGCAGCAACAAAGGCCTTGAGCACCATCCGGACAGCGATCCGTTTAGTCTCCCTGGACACGAGACTGTACTGAGTACCCGCGTCAAGCAACGCCTGCATAAACCGCAGCCCAGCCCAAGTGATGAACACCGACAGCACACGGACCTGGATGTCCTGGAACCTGAGGCTCTGCCACGGATAAGCGCGACCATCCCACGCAACGATCATGGCTGCCTGAAAGAAGAGTATGAGCATCACCCACAGCCGATCGAAGCTGCGGTAGATATTCCAGAACGACCGCTGCTCTACAAAACCAGTCTTGCCAATGCGGCCAGGCTTGCTGGGGGGCACAAAAAAGCCCCTCGATGTGTCCAGCGGCCACTGGAGGCGCTTGAAAACCCGCCGGCTCCAGAAGTACTCATTGACATCATCGTAGTTCCTCCAGGCGGAGTGAGGCTTGGTCCCGTTCTGGCTGGCCTTGACCTCGGCCGCGAGCGCGGTGTAGATGGGCGTGACCACGCGGATGAGGAAAGCGTCCTCGCCGCACACGGCGGGGATTGCAGGCCGGCCGGTCTCGATGTCAACCGAGCGGTCGATGACGTGGTTGAGGTCGAGCGCCATGTAGTGGAAGATGTAGCAGAGGCACTCCGGCATGAACCTCAGGTTGGCGGCCTCCCCCCAGATGAGCAGGTAGAGGGCCGTGTAGAGGAGCTCCCTGCGGACGTCGACGCCGGCGCTCCGGCGGGGCACGTGGACGTGCGGCCGCTGGCCGAGGTAGGCGCACCAGGCGTCGTAGTTCTTGAGCAGCTTCTTGCGGATGTCCTGGGCGATGGAGAAGTGGAGGACGTCGGGGGGGTGGTCACGGGGCAGGGCGAGGGTGCCGGCGGCGCGGAGCTGCGCGTTGGCGAGGAGGAGGACCAGGTGCTCCCGCTGGTTGGTGACGTTGTGGCGCTGGAAGCCGAAGGTGAGGCCGAGCCAGTCGAAGAGGTCGGCGCGGTGGGAGTCCCAGCCGCGGGCGAGCGCCGGCGGCGGCAGGTCGGCGACGTGCACCAGCGCCGCCACCGCCGCGCGCACCTCCGGGAACCGCAGCGACGGGTGCTGCCCGTGCATCACCACGTCCTGGATCGGGACGATGTTGTAGGACGCCTGCACGGGCGGCTGCTCCGCCGACGCCGCCGCCGACCCGGCGGGCGGCCGGCGGTTGCGGAGGCGGCTCATCTCTCAGGCAGCTGCAAAACAGGCGGCGGCGTTAGCAATCAGTCAAAGGCACAGTCTCAACAAGTCAAGAATCAAGATTGAGCAGAGGAGGAAGTACATTAGCAGGCGGCGAGTGAGGGGAGAATCATGTGACGGCTGAGTTTGTTCGATTTTAGGATTCGTTTGAGTTCTTGGCTGTTGGGGTTGGTTTGCTTTGCTTTGCTTCTGGGGTTTCTAACCTTTGCTAGTGTTTCCGTGCGCTGTGTTTTTCGGTTGGGATAATGATGACGCTGATAAGAATGAACGGGAAGTACAGAAAGGGAGGTCAGCAAGTGAACATCACATCTTCCGGTGTGTGGCGTCTCATCATCTTCTCCAGCAGTTTCTGATGCTAGATTGCAATCTAGATTTTGCGAAAAGAAAAAGGAAATGGTGGCATCATAAATCTACAAATGGGTAAATAATCTACAAAGGAATGGTGCCTTTCACTCCATTTCCAGGAGATGAGAGAAAAAAGGACTCCACGGTTGAGAAACTTTTGAATTGTGGGTGAGAAAGCAAAGGGAACTTTTAATTTGGAGCCATATGGCATAAGAATCCATGAGACTTTTGTTTACTTCTGCTCTACAATTGGAAACACTTGCCTACATGCTCTGCTCACGTGCCGTGTCCCCGATTGACAGCCGAAAAGAACCAGACCGCGAGCGCTGGGGTACAGCAGTGCTAGCAGCCTGAAAGCGGTGCACGGCACGGCACATATAAAACCACGAACGTCAATCAAGATCTATAGGCTGAAATTTAGAGGAAAAAGGGCACGACAAAATTCCGAAAGTTCAAGGTGTATCTGTCGCCGATGGGCAGCAACTGCTTTTGCGGGGAACCTGTCCTCGTGACGCTTGTTTTCCGGACATAATTGATGCTAATCACTTCTCTTAAAAGCCTCTAACCAACGCTTTCTGTTTGCTTTTCACTGTCAGTGTTTTGCGCCACGCTAGAGAGGTTAGTACCGATCAAGAGCTCTGGCCTTTTTGGCCCGTCCCTCGCCCCGTCTCCCAAGAGGCAGCTCGGGGGCTTACAAACCCTAGCCTCCCCCTTCCCCCTTCCCCAACTAGAGGTGCCCCAGGGCAAGCCCATCCGACACCGGTGAAGGTGGTGGCAGGGATCTCGCCGCTTTGCCTTGGGTGGAGGGTTACGGAACACCAGGGGTTGCGGCCGGTTGTGGCCGTGGCGCGTGATGTCCCTCTCCCTCGGCAGCACGGGCAGCGTGCAGTCGGTGGCCAAAGGTCGAGATGCATGGCTGCTTCGTTGGCCTGCTCCATATATGTAGGAGAAGCATCCCCGAGCCTGCTCTCCTCGTCCCTTTGCCATGTCATGTTCTTAGGGGTCTCTGCCTACCAAATCTTGGTGCCTAGGCAGGTAGGTTGGTGCTGGACTTCCTAGGGGAAACCCTTAGTCAGCGTTGCTGGCCACGACAAGGACGCCGCCACCAGAGTCATGCTCCTACTTGAAGGCCTTGTCGAGGTACCATTCTGGACTACCTCTCTTCTCGTTGGGAGTGGTTCTCCTGGAGGACGGCAACGACGTTGCGATGTTGTTGGCCTTCTTGAATGAGAATCCTAGGAACTACGGAGGTGTTGGTCGAGCAGCAGTCTCGGTGAAGCTTCATGGGTGTCTCCGATGGCTTCTCCCCCGACAACGTAGTTCTTTTAGTTATGTCATCTTCTTTGGATAATCTCTTTGCGTCCCGACGTTGCAACCCCCTTCAATCCAAGGAGACGGACATCGGGTCCTTTCCGTAGGTGAAGACATCGGGGCATGCGGCTTGCTGTCTGGTTAGAGCAGATGACGACACATTTCTGGTGGCCTCCCCCAAGACCTCGCTGCCTTCCTGGTGTCCTCTCGCCGTCGAGCTATGGTCTAGGTGTACCAAACTGTGTTTCTTACTTTCTTTTTGCGTAATCCGTAGTTTGCTTGTGTTGCATGTTAAGCTGTTTGTAAGTATTTGGTATCTGCCCTAATCGGCGTTATTAATTTAACACAGAGCTACCCTACTGTTTAAAATCTTGGTAGTGATCAGAAACCACAGCCTCGCTGCATCACCATCAAAGGGAAGGGGTAAAAGAGAACGACATTCCCTTGGTAAATTCCTGAGCTGAAAAAGAAGCCTATACTTTTTTTCAAAAAGAAAAAGACTGCACACCTCTTTATACGCTTTTTTTTCTCCCGGTGGTCCCCACCAGCGCACAGCAATGCTTGAAGATTTGAAATCCCCATGGTCCCTAGACTAGACGTTGCTGGCAGTGACCCTGGTTTCTATTTTAATCCCCTGCCCGCACGCCGCTGTTTGATTGCGTCGTCCTCTGTAGCCGCTTGACGCCATGACCAGAAAGGCGAAACGCACGCCGCAGGCAGAGGGGTCTACTGCGTCAGTTTAGAGCAAGTACAATAAGGTACAGTCAGCTGGCTATAAGAGATAAAATATTATAAGTTTGCTTAGTTGGAGGAGAGAGATTAGGAGAGAGAAGAGAGTGATTTCTATCTTTGTAAATTCCTTTCCTATGTGAGGAAGGTGGGACATGCATTGTAAAAGTACTATACTTTTATAGCTCACTATTGTATATGTTGGCTCTAAGTTAGCTATAGATGACATGGCATTTGGCTTATAGCTAGCAGCTGGCTATACTATTGGAATTGCTCTTAGAATGGCAAGTGGACCCCTGCACACCTCGTGGGCGGACCCACCTCGCGAGACGTGGGCCAGGGATGCCTCGGGAGAGGTGGTGAGTGGTGACCCGCCCCCGGATTATCACACCGGAAACGGCTGCGTAATCTGGCGACATCTCAGGGGATGAACACGTCGTATCGTCACCCGTCAGTCGCCGTTTGGAGTGGCGCACGGCCGCACGAGAGTCGGGACGTGCTAGCAACAGTAACGGCAGTGGGAGAAATTACGGTACTGCCACTGAGGCCCCGCTCGGCTCGGAGGACGACGGCGACCGTTCCGAGCTGGGGATACCTCGAAGCTAACAGCGATCGATCTAGGGAGGCGGTAAATTCTGGCACCGGTGGGTGGGAAGAAAGGGTTTCGAGGTCTCACCTGCTCAATCGACCGGCGGCGAGCAGCGGCCCTCCGTTGGCCGTCGCCGTTGAGACCCCTGGCTCCTGCTCCTGCTGCTGCTGCGGCGGCGGCGCTCAATCAAATTCTGATTAAGGAGGGAAAATATCTGAGAAGTGAGGATTAAGATGGCCTCTGTGTAAGAAGGAAAGGATTTGGGAGAGCAATCGTGAGATGGATTTCATTACCTGGTACTCTGGTAGTGTTCTCCCTGTCGCTCCGTCGATGTCCCTTCTACCGCTGCCTCACTCTGCTGGCTTTGAGCGTGCTCTCCTCTTGTTTTCTTCCCCCTGCGCCGCCGCCTCCCCGGCGTCTCGCCAGTCGCCACCTGCCCGGCCTTCCTGCCGTTAGCGGATTTGAGACGTTTCGTTCCGTTCCGTTCGTTCGTCCCGGAGATGCTTTGGGGGTGCTTTTTGTGTGGGCCCGGTAACTCAGTGGCTCGGTTTGTTCTCTCCGAACGCTGCACAGGCCCCAACTCCCAATTGTACCGCATCAATTATCTTCTCTCTTTCTCTGCGCCGTCAAAATATCATCCTCCCTTCAAATCCAACTCCGGTCCAAGCCAGGCAATGTTTCCGCACGCTCGCTGACGTGCACGAGAGCTGTAAAGATAGGCGCCCATACCTAAATGTTCTCTTGATTTATTTTTTGGACTCAATAAAATTACAAAGGAGAAATCTATCATAGCTGGAGTGGCAGTGAGCTCCGGGCCGGCACGGGCCTAGATGGGCTTGGGAGGGCTGGCGCTTCTAGCTGCGGCGACATGCATGCGTAGTGGCGGCACCGATAGCGCTTGGTCAGCTGGCACCGTGGGGGTGCTTGCGACGACGGTCTAGGCTTCAGTGGTCGTGGAGGTGCCGGTGGTGGTCGGCGCCCTTCTCCTACGTCGGTGTTCCTCTCCTCTCGGTGGTGGTAGCCCAAGCATGTGGTTTTCTTCATCGCCCTCCATCTCTAGTCCAGCTTCGACGGTGTGATCACGGTGATTGGCCGAGGCAAAAGACCTTCTTGGCGGAAGCCGAAGCTGATCACGACGACGCATGAGGGCGCAGTTTCCTTCTTGAGGGTGTACTCACGGCCTTCACAGTGCCCCCTCCCATCAGATGACGGGAGAAACCCTAGGTTCGATGTTCGGTCCAGGCGGTGGCACCACGGTGTCGTCTGCTTGAAGACGTTGTCTTGGTCATCAGGGGAGGGGCTGGTGCGACAATTGGAGACCGGGGGCCATGAGGCGCTACCGATGTTGGCTGATGCCCTGGGCTTGTGCTTTAGGGGTGCAATGTACGACATAGCGACACATCTTCATCCGCGTCTTCCCCCGAGTTCGTCAGGATTCTGCCTCCTCCTCGTCAATTCCTCTAGGCTCATGACAGGAAATACGTTGGTCCGGGTTGCTTTGGAGTTAAAGTCATGCTATGATGTGTCTTGCTTTGTTCGTGACGTGGTCCTGAAGCCACGTGCTTCTCTTCTCACCATTCGTGGTGGAATGTTGGACAAGGCGAGTCGTTTATCATTGGATTTGTAGATGGTTCGTTGTTTACAGCTTGGCATTGTATCATGGCGTGGCACCATGGAGTGGCGTTGTACAGGCCATCTTGGCCTTTCTTCTATGATTGACACACCTTCCGGTGTCTAGTCTCAAAAAAAAAATCACATCTGTATGAAAAGAAAAAAATGGTGCACATCGAGCTAGATGAGTTTACAATTTACTGGAGTGAGTACATACCATGAGAAAGACCTTGGATACACATCAAAGCTGGCTCGGCACGATGGAGAGAATACTACAAAAGTACAAATACAGAACTCTCCGTCATCCTCTGGATCACATTCAGCAAAAATCAACTGACATCTCACACACCACAAAATGACAAGATGCCCAGAAACAATTTGCTTCAGAATATGGAGATCTCAATAGTCCAGTTTGAAATCAAGTTGGTTGTGCACGTGCAAGCGCCAGGAGACGCATCAAATTTAAGATCAGTGTTTATATGTACATTGTACGGACGGACAAGCAATAGACGGCATCATATCAAATCTCACTTATTTAGACAAGCACGATACCACACGTATGAGCACGGCGCCCAGCGGAAACGGCCCCCAAATATCACCACCCACGTCCGGACCCTGATTCGTTCAGCCTGTCGAGCAATGCATTGAAATCTATCTGCTGGCCGCTCTCCGTCATCCTCTGGATCACATTCAGCACCTGGTCCCTTGGATATCCCATGGTGATCGCCTTCTCGATCATCTCACCGTATGGATGGCCGCGCATCACGTGCTGCGATGACCCTGGATGGCTCATACCAGCGCCACCTGGAGGCATCTGTGGTGACTGGGCTGCGGAAGGGCCACTTGGCGGGTAGCCATATGCTGGGTTGTAACCTTGTGAATGCCCCTGCGGCGCGTATTGGGGAGGGCCGGCATATGGCCCCTTACTTGGAGGCGGCCCGTATGAGCTCTGATTTGGAGGAGGTAGCTGCTGCCTTTGCATGCTGTGCTGAGGCGTTGGCTGAGATGGTGGGATGCCAGGTCCACTGTATGAATATTGCGCTTCAGAATGACTCCCACCTGATGGAGCAGCTGTGCTGTACGGTCCTTGCATAGACGCACTGCCAGGCAGCGTTTCAGGGGAAGGGTTTAACGGCTGTTGGGGTGGATAGCGAGAGTAGTTTGGTGGAGTCTGAGGTCTCATCTGAGCTTGCACCTGAGGATGTTGTGGTTGCACTGTCTGAGGAAGGTGAGGGTTGGATTGCTGTGGTTGCAGTTGTGGTGGAGGGAACTGTTGAGGATTAGACAACTGGGACTGCTGCATTGGTTGTGCTGGGAACTGCTGGGCGTTAGATAGCTGTGGCTGCTGCACAGGTGGAGGAAATGGCTGCTGCGAGTAAGTCTGCTGAGGCTGAGCCACTGGTCCAGGGGATGAACGAGAGGGTTGCTGTTGCCACTGCTGCTGGTAAGGAGGGTAAGACTGGGGCTGGGTTTGATTTGCTGACTGAGGCTGGGATGAAGCTTGGACATCTTGAGCTTGAGGCCTTGCTGGCAAGTATTGCACCTCTGGTTGTACTTGCTGCCCTTGTGTGTCATGGTTGCCTGGAGCTTGCTGTTGTGGGTAGTAAGCAATGGCTTGGCTAACAACATAACGGTCCTGCTGTGGTACAAGAGAGCTAGGGGCTGTCTGCTGCACAGGTTGATCATGGTACTGCTGAACTGGTTCAGAAGCTCTTGGTGCAAGTGACGGAGAGTTCACCTGATGAGGTAAAGCAAGTGCCAGCTGCTGTTCCCGCTTTTCTTCAAGCTTCTTTGGCTCAGAAGGCATTGGCACATCCTCTTTCTTTTTAGATTCATCTTGCTTGAGTTGAAATTTGGCTAGTTCCTTCTGAGTTTCTGCTAACTCTTGCTTGTCACGAAGAATTTGAATAGACCTGTGTACCTGCATCATGTACAATCTTAATCACAGTTTAAAAGATTAAAAACAGAATCAATGCTCTATATCTATCAAATACAAAAGCACAATGTGAAGCACATGCAAAACAAAAGTATAACATAAATTTTCTGAATTTCCATAATCTCAGGGTTTGCAGAGTTTCTTAATACGTAAGAGCAACAATATGTAGTCAGTTTCTGAATTTCCATAGTTGCAGGGTTTGCAAAATGTTTTTTTAATGAAAGTACAAAACAATATAAATGTTGTATAATGTGTGCTTTAACTGCTGCTTCCAATTTGTATACAAAGACATACTTATATACATCAGATGAGTGAAGTGCATAAACGGGCAATGAAACTGGCTTATCATAAGTAAGAAAATGTCAATTTTCATGTGCATTCAGCTATCAGCAACATTGAGGATGCCTATATGCTCTGGTGCATCACGGTCCATGGATTGGCCCTAATGTGTTTCCTTGAGAGAAATATCATCAGTTGTGGCAGCTCTACGTTGAGATACCAATGTCTACAATCTCGAGGATGCAGATAAGACAGATAGAGATAATACTTGATAATTGCCTCCTCAAATACGACTTATAGAGGCCCTGTTAATGAACAGGGCACAATAGCATGAAGGCGAAAGCAAGTCCAGCTGTCCCTAACTGATTGTTATTCACTAATAATATTGACTCCTGAAATGCAGTATACTTGATGCCTTATTATAAAAGTGTAGAACTAGATCAATGGTTGAAGGAGAATAGCTTGAGGACCTGCCCAAGCATCCCGGCAGACAAGCCTGACACAAGAGCATCGAAGACAGTAACTTGCATGGAGTACCATGGGTATGAAATCAAGCCCGAGCATACTTGTGATACCTCACGGTCACATAGAGAGACTAGAGATTTATAGTGTCTCTGTGATGATTTGACTTCTAATTTAGTAACTCAGGTAGGACCACAGGTTCGATAAATAGTGGAACACGAGTGAAGCTCCCCCATGGATGCCAAGTGACCATGGAACTTTCTCGACAATTGTGTGAATTAGTGCTTAAAATTGCTTGAGGCATATTCCTCTTAAGTTAAATCATCTATGCAAACCACCAAGCCATAGTAAAAACAATCACACGTTGGACCCGACAGGTTTTAGTGAACCACATAAATATTCAGGTCCAGCTCAGTTTGGGATTCCAAATATTTGGGCACATCAAGTGAGGTGTAAGATCGGCCCAGCCAAACCCTGAACTTTGGGCAACGCTTGGTCCTCATGTGAGAAATGACTGGGTTGGCTACCAGTAAGTACCCATTCCGATCTGTGCTACCCCTTCATCGAGGCATGGACGTATAAAGGATACAGTCGATAACTGTTAGTGTTCCCTCTCCGCTCTCTCTTCTCTCTGTTCTATCTCTTGACTAAAAGCAGAAAATGAAGGACTAGAACTACAGAAGAGAACGCACGATAGTTTCAGGCAACAGATGCCTTCTTCTTTTATTAGCTTTTGTAGCAACGATGCTACACTACTCAGCAACAAATGCCTACAGAACTTAGCAACCCATGCTTACCCCAGCAACCTATGCTAGGACCTATTTATACTTGTACATGACCCTTTAGATTGTTTTCCATGTGACACAATCCAAACCCTACACCATACTTCTAGAATACTCTACGAACTCTATATATTTCATACTACTAAATACTAGTAAGGTGTACGTGCAACAAACTCCTTTATGAGTAATAATTATGAATTTGTAAGACTCATTTTTATCCGCATGGTCATTTGAAAACGTTTTGATACTGTATTTATTTTAGCGTACCGTTCTGACATTCATAGTTTATGGATTTTTAGTCCTTAAAAAAAGACATGGATTAGTGGAGATGTTCGGTGTGAAGTGTGGCATGCATACTCCAAACTATAGCAGCATGAGTACCCAGCCAAGTGTTTTGAGCTGACCCAAAAATTAATCCCCTTTTAACTGTTTTAGCTATTACTCCCTTGTAGGTAGTAGAGAACAAGCACGACGGGACCCAATAGGAAAAAGAAAACATGATTTGCACAGTTCCCACGTGGTGCTGCCACCCTTGTCACTGAATCTAGCAGTTTCCAGTTTCTACCACGCGTCCGTATGCATGATGACCACTGCTCTCTACAAATAACGGCTGAGGTTGCAGGGATTCACTCATGTCTTCACCGTCTGATTCATTCAATTGACTGCCAAAATTTCTCTAATTGAGCGGGAACACTATAGACGCAGATGTAGATTAAAAAACTGCTGTACTATATAGTGGTATAGAATCTTAATCTAGAACATTCCTAATTCTAGAGTTCTCCCTACATACCCAAGAAATTTCATGACTAAGCTAATTCCTTCTACTAGACAACTACATTGACAAGATTACTTCTAATTCAGTACACAACCTATGTGCACTGTTCACTCACACAGGACATAACTCATGTGCCCTGTTCACACACAGCAAGCACACAACCTATGTGTGCTATTCACACTACAGCCTGCACACAACCTGTGTGGACAGGTCACACCATGACAAGATTACATTCAGGCTAACAATGACTATTTCATACCATTTTACAAATGCCTTAAAATTAAGGCATGGCACGGCACTGTTACGTTGCTTTAAGATTGAACATGATGCATAGCTGTAATTTGTTACAACTAGCCAATAAATACTACTTGGAGTGGATCAAAAGAAAACACAGCGAGTAATAGTTATACTGCAGAAACATATGAGCTACAAAAACTACAGCAGAAGAAACAAGGAACGCTGTAACCTAACACTTCCTAGATGATCAATACCATCCATAAACACATCGGGGGAACAAGCTGGAGAAAACATTTACAGAGCAAAGGAATAACATCACATGTAAGTGATATAAAATGTTTCATGCAATGGATGGGCCTTCCACCTAATGGTGGGAGAGAGAATGTGTGTTCCCAATCATCCATGTTCGATGCATGACTGATGAGATCAGATGTGCCAAACTTGTTGGAGTACACGTCACATTAAGCGTGGGCAACAGAGCCTCCAATATTTAGCATGCATTGGGAATGCACACGGACACGCTTATTTGTGCATATGGTGGCGTTGTGTTGTGTGCATCTGTTCTATACTCTCTACTCCCTAATAAAATATTCTGATGTAATAATATCCAGTAAAATCTAGAGACACAACAGATATTGCATACATATCAAAAAAGTCATAGAGATGGATTAATATATAGATGGACACATAGCATGATCGTACAAGTAAAAGAATTATATTCTGAAAGCAATCTTTACTTTAGATACTAATATTTACTTACTTCATGTAGATGTTTTTCAAGAGACTTCAATCTTAGATCAGTCTCACCCCGAAGCATGTCACTTCGAAGTTCGCCTATGGACCTCTCAAGCTTATAGCAATAAATCTCCAGTTGTGAAAGCCGACTAGTAATTCCCTCAAGAGATCTTAGCAAATTGTCAGCATATTTCTTCATGCATCTCTCAACAGCAGATAGTACATCCTCTTTGGCGTAACTTTCTTGTTCATAAACTTTTACTGATGGTCTCCCATATCTGCTGTCATGGAAGTCCTGTTGCGAAATCGCAATAATGAGCATTAAAAGTAATAAATAGAAGATGAGCATTTTATCCACAGCCATCAAAATTAGCAATCAGCGTATTGGATGAAAGTTATCATTTAAAATGTAAGAGCTCGCTGAAATTTTCAGATTGTCAGCAGTGACATCTGATGACCTATATTCTACCAGGTATCCACCATCCAACAGTACAAACGGCATTACTATGAAATTTCCAGCATGGCCCAAATAGTTTTGATTCAAGCTGGCCCCTCATAATTTCCTATCAAGCGACTAGCATCATCGAAACAATAACCTCTGCAGGGCTTGATCAAATAGGTGGCATGCGATTTATTTTAACCAGCAGCAGCATTGTCATGTAGTGGTCCTAAATCCTAACAGCAACAATCTACTAGATCGCTCAGCTTATAACCTGACATGAACTATGAACCGACTAAGTGTTTCCTAGTATACTGCATACTACACAAGTATAAGAATGTCACGAGTTTCCCTCGATCAGACAATCATGATAGAAAAAACTGTTGATATATTGTGTAAAATGTTAATACCCTAGGCAGAACCACATCTGATGCGTACTAACAGTGAACATAGAGATCTAACCATGCAGAATCGTCAATTAACGAAGAAACAAAAACATTTTAACTCCGTTCGTTTATTTCCTGGTTCCAGATTCTCCTACGGAACGGAGGGGGATTTGCGGACCAGAACCGAAATTCAGCCCCCAAGTTTCGATCGAAGCTTGGCGCACCAACCACAAGCGCTCGCAAAAGGGGTCTAATGAGGACGGGAACTGCTATTGCGGGGCGAGACGGTTGGATACCTTGTCGACTGGATCGGGCCGCTTGGGGTCGGAGGGGGCGGCGAAGTCGTCGTAGGAGCAGAGCACGTCGTCCGTGCCGAAGTCGAAGCTGCGGGAGCCGCCCATGGAGCCCCGGCCTGCGGGGGCGCCGGAGCCGGACATGGCGGTGCTAGGGTTTTGGCGCGACGCGCTTGCTTGGAGGGGAAGGGAAGGGATGGGCGGTTGATGGGGAGCAGGTGAGGGGAGGGGAGGAGGAAGAAGGTTTCCCGGAGGAAAAAAGGAGGAAGGGAAGAAGGATTGATTAGTCCGTGCCGTTCCTTTTTGGTGTGTTGATTAAGCAAAGGACTCGCCGTCTTGGTTGAGAGGATAAGACTAAAGTTTTGTGCATAGCGAGTTAGCGACATCCGACCAGCCCGTTGGTTCACGTAGATAGTTTGTCAACCATCCCCAACATGTACCCATGTTTGGATTTTCGAGCACACCCTAACCCTGGCGAGCACCTCATTTGACAACTGTAAGGGTATTTTATCCTTATCCGTTATTTTGGTAACTATGACACCGTGCTAGAGTATTTGGACTAATACATGTCTACAAGATAATTCACAGGTATTAGCCAAAGAGGTATAATGGTGTATCAAGGGAACAAGAAGGCTAAAGGAGACCCCCATTTCAACAACAATCAAAAAGGAGTTACAGGAGAAATCCGGTCACCAACCCGTCCAACGGACAAGAACCGGCCGGCGTCTTGGATCAACCGGGCCCAAAGGAGGAGCGCAGATCCGGTTTGCGCCGTCAGCCGACTCTGGCGTGTTCGGCGCTCCGTCCGTCAAGCTGGCCTGGGCCACCAGAAGAAGCCAGACAACGCAAAGGACCTCGGCCACCGATCCGGTCGACCGGCCTCACGACCGGCTGTCCGGTCGTGGCTCAACCGGGTTCGTCGAGGAAAATGCGAGGTGGCAAGTGGCAACGGATTTTGAAGAACACTATAAATACCCCTTCTTCTACCTTGAAGGGTTAGGCACTACACTACAAGTTCTTGAGCTCCTTCTCTCATACTCCATTGTTAGAAACACCAAAAGCCTCGGATCTCCCTCCTCCTCCACCCAAACTCAAATCTCTCCGGGGAAAATAGAGGAGGACCCGATCTACCGTTCTACCAAGCCAAATCTTATTCCCCCTTGTATTCATCAAGAAGCTTGCTTCCTAGGGTTCTTTGGAAACCCTAGGTGGGCAAGAGGAGTCCGGCATCCGGGCTGTGGAGCTCCGGGCAAGATTGTGAAGGTTTGGAGGCTACCTCAAAGTCTACCACAAGTGAGAGAGCTATTCCTTCGTGGGATAGGCTCCAGAGAATAGGGTGAGCCTTCGTGGCGCGGGGAATCCTTCGTGGGACCTCCACTCCTCCAAACGTGACGTACCTTGTTGCAAAGCAAGGGAACACGGGAATACATCCTCGTCTCCGCGTGCTATCGGTTATCTCTAACCGAACTCCTTACTTGTGATTTAACTGCCTGTGAGAGCCTTTGTGCTCGAGTTAGTTGTATCCTCATATAGGTTGCTTCACCTAGTTTGCATTAGGCTCACCTTTATATTCCGCAAAGCCTAATATTGCAAAGAAAGAATTAAAATCTGTAGAAACCTATTCACCCCCTCTAGGTTTACCATCTCTATACTTTCAATTGGTATCAGAGCCTGGACTCTTTTTAAGGGCTTCACCGCCTTAAGAGTGAGATGGATAAACTATTCGAGGGTCTAGATGATGACTCTAACCTTTCGGTTAAAGAAATGAAATCTAGATTCTTGGCATATGAGGCCGAGAAGAAGAAAAGGAGGATGAACTACAAAGCCAAATGGCAGAAATGTCTGCTTAAGAACCTAACTGCTAATGGAGCCCCTAGTGGGACTTCGGGCTCTAAGGAAACTTACAATGAAGTTAACCATGACTATCCTAGAAACACTTCACCCATGCCTCATATAAACCATAGTGGGACTGTTCCCCATTTTGATGGAACTCACTTTTCACATTGGAAATCTTCTATGGAATCTCATATTCTGCATGTGGAGCTATGGGAGATCATTCTTCATGGATACCGGGAGCCAAAAGATCCCGTTCGATTGACCTCCACCGAGTTCTACAACCGTCAACTCAATGCCTCCGCACGTGACAAGATTAGAAGTGGCATCAATCGCAAGCTCCTTGATCAAGTCAATGACATCGGCTCCGCTAAAGAGTTGTGGGATCGAATCGTAGTACTCCAAGAGGGAACCGATTTGATCCAATCATCTCTTTATGAGCCGCAAAGCAAGAAGCTCACCGGTTCATGATTCGAGAAGGAGAATCCATAGCCGATGCCTATGCAAGGCTTGGTGCTCTTAGAGTAAGGATCAAGGGACTTGGTGCTGAGAAGTATGATGACGGCTTTGAGATGAATGAAGGATTCATAAAGTCCAAGGTCATTGCTATGATTGCTGTCAAGCAAGAAGATACCAACCTTGCACTCAACTTGCAAATCATGACCAAGAGTGCCGATCTGAATTCCGATGACCTTGTCTCCTATGTGGCCGCCAATGAAAACATGGCCAAGGCAGGAAAAATGCTCATGGCAATGAACCGCGTTGATGAAGCCTCACACAACCATGAAGCGTCACACAACCTTGCTCTCAAGGCTAGAGCTGACCATGGAGGAGAAGAAGAATATGAAATTGAAGAAGATGAGGAGATGACCTCAACTAGTGACATCGCTACCGACTTTGCCTTCTTTGCCAAGAAGTACAAGGGAAAGTTGCCAATGCTCCTCAATGACAAGAAGAAGAAGAAGAGAACTTGCTACAATTGTGATGAAGAGAGCCACTTTGCAAATGAGTGCCCTTATGAGAAGAGGGTAGACAAGCCAAAATTCATCAAAGGGGTCAAGCCAAGATTGAAGCCAAACCCAATCAATGACCGATACAAGAGGAACAAGGGAAGAGCCTTTGTTGGGGCCGAGTACTTGTCCGATGAAGAAGAGGAAGATGAGGAGAAGGAGGCCGGAGTGGCCGGTTTGGCTTCTCTAAGCCCGGGTCACTCTTCACATATGAATACTCCAAGGATTACTCCACGGAGAATGATGTTGGTTCTTCTTTCATGGCAAGAATCACACAAGATGATGACTCCGACGACTCTTCCTCATCTACAACCGTTGGCTCTTGTCTTATGGCAAGAGAAACCAAGGTAATGGAACCCCCACCTTCTTTGTCTAGTGTCCTTGACAATGAAGCTGAAAATCAAGATGAATTAACTGTGCTTAAGGAACTTTACAATGTTAGATGCACCCTTCGTGGTGAAGCTCTTGTCAAATTTGATTTCTTGATGGACTCTCTCAAGGAAAAGGATGAGTCCATTGAGGAATTAGAATATCATTTGAATGATAAGGAAAGGAGATTCAATCTCCTAAGACAAGAGCTAAAAACCGAAAGGTGCATATCTCAAGGTCTTAAGCAACAAATTGAAACTTATGAACTAGATAAAGTTAAGGATCTTGAAACTATTGAAAGGGCTCAATCATTGACCCAAGAGCTTAATGCCTCAAAGGAGGAACTTGAAGTTGCTCATGCTTCTCTCACTAGGGATCTTGACCACCTTGAAAGAGCTAACAAGCTTGTCAAGGATGAGCTCAAGAAACTTGGAAAGAACCATGACCTACTCCAAGAATCCTACTCTAAAGCTCTTGAATCAATGAATGATTCTATTGTTGATAAAAATGTTGCTAGTTCCTCCACCACCTTTACTAGTGAGCATGCTAAGCTTGTTGCGGAACATGTTCGTTTACAAGAGGAACTATCTTTGCATGTTGAGACCAATACATATCTTGAATCTTTGGTAACCAAATATGGTCTCAACTATTATCCTAATGAATCGGCTTGTGAGCAAGCAACTACTCTTGAGGAAAATGTTAGGTTGAAGAAAGAACTTGCCAAGTTCACCACAACCAAGAGTAAGATGGGATTGGATGACCTCTTGAGTAAGCAAAGGTCAAACAATCAAAAGTATGGACTTGGGTATGTCCCCAAGCCCTACAAGAAGAACAACTACAAGAAAGAGAAGCCCGCTCAAGAAAAGAACAAGAAGGTCACTAATGATGGCAAAGCCCCAAAGGCTAGTGGTGACCGCACGGGGCCAAACAATCACTATGCTTTATTTGTTGATTATTATGGTGATGTTTATGCTAACTATGTTGGTCCTCGTAATGGCTATGCTTATAGAGGGTACTCGATTTGGGTACCAAAAGATCTTGTTGCCATGACTAGGGAACCCATTAATCAATGGGTTCCTAAATCCTCTACTTGATTTTGTAGGGGTATTCCTCCGGTGGTCCAAAATGGGTGTTTGATAGTGGATGCACCAATCATATGACCGGAGGAAGAGGTGTGCTTGACCAATTCATTGAAGATATTAACAAGAAGTCAAGCATTACCTTTGGTGACAACTCAAAGGGAAAGGTACTTGGGTATGGCAAGGTGGCAATCTCTAAGGACTTGTGCCTTGAGACGGTCATGCTTGTTGAACACCTTGGTTATAACTTGCTTTCTATATATCATCTTGCCGATGCCGGTTACAATTCATATTTTACTAAGTATTATGTGCAAGTCTTTAGGAGTGACAATCTCAAATTGGTCCTTGTTGGATATGTGGAGAACAACCTTTACGTGGTTGACCTCTCAAAAGAGAGCCCATCTCCCTCCACATGTCTAATGGCGGCCAAGCATGACGAAGGTTGGTTGTGGCATCGCCGCCTTGGTCATGTTAACATGAGGAATCTTAAACAACTCCTAAAGGGTGAGCACATTGTTGGACTAACCGGCATTTCTTTTGAGAAAGATCGTGTATGCAGTGCATGTGTAGCGGGAAAACAACTCAAGAAGAAACATCCTATCAAGAGTATCGTCACCACATCTAGGCCTTTGGAGCTCCTTCATTTGGATCTCTTTGGGCCATCACATTATGATACTCTTGGTGGGAGCAAGTATGGACTTGTCATTGTTGATGATTACTCAAGATGCTCTTGGGTCTTTCTCCTTAAGTCTAAGGATGAGACCCATAGAGAGTTCATCACCTTCGCCAAGAAAGCTCAACGTACATATGAATCCGAGATCAAGGCGATTAGGACCGACAATGGCACCGAGTTCAAGAACTACACTATGCAAGAGTTTGTTGATGATGAGGGCATCAAGCATGAGTTTTCAGCTCCATATACCCCTCAACAAAATGGTGTTGTTGAAAGGAAGAACCGGACCATCATTGAGATGGCAAGAACCATGTTGAGTGAATTCAACTCACCCCACAACTTTTGGGGAGAAGCCATCTCTACAGCTGTCCACTACTCCAACCGGCTCTTCCTCCGCCCCCTCCACAACAAAACTCCATATGAGCTTCTCACAGGTAACAAGCCTAATGTCATGTACATTCGTGTCTTTGGATGCAAATGTCTTGTTAAGAACAATAAAGGGAAGCTTGGTAAATTTGAAACTAGAACTATAGAGGGCATTTTTGTTGGATATGCGGAGAACTCTCACGCCTATAGATACTACAACCGGTCCACTGGGACTATTGAAGTATCTTGTGACGTGGTGTTCTTGGAGGATAATGGCTCCCAAGTGGAGCAAGTTGTTCCATGTGTTGCAGGTAATGATGATGATCCATCTAGTGCCATCAAGCATATGGGCATTGGACACATCCGGCCCATGGAAGTGCATAGTGATGATCAAGGTGATGGAATAGAAGTATCAAGCTCACCTCAAGTTGAGCCTAGCTCAACTCAAGTTGAACCATCAAGTGCAACCCAAGATGTATCCTCCACTCAAGATGAGCCACATCCCGAAGAACAAGAAGAAAGCCCTCAACCCACTGAGCAAGATCATGATGATGATCAAGAAACATCTTCAACTCATGTTCAAGCTCAAGTTGTCCCTCATGATCAAATATTAGCAAGAGATGAATTCATTGATCATGAAGGAACCATTCGGAAGATCAAGGCGGCTACAAGGGCAAGTGACATGAAAGTGGATCTTGTCCTTGGTAGCATCTCAAAAGGAGTGGTAACTCGTAGACACCATGCATTACTTATGACTTATTGTCAACATCATGCTTTTGTGTCTAGTTTTGAGCCACTCAAGGTACATGAAGCCTTGGTTGATCCGGATTGGGTCATTGCCATGCAAGAAGAATTGGAGTGTTTCACTCGCAATGAAGTATGGTCTCTAGTTGAGAGACCCAAGGATCATTGCATCAATGTCATTGGGACCAAATGGGTGTTCAAGAACAAGCAAGATGAGGATGGTATTGTTATTAGAAATAAAGCAAGGTTAGTGGCGCAAGGGTTTGCCCAAATAGAAGGTATGGATTTTGAGGATACCTTTGCGCCGGTAGCCCGTCTTGAAGCTATTCGTCTTTTGCTTGCATTTGCATCTTTCCACAATTTCAAACTATACCAAATGGATGTGAAAAGTGCATTTTTGAATGGTCCTCTAAAAGAAACCGCATATGTAGCTCGAAGACCCATGCCGACCCAACCATGTGTATTTACTCCATAAGGCACTCTACGGTCTCAAGCAAGCTCCACGTGCTTGGTATGAGTTCCTTAGGGATTTTCTACTACAAGATGGGTTTTGCATGGGTACGGTCGATTCCACCCTTTTCACCAAGCGGGTTAAAGGGGGTGGCTTGTTTATATGTCAAATATATGTTGATGATATTATATTTGGTGGAACTAACCCCAATCATAACAAAGCTTTTGAGCAATTGATGACTAGGAAATTTGAGATGTCCATGATGGGGGAGTTGAAGTTCTTTCTAGGCTTCCAAGTGAGGCAACTTGCAAAAGGCACCTTCATCTCTCAAGAAAAGTATGTGAAGGACATGCTCAAGAAGTTCAACATGACCAATGCAAGCCCAATGAAGACACCCATGCCCGTAAAGGGGCAACTTGGCTCATGTGACGGTGAGAAGGATGTGGACATAAAGGTATACCGTTCCATGATAGGATCCTTGCTCTACCTTTGTGCCTCTAGGCCGGATATCATGCCAAGTGTAGGGATGTGTGCTCGTTTTCAATCCGCTCCTAAGGAGAGCCATTTGATGGCGGTCAAACGGATTCTAAGATACCTTGTTCTCACTCCTACTCTCGGGCTATGGTATCCAAAGGGGTCAACCTTTGAACTCATTGGCTACTCGGACTCCGATTGGGCCGGTGATAAGGTGATACGTCCCCGACGTATCCATAATTTCTGTCGTTCCATGCTTGTTTTATGACAATACTTACATGTTTTGCTTGCACTTTATGATGTTTTTATGCGTTTTCCGGAACTAACCTATTAACAAGATGCCACGGTGCCAGTTCTGTTTTCTGCTGTTTTTGGTTCCAGGAAGGTTGTTCGGGCAATATTCTCGGAATTCGACGAAACGAAGACCAAACCTCCTATTTTTCCGGAAGGCTCCGAACACCGAAGGGGAGACGGAGAGGAGGCCCACGGCCCCGACACCACACGACCGCGCGGCAGGCCCCCGGCCGCGTCGGCCTATGAGGAGGGCGCCCTGGTGCCCCTCCGACGCCGCCTCTTCGCCTATTTAAGCCCTTTCGACCTAAAAACACCGTACCTCTTGACGAAACTCCAGAAAGACTCCAGGGCGCCGCCACCATCGCGAAACTCCAATTCGGGGGACAGAAGTCTCGTCCGGCACCTGCCGGACGGGAAGTGCCCCAAGCCATCTCCATCAACGCCATCACCTCCATCATGCTCCGTGAGTAGTTCCCCCATGGACTACGGGTTCTAGCTGTAGCTAGTTGGTATTCTCTCCCCATGTACTTCAATACAATGATCTCATGAGCTGCCTTACATGATTGAGATTCATCTGATGTAATCGGTGTTGTGTTTGTTGGGATCCGATGGATGATACATTATGATTAGTCTATCTATAAAGTTTGTGAAGTTATTGTTCTGCAATCTTGTTATGCTTAATGCTTGTCACTAGGGCCCGAGTGGCATGATCTTAGACTTGAGCTCTATAATTATTGCTTAGATTGTATCTACAAGTTGTATGCACATGTCATGTCCGGAACCAAAGGCCCGAAGTGACAGAAATCGGGACAACCGGAGGGGATGGCGGTGATGTGAGGGACACATGTTTTCACGGAGTGTTAATGCTTTGCTCCGGTTCTTTATTAAAAGGAGTACCTTAATATCCAGTAGATTCCCTTGAGGCCCGGCTGCCACCGGCTGGTAGGACAATAGATGTTGTGCAAGTTTCTCATTGCGAGCACGTACGACTAAATATGGAAAACATGCCTACATGATTAATGAATTGATGTTCTTTCTTAATGCCTTATCAATCCTATCAATTTCCCAACTGTAATTTGTTCACCCAACACTTGTTATTGGAGAGTTACCACTAGTGTAGATAGATGGGAACCCCGGTCCATCTCGCATCATTATATACTCGTTCTACATGTCATTGGAAGTAGTATCAACTATTCTCTGGTGCCATTGCTCTCATATTGCTATTACTGCTATGTGTTACTGTTACTACTGCTCTCATATTCTGTTACTTTCACATCACCTGTTACTAGTGCTTTTCCAGGGTGCTGAATTGACAACTCGTTGTTAAGGCTTATAAGTATTCTTTACCTCCCCTTGTGTCGAATCAATAAATTTGGGTTTTACTTCCCTGTTGCGATCCCCTATACTTGTGGGTCATCAAGACTATTTTCTGGCGCCGGGGAGGCATAGCTCTACTCATAAGTTCACCTGGGGAGTACACTCTACCTCTCTCTCTGCTTTTATCTTATTTTGTCTTGCTAGTTTATTTCTGTCTAGTTTATTTGTGCTTAGTTTATTTCTGTCTAGTTTTACTTTGCTTAGTTTACTTTTGCCTAGTTACTTTTTGTCTTGTTTTATTTTCCTCATATACCCAAAAATCCATAAAAATTTGAAAAATCTAAAAATTAAAAACTGCTGTTATGGGAGAACCTACAACCTACTTGGAGCTTATAGAATGTTATAATAATTATAGAGAATCAAGAACTGGTAAAATAATGAGTGCTATGATAGAAAAATTGAATACAATTGCTGAAATCTTGCTTGAACGCCATAATATAAACTGTTGCTCTCAACAGGATACTAAACATCTTAAATTTCAATGTGGCTTTAGTGAGGAATTTTTAATTAAGAACTATAATCGGAATTGCTATATTCTTTATGGGTTCGTAGAGGTAGAACAATTTGTCTTATTTATGGGAGCCTCCGAGATAGAATCCTTCATGGTTGAGAATTATGAAACTTGTGTTGTTTGTAAGGGCCTTAAAGATTATGTCTCTACTATCCTTAATTCTTGCATAGAATGCTACAGTAGGAATCCTTATATCCTTGATTATAAAGAGAGACACATTAATGCACAAGAATGCACTCACAATTTGCAGGAACCGGTGGAAGAAGAAATTGATGAACCTGAAAGCTCATTGGATGAAAAAGAGGAGGAAATTGATGAACTTGAAAGCTCATTGGATGAAAAAGAAGAAGAGAGCGACGAACAAAAGGAGGAAGAATGGATTAGCTACCCATGTCAACCTTCTAATGAGAGTAACTCTTTATCTCTTACACTATTTGATTGTCCTCCATGCTTACCGAAAGAGGTTGAATGTTATGTTCCTGTGGATTCTCTTGAAATAGTACCTATGAGTAATACTTGTGAGAATGATTATGCTACTGTTATTTATGATAATCCATGCTACTTTGATAAATCTTATGATAATGCTTTGTTTGTGCCTGATGTTGAAATGCATGGTACTAAAGAGTTTTGCTTGGCAAATGTTTATGATAAAGCTCTAGATGATGGTCCTATGTTACTTGACAATATTAATTGTGCTACTAATGAAAATGGGATTGGAGAAGTATTGACTTTATTTAGGAGTCCCATATCTCTTGAGATTGATCAACTACCTTGTTATATTATTAATAAAAGTAAGTTTGAAAGTTTTAATTCCACTATTCTTGAGATTGATAAAATTTATGTGTTTGGAAATCATGAAAAGTATGCTGCATGTGATAGTTATATTGTTTAGTTTATTCATGAAGCTACTGAAAATTATTATGAGAGAGGAAAATATGGTAGTAGAAATTTTCATGGTGCTAAAACACCTCTCTATATGCTTAAAATTTTGAAGTTACTCTTGTTTTATCTTCTTATGCTTATGACTTTGTTCTTCATGAATTTATTTGTGTACAAGACTCCTATGCATAGGAAGCATGTGAGACTTAAATGTGTTTTGAATTTGCTTTTGATGCTCTCTTTTGCTTCAAATACTATTTCTTGCGAGTGCATCATTTAAAACTGCTGAGCCCATCTTAATGGCTATAAAGAAAAGAACTTCTTGGGAGATAACCCATGTGTTATTTTGCTACAGTACTTTGTTTTATATTTGTGTCTTGGAAGTTGTTTACTACTGTAGCAACCTCTCCTTATCTTAGTTTTGTGTTTTGTTGTGCCAAGTGAAGCCTCTAATCGAAGGTTGATACTAGATTTGGATTTCTGCGCAGAAACAGATTTCTATCTGTCACGAATCTGGGCTTATTTTTCTGTAGGAAACTCAGAAAAAACTGCCAATTTACGTGCGTGATCCTCAGATATGTACGCAACTTTCATTAGTTTTGAGTTTTCTGATTTGAGCAACGGAAGTACCATTTTAAAATTCGTGTTTACTGGCTGTTCTGTTTTGGCAGATTCTGTCTCTGTTTTTTGCATTGTCTCTTGTGGACTTTAAGTGAGGCTTTCTAGACGTGGAGAGCTGTAGCTAATGTTTTATTGAGTTCTTGCAATGTGCCACTACAGGACCAAGGTGGATTCAAATTTTTTGAGTACTAACCCCTCTAATGAAGTTTATGAGAAGTTTGGTGTGAAGGAAGTTTTCAAGGGTCAAGAGAGGAGGATGATATATGATCAAGAAGAGTGAAAAGTCAAAGCTTGGGGATGCCCGTGGTTCATCCCTGCATATTTCAAGGAGACTCAAGCGTTAAGCTTGGGGATGCCCAAGGCATCCCCTTCTTCATCAACTTATCAGGTTTCTTCTATTGAAACTATATTTTTATTCGGTCACATCTTATGTGCTTTACTTGGAGCGTCTTTATTTTTATTTTTGTTTGTGATTGAATAAATTTGGATCCTAGCAATCCTTGTTTGGGAGAGAGACACGCTTCGCTTTTTCATATGAACACTTTTTCTTCGTTTTACTTTTAATGTTCAATGATAAAAGTTGGAAGCTATAATACTTATTGGTATTTGGTTGGAAATAGAAAATGCCTCATAATGTCTTGAATAATTTGACACTTGGCAATTGTTTTGAGCTCTCAAGTAGATCATGATTAAGTTTTTTCATGTAGTTTAAACCTATTAGTGGAGAACTACCGTAGAGCTTGTTAAAATTGGTTTGCATGATTGGTCTCTCTTAAGGTCTAGATATTTTCTGGTAAAAGTGTTTGAGCAACAAGGAAGACAGTGTAGAGTATTATAATGCTTGCAATATGTTCTTATGTAAGTTTTGCTGTACCGGTTCATACTTGTGTTTGCTTCAAATAACCTTGCTAGCCTAAGCCTTGTATCGAGAGGGAATACTTCTCATGCATCCAAATCCTTGAGCCAAAAACCTATGCCATTTGTGTCCACCATATCTACCTACTATGTGGTATTTCCTGCCATTCCAAAGTAAATTGCTTGAGTGCTACCTTTAAACAATTCAAAATTTATTACCTCTGATTTGTGTCAATGTTTAAGAGCTCATGAGGAAGTATGTGGTGTTTATCTTTCAATCTTGTTGGGCAACTTTCACCAATGGACTAGTGGCTTCATCCGCTTATCCAATAATTTTAAAAAGAGCTGGCAATGGGATTCCCAGTCCCAAATTAATTAACAAAAATAGACACTCCTCCATGGTATGTGATTGTTGGACGGCACCCGAGGATTCGGTTAGCCATGGCTTGTGTAAGCAAAGGTGGGGAGGAGTGTCATCATAGTAAAATTAAAATAAAAGGGCACTCCTTCATGGTATGAGATTGTTGGCAGGCACCCGAGGATTCGGTTAGCCATGGGTTGTGAAAGAAAGGTTGGAAGGAGTGCCACCCAAAAATAAAAATAATTCATGGGAGCCGCTCTTGAAGGTTTGTCTAGCAAGGGGGTTAGAGTGCCCACTACCATTCGTTGACAACAACAAACACCTCTCAAAACTTTACTTTTATGCTCTCTTTATGTTTTCAAAACCAAAGCTCTAGCACAAATATAGCAATCGATGCTTTCTTCTTTGAAGGGCCATTCTTTTACTTTATGTTGAGTCAGTTTACCTACTTCCTTCCATCTTAGAAGCAAACACTTGTGTCAACTGTGCATTGATTCTTACATACTTGCTTATTTGCATTCATCATATTACTTTGTGTTGACAATTATCCATGAGATATGCATGTTACAAGTTGAAAGCAACCGCTGAAACTTATATCTTCCCTTGTGTTGCTTCGATGCCTTTACTTTGAACTTATTGCTTTATGAGTTAACTCTTGTGCAAAACTTTTGATACTTGTCTTGAAAGTACTCTTCATGAAAAGTTTTGCTATATGTTATCTATTTGTTAGCAACTATAGATCATTGCCTGAGTCACTTCATTCATTTCATATGCTTTGTAATAGTATGATCAAGGATATGTAAGTAGCATGTCACTACAGAAATTATTCTTTTTATCGTTTACCTGCTCGGGACGAGCAGGAACTAAGCTTGGGGATGCGATACGTCCCGACGTATCCATAGTTTCTGTCGTTCCATGCTTGTTTTATGACAATACTTACATGTTTTGCTTGCACTTTATGATGTTTTTGCGTTTTCCGGAACTAACCTATTAACAAGATGCCACAGTGCCAGTTCCTGTTCTGCTGTTTTTGGTTCAGAAAGGCTGTTCGGGCAATATTCTCGAATTCGACGAAACGAAGACCAAACCTCCTATTTTTCCCGGAAGGCTCCGAACACCGAAGGGGAGACGGAGAGGAGGCCGGGCCCCGACACCACACGGCCGCGCGGGCAGGCCCTGGCCGCGCCGGCCTATGAGGAGGGCGCCCTGGTGCCCCTGCGCCGCCTCTTCGCCTATTTAAGCCCTTTCGACCTAAAAACACCGTACCTCTTGACGAAACTCTAGAAAGACTCCGGGCGCCGCCACCATCGCGAAACTCCAATTCGGGGGACAGAGTCTGCCCGGCACCTGCCGGGACGGGGAAGTGCCGGAAGCCATCTCCATCAACGCCATCACCTCCATCATGCTCCGTGAGTAGTTCCCCCATGGACTACGGGTTCTAGCTGTAGCTAGTTGGTATTCTCTCCCCCATGTACTTCAATACAATGATCTCATGAGCTGCCTTACATGATTGAGATTCATCTGATGTAATCGGTGTTGTGTTTGTTGGGATCCGATGGATGATACATTATGATTAGTCTATCTATAAAGTTTGTGAAGTTATTGTTGCTGCAATCTTGTTATGCTTAATGCTTGTCACTAGGGCCCGAGTGGCATGATCTTAGACTTGAGCTCTATAATTATTGCTTAGATTGTATCTACAAGTTGTATGCACATGTCACTGTCCGGAACCAAAGGCCCCGAAGTGACAGAAATCGGGACAAACGGAGGGGATGGCGGTGATGTGAGGGACACATGTTTTCACGGAGTGTTAATGCTTTGCTGCTCTATTAAAAGGAGTACCTTAATATCCAGTAGATTCCCTTGAGGCCGGCTGCTGGTAGGACAATAGATGTTGTGCAAGTTTCTCATTGCGAGCACGTACGACTAAATATGGAAAACATGCCTACATGATTAATGAATTGATGTTCTTTCTTAATGCCTTATCAATCCTATCAATTTCCCAACTGTAATTTGTTCACCCAACACTTGTTATTGGAGAGTTACCACTAGTGTAGATAGCTGGGAACCCCGGTCCATCTCGCATCATTATATACTCGTTCTACATGTCATTGGAAGTAGTATCAACTATTCTCTGGTGCCATTGCTCTCATATTGCTTAACTGCTCTGTGTTCACTACTGCTCTCATATTCTTGTTACTTTCACATCACCCCTGTTACTAGTGCTTTTCCAGTGCGCTGAATTGACAACTCAGTTGTTAAGGCTTATAAGTATTCTTTACCTCCCCTTGTGTCGAATCAATAAATTTGGGTTTTACTTCCTTGAAGACTGTTGCGATCCCCTATACTTGTGGGTCATTGATGTCTACGGGTGCTTCTATTCTTGTAGACAGTGTTGGGCCTCCAAGAGCAGAGGTTTGTAGAACAGCAGCAAGTTTCCCTTAAGTGGATTACCCAAGGTTTATCGAACTCAGGGAGGAAGAGGTCAAAGATATCCCTCTCATGCAACCACAAAGCAAGAAGTCTCTTGTGTCCCCAACACACCTAATAGGTGCACTAGTTCGGCGAAGAGATAGTGAAATACAAGTGGTATGAATGAATATGAGCAGTAGTACGGCGCGAAAAATAGCTCGCGTGCAGTTGATGGTAGTAATATTGTAGGAAGTAAACAAGCAGTAGTAACGCAGCAGTAATAACGTAGTAAAACAGTAACAAGCAGTGATAGCAGTATTTAGGAACAAGGCCTAGGGATTAGACTTTCACTAGTGGACACTCTCAACATTGATCACATAACAGAATAGATAAATGCATACTCTACACTCTCTTGTTGGATGATGAACACATTGCGTAGGATTACACGAACCCTCAATGCGGAGTTAACAAGCTCCACAATTCAATGTTCATATTTAAGTAACCTTAGAGTGTAAGATAGATCAATACGACTAAACCAAGTACTAACATAGCATGCACACTGTCACCTTCATGCTTATGTAGGAGGAATAATACACATCAATACTATCATAGCAATAGTTAACTTCGCAATCTACAAGAGATCATGATCATAGCATAAACCAAGTACTAACACGGATGCACACACTGTCACCATTACATCGTGTAGGAGGAATAAAACTACTTTAATAACATTGCTAGAGTAGCACATAGATAAATTGTGATACAAAACATATTGCAATCATAAAGAGATATAAATAAGCACTTCACTATGCCATTCATAACAGTGAATAAGTATTCGTGAAATATAGCCTAAGAGACCCACACGGTGCACACACGTCACCTTTACACACGTGGGACAAGGAGTCTCCGGAGATCACATAAGTAAAACTCACTTGACTAGCACAATGACATCTAGATTACAAGCATCATCATATGAATCTCAATCATGTAAGGCAGCTCATGAGATTATTGTATTGAAGCACATAGGAGAGAGATGAACCACATAGCTACCGGCAGCCCGAGCCTCGATGGAGAACTACTCCTCTTCATAGAGCAGCGTTGATGAAGATGGCGGTGGAGATGGCAGCGGTGTCGATGGAGAAGCCTTCGGGGGCACTTCCCCGTGGCGGTGCCGGAACAGAGACTCCTGTCCCCCAGATCTTGGCTTCGCGATGGCGGCGGCTCTGGAAGGTTTCGCGTACCGTGGCTTCCTCCGTCGGGGTTTTCGATACGGAGGCTTTAAATAGGCGAAGAGGCGGCGCAGGAGGGTTGAAGGGGCGACCACACCATAGGGTGGCGCGGGCCCAGCCCGCCGCCACCTATCATCTGGCCCACCAGGGCTCTCCTCGGTGGCTCTCGGGTGTTGGATGCTTCCGGGCAAAATAGGAACACAGGCGTTGATTTCGTCCAATTCGAGAATATTTCGTTACTAGGATTTCTGAAACCAAAAACAGCAGAAAACAGGAACTGGCATCGACATCTTGTTAATAGGTTAGTTCAGAAAATGCTTAAATACGACATATAATGTGCATAAAACATGTAGATATCATCAATAAAGTAGCATGGAACATAAGAAATTATAGATACGTTTGAGACGTATCAAGCATCCCGATACGTCCAAAACGTATCTACTTTCCCGAACACTTTTGCTATTGTTTTGCCTCTAATTTGTGTACTTTGGATACAACTAACACGGATTAACGCTGTTTCAGAAGCTGTGTCTCGTTTTTGTGCGAAATCCAACTTTCGGAAAATCCTCGAATTTATGCGAAGGCCCTATTTTCCCAGAAGGCGACGAGCCAGAAGGGGAAGAGAGGTGGAGGCCCGAGGGCCCCACCACATGGCGGCGCGGCCCGGGGGGGCCGCGCGGCCATGTGGTGTGGCCCCTCGGCCGGCCTCCGACGCCCCCCTTCGGACTACTTATTGGTTTCGACCTGAAACGCACGGGGAGAAGTCGAAGTCGCCGAAACCCTCAGAGCCGCCACATCGCGAAACTCCGTCGCGGGAGCGAGAAGTCTCCGTTCGGCACTCGGGAGCGGGGATTGGAGGAGATCTTCACCGCCATCACCGCCAACGCCTCTCCATCGACCAGCAATGTTTCCCCATCCATGTGTGAGTAATTCCGCTGTAGGCTGAAGGGGATGGTAGGGATTGGATGAGATTGGTCATGTAATAGTCATAAGATTGTTAGGGCATAGTGCCTAGTATCCGTAGATGTCACTTTTATGATATTGTTGCAACTTGTTATGCTTAATGCTTGTCACTAGGGCCCGAGTGCCATGATCTCAGATCTGAACATGTTATTGATTCATGAAGATATTCGTTGTTTATGATCTTACTGCAAGTTGTATACACATGTCGCTGTCCGGAACCAATGGCCCCGAAGTGAAATCGGGACAACCGGAGGGGATGGTAGTGATGTGAGGATCACATGTGTTCACGGAGTGTTAATGCTTTGCTCCGGTACTCTATTAAAAGGAGTACCTTAATATCCAATAGTTTCCCTAGAGGCCGGCTGCCACCGGCTGGTAGGACAAAAGATGTTGTGCAAGTTTCTCATTGCGAGCACGTACGATATATGAACACATGCCTATTGATTGATTAGTACTTGGATACCGTTTTATTATATCCAAATGCCCCTGCTTTGATTGTTACATGAGTTTCTCTCATCCATGCAACGCCCGTTAAATCCGTCCCTGTGCCTAGTATTTTAATCCTGCTGTTTACTATAATCACTACTGTTGTCTTTATTTCACCGTTGCTTATTTCACTATTTCCACGCCATAAAAGTTACTCTGATAAACTCTTGCGAGCAAGTCAGTTTGGTGCTGAATTGACAACTCGGCTGTTAAGGCTTACAAGTATTCTTTGTCTCCCCTTGTGTCGAATCAATAAATTGGGTAATACTTCCTCGAAGACTGTTGCGATCCCCTATACTTGTGGGTCATCAAGACTATTTTCTGGCGCCGTTGCCGGGGAGCATAGCTTTATTTGGAAGTTCACTTGGATTGATATTGTTCGCTGCAAATTCTCCATTATGGGTAAACCTCGCGATACTAAGATCGCCATATTGCCATCCACTACAAGAAAAGGTACAACTCTTAGTACCTCTGCTGCTCTTGATTCACCATCTGTGATAAGTAAACTTGTTTCACCACCACAAACTTCAAATGTGCTGCTGAATCTGAAAATTCCTCTTATAATTGTGATGATGCTTCTGCTGTGCTTGATAATGATGGTTCGTTAGGATCTTTTCTAGATGCTACAATTGCTAAGTCTAGACAAATTGAAAATACTGAAACTCCTAATGAAAATGCTGCTACCTGTTAATTCACCTGAGTCTGTTGAATATTCTAGTGATGATCTTGACGAAGATTATGTAGAGCTTGACGATGATTTTATTGAAAAATGCAATGCTACTACTGATGCAAGAAAAATTAAAAAGTTGCTTGCAGAACATGCTGTTAAATATAAACCATCCCCTGATCCTAAATTTGCCACATCTCCTATAAACATTAGGGATAAAGATTATGATTTTTCTCTTGATCTATCTCATATAGCTATTGTTGAGAAAACACCCTTTTGTGGTACTGAAAAAGAAAGTGCTGTTGAACACTTGATGAGTTATCTACTCTTAGTGGCGTGTTTTGATGATGTCAAGATGCGTACTTATTTTGTCGCTAAAATTTTTCCTTTCTCATTAAAGGATGATGCTAAAACTTGGTATAATAATTTGCCTCCTGGTTCTATTAAAAGTCCAATTGACTTGCGTGATGTTTTCTTTCGAAAATACTTTCCTGCTAGTGCTCAACATGCTGCTTTGCAGAGAATTTATAATTTTGACCAGGAAGATGGAGAGAAATTGCCTGAGGCTTGGGCGAGATTTTGCTCCCTTATTAGAGCTCAGCCTGACCATGATTTGGAAAAGCATGATTTACTTGATATATTTTATAGTGGACTAACTATTGAGTCTAGGGCATACTGGATAGTTGTGCTGGTTGTGTTTTCAGGAAAAGAACTCCAGACGACGCTGAAGAATTATTGGCTAAAATAGGCCGGAATCATGATGATTGGTCTACACCTGAACCAACCCCGACACCGATAGTGAAGAAGAGGGGTATGATTAAATTGAATGATGAAGATATGAGGGAAGCCAAGAAGTCTCTTAAAGAGAAGGGTATTAAACCTGAAGATGTGAAGAATCTACCTCCTATAGAAGATATATGTGAGATAACTCCCCCTTCATCCATGATTGAGGTACACTCTCTTCAACACTTTACTAGGGAAGATATTCCGTATTCAAAATCTCCTGCTCAATGCTTAGATGAATTTGATAATTATATTGTTAAGCAAGAAAACTTTAATATGAGAGTAGAGAATCATTTAATGGAAAATTCCCGAGCTATTAGTGAATTGCATGATATTGTGGAGAGAACCTCCAATGATGTTAAGATACTTGTTAAACATTTTCAAATGGTTCAAACTCAAATTGATCAACTTACTAAAGTGCAAAATGACTTGTTGGGAAATAATTCTAAAGAAAAACATGCTTGTGAAGTAACAACTAGAGGTGGTGCTTCTACCCAGGATCTGAAGGAGATATGCCCTAGAGGCAATAATAAAGTGGTTATTATTTATATCTTTATGTTTATGATAAATGTTTATATATCATGCTAGAATTGTATTAACCGAAACATTAGTACATGTGTGATATGTAGACAAACAAGAAGTCCCTAGTATGCCTCTTAAACTAGCTTGTTGATTAATGGATGATTAGTTTCATAATCATGAACATTGGATGTTATTAATAACAAGGTTATGTCATTGTGTGAATGATATAATGGACACACCCAATTAAGCGTAGCATAAGATCTCGTCATTAAGTTATTTGCTATAAGCTTTCGATACATAGTTACCTAGTCCTTATGACCATGAGATCATACAAATCACTTATACCGGAAAGGTACTTTGATTACACCAAACACCACTGCGTAAATGGGTGGCTATAAAGGTGGGATTAAGTATCCGGAAAGTATGAGTTGAGGCATATGGATCAACGGTGGGATTTGTCCATCCCGATGACGGATAGATATACTCGGGCCCTCTCGGTGGAATGTCGTCTAATGTCTTGCAAGCATATGAATGAGTTCATAAGAGACCACATACCACGGTACGAGTAAAGAGTACTTGTCAGGAGACGAGGTTGAACAAGGTATAGAGTGATACCGAAGATCAAACCTCGGACAAGTAAAATATCGCGAGACAAAGGGAATTGGTAATGTATGTGAATGGTTCATTCGATCACTAAAGTCATCGTTGAATATGTGGGAGCCATTATGGATCTCCAGATCCCGCTATTGGTTATTGGTCGGAGTGAGTACTCAACCATGTCCGCATAGTTCTCGAACCGTAGGGTGACACACTTAAAGTTGGATGTTGAAATGGTAGTACTTGAATTATGGAATGTAGTTCGAATATTTGTTCGGAGTCCCGGATGTGATCCCGGACATCACGAGGAGTTCCGGAATGGTCCGGAGAATAAGATTCATATATAGGATGTCATTTTATGTGAATAAAATGTCGCGGAAGGTTCTATGGAAGGTTCTAGAAGGTTCTAGAAAAGTCCGGAAGAAACCACCAAGGAAGGTGGAGTCCACAAGGGACTCCACCTCCATGGCCGGCCAGCCCTAGTGGGGGTGGAGTCCCAAGTGGACTCCCATAGGCGCCCCCACATGGGAGGTGGAAATCCCACCTTTGGGTGGGAGTCCTAGTTGGGCTAGGTTTCCCCTCCTATGGAAGGTTTTTGGTTCGGGTCTTATTCGAAGACTTGGACACCACCTCTTGGGGTTCCACCTATATAATGAGGGCCAAGGGGGAGGGGCCGGCCACCTCAAACACCACCAAGGTGGCCGCACCCCTATAGTGGCCGGCGCCCCCCTCTCCCCAAACCCTAGCCGCCCGCTCCTCCACATCCCGCATAGCTTAGCGAAGCTCCGCCGGACTTCTACACCGCCACCGACACCACGCCGTCGTGCTGTCGGATTCAAGAGGAGCTACTACTTCCGCTGCCCGCTGGAACGGGAGGTGGACGTCGTCTTCATCAACAACCGAACGTGTGACCGAGTACGGAGGTGCTGCCCGTTCGTGGCGCCGGAACCGATCGTGATCAAGATCTTCTACGCGCTTTTGCAAGCGGCAAGTGATCGTCTACCGCAGCAACAAGAGCCTCCTCTTGTAGGCTTTGGAATCTCTTCAAGGGTGAGACTCGATACCCCTCGTTGCCACCGTCTTCTAGATTGCATCTTGGCTTGGATTGCGTGTTCGCGGTAGGAAAATTTTTGTTTTCTATGCAACGTTATCCTACAGTGGTATCAGAGCCGTGTCTATGCATAGATGGTTGCACGAGTAGAACACAATGGTTTGTGGGCGTTGATGCTCTTGTTATCTTTAGTTTGAGTACTTTGCATCTTTATGGCATAGTGGGATGAAGCGGCTCGGACTAACTTTACATGACCGCGTTCATGAGACTTGTTCCTCGTTCGACATGCAACTTGTATTGCATAAGAGGCTTTGCGGGTGTCTGTCTCTCCTACTATAGTAAAGATTCAATTTACTCTTCTATTGAAAACATTAGTATCAACGTTGTGGTTCATGTTCGTAGGTAGATTAGATCTCTCTCGAAAACCCTAAACCACGTAAAATATGCAAACCAAATTAGAGACGTCTAACTTGTTTTTGCAGGGTTTGGTGATGTGATATGGCCATAATGTGATGATGAATATGTATGAGATGATCATTATTGTATTGTGGCAACCGGCAGGAGCCTTATGGTTGTCTTTAAATTTCATGTTGAGTAGTATTTCAAAGTAGTTGTAATAGTTGCTACATGGAGGACAATCATGAAGACGGCGCCATTGACCTTGGTGCTACGCCGACGATGATGGAGATCATGCCCGAAGATGATGGAGATCATATCCGTGCTTTGGAGATGAAGATCAAAGGCGCAAGAACAAAAGGGCCATATCATATCACATATGACCGCATGTGATGTTAATCCTTTTATGCATCTTATTTTGCTTAGATCGCGACGGTAGCATTATAAGATGATCCCTCACTAAAATCTCAAGATAATAAAGTGTTCATCCTTAGTAGCACCGTTGCCAAGTCTTGTCGTTTCGCACCTCGTGATGATCGGGTGTGATAGATTCAATAAGTACATATGACGGGTGCAAGACAGTTTTGCACATGCGGATACTAAGGTGGCCTTACGAGCCTAGCATGTACAGACATGGTCTCGGAACACGTGATACCGAAAGGTAGAGCATGAATCATATGGTTGATATGATGAACACTTCGAGTGTTCGCCATTGAAATCACACCTTTTCTCGTGATGATCGGGTTTAGGTGCGGTGGATTTGGTTCGTGTGATCACTAAGACAATGCGAGGGATATTGTTTTGAGTGGGAGTTCACTTAGGTTTTTAATTATGTTGAATTAAAATTTGAACTCAATTTGTCATAAACTTAGTCTAAACTATTGCAAATATATGTTGTAGAGATGGCGTCCCAATCAATTTTAATCAGTTCCTAGAGAAAGAGAAACTTAAGAGCAACGGTAGCAACTTCACCGACTGGTTCCGTCATGTGAGGATCTTCCTCTCGGCGGAAATCTGCAATTTGTGCTTGATGCACCGCTAGGTGACCCTCCTGCAGAAGATGAATCCGATGAAGTAAAAGCTGTTTACGCGACTCGGAAAACTCGGTACTCTCAAGTTCGGTGTGCCATCTGTGCAGTCTGGAATCCGATCTTCAAAAACGTTTTGAGCACCATGATCCTCATGAGTTGATGAATGAGCTGAAAGCTATATTCGAGACTCATGCGGCCGTGGAATGCTATGAAGCATCGAAACATTTCTTCACTGTATGATGGAAGAAGGCAGCTCCGTTAGTGAGCACATGCTCGCCATGACCGGGCATGCGAAGAAACTCAGTGACTTGGGAATAGTGATTCCTAACAGACTGGGGATTAATCGTGTCCTTCAATCACTGCCACCAAGTTACAAGAACTTTGTGATGAACTACAATATGCAGAACATGAACAAGGAGTTACTGAACTCTTTGGCATGCTAAAAGCTGCTGAGATTGAGATCAAGAAAGAGCACCAAGTGTTGATGGTCAACAAGACCACCAGTTTCAAGAAACAGGGCAAGTCTAAGGGAAAATTCAAGAAGGGTGGCAAGAAAGCTGCCACGCCTCCTATGAAACCTAAGAACGGCCCTAAGCCGATGCTGAGTGCTATTACTGCAAGAGAAGGGACACTGGAAGCGTAATTGCTCCAAGTATCTGGCTGATCTGAAGAGCGGCCTTGTCAAGAAGAAGAAAGAAGGTATATTTGATATACATGTTATAGATGTCCATTTCACTGGTTCTCGTTCTAGTACCGGGTATTTGATACTGGTTCGGTTGCTCATATTTGTAACTCAAACAGGAACTAAAGAATAAACGACAACTATTGAAAGATGAAGTGACGATGCGCGTTGGAAACGGATCCAAGGTCAATGTGATCGCAGTCGGCACACTTCCTCTACATCTACCTTCGGGATTAGTTTTAAGCCTAAATAATTGTTATTATGTACCTGCGTTGAGCATGAACATTATATCTGGATCTTGTTTAATGCAAGACGGTTATTCATTCAAGTCTGAGAATAATGGTTGTTCTATTTTATGAATAATATCTTTTATGGTCGAGCACCACAAAAGAATGGCTTATTTCTATTAGATCTCGATAGTAGTGAAACGCATATACATAACATTGATGCTAAGCGAATTAAACTTAATGATAATTCTACTTATATGTGGCACTGTCGTCTTGGTCATATTGGAGTGAAACGCATGAAGAAACTCCATACCGATGGATTACTTGAATCACTTGACTTTGAGTCACTTGATAGATGCGAAGCATGTCTAATGGGAAAAATGACAAAGACTCCATTTTCTGGTATGATGGAGCGAGCTACCGACTTATTGGAAATCATACATACCGATGTATGTGGACCAATGAGCGTAGCATCGGTGGTTATCGTTATGTTCTAACCTTCACAGATGATCTGAGTAGATATGGGTATATCTATTTCATGAAACATAAATCCGAAACTTTCGAGAAGTTTAAGGAATTTCAAAGTGAAGTAGAAAATCAACGTAACAAGAAGATCAAATTTCTACGATCTGATCGTGGAGGTGAATATCTGAGTTATGAGTTTGGCATGCATTTAAAGAAATGCGGAATACTTTCACAATTGACACCGCCGGGAACACCACAACGAAACGGTGTGTCCGAACGTCGTAATCGAACTCTTAGATATGGTTCGTAGTATGATGTCTCTTACTGATTTGCCGTTATCATTTTGGAGTTATGCATTAGAGACAGCCGCATTCACTTTAAATAGAGCACCATCAAAATCCGTAGAAACGACACCGTATGAATTATGGTTTAATAAGAAACCTAAGCTGTCGTTCTGAAAGTTTGGGGTTGCGAAGCCTATGTAAAGAAGTTACAACCGGACAAGCTAGAACCAAAAGGAGAAATGCGTCTTCATAGGATACCCTAAGGAAACTATAGGGTACACTTTCTATCACAGATCCGAAGGCAAAATCTTTGTTGCTAAGAACGGAACCTTTCTTGAGAAAGAATTTCTCACTAAAGAAGTGACTGGAAGAAAAGTAGAACTCGATGAGATTAATGAATCTATACTCGTTGATCGGAGTAGCGCAGTACCGGAAGTTGTACCTGCATCGCCTACACCGGCAACAGAGGAAGCTAATGATAATGATCATGAAACTTCGAACGAGATAGCTACTGAACCTCGCAGATCGACAAGGGAACGTGCCACTCCTGATTGGTATGATCCTTGTCTAAATGTCATGATTGTAGATAACAATGATGAGGACCCTGCGACGTATGAAGAAGCGATGATGAGCCCAGATTCCAACAAATGGCAAGAAGCCATGAAATCCGAAATGGGATCCATGTATGATAACAAAGTATGGACTTTGGTAGACTTACTGATAGCCGAAAGGCTGTCGAGAATAAATGGATCTTCAAAGAAAAACAGATGCTGATGGTAATATTACTGTCTATAAAGCTCGACTTGTCGCAAAGGGTTTCCGACAAATTCAAGGAGTTGACTACGATGAGACTTTCTCACCTGTAGCGAAGTTAAAATCTGTGAGGATTTTGTTAGCAATAGCTGCATTTTTCGATTATGAGATTTGGCAGATGGATGTCAAAACGGCGTTCCTTAATGGAGACATTGAGGAAGAGTTGTATATGGTACAACCCAAAGGTTTTGTCGATCCTAAAAATGCTGACAAAGTATGCAAACTTCAGCGTTCAATCTATGGACTGAAGCAAGCATCAAGAAGTTGGAACCGACGTTTTGATAAGGTGATCAAAGACGGGTTTATACGGTGTCATGGAGAGGCCTGTATTTACAAGAAAGTGAGTGGGAGCTCTGTAGCATTCCGATATTATATGTAGATGACATATTATTGATCGGGAATGATATAGAACTATTAAGCAGTGTTAAGGGTTATTTGAATAATAGTTTTTCAATGAAAGACCTTGGTGAAGCATCGTATATATTAGGCATCAAGATTTATAGAGATAGATCAAGACGCCTAATAGGGCTATCACAGAGTACATATCTGGACAAGATTCTAAAGAAGTTTAGAATGGACGAAAGTAAGAAAGGGTTCTTACCTATGTTACGGGCAAGGTATTGAGTAAAACTCAAGGACCGGCTACGGCAGAAGAAAGAGAAAGGATGTGTAACATCCCCTATGCCTTAGGATCTATCATGTATGCCATGCTATGTACTAGACCGGATATAGCACATGCTGTTAGTTTGACTAGCAGATATCAAAGTGATCCAGGAATGGAACACTGGACAGCGGTCAAGAATATCCTGAAGTACTTGAAAAGAACTAAGGATATGTTTCTTTGTTATGGAGGTGACCAAGAGCTCGTTGTAACGGTTACACCGATGCAAGTTGGAACACTGATCCTGATGACTCTAAGTCACAATCTGGGTACGTGTTTATATTGAATGGTGCTGCGTAAGCTGGGCAAGCTCGAAGCGGTGCACGGTGGCGAAGTCTTCAACAGAATCGAGTACATAGCGGCTTCAGAGGCTTCAGGCGGTATGGATGAAGAGGTTCATTGTAGAGCTCGGTGTGGTTCCTAGTGCATTGGACCCATTAATCATTTACTGTGATAACATGGGTGCCATCGCCAATGCACAAGAGCCAAGGTCACACAAGAGGCTGAAGCATATCTGCGTTACCACTCGATTCGCGAGTACATCGAAGATGGAGAAGTAAAGATTTGCAAAGTACACAATCTGAATGTAGCAGATCCGTTGACTAAAGCTCTCCCTAGGGCAAAGCATGACCAACACCAGAATGCCATGGGTGTTAGGTATATTACAATGTAATCTAGATTATTGACTCTAGTGCAAGTGGGAGCTGAAGGAGATATGCCCTAGAGGCAATAATAAAGTGGTTATTATTTATATCTTTATGTTTATGATAAATGTTTATATATCATGCTAGAATTGTATTAACCGAAACATTAGTACATGTGTGATATGTAGACAAACAAGAAGTCCCTAGTATGCCTCTTAAACTAGCTTGTTGATTAATGGATGATTAGTTTCATAATCATGAACATTGGATGTTATTAATAACAAGGTTATGTCATTGTGTGAATGATATAATGGACACACCCAATTAAGCGTAGCATAAGATCTCGTCATTAAGTTATTTGCTATAAGCTTTCGATACATAGTTACCTAGTCCTTATGACCATGAGATCATACAAATCACTTATACCGGAAAGGTACTTTGATTACACCAAACACCACTGCGTAAATGGGTGGCTATAAAGGTGGGATTAAGTATCGGAAAGTATGAGTTGAGGCATATGGATCAACGGTGGGATTTGTCCATCCCGATGACGGATAGATATACTCTGGGCCCTCTCGGTGGAATGTCGTCTAATGTCTTGCAAGCATATGAATGAGTTCATAAGAGACCACATACCACGGTACGAGTAAAGAGTACTTGTCGGAGACGAGGTTGAACAAGGTATAGAGTGATACCGAAGATCAAACCTCGGACAAGTAAAATATCGCGAGACAAAGGGAATTGGTAATGTATGTGAATGGTTCATTCGATCACTAAAGTCATCGTTGAATATGTGGGAGCCATTATGGATCTCCAGATCCCGCTATTGGTTATTGGTCGGAGTGAGTACTCAACCATGTCCGCATAGTTCTCGAACCGTAGGGTGACACACTTAAAGTTGGATGTTGAAATGGTAGTACTTGAATTATGGAATGTAGTTCGAATATTTGTTCGGAGTCCGGATGTGATCCCGGACATCACGAGGAGGGAATGGTCCGGAGAATAAGATTCATATATAGGATGTCATTTTATGTGAATAAAATGTCGCGGAAGGTTCTATGGAAGGTTCTAGAAGGTTCTAGAAAAGTCCGGAAGAAACCACCAAGGAAGGTGGAGTCCACAAGGGACTCCACCTCCATGGGCGGCCAGCCCTAGTGGGGGTGGAGTCCCAAGTGGACTCACCATAGGGGGCCGGCCACCCCCCACATGGGAGGTGGAAATCCCACCTTTGGGTGGGAGTCCTAGTTGGGCTAGGTTTCCCCTCCTATGAAGGTTTTTGGTTCGGGTCTTATTCGAAGACTTGGACACCACCTCTTGGGGTTCCACCTATATAATGAGGGCCAAGGGGAGGGGCCGGCCACCTCAAACACCACCAAGGTGGCCGCACCCCTATAGTGGCCGCCCCCCTCTCCCCAAACCCTAGCCGCTCCTCCACATCCCGCATAGCTTAGCGAAGCTCGCCGGACTTCTACCGCCACACCACGCCGTCGTCTGTCGGATTCAAGAGGAGCTACTACTTCCGCTGCCCGCTGGACGGGGAGGTGGACGTCGTCTTCATCAACAACCGAACGTGTGACCGAGTACGGAGGTGCTGCCCGTTCGTGGCGCCGGAACCGATCGTGATCAAGATCTTCTACGCGCTTTTGCAAGCGGCAAGTGATCGTCTACCGTAGCAACAAGAGCCTCCTCTTGTAGGCTTTGGAATCTCTTCAAGGGTGAGACTCGATACCCCTCGTTGCTACCGTCTTCTAGATTGCATCTTGGCTTGGATTGCGTGTTCGCGGTAGGAAAATTTTTGTTTTCTATGCAACGTTATCCTACAGGATCCTCTATATCCTGAAGGGCATCCCAAAAGAGTTGAACAAGATTCTCAACTAATTAAAACTAGTGCTCCATCTAAGAAAAAGAAAAAGAAACATAAGAATGTTGTAGAATCCTCTGAACCTGTTAATGATCCTAATAGTATTTCTATTTCGATGCTGAAACTGAAAGTGGTAATGAACATGAGGAAGATAACGATAAGAATGATACTCCTGATAAAGAAGAAATTGAAAAAGAACCTGAAAAGCATGCTAAAAATAAAAAGTACACTAAAGAAGATTTTATTACTGAGAAACATGGTAATGAAAGAGAACCTTGGGTTCAAAAGCAAATGCCTTTTCCTGCTAAGAAACTAAAATCAAAGGAGGAGGAACATTATAATAAATTTTGTGATTGGATGAAACCTTTTTTTTGCAAATCCCTTTGACTGATGCTATTAAATTGCCTCCTTATTCAAAGTATATGAAAGATATTGTTACTAACAAAGGAAAATCCCCAATGAGGAAATTTCCACTATGCTCGCTAATTACTCCTTCAATGGTAAGATTCCAAAGAAGCTTGGAGACCCAGGTATACCAACTATTCCTTGTTCCATCAAGAATAATTATGTTAGAACTGCTCTATGTGATTTGGGAGCAGGTGTTAGTGTAATGCCTTTTTCTCTTTATAAGAGACTTGATTTAGATAAATTGATACCAACGATATATCTTTGCAAATGGCTGATAAATCTGCTATTCCTGTTGGTTTATGTGAAAATGTTCCTGTGCAAGTTACTCGGCATTGCTTGATATTAACTGATTTTGTTGTGTTGGAAATGCCGAAGATGATAATATGTCCATTATTCTTGGAAGACCCTTTCTTAATACTGCAGGGGCTGTTATTGATTGCAATAAAGGCATGGTTACTTTCAATGTTGATGATAAGGAACACACCTGTCTATTTCCCAAGAGGATTGATAAAGTATGTGGAGTTAATACAATTTTTAGTGTGAAAACTATCAAAGTGGGATCCATTGATTGTCCTATATATGAGCCTAAAGAAGAATATCAAACTCTTGTGATTGGATCCATATCAATTCAATATAAGGTAACATGATTGATTTGAGGTTTATTTCTTCTTATGTCATATAAAATTTATTTGGTAGCAAGACTTGATCAACCTTGTTAACAAGTATATTTTAATGCATAAGGGAGCTAAACAACATTTCTTTCTTTCTTTCTCCCTCCACTTATTTTACTTGCTGTAGCACTTTTGTTTTGCAATATGCTTTAGTCATTTAAGATTTTGGAAATCATTTTCTCTTCGCAGTAATCATTAATTTAATACCCGAGAAATGTGCATTTTTCGAGGTCTCTAAAAATTACAAAAATTACACCGTTGGTCCTATTTTTCGACGAGGCATCTGGGAGCACCAGAGGATGACCTGTGGGGCACCGGTGCCACACCATAGGCCGGCGCGGCCAGCAAGGGGCCGCGCCACCTTGTGGTGTGGGCCACCCCTTGCCCCACTACATCATCTCTTCCTCCCAGCATCTTCTCTCTCCCGAAAAAGCTCGTACCAAGTTTCTCTCACTCGTGTTTCTGCTCAAGAACTCGCGATTTTTCGATCTCCTTGCTCAGCCCAGATTTCTGTCTGAAATTTGGCACATTTACTCCTTGGTATGTGACTCCTTTGATTGTCCAATTAGAATTTCATTTGGTTGAGTATATCTTGAATATTTTGCTGCTGTAGATAACATGTTTAGTGAGCTTGCATGCTTGTTCTAAGTGGAAGAAATTAGTTTTGATGCATGTTTAGTACTCTAGCAAGTTCCTATAGTAGTTCCCTTCAATTACATACCTTGAAATCAAATTTTATAATGATTGTTGAAAATTTTAGAAGGGGAAGATGAAGAAATTCAAATTTGGAGAATTGTTCAAGAAAGCAACAACCAGCACCGGTAGGCCCTCAAGGGCGTCTACTCAAATTAGGCGATCCTACAATGAGGATGTCATCGCGCCTAGCGCGCCCGAGGAGGACCATGGGGCTCCTAATGCTTCATCCTTCCCATGTTATGAGTTTCTGACAAATGCAGGGATATTGGATGATTTCTTCACCCTTGTCAATAGGGGGGCAGCCACCTACGTGGGAGATGAAAGGGACAATACTACAGGCTCACCAAAGTTTTCGTTGAGAGCTTCAAGTTCCACAACACGGAATATGAGCCGACAGTTGCATTCAAGATCTATGATATTCCTGTTACCATGAAATTGGAAGAATTTTGTCGTGCATTGGGTATTGCCCCTGTAGGTACAGCAAGGAGGATTGATGACAACCCCCGGGACTTGTTGGAGATCTACCGAGGGATCACCGGGGATGATTGCCGCACCATCCAGCGAGGAAGATAAGAAACATTCAACTCCCCGCTATTAAATATTTCGCATATTACATTGCTACTAGCATTTTGGGTAGAGAAAATACTAGCAACATCTCTAGCTACCATCTTGCTTTCTTGAATGTTGCACTTACTGGAGAGACACCTTATCATCTTGGTTCTCTTATTGCTCGCCGCCTGTCTAGCAGGGGGCCTATTTTTGGAGGAACTATTGCACTGCGCATTTTAACACATCTAGATATTCCTCTTGATTCTAATGATGTACCATTAACCCCTAGGAAACTAGATATTGCTGCTATGAAGAGCCATCATTTTGTTACTACTGACTCCACTATAGATAATATGGTCTATAGAATGTTGTTTGCTGATGGGAATGAGAAGGAAATCCCTCTTCCCCAGCCAGGTTTGTTCAATATTGACAGGCAATCATGGTCGCTCACTAAGGAGGCGGTGGAGGAACATATGAAGATACAAGAATTCCACCAGCAACATGACTCCGAGAACGCCGAGCCCTCCTACGACTACACCGTCACGTACCCCGACGTTTCCTCCAGCACATACATGGAACCGGGTCGTTCTTCGTCATATTACGAAGACACCACTTCATGGGGACCGTGGGAATGAACTCCACTTAGGCCAAAAGCCTAAGCTTGGGGGGAGGTATACCGGCATCACTCATTCTTTGCATATTATGGTTGCTGGATACTTGTACATACTTGTTTAGTCTCTTAGAGTGGTTTTCTAATGAGAGGGAGATGATATTTGGGGAAGTGCTGTCCAAAAACAGATTCTGTGCTGTTACCAAAAAAATTACGCACAGCCAGAACGTTATTTTGAGTTTCCAATTTTTGAGCATGTGCCCCAGGTTTCATCTAACTTTCATTAGTTGAACACTTTTTGAGCTGAGCAATGGAAGATTTTTGTTAATTTCGATTTCTGTACTGCTGTCGATTTGGCAGATTTCTGTCATCCTGCTTTTTGTTTCTGTTAGTTTGCATTCTTTTGTTTTCGCTTTGTTTCTTTCCTAAAACACAAAAAGACCAAAAATATTTCTGTTGTTTCTTTTCACCATTTGTTTATTTGGTTCTTTGCTCTTAGTTTATTTCGTTTGCTATCGTTGGTTTGCTATGAGAAAACCCAAAAAGATTTTGCTTTGTTTGCTTGTTTTCTTTCGCTCTTGTTTCTAATTCGAAAACACCAAAAATATTTGCTGTTCTTCTTTGGTTTGTAAAGTTCATCATGAGTTCAATGGTCTTCGGTGGCTGGAGCGTGGTTTTCATTTCATATTATCCAAGCTACACAAGTGAAAAGGCAATAATGACGATCTACGACAATCTGATTGTGGTGAGAGGCTGGTATGAACTCTATTTGCTTTCATTTTTGTACATATACTCATCCATATGAGCATGCTTAGTTGGTTCATGTGAGGTATATGTTATTTGAGAAAGTCTAGTAGTTCATGATCTCTCATGTTTAGCTCCAATTTATTAATATGAGTAGCATGTCATGGATGTTTGCTTGCATTGTTTTATTCATAACTAAGTATGGCATTGTGGTATCCTCCTCTGAATAATTCATTTATATCGACTTGGCACATGCTCACGCATGCATATGACTGAACAAAAAGTCAATTAAGCCTCGATGATTTATATTGCTTCAGAGTTATTGTATCACTTTTATGCCTCCGTTAATTTATTTTGCCGCAAGCATGATTATGACAGTTATTGCTCTCTTGATTTGTCGCTCCCTAGTCTTTTGCTAGCTTTCACTTGTACTGAGCGGGAACGCCGCCTCGTCCAAACACCTGAAAACCAAGTTGTTCCAAAGTGTCCACCATAAATACCTATGCATGGCATTTCAAACCATTCCAAGTAAATTCTCATGCGCTACCTTTAAAACTTTCAAAATGCTTCTCAATTTGTGTTAATGTTTCATAGCTCATGAGGAAGTATGTGGTGTTTAGCTTTCAACCTTGTCATTTACTTTTGACGGACTCTCATATGGACTAGTGGCACATCCGCTTATCCAATAATTTTGCAAAAAGAGCTGGCAATGGGATTCCCAGTCCCAAATTAATTAACTTAAATAGACACTCCTCCATGGTTTGTGATTGTTGGACGGCACCCGAAGGATTCGGTTAGCCATGGCTTGTGTAAGCAAAGGTTGGGGGAGTGTCATCATCATAATAAAACTTAAATAAAAAGGCACTCCTTCATGGTATGTGGTTGTCGGCAGGCACCCGAGGATTCGGTTAGCCATGGTTTGTGAAAGAAAGGTTGGAAGGAGTGCCACCCAAAAAAAATAAAATGGGAGCCGCTCTTGTGAGTCCGGTTGATGAGGTAGTTAGTGTACCCATTACCATTCGTTGACAACAACAAACACCTCTCAAAGTAATTTTACTCCTGCTTTACAAATGAAAAGCTCTAGCGCATGTTAATCCCTGCTTCCCTCTGCGAAGGGTCAATCTTTTACTTTTATGTTGTGTCTCCATTCTTTCTTTGAGCACTATCTTGAGAGCACAACTGTCATTCTTAGTATAATATGCTTGTCTCAAAATATGATTGATTGTGGTATAACTTTGATGCTTTTATCTTTGACAATCACTACTTCTAGTCTTTCTATGAACTCAAGAGGTGCCTCGGCATTTATGTTTTTCGATCAAATACAGGCAAGCGAGATACCACTTTATCATATTCTCTTATGAACATTGCAATCTTGCTTACATACATGATTCATGATGCTTATTATTAATTGTTGGTACCTCTCCATGATTGACATAGCTGTTGGATGATCTTATTTGCATATGTCTCATTATGAACTTAAGTATTAGCCATAGCATGAGAATATATACATCATATGAGCAAATGTGTTCGTGAAAGTTCTTTTATCGCTCAGTTGTTAACTGAATTGCTTGAGGACAAGCAATAAGCTAAGCTTGGGGGGAGTTGATACGTCCAAAACGTATCTACTTTCCCGAACACTTTTGCTATTGTTTTGCCTCTAATTTGTGTATTTTGGATACAACTAACACGGACTAACGCTGTTTTCAGCAGAACTGCTCTGGTGTCTCGTTTTTGTGCAGAAATCCAACTTTGGGAAAATCCTCGGAATTTATGCGAAGGCCCTATTTTCCCAGAAGACCGCGGAGCCGAGAAGGGAAGAGGTGGAGGCAGGGCCCCACACCACATGCGCGGCGCGGCCGGGGCGCGCGGCCATGGTGTGGCCCCCTCGGCCGACCTCCGACGCCCCCTTCGGACTTATTGGTTTCGACCTGAAAACGCACGGGAGAAGTCGAAGTCGCCGAAACCCTCCGAGAGCCGCCACATCGCGAAACTCCGTCGCGGGAGCCAGTCTCCGTCTGGCACTCCGGACGGGAATTGGAGGAGATCTTCACCGCCATCACCGCCAACGCCTCTCCATCGACCGCAATGTTTCCCCCATCCATGTGTGAGTAATTCCCCCGCTGTAGGCTGAAGGGGATGGTAGGGATTGGATGAGATTGGTCATGTAATAGTCATAAGATTGTTAGGGCATAGTGCCTAGTATCCGTAGATGTCACTTTTATGATATTGTTGCAACTTGTTATGCTTAATGCTTGTCACTAGGGCCCGAGTGCCATGATCTCAGATCTGAACATGTTATTGATTCATGAAGATATTCGTTGTTTATGATCTTACCTGCAAGTTGTATACACATGTCGCTGTCCGGAACCAATGGCCCCGAAGTGACAATCGGGACAACCGGAGGGGATGGTAGTGATGTGAGGATCACATGTGTTCACGGAGTGTTAATGCTTTGCTCCGGTACTCTATTAAAAGGAGCTTAATATCCATGGTTTCCCTAGAGGCGGCTGCCACCGGCTGGTAGGACAAAAGATGTTGTGCAAGTTTCTCATTGCGAGCACGTACGACTATATGTGGAACACATGCCTATTGATTGATTAGTACTTGGATACTGTTTTATTATTATCTGCAAATGCCCTGCTTTGATTGTTACATGAGTTTCTCTCATCCATGCAACGCCCGTTAAATCCGTCCCTGTGCCTACAGTATTTTAATCCTGCTGTTTACTATAATCACTACTGCTGTCTTTATTTCACGCTGCTGTTATTTCACTATTTCCACTTGCCATAAAAGCTGTTACTCGATAAACTCTTGCGAGCAAGTCTGTTTCCAGTGCAGCTGAATTGACAACTCCGCTGTTAAGGCTTACAAGTATTCTTTGTCTCCCCTTGTGTCGAATCAATAAATTGGGTAATACTTCCCTCGAAGACTGTTGCGATCCCCTATACTTGTGGGTCATCATCCCCAAGCTTAGTTCTGCTCGTCCCGAGCAGGTAAAACGATAACAAAGATAATTTCTGAAGTGACATGCCATCATAATCTTGATCATACTATTTGTAAACATATGTAATGAATGCAGCGATCAAAACTAAGGTAATGACATGAGTAAACAAGTGAATCATATAGCAAAGACTTTTCATGAATAGTAGTTTCAAGACAAGCATCAATAAGTCTTGCATAAGAGTTAACTCATAAAGCAATAATTCAAAGTAGAGGTATTGAAGCAACACAATGGAAGATTAAGTTTCAGCGGTTGCTTTCAACTTATAACATGTATATCTCATGGATATTGTCAACATAAAGTAATATAACAAGTGCAATATGCAAGTATGTAGGAATCAATGCACAGTTCACACAAGTGTTTGCTTCTTAGGTGGAGGAGATAGGTAAACTGACTCAACAATAAAAGTAAAGAATGGTCCTTCAAAGAGGAAAGCATCGATTGCTATATTTGTGCTAGAGCTTTTATTTGAAAACATGAAGAGAGCATAAAAGTAAAGTTTTGAGAGGTGTTTGTTGTTGTCAACGAATGGTAGCGGGTACTCTAACCCCCTTGCCAGGAAAACCTTCAAAGAGCGGCTCCCATTTTATTTTATTTTTGGGTGGCACTCCTTCAAACCATTCTTTCACAAACCATGGCTAACCGAATCCTCGGGTGCCTGCCAACAATCTCATACCATGAAGGAGTGCCTTTTTATTTTAGTTTTATTTAGATGACACTCCTCCCCACCTTTGCTTTCTCAAGCCATGGCTAACCGAATCCTTCGGGTGCCGTCCAACAATCACATACCATGGAGGAGTGTCTATTTTTGTTAATTAATTTGGGACTGGGAATCCCATTGCCAGCTCTTTTTGCAAAGTTATTGGATAAGCGGATGAAGCCACTAGTCCATTGGTGAAAGTTGCCCAACAAGATTGAAAGATAAACACCACATACTTCCTCATGAGCTATAAAACATTGACACAAATAAGAGGTAATAACTTTTGAATTGTTTAAAGGTAGCACTCAAGCAATTTACTTTGGAATGGCGGAGAAATACCATGTAGTAGGTAGGTATGGTGGACACAAATAGCATAGTGGTTGGCTCAAGGATTTGGATGCATGAGAAGTATTCCCTCTCGATACAAGGCTTAGGCTAGCAAGGTTATTTGAAGCAAACTCAAGGATGAACCGGTGCAGCAAAACTCACATAAAGACATATTGTAAACATTATAAGACTCTACACCGTCTTCCTTGTTGTTCAAAACTCAATACTAGAAATTATCTAGACCTTAGAGAGACCAATTATGCAAACCAAATTTTAGCAAGCTCTATGTATTTCTTCATTAATAGGTGCAAAGTATATGATGCAAGAGCTTAAACATGAGCACAACAATTGCCAAGTATCACATTATCCAAGATATTTTACCAATTACTACATGTAGCATTTTCCAATTCCAACCATATAACAATTTAACGAAGAGGAAACTTCGCCATGAATATTATGAGCTAAGAACACATGTGTTCATACGAACCAGCGGAGCGTGTCTCTCCCACACAAGGATGAACTTATTCAGAGAACTAATAAGATAACAAACAAAAATAAAAGCACACAGACGCTCCAAGTAAAGTACATAAGATGTGACCGAATAAAAATATAGTTTCAAGAGAAGGAACCGATACTTTGTCGATGAAGAAGGGATGCCTTGGGCATCCCAAGCTTAAGGCGCTTGAGTCTTCTTAAAATATGCAGGGATGAACCACGGGGCATCCCCAAGCTTAGAGCTTTCACTCTTCTCGATCACATTATATCACCCTCTTCTATTGACCCTTGAAAACTTCCTTCACACCAAACTTCAAGCAAACTCATTAGAGGGTTAGTGCACAATAAAAAATTCACATGTTCAGAGGTGACACAATCATTCTTAACACTTTGGACATTGCATGCTATTGGACATTAATGGATCAAAGAAATGAATCCAACATAGCAAAAGAGGCAATGCGAAATAAAAGGCAGAATCTGTCAAAAACAGAACAGTCCGTAAAGACGAATTTAAAGCTGGCACCAGACTTGCTCAAATGGAAAAACTCAAAACTAATGAAAGTTGCGTACATATTTGAGGATCACGCTCGTAAATTGGCAGATTTTTCGAATTTTCTACAGAGGCACTGTGCCCAGATTCGTGACAGACAGCAATGCTGTTTCTGCGCAGCGATCCCAAATATAACATCAACTTTGACATAGAAACTTTACTTGGCACAAAAACATGATAAGGAGAGGTTGCTACAGTAGTAAACAACTTCCAAGACACAAATATAAAACAAAGTACTGTAGTAAAAAAAACACATGGGTTATCTCCCAAGAAGTTCTTTCTTTATAGCCATTAAGATGGGCTCAGCAGTTTTAATGATGCACTCGCAAGAAATAGAAGTTGAAGCAAAAGAGAGCATCAAGAGGCAAATTCAAAACTCATTTAAGTCTAACATGCTTCCTATGCATAGGAATCTTGTAAATAAACAAGTTCATGAAGAGCAAAGTAACAAGCATAGGAAGATAAAACAAGTGTAGCTTCAAAAATTTCAGCACATAGAGAGGCATTTTAGTAACATGAAAATTTCTACAACCATCTTTTCCTCTCTCATAATAACTTTCAGTAGCATCATGAGCAAACTCAACAATATAACTATCACATAAAGCATTCCTATCATGAGTCTCATGCATAAAATTATTACTACTCCCAACATAAGCATAGTCATTCTTATTAATTGTAGTGGGAGCAAATTCAACAAAGTAGCTATCAAATATAGGAGGTATATTGTAATCATAATCAAATTTATCCTCCATAACAGGTGGTAACAAAAGACTACTATCATTATAATCATCATAAATAGGAGGCAAAGTATCATCAAAGTAAATTTTCTCCTCAATGCTTGGGGGACTAAAAATATCATGCTCATCAAAGCCAGCTTCCCCAAGCTTAGAATTCTCCATATCATTAACAACAATGGTGTTCAAAGCATTCATATTAATATGTTCCATGGTTTTTTTAATTTTCGCATCAAACCATCCATGTCTTAAATCAGGAAATAGAATAAAAAGGTCATTGTTGTCCATTATGCCTAACTAGTGTAAACAAGAAACCAAAAGATGCAATTGCAGAGTCTAAAGGAAATAGCTTCCGAGTACACACACAATGGCGCCGAGAAAGTACTGTTACACAGGCCGAGTGTGAATGCCTTTACCTTTCCTCCCCGGCAACGCGCCGGAAAGTGCTTGATGTCTACGGGTGCTTCTATTCTTGTAGACAGTGTTGGGCCTCCAAGACGAGAGGTTTGTAGAACAGCAGCAAGTTTCCCTTAAGTGGATTACCCAAGGTTTATTGAACTCGGGGAGGAAGAGGTCAAAGATATCCCTCTCATGCAACCACGCAACCACAAAGCAAGAAGTCTCTTGTGTCCCAACACACCTAATAGGTGCACTAGTTCGCGAAGAGATAGTGAAATACAAGTGGTATGAATGAATATGAGCGATAGTACGGCGCCGAGAAAATAGCTCATTGGCGTGCAGTTGATGGTAGTAATATTGTAGAAGTAAACAAGCGGTAGTAACGGCAGTAATAACTGTGATGGTAACAAACAGTGATAGCGTATTTAGGAACAAGGCCTAGGGATTAGACTTTCACTAGTGGACACTCTCAACATTGATCACATAAGAGAATAGATAAATGCATACTCTACACTCTCTTGTTGGATGATGAACACATTGCGTAGGATTACACGAACCCTCAATGCCGGAGTTAACAAGCTCCACAATTCAATGTTCATATTTAAGTAACCTTAGAGTGTAAGATAGATCAATACGACTAAACCAAGTACTAACATAGCATGCACCTGTCACCTTCATGCTTATGTAGGAGGAATAATACACATCAATACTATCATAGCAATAGTTAACTTCGCAATCTACAAGAGATCATGATCATAGCATAAACCAAGTACTAACACGGATGCACACCTGTCACCATTACATCGTGTAGGAGGAATAAAACTACTTTAATAACATTGCTAGAGTAGCACATAGATAAATTGTGATACAAAACATATTGCAATCATAAAGAGATATAAATAAGCACTTCACTATGCCATTCATAACAGTGAATAAGTATTCTGTGAAATATAGCCTAAGAGACCCACCCACACTGTCACCTTTACACACGTGGGACAAGGAGTCTCCGGAGATCACATAAGTAAAACTCACTTGACTAGCACAATGACATCTAGATTACAAGCATCATCATATGAATCTCAATCATGTAAGGCAGCTCATGAGATTATTGTATTGAAGCACATAGAGAGAGATGAACCACATAGCTACCGGTACAGCCCGAGCCTCGATGGAGAACTACTCCCTCTTCATGGGAGCAGCAGCGTTGATGAAGATGGCGGTGGAGATGGCGGCGGTGTCGATGGAGAAGCCTTCCGGGGCACTTCCCCGTCCGGCGTGCGGAACAGAGACTCCTGTCCCCCGGATCTTGGCTTCGCGATGGCGGCGGCTGGAAGGTTTCGCGTACCGTGGCTTCCTCCGTCGGGGTTTGCGACGAGGCTTTAAATAGGCGAAGAGGCGGCGCAGAGGGTCGAAGGGCGACCACACCATAGGGTGCGCGGGCCGGCCCTGGCCGCGCCACCCTATCATCGGGCCCACAGGGCTCTCCTGGTGGCTCTCGGGTGTTGGATGCTTCCGGGCAAAATAGGAACCTGGGCGTTGATTTCGTCCAATTCGAGAATATTTCGTTACTAGGATTTGAAACCAAAAACAGCAGAAAAACGCACTTGACATCTTGTTAATAGGTTAGTTCAAAATGCTTAAATACGACATATAATGTGCATAAAACATGTAGATATCATCAATAAAGTAGCATGGAACATAAGAAATTATCGATACGTTGGAGACGTATCAGTCATCATAAGGTTGACCGGAAGTCTACCTCCGGGGCTTGCCAATTTATTGGCCGGTCATTGGTGAGTTGGTCATCCAAGAAACAAAACTCCACCGCTTTATCCACCGCCGAAGCCGAATATATATCCGCGGCATCTTGTTGCACTCAATTGTTATGGATGAAGCAAACCTTGAAAGACTATGGTGTGTCTCTTGGTACGGTGCCTCTTCTATGTGACAATGAAAGTGCAATAAAGATCGCCAATAACCCGGTTCAACATTGTCGCACCAAACATATTGACATTCGCCATCACTTCCTACGTGACCATGTTGCCAATAAGGATATTGATCTCACTCATGTGGGAACAACCTACCAATTGGCGGATATTTTCACTAAGCCTTTGGATGAAGCCCGCTTTGTAAACTTGAGAGGAGAACTTGGTATTCTTGATCCTAAAAACTTGGATTGAATCAACTTCTTGCACTATATTCTTGCATTTATCTAACTATCTAGCTTAGAGGCATAGCACATATGGGGATAGTCATCTTACCATGTCTTCGTATGATGCATACCCATGTGTGCAACATAAATAGACCCAATGTCATTATATGGACCCAAGCACGTCTCTTCGAGGTCACATGACATTTGCGCTTTCACATAGGGGGAGTAATCCCCCGCCCCTCATTTAGTCTAAATTGCAACTTGATTTGGATATACAAGGCTAAATGATCTTATTGCAAAAATCACTCCAAAATGACTTATGATTCTTGATATACACTTCGAATCATGCCCATTGTTGCTATTCACATCTTGTTTGGATTTTCTCTCCAATGGGTATGCCTAGAGAACTTTGTGTTTCCAATCCCATGTCTATGCTCATCTCATCATCATCTATCTATCTATATGTACATGTCATCATTTGAGCACTCACACACATTTACACAAAGCATAGGGGCAAAAACGAGGCAAAATTAGAAAATTCTGGGCTGGCCGGTCCCGGCCCGGTTGGACGGGTCCACGACCGGATGGGGTTGACGGGCGGCAAGGTCAGGCCGGGTCAGCCGGTCACCAGTCCGGTCTGACCGGACTCCTGACCGGTCGCGAGCCTCCTATATATTGGGAAGGGATACCCTTGGGGTCTTTCCCATTGTTCCCCAATCTCCAACCTCCATGGTGGCGCCGACCACTTCACCACAGCCTAGGTCCTTCCCACCACTAGTTCTTCCCCAAACTTCACCCAACCGTAGATCGGGGTCTCTCAAGCTTCTTCACCAAGGGATTTGGTCCCTCTCGAGTTTGTTTGGAAGATCTTGGGGATTTGGCCCTCAAGCCCTCTTCACGTGTCTTCTTGCTCACTTGGGCAACAAGGACAATGTCATCGGGTAAATTTCCCTTCTATTCCCTCTCCTTCTTGATTTCCCTCTCCCATTGCCACATGTTGAGGAAAGTTGAGAAAATTTAGGGTTAGGGTTTGTAAAGTCCTCATGCCCTTAGAGTGTCTCACACCACAATGCACTTCTCCACTATATTGCTATAGTCTATATTCAAGTTTATGAGCTTTTGCATGGTTTTGTGGTAGAAAATCTGGGCGCAACATCACAACTCGACAGACCGGTCACACGCCCGGTCGACCGCCGCTCAACTGGCCGCCCGGTGCATGGCCAGTCAGGGCGCAAACCAGCAGTCCGGTCTGCTGCCGGTTTGCCGGCCTGTGCGCCGAGGCCAGTTTTCGCACAATTTCATCACTACACTTGAATATATGCTATGCTCTTTTGGTTTCTCTCTTATTGATGACATGTACGCTTACCCCACTACTATCCCGGCTCTATTTTCTCATTCACAGGTAGTTGGAGTGGTGAGACACGTGGCAATGCTTCCAAGAGAGGAAGGACTAATCCTCCTCGCCGTTCTAGTAGCCGCGTTCCCCCTCCAGCTCAGCAGGGTACTGACGGTGGCAGCTCAGTTGGGGGTAGAACCAAGTCTGTTGCTACCAAGCACAAGGATAAGCATGTTGCCCACGAGGATGATGAGGAAGTGCCAACCATCAATGTTGGGGCTGCAAACCGCCTTGAGTGGCAGGAATGGAGGACAGTGAATCCGTATCGCTTTGAGAAGCCAACTTACACTCGTTCGGACAAGGCCTTCTGGACCAACACACAAGCAGCCCTCTGGGAGGGCTTCTATGATTCTCATGAGCATATGAAGCATGGTACTATTGTATCACCCAAGGCCATCAATCCTGACGAGCTTGCCTTGCACGAAGCCACAAAGTACCGTTTTTTGGTTCAAACCTTGAAGAATCTGGGATTGTATGACCTTGTGTGCCTCAAGCCTGATGATACCCAAGACGATCCCACCTTTTGTCCCCTCCTTGTCCGTCAGTTTCACTGCACCGTCTTCTTCCATGATGATGAGGCACCTCACCTGGATGACCGGCAAGACGAAGTACTCATGCTCCTACTCTCAGTTCCGTGCAGCCATGGGTTGTGGTGATGACAGTAATCCAGGGTACAGGATTCATTCACGGTCCAGGCTTACTAGGGGTGACATCTCTTCTGCTATCTCCCGAACCCTTCGCCCGGACCTCCCACTATCTCTGGGATGTACTACTCCTATCTGGTACTTGCCAAGCTGTTCGTGAGAACCTCAGCAAGTGCGACCACATGAAGTCCGGAACTATCACCTCAACTTGATGTACTATTGTCATCCTAACAGGGTAAGGAAGATTGATGGCTGTGATCTTATCTACTGTGAACTGAAGAGAGCAATTATGGACCGTATGACTCCCAACTACGCCAGTATGTTCAGCGGCTCATCAACTACATTGTTCCCGCTCCTCGGAACGCTATTGGTGAAAGAATCATCATGGACCCATTCCGGTTCCCCACTCAGGAGGCCACTCGTCCAGACGTTCCCTCCATGATGCCCACCTCTGAGCGCCGTTCCAAGGAACGCCATGATCATGATGCTAGCTCCAGCTACTCTCGGCGCCCAAGCATGGTGCTGCTCGCTTCTTCTCTAGCATGTGGCAAATGTGCAAGAACACTAATGATGTTGCACATCAGAGCCTTGCTTTGAACGGAGACCAGGAGGCGACAGAACGAGTTTATGGCTACTAGGAATGTCTGTTCCTCCTCCTGGACCCGAGTTGGCACCTGTGGTTGCACCTCAGTGGGAGATGCCTCCCATCACCGATGAGATGATCCAGAACTTTGACTTCTCCATGTATGCTCATGGTGGTCTTCCTCATAGGACTGCTCGTACTCCTACTCCTCCTCCTGCTGATGGTGATGGTGATGAGGATGAAGTTGATTCGGCTGCCAGTGATGATGACGAGGGCTCCTACTCCACCGGGCATGAGTTCTATTGATGGGTGCGATAGCATCTCTACTTTCCTTCGCCTTTTTGGTGTTCCGATGCCAAAGGGAGAAGAGAGTAGAGTCTAGGGAACCACGGGGTTCTTTGATTGTCACAAGCCATGGGAGTTGCTTTATTTGGATTTTATATGGCTTGTGCGTATTTGCTTTGATTTCTCAAGAATCATTTGGATTTGCTACTTCGAATAATTTGTGTATGGACGAATATTATGTGTGCTACTCTATGTTAGGATGTTTTATGCATGCTATGCTTATATATCTTGATATGCACAACTCCATACCATGCTTGTTTCCTAAAGACATTGGGGGAGCTTCTCATGATCCACTAGTGTTGCACTTTGCATTCAAACGCAAATTCTCCAAGTGCACACTTTATGGGGGAGCCGTCTCAATACCTTATTTGGAATCAAGGTTTAAAGCTTATCATAATTATATGTGACTCTAGCTCGGTTTGTCATCGTATACCAAAAAGGGGGAGATTGTAAGGGTATTTTACCCTTATCCGTTATTTTGGTAACTATGACACCGTGCTAGAGTATTTGGACTAATACATGTCTACAAGATAATTCACAGGTATTAGCCAAAGAGGTATAATGGTGTATCAAAGGAACAAGAAGGCTAAAGGAGACCCCCATTTCAACAACAATCAAAAAGGGGTTACAGGAGAAATCCGGTCACGGCCGGTCCAACCAGGACCGACCAGATCGGGCGTGCTGGCCCGGCAAGAAAGGAGGAAGAGATCCGGTTTGCGGCGGTCAACCGGGCTCCTGACCGGCGTGTCCGGCGCTCGTCGATCGGCAGGGCGACAACCAGCAACTGCACCTGTAGAAGAAGCGCAGGACAACGCAAAGGACCTCGGTCACGATCCGGTCGAGGCCTCACGGCCGGGCTGTCGTCGTGGCTTCAACCGGGTTCGTCGAGGAAAATGCTGAGGTGGCAAGTGGCAACGGCCAGATTTTGAAGAACACTATAAATACCCCTTCTTCTACCTTGGAAGGGTTAGGCACTACACTACAAGCTGTTCTTGAGCTCCTTCTCTCATACTCCATTGTTAGAAACACCAAAAGCCTCAGATCTCCTCCTCCTCCACCCAAACTCAAATCCCTCCGGGAAAATAGAGGAGGACCCGATCTACCGTTCTACCAAGCCAAATCTTATTCCCCCTTGTATTCATCAAGAAGCTTGCTTCCTAGGGTTCTTTGGAAACCCTAGGTGGGCAGAGGAGTCCGGAAGCATCCTGTGGATCTGCTCCGGGCAAGATTGTGAAGGTTTGGAGGCTACCTCAAAGTCTACCACAAGTGAGAGAGCTATTCCTTCGTGGGATAGGCTCCGGAGAATAGGGTGAGTCTTCGTGGCGCGGGAATCCTTCGTGGGACCTCCACTCCTCCAAACGTGACGTACCTTGTTGCAAAGCAAGGGAACACGGGAATACATCCTCGTCTCCGCGTGCTATCGGTTATCTCTAACCGAACTCCTTACTTGTGATTTAACTGCCTGTGAGAGCCTTCGTGCTCGAGTTAGTTGTATCCTCATATAGGTTGCTTCACCTAGTTTGCATTAGGCTCACCTTTATATTCCGCAAAGCCTAATATTGCAAAGAAAGAATTAAAATCTGTAGAAACCTATTCACCCCCCCTCTAGGTTTACCATCTCTATACTTTCAACTACTATGACGTATACTCAATCTCTATATAGATTATTTACACTTTTTTATGCCCATGCAACCAAAAAACTTAGGTTATTGATTCTCGCGATATCAGTTTTGGTAGGATTCCAAGTGTTGGTTATGTTCTTTTTTTTTGCGTTCTTTGCAAATACATGTGAAACAAAGAGACCCTTGGTTTATTCCAAGTGAGAGGGTTGAATATCGAATAAATTGAGATTTCCTTTGGTAATCGGTGGGCTGCAATGTCGATGTGCGCTGGCTGCGATAATGGAGCTTCGGAAGGAGTTTGTGAAAGACACCACAAACATTGATTACCTCAACTGGAGGTGGAGTTTCCGGAAGACGTCTTCGCCTGAGGAGGGGCCACCCGGAGGACACGCCGAGCCTCATGGCTGCCATAGGCGCGTCTATGAGTTTAGGGTCATGTTAGGTTTAGGTTTAAATTTTGTTGTAATCGAAATAAAAGTTTGTATGAAATTTTGCTCGCGGGCTTTAAATTTAAGTGTTGTAAAAGAAACAAATGTGGTGCAGCTGTGAGCACCCCTCCCCATTGTTCCGAACATGCGTCCAAAGACTTGGAATGTGAACGCATATTGGCGCGGTTCGAACATAATTTGGCCATCATTGAGGAGATACTACAAGTGGCATGAGTCGTGATTGTTGATAGCTACGAATACAGATCCCCATAAGTTTATCCACGAGTCATAACAAGTACATGGCCGCCCGGTACAACCAGGTGTTGCCTTGTAGGCATGGGTGGAAACGACTCGGATGTGGATCTGATAGGGCCCTTCCCGCAACTGTTTTCATATTTTAAAAATAAATACTTATGCAAATACGGATGTTATCGAATACGAGTATGAAGGGGATGTTGTCGAATATGGACGTGGATCGGATTTTCTCATTTCGAAACAAATACAAATATAAGGACATAATAGACTTGTGTCTTATAATGAGTCAACTTCAAAACTAGAATGGTAGAGAGACGAAGGTACTATATAGTACGCAATAGTTTCAATTCAATCACTGAAAAAATATTTGACCACTTTGTTATTTTTAAATTGGGCAATTTGCATATTGGGGTTTAAAACAAATCCAGATATCCAATTTTATATCTACATTTGCTTTAAAATTCAATACCACACTTATATTTGTATTTGAATAACGAATCTAGGTATTTATCACTTCCATTTCCATTATCATCCGGATCCAATATTTTCACTTTGGTTTCTTATATTTCAAAATAATGTCGGATAATTCAGAATATCCACGGCTCCCCACCCTTATCCCAGGTGCCTCCACGGCCCAAACTTGGACGCCCTAGGCCGACCGAGGCATCTCTAGGCCCATGGGCCGTTGCAGGTAATGTAAGGAACCATTTCATTCATCGAAACCACGTTTTTCATTTCGAGAGTAACAGCTCTTGCTGGCCCTTTGCATCTGCCGCTGCACTGGTCTGCCGTCTGCCGACATTGCTAGAAAAGGTTTCATTGTTGCTTCACCAACCCTTTTGAGCCAGCCAACCACATTGATGGCGCGTTGAACCTAGTATTTGCACTTGTAAAAAAAAACAAGTATTTGTCATTCGTCACTGTGTGTGGTCGGTTTACAGTCACAGTCTTATGAAATTTGCAAGTTGAATATACCTTCTCTTCGGTGCGAGAAAAATACATTATTACTGCCGTTCTACTTTTTTTTGAGGAAAAGGCAGTCGAATCTGCCGGCCGATTAGATAGATAGAGTGCTATGCACAGAATGACCCAGTTTATAAGGGAAACCGGGTCCAAAAACCATACATTGCCCGGTTTATAAGGAAAACCGAGACGAAAAACCGCACAAGCGAGGAGTCCGTCATCCACACAACGCAGGCTACCAACGCAACAAACACACCTCTAGCTCCGGGGCCGCCGCCCCGACGTACCATCCAGAACAACCTTCGCATTGCCCGAAGACGAACCAGACGGGTCGACAAACTCGCCGTCCACACAGATCCAAGTCGCCACCCAAGCACCATGCTTTCGGGGCGCCGCCCCGTAGCAACCAGGACGACCTTCGCATAGCCCGAAGACGAACCAGCGGGTCGACGACCTTGCCGCACGCAGCCCCGAATCGCCACCCAAAACCAAGCAGCGCCACGACCCCGCCCCATAGGGCCGTTGCCGCAAAGGAGCTCAAGGCCGCCGCCTCGAAGTGCCACCACCGTCCAGGACCGCCGCCCGGCGTCCGCTGCCCAAGACCACATAGCCATGTGCCCCACCACCGAGAACCCGTCGCACCGCAAAGGCCAAGAGCTCCAAGGCGACCCCTCCAACAAGGTAATGACGCGTCCGTCACCGTCGCCCGCTCCCGATGGAGCTTAGATTTTCACCCGGAGAACTTGAAGCCACTCGCGTCGGTCGGGATCGGAACTCCACAACGACGCCAACAAGAAGGGATACGACGCCCGAAGGCGCCGCCGTCATCGGCACAGACCGGAGTCGGTGCAAGGCTTTCACCCGGAGTTCGAACCCAACGCGAAGCTTGGGGAGCCGCTGGGAGGCAGCAAGACCATGTCGTCGACCACCATCTCCACCGCAAGACCATCCACCGCTGCACCTCAAGCCGCGGCAAATGCTCTGCCTGGCCGCGCCCAAAGCCGCAGCCGCTGCTCCGGGGCCGCCGCCCCGGCATCCTCGCCCGCCTCTGGAGCAAGCCAACCGAAGGAGGAAAGCCCCCCAAGCAGCGGCCACCACCCACGCATCTCCTCCCCGCATACGCACGGCCAGGCCCCGTCTTCCCCAAGTCCGGCCGCCAAGCAGCAAGGCGAGCTGCCCAGCAACTGCATCTGCACTGGCTCGCCTGGCCCAAGGCAAGCCCAGATCGGGCCCGCATCGCCGCCGCCAGCCGCAGCGCCCGGGCCGCCGCGCGCAGGGCTCCTCCTCCGCGCCCACCAGCAGCAACCTCCCCAGCGCCACCTCCTGCTCCAGCCGCCATGGAAGCCCGCAGCGAATCCTGCTGCCACGGGTTCCCCAATCCCGTGTGCAGCCCCTCCCGGCCGGAGTAGAAACGGGGCCTGCCGCCGCCGGCTCCGCGCGGGCTTTGCCCGACGGAGCACACCGGCGACGGCAGAGAAGGAGGTGGGTGGGGTTTCGGTGGTGGCTGGCCGGAATTTGCTCCGCCGCCCGTGTCGCCCAGGGGAGGGAGCGACGCGGGGGCCTTTCCTTCCCTGCCGTTCTACTAGTGTAAGTGGAACTCTGATCAGTGTAGTATGCGGTAATGAGCGTCAAAAATAGGGGGGAAAGGTGTTCTCGATCGAGTTCATGACAGAAGCTCGTCACGATCGCTTGAGTGAAACCCGTCACAACAGATTATTTTGGGAATAAAATTAAACGACATCGTACAAATTATGTCGACACCACGTACATGATCAACATGACGAAGCGACTTCCTTTTGCTTTCCGAAACGGCTGTTCACTTGATGACGATGTAGCTACAGAAGCATGCATTATACTACGATCGATCATACGCACATAGCCTCCACATTTTGCCGTGCATGTATAGGCCAGATGCACAACGAATCGAAGAGACACACCTCGCTCCTTAAACACAATGGAGATTTACCTCTCTTATCTGATCCCAGAACGAATCGCTGAACAGCACCGTGCGTACGTGGATCGTCCAACGCTCCACCGGGAGCTCGATCTAGTTATGGTGTTCTGGGTCTGGGCCGCCCGGCACCTCCCGCTTGCGAGCGGCGTCTCCTCCTTCCAGTTCCAGGCTCTCCATGTTCCACCTCCCCCGACGAGCCCGTCCGGCGCCGGCGGCATTGGCTTTGGCGGCGGCGTAGACGTCTGGCACGGCGCGAGCTTCGGCTGGCGAGGGTACGAGCACAGCGCTGATGATCAAGACCACAAGTAGGACAACAGCGCCGATGCGAGCAGCCATGGAGGATGAGATTACTGTTAATTTGCAAGGCCGTTATCCGGTCTAGTGTAAATATCTACACTGCAGAAGTCAGAAGATGTTTCTCGGATGGATAGTGTCTGTCTGTGTCATTTCATGGCCAGGTGATGCTCTCTATTTATAGGACGAGCCATGAAGTGGATCATATCAGCGGTTACAAAAGAAACATATAGACGACGGGGCCCGGGGCCGGACAGAATGTTGCGGATAATTGGTTGAAGCGCCGGCGCATTGCCTGCCAAGGACAACTAAAGCGAGCCACGTAGGGCACCGTTGGACTAACCGAGTGGCCACCACCGCAAGGGGTCAAGAAGATCATGTACCGATCACCATGATCCTCTTCTTTTTTCCTTTTCGCATTAGCTTATACATCGTGCCTACGCTACGCAGGCCATGAGCCGATGTTCTGCTCCGATGCATCCCATCTTCGCTTTTCAGGATTAGTTAGTTGCCCAGATTAATCCAATCCGCATCAGTGCGCCACGGAGGGAGGCCACCACCGCCGGCCGCTCTCATCGTGAACGTACCTACATCGTGCGCCCTAGAACTGCATAGGTTTCGCTTATCTGGATGACACATATATGGATGGATATGGAATAAGAACCATTCAAAACCAATTAAATCACGACAAGAATTATGAAAACAGATAGAGTATACAATGTAGTTTCGCGGTACCACTTGAGAGGATAAAGCCAGACTTAAGTTTCCATAGCCATGAAAATCCTTTCCTAAAAGAGGGGCTTCCTCTTCGATGCAAAATCGATCAATACATGGCTGATAATTAGAGGCAGGGTCTGGACAGCAGATTGTTTGGCTAAAAGAGGGCTTCCTCATAATGACCCCTGTGTTTTTTTGCAACTCAACCGAAGAGGATCACATGCATCTATTTTTCAGTTGTGAGGTCATTAATTTGATATGGAGCAAAACCCTATTGTGCGTTGGTCTCCCACAGGTTATTCCAAGCATGAACCAAAATTTGAGAAGCTGGTGGAGGGAATCAAAGGAAAGGGTGGATCTGAGCTTAAAAGTTTAAGCTCCGTTATTGTCATACTCACAATCCGAAACATTTGGAAAGAACGAAATGGAAGAGTTCATTAGGACAATTTCGAGACAATGGAGCCATTTTTAGATCATCTTAGGCATGAAGAGTGATGGCCGTTTTAGCCTTATTTCTCTTTTCATTTTCTTTGGTCTTTTCAAGCACTTTTAGTTGTGGCCGCGGTCGTTTCTTTTCTGTTAGTCTTCTGGCCATCTAGCTATGTGTGACCTGCTGCTATAACGGAAGTGATGTGCGCACGAGAAATGCACGATCCCTATACGATGCAATATCCACCGGACCTTTTGGATTTGGCCCGATACATCCAAGGCCCATATTCAACGTCGTATGCAAATCGGACAATGGAAATTTGAAAATTAACTATACATAAGTTATTCAAGTATTACCTCGTTCTAAAATAAACCTTTGGAAACTGCTCGAGCTAACTGACCTCATCGGCGGACCGGCTCACTTCCAACCTGTGCACTGCAGTTAGGGTCGAGCCACATGAGAGGGGTTCGTTTCCATGTTGTCAATCGTTGATCTTCTCGGAGAGGGGCCACCATGATGTCCACCACGCAACCGCGCCATGCCCAACCCCTAGGGAACCGTCCCACGTCGACTCCTTCAGGTGAAGGGGCGAGAGGAGACCATGTCGCCAGCACCAGATAGGCTTTTCCTCTGGCGGTAGCGAGGGAGGATGGGAGGGGGAGGAGGTGTTGGCAATGGGACTAGGGTTTCCTCCTGGTCACCACGGGAGAAGGAGGAGAGGACGCGAGAGCAAGTTGTTCTATGGCTCCAACACCGTGTGTTTGTGCGGAGTGTGAAGGGTTCGAGGCGCTACCGAGGGATTCCATGTAGGAAGGATGGATGCCCGATTCTGAACCATGCCGTTAGCACTTAGCACAAGACGACTGACACACTATGAGGAAAAGGTGATCAAGTCTCGATGACAAGCTAGGAGGTTGCGCAACATGGCCGCAACACTGAAGCGACACGTACAACATACGGAAGTGGTGCCCCTCGCAGGTCGATCGCCTGCGGCCGGCGGGTTACCGGCATATCCTTCGTGGTATGGAAGAAGGCAATGTTCCCCATCTCCGCTTGCAAGGTTAGGTGGATCGGACCAAGGGTTCCATGTGGTCATGTGGACAAATATTACTTTTTAATGGTGTGCCATAGACTACTATATTTTCTTTTCGCTGGTTGGTGCATGTTTCGACCCTTTGTGATCCTTCAGATGTAATAACTCTGATACGCAGACTAAGTTAATAGAAAAAATGTTATATGCATCACTTTGATCACTTTGATGCAGAAGCCAAATATACCCCATCTCTGAAAAAGACATGTTGACACATATTACTTCTAGATCGAATTTCGAACATCTTTCCCGGCCCTACAGGTTTGAGTTCCGTTAAGGCTTGCCGGACTGTGTAAGAGGTTTGTCCACTACAAGTTCTTCAAACCAGCCTATAGAGGGTTTTAGGGGACGCTGGATAAAAAGCTACATTTTTACATGCGTCCTAAAAGCCTTTTTTCTACCCGGTGTCCCCAAGCAGTCCCCGGCCCACATGGGACATGACAGATGCAACAAACAAGTGGCACAGTTGAAGGCATGTAGGCTACTGACCACTAGGCCAATCTTGTCATCGACACGGCGGATGAGCTTTTAGTTTAGCAAAATTAAGACAACGTTGGTTTCCAAGACGCCGAAGTCAACGTGAAGTGGTTCTGGTGTGCCAGTCCGATCAATACTAAGTATATTAGTTTGGATTTAGTTTAAGTTTAAATAAATTTTATTTATATCCATAAAATATAGTGGCAATTTGGTTTGTGAAGTTTACTGAATTTGTTATTTGTTTATGAGTGAATTCCATTTTTACCCCCTACTTTGTCAATTTTGACGCCAATTATCTCATTTAACAAATTGTCATTCTAATTAACCTATTTAGGAAAAAAATCTGCAAATTTTACCCCCTTTAAAAAATTAGAGCGTTTTGATATATGGGTCCACGCCATCGGGTCGATGTGGCGTGACATGTACGCGGTTTTCATCCTCTTGGTGTTTTTTTTCCGCAAACCAGATATAAAGAAGAAGATGAAAGAATTGGGTTTCAACCGAAAAAATTACAAAAAACCACCACATATTAGGCAGTTGTTTCAAAAAGCAACCACTATACGAAAATGTTTCAAAAAACCACCACTCTAGCGCTAAGAAGTAACAAAAAGCACTGATCCTTGTCTAACGCTGTCTAATGACGAAACTGACATGTGGCACCCACTGCCAGGCTGACGTGGCAGTCGAAAACGGTCAACCGAGGCCATCGATGAAAGGTTGCAAAATTTTGGGTTTTTTTGTAAGTTATTGTGGGGCCCACTGTCACTCATCTAGTCATCTCCTTGTTTCTTCTCCCTCCCCACTCCTTCTCTATCCACGGGAGACCACAGGAGCAGGAGGAGGTCCGGCAGTCGCGATCGGGCATGGCCCCCCGCAGTCCCTCCTCACGTTCGCACCGCCGCCGGCCGCGAGCAGTTCGTCGCCCCCGCGGTCCCTCCTCACCTCCGCGCCACTGCCGCCGCCGCCGCGACGGAGACGGCTCGAGGGGCGACGAGGGCGAGGTCGGCCGTGGCACGGCTGGGCGAGCTTCGTCCGCGGGCGGGCGCATGTGACGTGCGTGCAGGCTGTTGTCTCCGGCGATGGCGCGGCTGGGCGAGCTCCGGCCAGGGGCGGGCGCAGTCGAGTGCGGGTACTCCCTCCGGCCATGGCGGCGAGCGCGGGTAGGAGCATGGCGCTGGCCAGCGCCTCGTCTCCGTCCCCAAGTCTAGCGACCACGAGCTGAAGTGGATGCGTAGCGAGCTCCGGACGGCGCACGAGCAGGGGCCTGTAATTTCTCGCCGGCGGTTGGGCGGCACCCGCGGGAGCGGAGTAGTGTACTCTCGGCCAAGAAGGGGGTTGACTTTGGGCTGCAGTCATGCGCGATGATACACATCCGAGGGCTCCGGCTTGAACCACCTTGGATCTGTGCGCGGCCGACCTCGCCGGAGCTGGTGAAGAAGGTGGAGCGGGCCGCAGCAGATGAGGGCAAGACGCGGTTGGGCGGAGCGTATCCGGGTTGCACGCCACGCGCTTCCACCACCCCGCCGCCAACGCCCGCGCCACCACCCACCAAGGCCGCACTCCGTTTCGTGTTGCCGCCGCCCGTCGCGTGGATCTCGCTATCGTGCTCGGATTTGCTGTTGCAGCCTCCGCCAAAGCTCACGACGGAAGCAATTCTTGTCTCCAACATTTTTTTTTCCAGTAAACTACGGTGGATCTGAGACACAAAAAAGTTGCAAAAGACCCAAAAAAATTGAACCCATCTAAGATAAGCCCTCCAACTGTTACCATAGTGCCACATCAGCCTGACAGGGGGCCCCACCTGCCACAAAATTATAATTTCTAATGTACTGAGGCGTTTTTTTGCAAAATATGCATGCCCCGTCAGCCTAACAATGGGACCCACACGTCAGTTTCGTGATTAAACGAAGGTTAAATACGAATCAGTGCTTCTTGTAACGTGTTAGCCGTAGAGTGGTGGTTTTTTGAAACTTTTTCGTAAAGTGGTGGCTTTTTGAAACCATTGCCTGTAATGTGGTGGTTTTTTGTAATTTTCTCGTTTCAACCCTTGGGACACCATGTATTATCAGAAGAAAAGGATCAATGAGAACTCTATGGTTGAGTTAACAGATGATTCATGTGTGACGAAGATGCTAGAGGAGTTTGTACTTTATTTGACCATGTCACGCCATATGGACCAGATGACACAGTCAAAACGCTCTAATTCATTAAAGGGGGTAAAATTTGGCAAAACTTTTCCTAAATGAGGTAATTAGGATGAAAATTTGTTGAATGGGGTAATCGGTGTCAAAATTGACAAAGTAGGGGATAAAACCGAAATTCACTCTTTTTTATTAAATCGTTTGAGAAACGCCACTGAAGAGGCGCCCCTCAAAAGCGGCGATGTTTTGCCAACATCCCATTTAGTACGCGGGATGTTGTTTGAGGCATGCGGCTGGATGCTCTTACCTTTTCAAGCGTAGCTAGCACGACGTGTCAGATGACGGGCTGGTCCCATTATATTGTCGATTCGTGACTGTGGTCGGCTCACGGTCGGTGTCGAAGGAAAGTTGCAAATTAACTATGCAAAAGTTATTTGGTGTACTGAATAGAAAATGGAGCAAATGCGCGGGAATGCAAAAGGAGAGTTAGCGGCAGAGACTATCGTCATGCATGACCGGTGACCGGTCGAGTTAACCGTCTAACCGATCACAACAAACTGCAACGGGACCGTACAGAACACCCACTGACAGATCGTGATATGATGCAGTTACACAACTAAGCTCGCACTTGTTTATTACAGCTGGACCTTAAGTGTGGAGTACTGGAGTACAGAGGCTAGGTACTGACATTCTCGCGTGCATATAAATGACGCACGAAAAAAATAGAGTGGTACCTCTAAACACACACACACACACACACGTACACTGCTCCTTAAACCAAACGAAAATTATTCTTTACCTCTCCGATCTGATCCACAGCCCCGGATAGATATACACTAGTACACTACTAGAAAAGCCCTCAAATTTCTGGAAGAGTGACGCGAGCACCATTCGTACGTCCAGATCCAACGCTCCAACGTCCATTGGCATTACGTACGTACGTGAGTACGTCGCAGTTAACTTGTCTAGTGATGGTGCTGCGGGTCCGGGCCGCCGGGCACCTCCCGCTTGTGAGCGGCGTCGCCTCCCTGCAGCCTCCTGGCGTTGTTCCACCTCCCCCGGCGAATGCCGCCGCCGGCCGTAGCTGCGCCGCTGGCCGCATTGGTGTTCGCGGCGTCATAGACGCCTGGCAAGCCGCGAGCTTCGGTCGGCGTGGCTACGAGCCCGGCGCAGATGATAAACGCCAGGAAGAGGACAGCAGCGACGGTGCGGGCAGCCATGGAGCTAGCTGGGGGTTAATGGCGAGACGAGGTATACAAGTACGTGCTCGATGCGTATGTAGCTAGTGAATGTCTAAGCAGAGTGGTACAAGAGATGTGTGCCTGTGTAGAGTTGGATATCCTTCATGGCCAGGTGCCGATGTGTATTTATAGATAGGATCGATAAGCTAGTAGGTGAGATGGACATGGATGGACCCATCAGCTAGCGGTTACAAGAGAAACATAAGACGGTGGTTGCTGCGGATAATTGGTGGAACCGCCGCGCGCATTGTGTGCAGGGATCGGAGGACAAAGCTAGCCACATAGGGGCACCGGTGGACTGGTGTCAGATGAAGCTCTCGACGTACGTGATCCGGTCCGAGTGTCCACCCATTGCCACCGGCCGGCGTCCATCACAATGATCCTCTTTCTTCTTCCTTTTTCCCTTTCTGCGTTAGCATATGCTCTGTGCCTACGAACGCCGTGAGCCAATGTTCTTCTCCTATGTTCTGATTCAGGATGGGAACGGGCCGACCCGGACCTGGCCTTGGCCCTGGCCCCTGTGGCCTCAAGGCCAAATTGCGGGGCCACGGGCCGACCCAATTTAAAACTGTCATTGGCCTTGCTGGCCCAATGGGTATTTCGGGCCGACCCAAATTCTAACTTTGATGTATTTTTGCTGTTGTCTTGATTCGCCAAAAAAGTAACTGATTATGCGATCATTATATAGGCCGTGACTATTTCACCTACATATCAATATAGTAGTATGCAGCGTACAATTACGTGACCATCACTTTTCCCGTAAACATTTTTTTTCCTTGAGGGACCATCATTCTCTGTTAAACATTTCAGTATGTGTCACGTATGCAATACTTGTGCAAGCATTCTTGTCAATGAAAAGACAAAGTACTAAAGGAGTCGTGACAGCTTTAGTTTTAGCCAGCTGATTTAGCATTTTAGGCGGTTGCAGACTCGTTTTAGTTCTGAGATTGCTTCAGAAGCTTAGTTCAGCTAGCGATCGAGTGAGGCGGTGGAGAGTGGAGACACGTCCCGCCCCGTGAGCAGGACAACGAACAGGTCGGGCCGACGAATCAGACGTAGCTGCTTGCTGATGTGTATACAAGGTGGGTCGACCCGGCCGACCCAGCGGGTCAATCGATGCCGGCCCTATTGGCCCAAATCTTTTTTAGGGCCGACCCATGCGACCCGTTGGCCCCAGTTTTTTGGGTCGGGTCGGCGACCCGCCGGGTCGACCCGGCCCATTCCCATCCTGAGTTCTGATCAACGCTAGCCTTGTACGATTAATTGCCCACAATAATCTGCTCCACATCACATCAGTGCGCCACAATGAACAAAATAGGCGAAGCTTTTTTTTTTTGAAGTAGCCATATATTTTATAAGACAATCTGGAGATTACATATATGGTCCGAGACAAACATGCTTGTCAAGCGAACTTGCACAACCAAACCCACAAGAAGTAAAACTAAAATTTCACTCTTGAAGAAATTTGTGCCTCGCCGAACTGTAGTCCACCATCGTTCTCCGCCGCCGCCAAGGAAGCGTCGAAAAAAGAGGCAAACATCCACCATACCCAAATCTGGGAGAGCACCTTCGCATACAGAAATGCTTTCCGAGCCGATGAACCGGACCGTCGCAAGCGACAAAACCGAGACTTTGTGGCACGTCGGCTGGGGATATTCCCCGTGGTCACCAGATCCCGACACCGTCAACTTCATCCAACGCAGTCGGAGAAGAGGAACGTCGCCGCCTCTCGTCGTCCACACACCCAACTGCAAGACAGCAAACAAACCTACAGCAGCTGACGCGACCGCCACACTCGCGAGAGTGCCGAACGCCAACCACCACACACGAATCTCACCGGATCAAGAGACCGGCGAGACGACCGGGCCACCTGCCTCTCGACGCTACCGGTAAGAGAAACGTCGGGATGGAGGAAAAGCAGGAGCAAATTATTCCGACGCGGCGCCATCTCCTCCATGGAAGAGCACCTCAAGGAAAGACTAGGCCAACCCTAACTACCGGCCGGAGCGAAGCCCGGGGTCCCCACCCCCTCCCGTCGCCGGAACGGCGGACGGAGGAGGCAGGGACCGGCGGCTTGCCGGAGTAGTTGGGGGCGATGCGTCGCCTCCTCCTGGATCTGTTTTCACAGAGCGGTTCCAGAGCTTATCGTGGGCAATTAATTGTGACCACATAATCTGATAATCACGTATTCGCCCCTCTGTTTATGTACCTAGGCCTTGTGCCAAGAACTAGACAGTTTCTTTTTATGGAGAAACATCTATTCCCAGAATATCTTCTCGTGGAGATAATGCATGGTGCTCGTCGTTTTGCAATAACAAAAAGCTTTGAAGATTTTGACCCAAAATATGCTTAACAGGAGGCCAACAGTATGCCAGTGTATATTTTCAAATATACTTTAAAGAATATATGCGGCTACTCAATGATTAGGCTAGCCGAATGTGCTAAAGCCATTCAAAGTAAGCCAACTGCGCAGGAGACTTTAAATTTTTCCAAATGAAAACTATGCGACTGAATTTGCCAAATGTTATTCTGCGAGCTCCGCTTATGACTTCCAGTTCATTGTCCTGAAGTAGCCCAACTTCCCCAAGCTGATGTGGAAGACAAAGGTTCCTCCGAAGTGTTAGTTCTTCGCCTGGCTGGTGATATATATATCCAGGGACGATGCCTCACCGCGTGTCTCTTGCACAGAAAAAAGACAGCCCAACAATCCAATACTCCTCTGGTAAGAGAAAACTCCACAAAGTAGATTCAAGATGAGCAGAGTATTGCATTTGCTTCTATAACATGATGTTAAATATAAAATATAGAACCTCAACAGATATGAGATCACCATTGCTGGTCACTTGGTGATAGTAACACATGCATTCATTTATCCCTACTGAGGTAACAAGGAAAATGTAAAATACCATAGTAGCATCCAAAAATTTCTAGTCAATTCCAATTCCATACTACCATGTTAGTTCAACTAATGCACACGATTCCCCCTCTCATGCCTTATCATAATAGTTGGATCAAAACTTATAATCAAGAACAATGTACATAATATACATCTACTCATGCATCAAACACAAACTGAAAATTGCAATCTCAAATACCAATCTTACAAAACCAAAGATCATCCCAAAGGGGTAACATATAAATGGTCACAATTATGAGGGTAGCTCATTTTACTCTAGAAGATTGACCGAACAAGAGATAGATAGGTCAAACTACGGCCATGAACCGGTACGGAAGAGAACACAGGAGGCAGGCGATCGTGAAACCCATCAGGGTTCCGTCCCTCTCGCTGGCAACATTGTCGATCTGCTCCGTCTCCGGTGGCCTTTGGGCCTTGGAGGCGTGGCGGATCGCGGCCTCTCGCCGGCGGGAAGGTTTCCGTTCTTCGTTTAGTTTGTTTTCAGTGTCTTCTTCGGGATGGTGAGGCGGCGGCTACTTCCTGAACTCAGAATAAGGTCCTCCCCGCCCTATCCTCGCTCTGGTGCATCTAGCGCTGGCGGAGCGCGTGGAGTTGTGTGTCCTGCAGATCTCCTGGGATCTGGTCGGTTTTCGTGTTCACTGGTGTGCTTTCAGGTCAGTCTCTTTCGATCTACAGTTGTCATCATTGGCGATGGTTCCTGCTCTGGTGCGCTGGTCCTTTGGGGCCTTAGCACGACGACTTCCCGTCTGTCTACTACAACAAGCTCTACTACGACAAGCTTTGCCTGCCTCCGGTGATGGAGGGGCGAGGACAGCGGCGCGCCTTCGGCTCGCTCTAGTGTCTGTAGTCATCGCTAGGTGGTCCAGTGATCTATTTGTAATTTTTATTACTTTTGGGTCTCTTTGTACTACTGTCAAGGTTTAAAATAGCGTGCTAAATGAAATAGCGCCAGCCTCCTTCAAACGCTATGGACGCTATATCGTGCTAATTGCGTGCTATATTTCAAATAGAGTTTTGAAAAAAATACCAAATATAGCCTAAAGATAAAGGATTTGGCTAAAAGGGTTGGATAGTTAGTCCAAAATGACTGAATCATACATACATAACCACATACAACAAATAGATCTCAAATTTTTCAGAAGGCTAACATCAATATATATTCCACAAGGCAACAACAGTATAAATTATTTATTAAGAATCATTAGCATTAGTGATATTATGTTCTAATCTAGAAGAAGAATCAACATATTGCAGTTCATCACCACGAAAAAGTGAAAGCAAGTTAGCGTGAAAAATAGCGCGCTAACGCTATGAAGATTTAGCGCGATATAGCATGCTATTTCACAAATAGCGCCATAGCGAGCAAAATTACTAAAATTTAGCGTGGACCCTCCAAATATGCTATTGCGTGCTATTAACGGAGAAATAACGCGCTATTTTAAACCTTGACTACTGTTGATGATTATTAATAGATCAGTGGAATTTTAGCAAAAAAAAACCTACTGCCATAAACCCATGGTATGGGAGTGGACTGCTTCCTCTTCATCATGGAGACGAAGGACATGTTGTTGGAGAAGTTGGAGATGCGAGTTGGCGACGCTCCGATGATGCCCCCCCCTCCCCGCGAATCTTCCCTGGTACAACCGTTTCATGTTTCTGTATCATGGTGCGATGTGCTTCGAGATAGCAATGACCGTCCATATATATAGACTTTTTTAGGTCAAGATGAGTCGAGCGGCGCAAAGATCGACGGCATCGGAGTTACGAGGCGCCAAATGGCCCCATCTAGCTGCGCCATGGGCCCCATCTTGGCCCTCTGGCTAGCCCAGGTGAGGTCCAAGTGGTCTGTGACTTCATTCTTTATGAAATAGTAGTGTAAAAATACTAGTTGCTTTCGAGTTCGTGAAGGCCCCTGAAAGTCAAAATACGAAAACATGATTTTTCTACCTTGCAGGGTTATAAGACAAATAAAAGGTACTCCCTCCGTTCCTTTCTATAATGCCTATTGTTTTTTCGCATTTGTTTCAGAATATAAGAGTAAAGCTATGTTTTTTTTTGCAAAGAACCCCTTCCACCGATCTGTTCCGTCCAGAAAATCTGGAAACGAATCTGTTCCCGTCCAGAAAATCTGGAAACCAATCTATTCCCGTCCATAAAATGTGGTCCAGAAAATGTGGAAACCAATCTGATTATGGAAAGAATAGCGGGAGAGAGGGAGTACATGACGCGACCGGTTATGGAAACGGGATTATTTTCTGAGATCTGATTTCAGTTTCCTATTTTGTCTCTAAGATCGCTAGGAGGTTTTGTGTCAAAAAATGGCTTGTGCTAATTTCCGTGCCAAAATACAATAGGCACTATAGAAAGGAACGAAGGGAGTATATTTTACGAAAATCCCCAAAACTTTCTAAATTGTGATTATAACACCTTATACGATGTAAATATAATGGAATATGACATAGTAAACTACAAAGAACATAGATGCATTCTAGATGCATCACTGGGCCATAAATCGTTTGATAAGTTCCTCCATATGCACCATAAGATCGGTGAGCACCACACTCACAGTCGACTTCAAGCGGATTAGTTTAAGCATTAGTGAGCATTGGAAATGAGTACTCATCTCATCTCATTTTGTTTGTTTTCTTGTGAAATATGTTGTTTATTTGGTGGACTAAATTGACTGTGAACTATTTGTTTATTTAGATGTACACTATTTAAATTAATTTGGTTACAACATTGTTGGTTCCATTCATATGAGCTAACTGGGTGAAACTAGATCAAAATGACTAGTGTGGACCAAAATGTCTCCGAGGGGCTGCCCTCGACCTGAACGGATAGAATGACTAACCGACCAATTCCATGTCCGAGGTTCAAGCCGACTCTTTTGATATTTGAAATGGGTCGAACCGTCGAAGCCATTAGTAGTTCACTAGTATAAAACCTCTCATCCATCTAAGCCATAAATACCGGATCCCTTACGAACCGGTACTAAAGGGGGCATTAGTACCGGTTGTATTGCCCAAGCCTTTAGTACCGGTTCGTATGGACCTTTAGTACCGGTTCGTGACACGACCGGTACTAAAAGTTAGCGTCCCGAAAAACCTTTAGTACCGGTTCGTGACACGGACCGGTACTAGGTCTAACCTTAAGCGGTCCGTGTCTAACCGGTACTAAGTTTTTCGACTTCCCACGCCCTCCACTGGATCGCCTTTTTTTGCTCTGTAAAAGACAAATGAAAATGATAGAAAATTCAAAAAAATAAAATGTTTTCAGATTCTCATATGTTATGCAATCTACTATTCGGTGAAATTAAGAAATTCGAATTTTGACTTTTTTTGCAAAAAAAGTTTGAAAAATGGTAAAACCGCATTAACTTTTGCATACGATGTCGGAAAAAACGTATAATATATCAAAAAATCCTGGGAAAAGTTACATCCGAATTCACGGGGTTTACCCGGTTAGCCAATTTTTAGATTCTCAAAATTCCAAATGAAAATATGAAAGCAGGATGATTTTAGTTTTTTTTCCAGAAATTTAGAATTTTATATATTTTTAATTTTTTTAAAATTAAAATAATAATTATAAGATTTTTGAGTCCTAACATATTACTATTACTTTTATCAAATTATAAGATTTTCAATTTTTCAAGTTTTAGGTTTTGCAAAAAATATTAAAATTTTAAAAAATAATTAAAAATAATAAAAGTTTAAAAAGTTAATTTTATTTATTTATTCAACATTATTATTAAATCATTACTTTTGTTTATTAAAAGAATTATTTGGAATTTAAACGATAAAAAGTGTGACATCGACCAACATGTTAATATGATTGATATGATACTACTATCACATACATGCACGCGAAGCACTTGGAAGTGGAATGAGATGGAACTTGGAAGTTAAGCGTGCTAGTGCGGGAGTAGTGTGAGGATGGGTGACCGACCGGGAAGTTTGACCACGGGTAAGTAATTTGACCAGAGATTAAGTGTAGTTAGAGAGTAATGGAAATACTAGTAATTCTGAAAAAAATAAAAAAAAAGAGGGAGTGAAAAAAAGGGTGTGAAAAATAATTGGAAAAAATGGATAATTTTTTTAAACAAAATAGGCTTTAATACCGGTTCGTGTTACGAACCGGTACCAAAGGTCTCCAGCTCCCCACGTGGAGGCACCTTTAGTACCGGTTCGTAAGGGTGGGAGGCCTTTAGTACCGAATAATTAGTACCGGTTCCAAAACCGGTACTAAAGGCCCTTTGGAACCGGCACTAAAGGGGGTTTCTCTACTAGTGGTTGTACTAAGGTTGGGACCAAGTCGAAAGAAGAAGAAAAAAAGGTTGAGACCCGTTTCGTTGTTCCGCCGTCTTGATGACCTGGGTAAGAAGTTGATGCACTACATGCTACAGTAGCCACTACTCCACTGACCTTTTCGAGCCTAGTTAGCACGACGTGTCAGATGACGCGCCCGTCCCATTATATTGGCGATTCGTGACTGTGATCGGTTTACGTTCGGTGTCGATGGAAAGGTGCAAATTAACTATGCAAAAGTAGCGTGGGAATGCGAGAGGAGAGTTCCCGGCATATTTTCGTCATGCATGACCGCCTGACCGCCTGACCGGTGACTGCTTGAGTTAACTGATCACAACAGATCGTAACGGCAACTTTTCGTTAGGCTGGACCGCTGAAGCCTACCTCCAGTTTTGCGGCAAATTTATCAAAGAGTATGCACGCTTGGAGCATTTAGGTATGGATGGAAAAGAACCTTCTGTTTTACTGTAGAGAGGAAGAATAGCATGTAAACAAGCTTCGTGCGATTTTCACCTATCTGTATGACTACCTGGGCTTCCACTACATGCGGGAGCATGCCCAATCATGGCACACAGTCTCTAGAGTGATCGAACTAAGACGTTTCTGAAGCTAATAATAGAGTGTCCTTTAAAAGCTAAGTGAGTAATTGAAGTACACAGTCAATTCAAGCTAAGTGAGTAAGAAATTGATAAATTTACACAGTCAAACATATTTATAAGTATAGATAATGCCAGTGTAATAAAGAGCTTCAAAGCCATTAAATTATTTCCAACCGTTCCATGTAAGGAAATACAGTACCTAATTGTTCTACTCCCTCTAATCTGTAATAATTGACGCTGGTTTGGGTATATATGATGCACAAACTACGACAATTAAAAAGGATCGGAGGGAGTACAAGGTTTGGGTAAGAGCATTCACAAATTGCGCCAATTAAAAAGGGCCAGAGGGAGTACATTAATTTATTGTTGTATATATAAATATATATATATATATAAAGTATTTTGAACGCTAATACTATCACCATCTGCAACTCAGTGATATATATATCATATATCACTACTTCGTAAATACCGATGTGCAAATTCCTTGATGTTTTGATGCGTGATTTTGTAGTTGAAGGTTAATTTTGCTTTGTATATCGTTGTCTCATATTTTACTGGTCTTGTTTCTACATGAAAGAATGGATCACATTTTCTATGTTGACATCAGTTTAGCCTAGTGCTTTATCATTTGAGCCCACCCTCTGATCACATCCTAGGTTCGCGACTGAAGGTACTGTACAAAACATGCACGGATAGATGGTGATGCAATTACTCTCTCCATCCACGAGTGAGTACATCTAATTTAACATCATATATGTCACAAAAGGTATTTGTGAACGGAGGAAGTATAAAAGTATAATTATGTAGACAGCCGAGAGGAAATGTTCGGTTTCTGCAAGTTCGCACTTGTTTATTACACCCTGGACTTTGTGTGGAGCACAGATGCTAGGTACTGACATTCTTGCGTGCATATAAAGGACGCAGGACGAATATGGAGTGACACCTCTAAACACACACGCAGCTCCTTCAATCAAACGAAAATTATGCTCTACCACGGTACCGGAAAGAGCCCCACAAATCTCTAGAACAGCGACGCCAGCGCCATGAGTACGTGTGTGGATCCAATGACCTCGTATGATCCAACTCTCCACGTCAATTCGAGGTTTACGTAAACATTGGCGCGCGCGTCGCAGCCTGGTCACTTGTCTAGTGATGGTGCTGCGGGTCCGGACCGCCGGGCACCTCCCGCTTGTGAGCGGCGTCGCCTCCCTGCAGCCTCCTCGCCTTGTTCCACCTCCCCCGGCGAATGCCGCCGCCGGCGGTAGCCAGGCCGCTGGCCGCATTGGTGCTCACGGCGGCGTAGACGTCTGGCACGCCGCGAGCTTCGGTCGGCGTGGCTACGAGCCCCGCGCAGATGATCAAAGCCAGGAAGAGGACAGCAGCGCCGGTGCGGGCAGCCATGGAGCTAGCTGGGGTTAATGGCGAGACGACGTACTCGATGGTGCGTGCTCGATGCCGATGTACTGAATGTCTAAGCAGTGAAGAGATGTGTGCCAATGGAGAGTGAGGATATCCTTCATGGCCAGGTGATGCTCTCTATTTATAGCTGGCCGGGATCGATGAGCTAGATGAGATGGACCCATCAGCGGTTACAAAAGAAAAACATAGGAGTATACGATAAAGTGGGGCCGGGGTCGGATGTTGTTGCGGATAATCTGGTGGAACCACCGCGCGCATTGTGTGCAGAGGACAAAGCGGGCCACGTAGGAAGGGAGGGGTACCCTTGGACTAGTGTCGGATGAAGCTCATGTCCGAGTGGCCACTGGCTAAGAAGATCACACATCCATCACAACGATCCTCTTTCTTCTTCCTTTTTTCCCTTTCTGCGTTAGCATATGCCCTGTGCCTACGCACGACATGTCGACATGAGCCAATGTTCTTCTCCTATGTTCCGGTAGACGCTAGCCTTGTACGATCAATTGCCCATAATAATCTGCTCCACACAATAATCTGCTCCACATCACATCAGTGCGCCACAATGAACATACTAGGAGAAGATTATTGTGGGCAATTAGTTGTGACCACATCACATGCAGCCCCTCTGTTCATGTACCTATGAGCTGCGGCAAAGGACTGCGCACTTTCCTTTTATGTCAGAAACATCTTTTTTTCCATACTGCAGTATTTCCTTGTAGAGATAATGCATGGTGCTCAACATTATGCAATGAACAAAACCTTTCAACCTTTTGACCAAAAATATGCTTATCAGCAGGCCAAGAATGTTCTAATGTATATTTCAAATATACTTTAAAGTATATGAGGCTACTCAAAGTGATTAGACGAACTGAATGTGCTAAAGCCAATCAAAGTAGGCCAAATGGGCAAAAAAATAAAATAAGATTCTTCACATTCGCCAAATAGAGATGATGCTACTGAATTTGGCTACAAAAGTAAACTCCATACTGCTCTTGGCAGCGTGTAATTTAGAAATGTTAGGATGATCTCCACCCGTTCGAGTCCAACGACTCGACGTAACCCTTGACCGCGCCCTGATCGGGGGCGCCCAACCGCAGTTGGTTGGTGGGCCCCTGTCGCTGCGCAATAAAGAGAGGTGGGTGGACGTAAACCCACCGGCAGTGTTGGTCAACACCGTAGAGCGGGAACAACTAGGGCTGCGGCTGGAGTCCCTCGACGCGCAAAGCCTCTGGTCGCGCGCCGATGCAAATTGCAGGGCGTGCCACGACCTATACCCAGTCGAAGGTGTGGATGATGCCTCGCTTAGTTTCCCAGGGCACACACGTACACGTTAAATACGAGCCTCGATCGGCTCTCGGGTTGTCTGTGAATCGGCTCATGGAGCCGATCCACCCATGGTTCGTCAAGGTGGCCGAATATATGGTGGTCTGCAGATCATGATAAAGCTTATGAGATCCACGACGATCGGGGTTTTCACCGCATAATCGGATCATCCTACTCACGATTGGGCCTCGCGCTCACACACGGTGATCGTAAGCCAGCCCTAGACAAGGCCTAAAAACCAACGCTAGGTTGATCCTGTCTAGGGGCAGCAAATTACACACTGCATGCCGCTGGATCCTCCAACCCTTTGTAAGGCCTAACTATTGCAGATATTAAACTAATCCTTGATGAATCAAGGAGCAATCGTAACGGATCAGATCTACTAAATAACGATCAAGCGGGGTGCCGCCCCTGCACCCATGAGGTACGGGGACGGCTAGATGCGCAAGGGTTGCACTACGACATCATATGATACTAGGAACAATGCTAACCCTAACACATCTATGATAACTACGTTGCTCGCCATCAAAAGGCTTCAGTACGAGCAACGCATGAACAACTAGGCGGCTCGTGCTGCCTAGATCGCGAATGCGATCTAGGCGCATGGTGCTACCGGAGGAACCCTCGAGACGAAGGAGTTGGCGATGCGCCGAGATTGGTTTGTGTTGAACGTTGGTTGTTGTTTATTCCATAAACCCTAGGTACATATTTATAGTCCAGGGGACTTTCTAATGTGGGCGTGCACCAAACCGTGCACGGGCAAAACTCTAACTTCTAAACTAAGATGCGATCTAATATGTTACAGATACATGGGCAATTAAGCCCGAACTCTCAGCGCAAGGCCGCTCCGAAGATGCTCCACGTGTACGTCCTTTAAGCCCATCTTCACTTACGGCCGTCTCCGATTTGGCCAAAATCGGGTGATAACACATGCCCCCGGTTTTGGTAATGATAATATCAAAACCATCTTTTTCTCGAGGGTCATGTCGTGGCAAAACCGTCGCAATTTCCTTCATGATGACGTCTTGCCCCTCGCCTTCTCTGCACGACTTGACGGTTCTGGCACCACGTCCTCGGGAAGCGCTTAGGCATTAAACCAAATATTCCCCCTTTATTCGGCCACTTCCTGTAGCTCTCTTCCTCATCCTCCTGCACTAGCACTTCCAAAAACCCTCCTGTGCCACCATGTCCCCCTCTTCGTCGGATCTTTCTGCGCAGTCCTCCCCCGCGGCCGCCGGAGTGGAACCGGAGGAAGCCCACGCGGCCAACATTCGCCGCGCCATCGAGGCCGGGAATGAGCCAAGCCACGACTTCTCTACGAGTCGAGGCGACCAGTCCACGACCGACGGGGAGAGCGACCTCCGCTTCCTTGCAAGGAGGAAGCGGTGGAGAAGCGATGACGACCACCTTCCTGGGACGGGGCCTCCTCCGAAGAGGAGGGGCAGGAGGAGGAGGAAGAAGATGACAGCTCCTCCGACGAGCCGCCCGGCGCCACCGCCCTGGCCGGCAATCTCAGCGACCGGCGGCGGCAGACGACGCGCTGATGAAGACGAGGACAACGAAGGTCCCTGCCGGCGGTCGCTACGGCGGCGACGATGAGCGGCGGGCGGCAGCCGACGACGGCGATGATGGCGGCGACGACGAGGGGCAACGGCCCCTAGATAGGATCTTAGCTCAGGGCCAGCAGTAGTAGACGGGCAATGTAGACCCTAGGATCTTCTTTTGAGAGCAATTAGCTCTTTATGTAAGAACTCTAGTTGATCAATGGAGAATTTCCCCGACTCGATCTTGTCGTCCTTCTTCATGGTAATTTAGCCGATTGCCCTTTATACCGAACTTGCCGACCAATCTGTTCCTTAAGAGTCGATGGCAATGCATCGGACTCTCATGGTAAACTCGAGGTAGTTCCATCCAAACCTCCACCTCCAGGACGAGCCGCAATCGTGCAAATCCTAGATCCTGGAAATGCAGATTCAACTGCACGGACTATTGGACCTCAGCGGCATTCTCATCTTCCGGATCTTCTTTGCCACTGTCCTGGATGCTTCATCTCTTTGTAGTCACACCTGGTCCAGAGTCCGTCAGCGATCGTTGCTTCTTTCCACTACCTCCAGCCATTCCCTTCTGCAATAATTCACCCTCTCTCGACGAGTTATGATCAGAGCAAGCCGATTTCAACCAAATCGGCTCCATAGAACAAGGAACCTTAAGGGCGAGCTGCCCCAGGAGCCTTAGTCAGCGAGGATAAGCAGACCAGCTGATTGAGCCACCATCGGTTTCCCAACTGTATCGTTGCGTTAGGCTCAAGGAGCCGGCCAGCGGTCTGGAAAGGTCGGCAGCCCCGAGGAACCACCTTGTTACGATTAGCTCATCATCTTGGGCGGCGGCGCTTCTGGTGCAAATGGTTCGGCTTGAATGGTTCGGCTCTATGAGATCATCGGATGATCATCGGTTGTTCTCATGACCCTAAACTGATCCGCAGGCTTGCGCAAACACCGCCGATTTGGTGATGGCTGCTCCATAAGACCTCTGCCTGTAACCACCATATCCCTTGAGTCGACGGCCAAGCGTCGGCTTTGCCCCGTGAGACCTCAAACAAGATCATGAGTTTTACCAGCCAACCCAGCGGGCTGGCCACCTGGTTCCGGGCAGGTGCCCACAATAGAGCCATGTGCGTGTCACTCAATTGGCTTGTATGTAGAAACTGATATTTCTGGCGACATCAGCACCATTCTTCAGGCAAGCTGTGATGCAGGGGCCAGCCGATTTCGACAAAACCGGCTTCCTATAGTGAAGGACCCTTCAGGGCCAACTGTCCCCCTGAGCTTCTCCCGTTCAAGTCCTGCGTCTCATCGATAATATCGGCTCATCATCTTTGGCAGGCTGATGCAGCTCTTGGTGAGGACGTTTCCTGATGCTTTCCCCATTTTGGTCGTGACATGTCGTAGCCGATCGCCTCATCATCGACTATTCTCCTGGTTTCAGAAGAGACATACTGCTTCGTGCTCCTGTTATTGATCGGGGCGCGGCCGACATTGTCAACACAATGATCCGCTTGGGGCATCAACAATTCTGCGAGAAGAGCCGCCGGCATGTTCGCCCTTCGGTGGAGCCTCGTTGCCGATGTTGTTCCCTTAAGCTCCTGCGTGTGACGGTCGCATCCCTTAAGTCGATGGCCGTGCATCGTGTGCTCAAAATTTCGATGTCTTCGATTTTTGTGGCCGATTTGTTTATGTATCGGCCCCCACACTTGAGCTGTTGGAAACGACATCCGTTCCCGGCTCCGTACCATCCCCTCTGTGTGCCCGAGCCGATTCTGTCAAGTAATTGATGGTATCGGCTCTTCGGCATCCGTTGGATCAATGCTTAACACAAACGAAGGTATGTTGAGGATAATTTCGGCCGATTGCCAAAATCGGCCTCCTTTTGTTGCAATGCTTGACGATGGGTGGCAACTCCTTGGATTTACACCGTGGCATGTTGGAGATGAGATCCTGCTTTTCATTTTTTTTTTTTTGAGGCCGATCGCAGGATCGGCCTTGCCACGTATGTCCAATGTCTTGGACGTGCTATTCCATTAGGCCGGTGGATAAAACCAGCCTTACCCCGTTCTTTGTCACATCTATGCGTTCGCATCATCCAAATTGATGCCCGAGAGTGGTTCTTGGCCCGATGCCTCCCAAATGCCCATGCCGGCTGTTGAAATTTCGGCTGAATCATCGGCGTGGACGACCTCCACTTCATCTCCATCCCATTGTATCAGGCATTGGTGCATCGTGGATGGGATGCAACGATTGGCGTGGATCCAATCCCTCCCTAATATTACAGCATAGGTGCTTTTGCTGTCAACAACAAAGAACGTCGTAGGGATAGTCTTCCTTCCTACGGTCGGATCCACGTTTAGAACACCTTGCGCGTCAGACGCTTGGCCGTTGAAATCGCTCAATGTTACATTGGTTTTGATTAAATCCGAGGTGGAGCGTCCCAACCGCCGTAGCATAGAGTAAGGCATAATGTTGACTGCCGCTCCGGTGTCCACCAACATCTTATTGACAAGCTGCCCATTGATGTAACCTCGTAAGTACAGGGCCTTCAAATGCCTGTAACTTCTTTCTCGCGGCTTCTCGAAGATGACCGGCCGTGGGCCGCGTCCAAATGTGCCACAGGTGCCTCAAATAACCTCGGAGCGCTAAATTCCGCAGGAAGGATGAAGACCATGTTTGTGCCGGCCGATGTTTCATCATCGGCTTTCCTCGGCTTAGGGCGCCACTCTTTTCTTTGTGGCCGACCTTCTTCATCCAGGGTTTGCTGAATTTTGGCGGCCAGGTCAGGCCGTGCCTTCCTCGTGCGTGGAGATATAACCTTTCGGCTTCTTCCAACGCACGTAGTCGCTGAACCCTTCGTTTTTGGGAGCGGGTGAGCCCGTCGGGACACCATCTTGGCCGATGATACTTATCCTCTTCACCATCGTCCTCTAGTTCCTCATGATCTCCCATCTGAACGGGCTCGCCTGCTCCAAAGTGGGAGAGGCCCTGACGCTCGAACACGGACACCCTATTTGTACCCCTCTCCTTTTGTTTACATTCAATTGCGATTGTTGGCAATCGGCTCATTCGGAATCCCAGCGGTGTCTAAAGAAGGCGGTCCAGTGCCTATCCACGTTGTCCGGTTCCTCGGACCTCCCTCGGCGCGACGTTCGTACCCGTCGTCGTGGCCGTTGTTCGACGATACCTCCCGCCGCATCAGACCGATGATCCCTTTGGTCGTCTCCGCCGTAGCGGCGTCGGTCGTATGGCTGATCATATTTGCTGGGGAGATGCTCGGGTAATGGGCGTGGATGCCGCATGCTTCTCACCTCCTCCTCGGCCAGGTACCGTTTATTGTCGTCTTGGGGCCGGTCACGTGGAACGGCCTCCCTTTTCTCTTTGCCACGCGCGTGGCTGCTCTGCTTTGTCCGCATCACGGCGAATCACGAACCCTGCCATATTGGCATCGAAAGAGAACCCTGGTTCCCTTATGGAGTGGCTGAGATCGACCGTGTTGACGCCATGGGAACGGGTGTCGTGGGAAGAGCCGATGAGGTCGGCTTCGAGGAAAGCTTTGACCTCGTCATACTCCTTCTTGAGCTCGCCAGAGCTCCTCGTAAGTGACGGGAGTTTCTTCCGCCATCTCGATGTGGATGGCGAGGTGGTTGTCGTTGAAGTTTGTCCCACGCGTGCGAGAATGTGTTGACGTCGAAACCCACCGGCGTGGCGGTCAACACCGTAGAGCGGGAACAACTAGGGCTGCGGCCGGCCCGGTCCCTCGAGCGACGGCCCGCAAAGCCTCCGGTCGCGCGCCGATGCAAATTGCAGGGCGTGCCACGACCCTGGTGGGAAGGTGTGGATGATGCCTCGCTTAGTTTCTGCGGGGCACACACGTACACGTTAAATACGAGCCTCGATCGGCTCTCGGGTTGTCCTGTGAATCGGCTCATGGAGCCGATCCACCCATGATTCGTCCAAGGTGGCCGAATATATGGTGGTCTGCTTGATCATGATAAAGCTTATGAGATCCACGACGATCGGGGTTTTCACCGCATAATCGGATCATCCTACTCACGATTGGGCCTCGCGCTCACACGGTGATCGTAAGCCAGCCCTAGACAAGGCCTAAAAACCAACGCTAGGTTGATCCTCGGAACGTCTGTCTAGGGGCAGCAAATTACACCATGCATGCCGGGATCCTCCAACCCTTTGTAAGGCCTAACTATTGCAGATATTAAACTAATCCTTGATGAATCAAGGAGCAATCGTAACGGATCAGATCTACTAAATAACGATCAGCGGGGTGCCGCCCTGCACCCATGATGAGGTACGGGGACGGCTAGATGCGCAAGGGTTGCACTACGACGACATATGATACTAGGAACAATGCTAACCCTAACACATCTATGATAACTACGTTGCTCGCCATCAAAAAGGCTTCGGTACGCAACGCATGAACAACTAGGCGGCTCGTCTGCCTAGATCGCGAGATGCGATCTAGGCAGCATGGTGCTTACCGGAGGAACCCTCGAGACGAAGGAGTTGGCGATGCGCCGAGATTGTTTGTGTTGAACGTTGGTTGTTGTTTATTCCATAAACCCTAGGTACATATTTATAGTCCAGGGGACTTTCTAATGTGGGCGTGCACCAAACCGTGCACGGGCAAAACTCTAACTTCTAAACTAAGATGCGATCTAATATGTTACAGATACATGGGCAATTAAGCCCGAACTCTCAGCGCAAGGCCGCTCCGAAGATGCTCCACGTGTACGTCCTTTAAGCCCATCTTCACTTACGGCCCGTCTCCTGATTTGGCCAAAATCAGGTGATAACAGGGGGTCGGTGGCACTCAGCACGAGGTGATCTGGAGCTGCCACTCGCCCCACTTACAGACCCACCGATTAGGGTTTGCGCAGTGCCGACGGGAAGCTCCGCCGCCATCACTCCCTCACCGATCCGCCGCCGTCACCACGTCAACGTCGACGGGTTCCGTCCTCCTACAAGTTGCAAGGTAAACCTCACAGTGCAAGCACATTCTTTACAAAGATAGTGAGTTCCCGGCATCAGATCTAGCCTAGTCGATTCACAGGATCAAACATTGGTATCAGAGCCTGTTGCTAGTTGTAGATCTCATGTTTTTCGGGTTGAAAAGAAAAAGGAAAAGAAACCCTAATCCTCCCTCTGACCAAAGAAAAGTGCAACCGGCCGAGGCCCATCTCGCCGGCAAAGTAACGCCGCCCCACCCCACCGGGCTGCTACTGCTGCTGTCCGCGGCGGAACAAAGGGCGCCTCCGCCTGTGCCGCTTGACGGCGACGCGTTCACCATTGGGTGCTCGCGCACGCCGGCAAGAGGGCCAAGGGGGGTGCCGCAGTACCTCTCTTCGATAGATCGCCGTCGAGGCCGTCGGGTCCGGGTGGTGGAAACTATGGGGAGAGGTGGAAAAGGGACAGCGGCGGAGGGGTTGCGCGCTGCCCTGTGCGCAGCACTTGCCGGCGACGAGCAAGGTGCTGCCGCGCGGCTGCGCCGCCGCCAAAGAACAAAAAAGAGAAAGAAGGGGAGGGGCTCGTCCCCGGCCACCTGCTGCACGCGGGCGAGCGAGCGGCTGCCTCCAGGCGAGAAAGAAAGGGCGGGCACGCCGTCACCGGCGAGCCGCCGGGTCACGCGCGCGGGAGGAACAGCCTCCGCGCCGCCGCCGGAGGACAAAGAGAGAAGGGGCCGGGGGGGAAAAGTGCGGCTAGGGTTAGGGTTACAGGGGGTTGGCCGGTTGGGCCGGGTTTTTATATCGACCGAGAACGGCGCTCCACCGTCGGATGAAATCCGACGGCCATAGGTGATCCGGCCACAGGGAGGCCACGGGCTGTCCTTGGACCGCTATGGCAGGCCGCTGCCAGGCTGTGGGCCGCGTCTAGCGGGCCATACCGCAACGCTCCCGAGCGGTGCACAGAGAAAGCTGCTCGCGTGGGCTGTGGGCCGCGCAGTAAGTTTTGGGCCTAAACACCCTGCACAGTTTTTTCTGTGCTTTAGTATTGCAGAGGCATTTTAGGCAGTTTTTGGGCTATTTTTTGGCCAGATTTTGTCTAGATTTTTTCTGAATAAATAGGATCAACGAAATATTTGTTCAGAAATTATAAAGTGAAAGATATGCCTCTGAAAAGTTCAAAAGTTAGTAGTTCACAGTTAATGTTTCCGCTGCAAATAGTAAAAGAAGCATTTTTTGTCAACATTGAACCAACGAGATATTTGCTTTAGGAAATAAAAAGTAACAGAGATGCTTCTGAAAGTTTTAATGGATTTTGTACACCCACGCATGGGTGTGGGTGTTTTCACCGTTCATTGTGCTTTAAGATTCGGATAAAAAGAGGAGAGAGAAAGGAATCTTTCTCTCTTTCATGGTGGGCACGAATCTCGAGGAATAAATGAACGGTGATAGAAACACCCACACCCATGCGTGGGTGTACAAAAGTATTTCCGTTTAAAGGAATTCAAAGTTTCCGCTGCAAATAGTTAAAGATGCATTTTAATGCAAAAGTGATAATTAAAATTTTAAGAGATGATTAAAGTGATTATTGTGACAATTATGGTTGTGTTATTTTTTGACCAACGTTATTAATGACATGATCGTGATTTTTTGCAATAAGAGGTGCATTTATCTCTATTTTCTGCCCAACGGTGATATAGATTTAATTGCACAAACAGTTGTATGTTCTAATTTTGACCAACGTTGGATTATTGCATGCAATTGTTGTTATGATCTCATTTCATTGTGGTTTAAAGGAGGGTACTACTTGATGAGCTGCATCAAGGACGTTCCAACCCTCAAAGGTGACAACACACTGAATGGAGAAAGAAGGTCGATTTGTGCTGAGGTGGTGAGTTCCCCCGGTCGACCAAAAGATCCGTCAGAAATGACAATGATGATGATGCTGCATGGCAGTATAAAAGGTGGCTAAGTGCCATTTGTAAAGAATACAATTGAGAACGCTATTGTGGGCTCAATTGCAGAGTGTGCTTCCGTAGGGGAGTATCTCGAAAGAATAAAGAGCGTTCACTGGTTCTTCAAAGATATGTGCGACCCACTGCCCAACTGGTGACAGAAAAGTACACATGGACGGGAAGGACATGGCAAGTGTGCCATATGTTGTAATAATGCTTATGTGGGTGTTGTCTGTGTGTAATGTGAGTGAAAGAATGTTGTCCGCGTCGGACAAAGAACAAAAGAAAAGAAAAAGAACTGATGAATCATCGAAATTATGGCATTGTCGCTTAGGCCATATTTCGAGGGGGAGAATAGAAAGACTCGTTAAAAATGATATTCTTCCTCCATTAGAATTCTCAGACATAGAACAGTGCATCGATTGCATTAAAGGAAAATTTGTAAAGCAAATTAAAAAGGGTGCAAATCGAAGCACAACAACACTAGAAATAATTCACACCGATATATGTGGACCATTTCTGTGCAAAGTGTGGATGGCTATGATTCGTTCATAACATTCACGGATGATTACTCCCGATATGGTTATATTTATCCAATAAAAGAAAGAACAGAAGCGTTGGATAAATTCAAAACATTCAAAGCTGAAGTTGAAAATCAGCATGATAAAAGAATAAAGATAGTCAGGTCTGATCGTGGAGGGGAGTACCACGGTCGACATACTCCATATGGCCAAGTCCCTGGACCTTTTGCAAGGTTTCTACAGGAGACTGGAATAGTCGCCCAGTACTCGATGCCGGGCGAACCTCAGCAGAATGGGGTTGAAAGGCGCAACCGTACCCTTATGGATATGGTGCGCAGTATGATGAGCTATTCCACCCTACCATTGGGATTGTGGATTGAGGCGCTAAGAAACCGCTATTCACATTCTAAACAGAGTACCAAGCAAATTGGTGCCCAAAACACCGTATGAGCTATGGACAGGGAGAGTGCCTTCTCTAAACCACCTGAAAGTGTGGGGGAGCCCTGCTGAGGCCAAAGTATTTAATCCAAACATCGCAAAGTTAGATACCAAAAAAAAAAAAACAGTCAGCTGCCATTTTATTGGCTATCCTGAAAAGTCAAAAGGTTATCGTTTCTATTGCCCAGAGAAATACACAAAGTTTGTGGAAACGAGACATGGTGTCTTCTTAGAGGACGAAATGATGAGGGGGAGCATGGTAGCTCGGAAAATTGATCTTGAGGAGAAGAGGGTGCATGCACCTAATCCGATGACTCGGGAGCCATTTTTTGCGCTACCATGTGCACATGTACCGACGATCCCTGCGATTGTGGTGCAAGCGCCTGTTGTAACTCCACCCATGACAACGATGAGTGAAAATTCGGAACCTGTCCGTCAGGAGCCGAATGAACCATTTGTTGAGCATGAAAGGGAGCAACAACAACCACCTCTAGTGGCAAAAGGATTTACACAAAGAGAAGGGATAGATTACAATGAGACATTTTCTCCGGTCTCATGTAAGGATTCCTTCAGAATCATCATGGCACTAGTTGCACATTTTGATTTAGAGTTGCATCAAATGGATGTAAAGACGGCATTTCTAAACGGGGATTTAGAAGAAAATGTCTACATGAAACAACCCAAGGGTTTTATCATGGAAGGCAAGGAAGAAATGGGATGCCGCCTAAAGAAATCCATTTATGGATTAAAGCAAGCCTCCATACAGTGGTATCTAAAGTTCAATGAGACAATTAAAAGGTTTGGATTTAAAGAAAATATTGAGGACAATTGCGTTTATGCAAAGTTTAAAAGTGGGAAATATATTTTCCCAATCTTGTATGTGGATGATATTTGCTTGCAGCAGTGATGTTAGTCTACTGCAAGAGACAAAGAAGTTCTTGTCCTCAAATTTTGATATGAAAGATCTTGTGAAGCGTCATATGTTTTGGGCATAGAAATTCACCGAGATAGAAACAATGGAGTATTAGGACTATCGCAAAAGGCTTATTTAGAAAAATTCTAAGTAAGTATAATATGCATAAGTGCAGTGCCACACCTGCCCCTATAGTCAAGGGCGACAGTTTTGGGAAACATCAAAGTCCCCAAAATCAATACGAGCTCGATCAAATGAAAGCGGTTCCATATGCTTCGGCTATTGGAAGCCTACAATATGCACAAGTGTGCACTCGCCCTGACTTAGCATTTATCACCGGAGTACTCGGTAGATATCAAGAAAATCCAGGTTTTGAACACTGGAAAATGGTAAAGAAGGCATTGCGTTATGTAAAAGGCACAAAAAGTTACATGCTAACATACAGAAGATCTGATTCCCTAGAAATAAAAGGGTATTCAGATGCAGATTTTTGGGGGATAAAGATGATAGAAAATCCACATCTGGATATGTATTCACTCTCGCAGGGGAGCTATTTCGTGGAGAAGCTCCAAATAGACCATAGTTGCATCATCCACGATGTATGCAGAATTTATAGCATGTTATGAAGCCACGGGGCAGGCATTATGGTTAAAGAAATTTATACCCGACTTGAAAGTGGTAGATTGTATTGACAAACCACTAAAGATGTACTGCGACAATGAGCCTGCAGTATTTTATGCTCACAACAACAAGTCGAGTACAGCTACTAAACCAATTGAGGTTAAGTATTATGTTGTGAAACACAAGGTCCAGGATCAAACAATAAGTCTCGAGCATATAAGGACAAAAGATATGCTTGCGGATCCGCTAACGAAAGGCTTACCACCCAGCGTGTTCAAGGAGCACGTAGCCGACATGGGTTTAAGGGAAAGTCTTATTGGATCATAAGAGGCCCAAAAGCAAAAGAATTTGTTTCAAAACAGAGAAGTGTATTGTGGCTGTCTGATTCTATCGGCAATAGAGGTGTGACGATGAAACATGCCCTATGGACTGATCCAAAATGAAACGAATAAAATGAAAGTATAAAGTTAAAAGTAAAGTTGAGATCAAGGGGAAGAATGTTAGGATGATCTCCACCCGTTCGAGTCCAACGACTCGACGTAACCCTTGACCGCGCCCTGATCGGGGGCGCCCAACCGCAGTTGGTTGGTGGGCCCCTGTCGCCTGCGCAATAAAGAGAGGTGGGGGTCGGTGGCACTCAGCACGAGGTGATCTGGAGCTGCCACTCGCCCCACTTACAGACCCACCGATTAGGGTTTGCGCAGTGCCGACGGGAAGCTCCGCCGCCATCACTCCCTCACCGATCCGCCGCCGTCACCACGTCAACGTCGACGGGTTCCGTCCTCCTACAAGTTGCAAGGTAAACCTCACAGTGCAAGCACATTCTTTACAGAGATAGTGAGTTCCCGGCATCAGATCTAGCCTAGTCGATTCACAGGATCAAACAAGAAATACTGAGGAGATCAGATCAGTGGTTAACGTCCAAAACGAACAAATGTAGAATATGTGCATGTCAAGCTAAAAGGTAAAACAGAATGTCGATGGATCCTTTTCTGCCACTGACGGAACGGGCGGAGCAGGGATGGTGCTGAGAGATGATACCAGTGTGATTATTGTGTCCGCTTGCAGGTTCCTGAGTTCTTGTAGCAGCCCTCTGCATGCTGAACTTGAAGCCTGCCGCGAGGGCATAGCCACGACATTAGAGTGGAGCATTCTTCCATGCTTGATCAAGATGGATTGCGTGGAGGCCGTCATGGGCATCGTCCAAGAAATAAATGAGCTTTTAGTTGAGGGGGGGGGGGGGGGGGTTAGATTTGAGTTAGACGATATCCACTGTGATCAGAATAAAGCCTAGTCATGTTTTAGCTAATCTTGGTAGATCTAGGTCTCGGTCGAGAACATGGCCTAGTACTGGACGTGATGGAGTCCTGGCACAAATCCCCCTTTCGCAGGAAAAAAAAACTCAACTTCTCAAGAACCACTAAACATCCAGTTGAAGCAAACCAATGGCATGACAAGTCACAACTGAAGTGTTGCGGGTTAAAAAATCTACAATAACTAGAAGTCATGGTGAAAATCTACAAAAATGATATGTTCAATGTCTGATTGGTGGAAACCAAGGTCTGGTCATTGTTAAAGACACAGGCATTGATCATCTGACTTCACAATTGCAATGGTACAGAGCTACAACACTCTACCAATGGCTCAGTCTCATCCATCTTTCACCAAATGAATGGACCAGATTGTTTAAACAAAAATAAGCACCATAATATTTTCTGGAAGCTACAATAAAACAATAATATGCTATGTGCACCTCCTTCCTTTTTTTCTTCAAATGGTCTGTATCTACAATGTCATGGTGACATTACAACTTCAAATCATATGGTGCCACACCACTGGCCTATACTGTAGTTTTGTCTCTACGTGCAGTACAAGTAGAACTCAAACCATTGCTCACATGATATGTAGGTAGACATCAGTCACAGGTCCCATTCTGTATCCTCACCAAGAACAATGCCAGTTTAACTGCTTACAATTCGGAGATACACGAGTACCTCGAGAACAGCATAAGATGGCAGCAAGAAAAATCAATCAACCTTCAGAACTATACTTGCATTTGGTAAACTAGATCTTCTTGGAATTGTCAATCTTTCCGACCCAGCTTGATACGGGGTCGTGACATATCATGCCACCGGCCATTGCAATAGATAATGCTTTGAATTCTTTGACCAAATCACCTTTCTAGTACCAGGACAACACTGCATGGTCATCATTCAATTAGTAAACACGAACCTTTGTAGCTACGTAGACAGTGCCCAGTGGAAAGAAAAGCAATAGCCAATAAGAGCCCATGTTTGGATACTATATTGCCCATATTTCGCTGCTAATGTGCATGCTTCGTCAAAAGCTTGTAGTACCTCATAAAATCAGTTGATGCCTCTGTCCTGACCGGTGCTTTATCATCTCTGCAACCGATTTGCCACACCCTAACGACCTTGGCTGACTAACCCATAACGCAAAGAGTCGCGTCCCAAGAACTTACTTACCAAAAAGAAATCCACGTTTCAGATACTCATTGAGTAGGAAATACACTGATCTAAAAAAGGAGTAGGAAAGACACCTGGCGACAGCATCCCAGAAGTCCAATCATCAGAAATGTATCGGCTCTTTGGATGCAGGTCACCATCAATTAGATGCAAGTAAAACATAGTAAATACAAAAGGATCTTACTGAACTCTTTTCAGTCATTTTCTATATTTACATAGGCTGCAAGTAGCTATCGCACCTTGTATTTTGACAACAGTCCTGCTCCTTTTACTCTCCTTTTGGTTGTGAATCAAAAACACCTTTCTTTGAGTTAAAAACAGAATAAGCACTGGAAATAGTAGATTTCTGATGCTCATTAAAATTTATGCCATGTCAACATCTTCATTTCTCATATTCCACTTCTTACCTGAATTCAGTGACTATGCAATATTTCTTCAGATATTTCCAACTTTGTAGGCAATTACATTTTGCTTTAATGGAGTTCCACACCTCCCTTGCAGCTTCACAAAGAATGAAGACCAATTTCAACTCCCAAAGTGAAAATTGTCACTGGGGACATGGAAGGCTGGATTAGTAAGGGGCACATATCTAGGTCAACCAGAAATCATAGCCCTCCTTTTAGCCCCCTCCATGTTGCATATTCCTGATCATGATAACATGGACGCCTCTTGCTACTTGGCACGCATGGAAAGGAGGTGTTTTCCTTCTGTATTTAGGCACCAGATGATGGTAGAAGCCAAACCCGTGGGAAGGTACAAAAAAATGCCGACCCACAATGAACCACTTACCACAAAGCTTCATCAATGAGGACGCTTCCAATCAAGACCCTTCACAGATCGAGTGGAATGAACAAAAGAAGGTGATGTGGTTGGTACAGATTCTTAGCAGTCACAAAATTGTTCAACTATTATTTGCATGATAGCCTATATCATTGTTGTATTATCACCGCAAAGTGCAACCAAAATGCATTTGATATCCATAATGGTCTAAATATTGAATCAGCCACTCTTTTGACAGATTGATGTGCGAACATACGCACCTCCATTGTTCACCGAGAGCATCGCTAGCTAAACACTTGAGTATCTAGCATACCATATTTATTGCATCCTTGGAGGAATGTGCGCCATAAGATAGTACTTGGACGGAAAGGCATGCCTCTAATCACAGCACCAGCTTGCTCTAAATCACCACACTTGCATAGCATGTCCACTACGCAAATGTAATGCTCCATGTCAGCTTCAGTTGAGTATTCAGCTTCAATACGTTTGAATATCTCCATTCCCTCCTGCACAAGTCCACCATGTCTACAAGCTGAAAGGACTGCCAGAATTGCTACCTTGTCAGGTTTGAAGCCAGCCTCTTCCATAGCTTTAAACCACGCCAGCGCCTTACGAGAAAAACCATTAAGTGCAAGGCCAGAAATCACAGCAGTCCATGAGATAATGTTCCTGTCTTCCATTTCCTCAAAGGCTTTCAAACAGTCTTCAATTCTACCACATTTAGCATACATATCTAGCAACAAATTGCAGACATAAGTATCAGAGCACCCAGAACCGGTCTTAATGTTAAGCCCATGAACCAACCTACCAAGGACCAAGCTGTTAATTTTTGTACAAATGCTCAGCAAGCTCACAGATATATAGTTATCAAAATGATGCCCTGAAATCCTCATCTGTTTGAAAAATCCAAAAGCTTCGGCATAATCACCATTCCGTGCGCAGGCATTAATAAGAATGCTCCACGAAATATTATCTCTGCTTTGCTGATGCAAAAGTATCTCCTTGGTCTCCTGGTACATGTGAGCTTTGTTATATGCACCAGCTAAAACATTCATGGAGACATTGCAGTAGTCAGGATCCAATGTAACACCATAAGCCAGGGCATCAGAAACAAAGCCATGTGAAACATAGGAAGATATAATAGCACTGGAAACGTAGTCATTCCCGTCGTAACCCAGCCTTGTGACCAATGAGTGGATCTGCCATAGATCCAACAGGGATGGATCCTTGAGCAATGAAGAAAAGGTAACCTCGTTTGGGCTAACCCCTGATCGTAGCATATCTCTCAGAATAACAAATAGAGCTGGAACATCACCATCTGACTTGGCAGAAATCAGAGCATTCCAACAAGCAGTGCTCTTGTTGTGCATCTCTTCGAGCACTTGACGAGCATCCCTCCTGCCAACACATTTCGTGTAGAAATCAACCAGTGAAGTGCTCACAAACACTGCCGTGTTCAGATTGTGCTTGATAGATTTGGCGTGGACAGACTTCCCATGCCCCTGTCCATTTACACTGGTGCAAGCATGAAGAAGACTGGAAAATGTAGCTTCGCTGGGCAAAGCACCCTGACCTTCCATCATCGAGAAAAGCTCCAAAGCTCTCGCTGGCAGGTTACTCTTAGCAAAAGCAGTGATCATCGTATTCCACGAAACCACATCTCTGAATGTCAACTGATTAAACAGCTTCTCCGCCAGGCAAACTGCGCCGCAGGTACAGTAAGAATTCAGCAACGAGTTGGCAACTGCTGAGAAGGAATCTAAAGCACTTTTCATGGCAAGCCCGTGAACTAGCTGCGGTGACCCGAATGCCGGCAAGACCGCAACGAGAGAGCCTTCGGACAGTCCGTCGCCGCTCCTCACGAGTTCCCTGAACCAGAACACGGCGTCATGGAGACGATCATGCTGCACGAAGGAAGAGACGAGACAGTTCCAGGTGACGACGCTCCGCGCGGGCATTTCCACGAACAGGTCGAGCGCCTCGCCGAACCGCCCGTGGCCTGCGAGGAAGCCGAGCAATGCTGTCCCGGAGTACGGGTCGCTGCGGAGCAGGCCGCGCTTGAGGACGTGCGGGTGCAGCTGCGCGGCGCGGCGGGGGCAGAGCGACGGCGAGGACGAGAGGATCGGCGCGAAGGTGAACGCGGTCGGGGCGACGCCCGCGGCGAGCATGCGCGCGAGCAGCGAGAAGGCGTCGGCGGCGCGGCCGGCGCGGGCGCGGGAGGCGATGAGGGCGTTGAAGTGGGATGCGGGGAGGAGCGGCGGGGTGTCCCGGCGCGGCATTCCGTCGCGCGGGTGGCGGGCATGGCGTGCGGTGAGCAGAGGACGGAGGCCGGCGGGCGGCCGCGAGCGGCAGCAAGACTGCAGGAGCGCGAGTTGGACTGAGCTCGATCGTGGCGGGCTGGCTGGCGGTGGCGGGCATGGAGTGGGCCTTTTCAGCCCAGGGCGAATACGGCCAGATGGGTGGGTGAATCCTATACACCGATCACGTTGGTGCTTACCAAGCACCCCACACACTGGTCGGGTATAGGACCCGGCTCATTTTCATTTTTTCATTTTATTCTCGTTTTCTGTTTATTCGTTTTTTTTTTCTTTCTGTTTTTCTGTTTTATTTTATTTTATTTTCTGTTTTTCTGTTTTCTTTCTTTTATCAAATTCGGAAAAATTAAAGTAATTTTTTATACATTTTCAAAATGTTCAAATTTATAATTTGTTTAAATTTGGAAAATGTTCAAATTTAAAATTTGTTTAAATTTGAAAATTGTTCAAATTTCAAAATTATTTAAACTTAAAAATTGTTCGGATTACAAAATTGTTCAAACATAAAATTATTCAAACTTAAAATTTGTTCAAATTTAAAATTTATTCAAATAAAAAAAGCGAAAAACTTAATAAAATTGTCAAATTAGAAATGCTCGATTTTAAAATTTATAAGAATTCAAATTTTGATAATTTTCAATTATCAAAAATATTCAAATTGTAAAAAAATTAATAGAAAGAAAAGAAACTAAAAAAGAAAAACGTTTACCTGATGCTGTTGGGCCGGTCCCATCAAGCCACGTCGGACCTGCAGTGCACCTTGACTACTTCGTATTAACAACCGATCGGGATCGTGGGCCAGGCCCAACAACAGCCGGAGGGTGTGCGGCTCCTCGCTCGCCACCGACCAGGTCGGTGTAAAGCACCTCCCACAAGGTTGGGGCAAAGGTCTGGACTGAGGAACCGCGAACAAATAGGATGTGGGTTTTTGGAGACCGATCCCAGCGCGGTGGAAAACGCTTACTTGGATCGATAATGGGCTGAATCATGTGCACAGACGGTCGGTGTATGCCGCACGCCGCACACCCAAGGCGGCTGTGGACCTGACCTAGTTCGCACATTCCGCTTCTTCTTTTTTCGTTTTTTCTCTTCCTTTTTCATTTTTTTTTCTTGTACCTTTACTTGTTTATATGGTTTAAAATATATTTTCGAGAAATCTTGAGATTTTGTAAATATTTGGTTTTGAAAATGAATAGATTTTGAGAAAAATGAGATTTTAAAATATTCAATTTTGTAAATTGTTTAGATTTTAATTTTTTTTGATTTTTTATAAAAAATAAGATTTGAAAAATAGATTTAAAATGTTTATTTTAATAATTTTATATTATAAAATGGTCGAACAAAATGTAACAAAAGTCCAAAAAAAAAACTGGTTGAAACTCGGATAAAAAGGACATAAAAATGAATATTTGATATATATGGGCATGTCCTGAAAACCACAGAGTGTGTGGCGCCACGATATAAGGCCACATTTTATTTGTTTAGAGTTTTTTACATGCATAATTTCTAGATATTTTGAAGAGAATCTCTTGACTTTCTATATATATATGCACATATCTTTATTATTATATTGCAGTTGGGGATGGTGTGCACTTTGACATCAAACATTGGAGCAAGATCACCCAAAAACATCTATCAAATACCATTCCCATGTCCTTAGAAGGAATGCTTTCACGTCACTTATAAAAAATAGAAACATTTTTATTACGTATCAATCATTTACATATGAAGGCACATAGAAAAAATCTTTACTATTATATTGCAGTTGGGGATGGTGTGCACTTTGACATCAAACATTGGAGCAATCCTAACCGTTGATCACCCAAAAACGTCTATCAAATACCATTCCCATGTCCTTAGAAGGAATGCTTTCACGTCACTTATAAAAAATAGAAACATTTTTATTACGTATCAATCATTTACATATGAAGGCACATAGAAAAAATCAGGATTTAATTTCCTTTCCTTATCTTATTTACCATTATATTGTAGCCCATCCACATCGTCCCCGACTAAAGATCCATGACCAAAAATTTCAGCACTAGAGTTAATATATTGTATACCAACAATCAAGAGATTGCCGCAATCACAGAGTCTAAGAAAATGGAAAGCACATTACGCCACTCCCTTCCCCATATATACTTCCTCCGTTAGCGTACGGAATACATTAAAGTCCAGCGCTACAGTTAAGGAGTGCTATGCAAGAAGGTTACTTTCCAAACTTACGTTCAATTATACGATCGACTACGTACCTTAAAAGAGGAATTTGTTCCGTTTCCTGACCGAGCACTCCGTCGATTCCTTCGTGCATTGCTTCCTCGTCCGCTCATATATGTATGGGCATGGCCTAAACTCGTCAGTAGCACGCACACCATCACGCATCCCCTGAGGCGGCGGTGCCACCTAGCGCCCCTTCCTCATCCGTCGCTACCAGTGCCGCCTTCGCCCAGCTGCGGCATGGCGTTTCTCATCTACAAACCACTCTCGAGGCGGCGGCAACGTCCGGTTCGTCGACCCACCATGCTGGCCGAGCTTGACCAGACCGCGTAGCTCTGGCACGTGGAGCTCGATGGATTGGAGGGGATGCACCTGCAGGGGTGGAGGAGATGGGAAGAGGAGGCAAGTTGCTGGAGAGGTGAAGCAGGGAGGAGGAGATTGGGATCCGAGGTGGGTTACCTGGTTGTCTAGGAGAGGTAGAGGCAACCGCGCTCGTGATGTTGTTGTTGATGTTGCATGTTCTGGTGATCTGGTCCTTCTATGTTGCTGCCAACTTGCTATGTATTTCTCTCTTTCGAGTCTTCTGCCTTATGGGGAAAGTACTTATATCTATGCAAATTATAGCACATAGGTTGCAGAGGCTAGAAGGTGAGAGCTGAAATAGGGTACAAATTTCTTTTCACGTTATTTTCCTATGCCACTATGGTTTATAATGGTTCTTAGTGTTTTTACCGCATGAGAAGCTGATGAACTGCGATGGTGGGACAGCTGCTGCACTTGCACGTTGAGGTACTTGTTTCTGCCCACTTAACCGACTACAAGCACTAGAAGTACACCATGCGGTGGTTACTCGTACTCTGAACTATAACTGACCGGATCATGGTGCCTTGATCCTTGTGTGCAAATAATTGATGGAAAGAACCTACTGAATGAGAAGAAAACTAGGAATGGTTACACAAAGAAGATGTGTGGTACTGAGAATGTAAGTGTTCTTTCCTGACAAAGAGCATTTTGCATCTTTGTTCGTCGAACCTTGTTAAACCTCGGTGCTGACATGTGGGCCACACTACCCGTAGCCATGAACAAATGAACATATGTATAATATAATTAATGACCTTCTGAATGACTGTTCAATCTATATTTGCCGGTTTATTTCAGTGACACCCTCTTCTCTCACAAATTCCAGCAGACAAGAAGCCCACTCACCATATTACGAGTTGGTTTAGCCGGTACACATTTTTGTACTATAAGTTTAACATTCCATCACGGTGGCAAGAAAACATGATTTACAGAATATGTGAAAATGGCTGGGTATGTGGACCTTTTCTACAATATATGTTGCTGCACGGTGTTTTTTGTGCAAGTTGCGCTTATCTGAATTCCATGCAAATTAAAATTTTAATCCTAATGTTGTCTGTGTTGCATAGACAACTTGCTCTTTCTGATGTTCTTTTGCAGATTTGCTAGCTTTAGAATGAATGCACTGTATAAGTGATGCCATGCTTTTGGTGCCCACCAAGTAATTTGGTTAATTTTGTATCAGAATACGCCATCAATTTTTTACATGTAATCTCTCGTGGCTGCTTTCTCCTATTCTCGTTTCTCCAGTAGCTCCGTTGGCCATGACTGCCATATGCTTTGTTGGAGAAGAGTCACTGTTCCAATTCAGTATCAACACCAAACCCTTTGCAGCTACCAGACCCGAGTTAAGGTGGAATAAATCTCAGACAACCTTCGTGGGACGGAGGGACTAATTATTGCTAGAGCATATCGTGAAGTAGCATTGTAGCAATAATTGTCATTGACATTCTAAAGTAGTTTGTTTTTTAAGAATTGAACTAGCATCTCCGGTCATCAATTATTTGTTGCCAACGAGAGCTAGGGTTTAATTCCAAAGACGCAAGAGCAAGTAAATTATGCTCCTTACCTTCATGGTCTAGGACTAGGAAAGCACAATGGCGGTTGTCTCGCTGGTTCATGGTGTACCCTGAGCCTAAGGTGAAATCAAGTTTCCAGGCAGACACACCACATAAACTAATCAAGGTCATGGCCCATGTCGATTATTGTGGGGAGATGGAACACAAGAATTATTCTATTATTACTCATGCATGTTGAACAAAAAATTGTTCGTATTTCTCATAGTAACCTCACAGGTAAAGTAATTTGAGTAAACCAAGTGAGTTTTTGTGAAATTCTTTTTGTTGCATTACAGGTTCCGTTGAGATGACACACATCGTCAAACTCATTTAACTTCTTCCTTTTAGTTAATTTTGGATATTTTTTTTTTGGAAATTAACAACACACCCATTCTCTGTTCCTGAAAAAGTGAGTGGTGGTGTCTAAGATGCGTTGTTTGCCGGTTTCCAATATGTCGCTAAATTAGAATGAGGACAAGGATTTGCGGTAGCTAAGAAGGATGGTGGGTGGGGTGACTACAAAGTACAATGACGGCATATTTGTGAAATATATAAAAGTGAGCGGCTCATGAAAAAGGAAAATTGTTGATATATGCGTCCTTGTTATAGTTTGAAAAGAGATCAATAGTCAAGATGTTGTTGAATTAAAAGGTGTTTCCTTTCGCATATCCTTCATATTAGTGAGAATATATGTATACAATATATTTTAACATTTGTTGTTGGAGAAGAAATTTTAAATTCCGTAGCAACGCACGGGCATTCAACTAGTAGACTATAAATGGCATCTATTAAGTCAATAAGACCAAGAGCATGGGTATTAAGTGCTAGGAAGTATTCACTACAAAGAAATTCTAGGAGTTAAGAAATCTAGGGCTCATTTTGCTGAGAAATGTTTCAGATTTTCAAAAGTGTAGATTTGGATATTTTTTTGGACTTTAGACATGTCTCATTTTGAAACATGTTTAGATTAAAAAATGATATTTTAAAAAAATTTGAAATTTTAGATAAAATTGTAAAATTCAAAAAGAGATTTTAAAATGTTCAGATTATTGAAAATGTTCAATTTTTGAAATTTTGAAATCTGAAAAAAAAACCAAAAAACTAGTTGAAAACCCTAACAAAAAAATGTTGGGAATTAAACCGTGATATATGTGCTTGTCTCAAAAGGCGCGGTAGGGTGTGTGGCGCAACATTGGGCCCATGATATACGGCATACCTGGCCATGGGCAGCCCGGCCCGGCCCGAAATTCCCGGGCCAAGCCCGACATTTTTTGGCCCGATGGTCAGCATGGGCCAGGCCTGGGCCATCATTTTGCACGATTTAAGGAAGCGGCCCGGCCTGCGGCCCGCGGCCCGACAGGCTTTCCTTATGATGGGCCGGGCTTGGGCTAAGATTTCCGGCCCGACGGTCGGGTCGGGCCGGGCCTGGGCCGAGATTTTCCGCGTCGGGCCTTGGTCGGCCCGGCCCGAGGCCCGGCCCGGCCCGAGAAATGCTCAGGTATAATATACGGTATGCTTTTTCTTTCTTTAGAGTTTTTTACATGCATAATTTCTTGATGTTTCTATAAGAATTCCTTGACTTTCCATATATAGACAAACAAAGACTATAAATGACAGTAAGACCAAACGGATGTATATTAAATTATACGAAGTGCTAAGATGTAAAACAGAATGAATAGAACTACATTTTCTGTTCCTATTAAATGAGGCATGGAACATAGTCACTAGGAAGAAATTCCGAGAGTTAAGAAAGAAGCTTAGGAGTTAGGGCTCATTTCATGGGTGGAGAACCACAGTTAAACTTTAGGGCTCATTTTGTTGTGAAGTGTCAAATTTAAAAAGTGTACATTTGACAAATGGTTGGATTTTAGAAATATTTGTTTATGAAAAGTGTTTAAATTTTGAAAGAAAATGTGATTTGGAAAATGTTTAGTTTTTTAAAATTCGACATTTAAAATGTTTAGATTTTAAAATTTCAGAGTTTAAAAATGTTCATATTTTTTTGAAGTTATGATTTGAAAAATGTTCAGCCAAAAAACAAAAAACAAACAAACTGAAAAACCAAGAAAAAGCTAGGCAGAAAACTAAACCGGGATATATGCAGGGGCGGAGCTGCGTAGGTTGACCCTGATGCATATCAGGTAAAAAGAATATTGTGAATTACTTGTAAGTTTAATAGATCCAATGCATCATGTAAGGTTGATAAATGTACATCAGTGATGCATAATTTTACCATGGAGACATTTGTGTGTAGCTCCGCCCTTGAATATATGGGCATGTCCAAAAAGCCACACGAGGTGTGTGGCGCAGCGATCATCGCCGTAATATAGGGTTTCCTTTTTTCTTTAGAGTTTTCTATGTGCACAATTTCTCGATTTTTCGATGAGAATTTCTTAACTTTCCATACAGATAGATAGCTAGACTATAAAAGATATCTCTTGTGTCAATAAGACCAAAGTAATGGATATTAAATGATAGTAAGTGCTAGGAAGTGAAATGAAATGGAATAGAGCTACTTTTGGCTTCCATGTGAAATAAGGACAAGAGCAGAGTCAAACAGTCACTATGAAGAAATTTGGGAGTTACAAAAGAAGCTTGCGACTCATATTGTACATGGGCCGAGAATGAGAGTTAAAATCTAGAGGGTAAAGGAACGGATATTAAATGATAGAAAGTGCTAGGAAGTGAAATGAAATGGAATAGAGCTATTTTTGACTTTCGTGTGAAATAATGCATGGAACGGAGTCAGGGAGTCGTTGCGGAGTAATTTGGTTGTTACGAAAGAAGCTCGAGATTCTTCTTTTTTTTTGCGAAAGAAACTTATATTGCTCAAAACATCACGTATTACAATCTCTACTACATGTGGTTACTAAACCCTTCGGACCAGAGGCTATCCAGTATGAGCATTAGTTCTAGCTAAAGTTTGCCATAAAATGACTATTAGTATTTTGACATCTCTTAACATGAGTAATACAAGTTTGACGGACCTTCAACACGGTTTTGATCTCTTCTATAGTTGTCGAGAAGACATAACAGTCTACCTCTTTGTTATTAACTAAATTGATTATCTTCAAACAATCCACTTCTATCAGAAAGGGTTTGTTGCACCAATGCAAAGACAGAGAGATACCCTCTAATAATGCTTTTAGCTCTTCCCCAAGTGCATCCCTGCAAGAAACCAAATGGCGGCATGCTGACAAGATAATTTCACCATTATGGTCACGGACAATCATCCCAACACCTGCATCTCTGTCAGTTCCAAATGATCCATCAGTGTTAAGCTTGTACCACCCTTCAGGAGGTGGTGACCAACAGGCCAAAGGTTCTGGTCAGTTGTAAGAGTTGCATGCAAGATCTTCCCCTCCGAGTCCAATATAAATTTTCCTTTAACAATGTCCTCGCCTGCATGGTGCTTAATCTATAACAAGGATTCCAAATAACTCATTAGGAAGCGCTGAGACACTTCTAAAGGCGGGTTTCGTTTGCCATGAACAATCTCATTCCGGACATGCCATATACGCCACAATGTCATCAAGACCCTACAGATCATTCCACTAGATATTTTCCCAACAGTGAAATTAGCCAATCCACCCCTGTATGTTCTATAGATTCCAAAGCAAGGAGATGCCACTTCTCGGCCATGAATTCCCATAGCTGTTTTGCCATGTTACATATCACAAATGGATGAAAATTGTCCTCCGACTCCATACCACATACTGGACACTGATCAGTAACCTCAAGTGCTTGAATATGTTTGTTCCTCCAAGTTGGCAATGAATGTGTAGCTAGTCGCCAAGCAAAGTGATGAACCTTTGGTGGAACCGCAGATTTCCATATCAAAACCCAAACTTTCCTCATACCATCGGGAGCTGAACTAGAAGATTCAGTTGACACACCCCACAACTGATCCATTGCCATGACATATGCACTACGAACGATTCCATGCCTAACCGGAGCCCAAGCAAGATGATTAGCATCCAACCTTGATGAAGGACGGATTTTTAGAATTTCGTTGATATCCGCCGGTACAAAGTACTAATTAAGAAGGTCAATTTTCCAAGTTCGAGGGATTCATATTATTGTTCATGGGCGAGAACGGAAGTTGTCTTGGGGAGATTTGATTCATTCTGTAATGTAAGAATAAAAAATTGAATTAAAGGACTTTCTTTAACTCTAAAGAGTAGGTAAACCGTTCAGTTCATTACCTTTTTTTTCGGAAAAGTGCAAAGCGTGCTTCACATGTTCAAGGCTACTGTATCAACTAGCAAGGGTGTACTCAAATCCACTTTTATCTGGGCGTTAAGTTCTGTGTGCACTACTACTGTACCCCTAAACATTGCGTGTCTTATCATTCTAACCTTTAAGCGCAGCAACACAACAATGCGTACTTAAACAAACATCGGTATTAAGTAACAGTAAAATAGAACTAGCTAGGGACACTCACAGCGATTTGACGTTGTGAGCCCTCGGATGTGCTGATCTAACGGTTTGCATGAGCTGAATACTGCCGAACGGTCGGTAAGAATGTTATTCCCGTCGTTCGATCGTCTTGAGGAGTCCAGCACCCTTTACTGGGCTGCTACTCCAGAAAATGGGCTAGGCCTTACCTGGTTTGTCGGGCCACAAACTCTAATATGGGCCTAAGCGATTGGGCTCTATATAGTTCTTTCTCTCTTATCAGTAGAGGTGAAAATATAAACGAGTAGCCCTGGTTATACCTCCTCCCTTTCTTCTCTGTTCTCGCTACACCGCCGACAGGTACGGGACGCCAGCACCGCCGACGGGTACGGGACGCGGGGACACGGCAAATGATAAATTAGCAATCCGATTTGCACCACAGAAGAAGCAGGGAGGCGAGGCTACCGAAACCTGTGGGTTATCGATCTCTGTGTATTTCGCCTTGTTTTAGAAGGAACCGCACAGTCCTTTGGTTTATTCTCCGGTGACGGTGCCGGCGAGGTTCGGATGACGGACATGCAGTTTAGTGGGCTCCGTCCATATACGGGCCTAGGATACTTCGATTCGCCGGTGGTGCTGGTTCATCATCCGAGGAAACGTCTGTCTTTGCGTTTGTGTCATTGGCGTCTTAATCGCTGAGCCGAAACAGAAACCGTCGGCGCCCTAATCATGGTGGTAAATTTCTACCGCCTCCTTCCTGAAATTACGAAGCTTAATTTAAGCGTTATTGCCACTTTTCCTCTCTCCTTGATATAAATATGTGCACCGAGCAATCTTCCTTTCGTTACCCCTTCCCTCTCGCCTTGGACCTCCCATTGTTCATGAAAGAAGCTCGGTTCTTAGGGTTGGTGTTTTGTTTGCCAGCCATCCTGGTTCTTTCCTGTAATTTCATCAACCCGAATATTAGTTAGCCAACTGACTTTTTTTTTTGTTTCAGGGATTGTCCTCCTTATTTGTTTGGGATTTTAATACACAGACTGATAGCGAGTGTTCTCCTCGTTTTTCTGGGATTTTAATTCACGGATTGCATACAGGAACTGTGTAACCATCATTTACGTCCATGGCTGCTGGAGGTACACCTTCCTCATACATGCTTCGTTTAGTACTTCTTATGTATATTTGTCTCCTTTAAATTTGTTCCATGCTATGTGAAACTTTTTTGGTTTTAGATCCCAGCAAATGCATCCATTTGCCCGCTGCCTTTTTATTTACCATGATACGCATTTGCGACCTATCTATCTCTCACTGTATTTCTAACCGTCTATATCACAGGATATAATTCTATAGGAAAAATGACCAAGCATTGCACTTGTGTGCAAACTCTGTAGTTGCTTTAGTTTTATAAGCAACATCCACGCAGGAGCCTATAGCAGGTGTGATTAGGAAAATTAGGAGGAGCAAAGCCTGCTGTGAATGAAGAATAGTGAAATGATAAGTTGATAACTACAGGACTTGCTAAGTGTTCAAGTGGGAAAGACACCTGGACAAAAAAAGACACCTGGACTTGTCTCAGGAGATTTGAGCATTTCATCAAACATCGGAATTGGAAGATTTAGGTAGCTAAAAAAAGACACCTGGACAAAAAGCATTTGCTGCACAAGATTTAAAAGTTTCAGCATCAATATTAATGGATGAAGAGTTGAATGATGAAACCACAGAGATAGAAGTTACAGAGGTACTTGTTTTGCCAAACATCTATATTTCTAGAGAATTATGTTATCCAAAAAATATGTGCTATAAATGATTTCCCTGCAGATAGTTCATGCGAATATGAGATTCATCTTCAGTTACTGATGTATGTCTGCCAAACAGAACCAGTGGAGGGATTGTGCACTTGCTGTAAATGTGACAGAGCCGAACTAGAGGACCATTTTGTTAGAACTGGTAGTACTGTTAGCATTCATTCTTTCAAAATGGAAAAACGAAAGCTGATTACGATAAGGGGTTTTGTTTATCCATGTTTGTCTTGTCTATCTAATATGTAGTAGTTTACACTTGCAGGTTAATCCAGGTGTTCAGTTAACTGAAGTCCGGATCCTGATGAATGGAACGGGAAAGAAACTTACTATCTAAATTATCATCGATGATAGTGGATGGATATATGATTCCGTTTAAACTCCTATATTATAGCTGTCCACATTCGGGTTTGGTTGTGCTACTAAAGAAGATGTGGTTACTTAGGCGATGGCAGTGAGGTTTGGTAATGAGACTGATCTGATCATATTCCTGAATTTATTTTCCGGTGTTCTATGTTATGTACGTTTCACCCAAGTCAGTACTGGAACTCATGGATATGAAGTATCTCAACTTGGCACATGTCAAATCCCACATGCAGCCTTGTGGGTAAATTTTTTGAAATTCATTTATTTATATTACTCTTTTCTCAACTAGCTTGTTCTGTGCTGTTGTTGCTCGGTCATATTACAATTTGATTAGTTGCTTTGTATGCATGCACTGATTCTTTCTGAACCAGCTGGACCTCACATTGTCTCATATGCTTCTGCACTCAGCAGTTTATTCTCCTAGGCTGCAGAAGCGTGGTACATGATCAAAGAGAGTATTTCTTGTTTCCATGTTTGAGATGAGGATGTGAGTTCAGTTATATGAAGGAATTTGGGAGCCTCCGGTGGATCCCAGGCAGTAATGTACTATATAAAGATAAAAGGGCACAATGAATAGCTCTCAGCATTATGCTGGAACGCACCTAAGGATCCTGTTTTTGACAACCATTTGTGCCCTACTGAGGAGAGAGTCAATTCTATGCATACAGTTTCACAGTGATATCCCACCTCAAGAAGGCTAGAACTCTTGCAAAGTTGAACATGTGTATCCTTTGGAATATAGAACGTTGTAATTATTTTTGTTATGTCTATTCTTGATTATCTCTCTGAAGAATGTGATCTAGAGAAAATGTAAACATGAAAGCATATTCAAACTTCACATGTTTCATGACGTCTATACTGTATTTGCTTTAAACTATTAACATTTTATGGGAAGGACGGTGGCCGAGGTTGACATTTTCTATCTTGAGATATTTCTATCTTGAATTATTCAAACATCACATGTTTCCTATTAGGCATATACCAGATTTGTTTTGAACTTCAAAAATACGTTCACACGCCACACTATTAAGGCCCAGTCAGCAGCCACAGCTGCAGCCCATTATACCCACATACAAAGTACACTCCATTCCATAATTCTTATCATCTTGTTTGTTCAATTTAACTAAGACCACACGAAAAGAATTATAAAATTGAGGGAGAAATTCTCAAATATTTTATTTCACGAAAAAAATTGTACATATATTTGTACACCAAATCTATTATTTCTTCAAATATGGGCGGGCGTGACAACGTGCGCATTCATGGTCTAGTCTTGATCATATCTCCTAGCTAGTAGCCAGCATTATGAAAATGCCGTCCTAATATCCAGTGAATATTAATTACAGACTTTGACCAATCTTGTGCTGGCTAGCTAGCTAGCTAGCTTAATCCACAATCCTCACCAAACCTTGTTAGAAAGGAATAATACTATGGCCATCCCTATATAGATTTTGTTGTAAAACTTGATCCATCAATTTGATCGATAACACTGTATATGATTCATGATGGGAAATTCAATTCGGCTACCGGGTGTATATCTCCCTCCACAAAAAAAACATATTTCTAATTGTCAAACAATTTCAACAAAAAATTCGCATGTACATCTTGACAATCTATGTGTGTTCGTACAATTTTGCGAAAAAATGATAATTTTTGTGGTCGATGTAAAAAAGATAAAACATGTCTTACAAAAGCCTTATTTTTAGCAAGAAATTTTATCTTTTTACGCATCCCAAACGACAAAATATCACTCCCATTCATGAGCAATAAAATTATACCACCGTGGAAAAAAAGTGAGTACAAATTCAGTGATATATATCTTGTGGAATAAAATCTACATTATGTTTGTCAAATTGATGATCAGAGTTAAATCTCTAAAATGTTTGAGACAGTGAGTGTGATACATAAGTAGAAAAGGAGGGATTACATGCTGTCATTCGACCATGTGTACCATCATTAGACAGCTTACTAGCTAGCTTGCTAGATCATGCATATATTTCGGGACGGATGGTAGCCATTCAAAACATTCCCCTTAAATTTCTATCATCTAGTTATGTACCCTAATTTCCACCTTGATTTTCTTGTTGGACCTACTTCTGCCATATGCGTGCAACAAGATAGCTATATATATCTATGCATTAAGTTCTACACAGCCGTGTAAGATGCACTGCATCTTCTATAATGCTGCTGTCGAGTTGGCGGATCAATGTAGGCCACTAGTGACCCATCTTGCGTCGACAATACTTGTATTCTTTTTGGCCGACCTGTAGGTACAAACTACAAAGCGTGCAGCGTGGATGTTATTGAGTCGTTAATGTTAGGTAGTTTGATTCTATATACGTTGACGTCTTGGCGAATGCTCCTCATGCATGCAATGTTTGGACTGATGCATGTTAATTAACTGAAACTGGGTCATGTATGTATCCGATCTTGGCGTTGCACGTCTTATGATGGTGTAAAATTCTTATCATCCTTCCGCTGGCCAGCTGACCAGCATGCATATATAGCACCGGTGTGGCGGCGCATATCTTGCTTGTCTCGTCTCATGAGTTATAAACCAAAAGAAGACTAATGAATATTCCTCGTAGTGGCATGTCGGACATTCTCTCACTCGCGCTAACACAAATCCATCGAGATACTGAGTAGAAAATAGTTAAAATTTCCTAGGTGAAGGACAATTACCTTATATTCACTACGGGAGAGCTCCAGGGCTGCCAGCCGTCGGCACAGCACAGATGGCCGTCGGCACAGGCTGTGCCGACGGTGACCGTCGGCATAGCATCGTCGGCATAGTTCTGGTCGGGGACTGCCCGATCATCGTCGGCACAGACTGGCCGTCGGCGTAGATTGGTGTGCCGACGGTATAACCGTCGGCATAGTATTTCAAAAACTTCAAATTATTTGATGAAAAAATATTCAAATTATGTTTTTTGAAAAAAAAATATTTTTTATTTTTTTTCAATTTTCTTCTTATTCTTTTTTACTTCTTAATCTTTCACAATCACACTTAGTACACCTAATCTTAGGTCAAATTACACTTGTAGTCAAACTTCCCACTTGGTCACCCATGCTCACATTACTCCCACCCTAGCACGCTTAACTTCTTGGTTCTCTTCGGATGAGCTTCCACGAAAGAAATGACACATTGTTGTTAATACTACCATATCAATCATATTAACCCTTTGACCGTGATGCCACACCTCTATATTTTTGAATTCTAATCAATTACTTAAGAAAACAACAATGAATATACATATATAATAATGTAGAATTTGAAAAACAATTAAATGATTTTATTTTTTGTCTTTTTATTTAATATGGAATAATTAATATCGGTAAATTTGAATTTGGCAAATAATATGTCTAAATTGATCAGAAAAATGAGAGGAATACAAATATGACATCCATATCATATTTTGAATCTACAAAGTTAATTTACCCAAAAATCATGAGCATTAGATCAAGTACCTCTAGTTTAAATCTAGTTGACTTTATTGAAAATGAGGTGGGAAACGGCCTCGGCATGGCATAGTTTGCCGAAATGAGGTCATATTTGGCACGTGTGTGGGCCCTAGGATGGGAAGCAAGACCCCGGATGCGGATTTCTAGTCCGATCCACGGGCGACCATCTTTTCATGTTTAGTGTGTCCAAACCGTTTTTATTTGTGAAGCAGCTACATGGGGCGCATTTTAGTATGACGAGAAACCTCTGTGCGATGATAGTAGACCACCTATGCACCACCTATGAAATGTCATGTGCATGCGTTAGCTTTTTGGGAAACCATGCGGCTTCCGGCGGTGTCCCGCCGAATCCGCTGGAAACTGACCGGATTTGAACTAGGGCTCAACTATCCATCGCTCCAGAAATTCTGGAAAAAATATTTTTAGTTATATAACGCATCATTATATGTGCTAATTTGTGTACGTTTAGTTTGTTCGCGAATGGGTGCACCCGCACGCCCGGTACGACGATACCGCATGTCCCGGGGGGTCTATTTTGGCCAGATGGCAATTTTGAACGAAGTCAAAAAAATCCCACTGATATGTCATAGTAACTATTCCTTTTGTCAAAACTAGGATATGGCAATTATTTTGAAAAACCCTTCACGAAAAGGGCTATCACCTCCGGAGTTCTATGGATTTTAGGGGAAATGAGGTAGGAAACGGCCTCAGCATGGCATAGTTTGCCGAAACGAGGTCATATTTGGCACATTAGTGGGCCCTAGGATGGGAAGCAAAACCCCGGGTGCGGATTTCTAATCCGACCCACGGGCGACCATCTTTTCATTTTTAGCGTGCCCAAACGGTTTTTATTTGTGAAGCAGCTACATGGGGCGCATTTTAGTATGATGAGAAATCTCCGTGCGATGATAGTAGACCACCTATGCACCACCTATCAAATGTCATGTGCATGCGTTAGCATGCGGCTTCCGGCGGTGTCCCGCCGAATCCGCTGGAAACTGACCGGATTTGAACTAGGGCTCAACTATCCATCGCTCCAGAAATTCCGGAAAAAATGTTTTTAGTTCTATAACGCATCATTATATGTGCTAATTTTTGTCCGTTTAGTTTGTTCGCGAATGGGTGCACCCGCACGCCCGGTACGACGATACCGCATGTCCCGGGGCCCTGTTTTGCCGGATGGCAATTTGAACGAAGTCAAAAAATCCCACGAGCCACGTGGCGTCATTTTATATGTCATAGTAACTATTCCGTTTGTCAAAACTAGGATATGGCAATTATTTTGAAAAACCCTTCACGAAAAGGGCTATCACCTCCGGAGTTCTATGGATTTTAGGGGAAATGAGGTAGGAAACGGCCTCGGCATGGCATAGTTTGCCGAAACGAGGTAATATTTGGCAGGTGAGTGGGCCCTAGGATGGGAAGCAAGACTCCGGGTGCGGATTTCTAATCCGACCCACGGGCGACCATCTTTTCATTTTTAGCGTGCCCAAACGGTTTTTATTTGTGAAGCAGCTACATGGGGTGCATTTTAGTATGACGAGAAACCTCCGTGCGATGATAGTAGACCACCTATGCACCACCTATCAAATGTCATGTGCATGCGTTAGCTTTTTGGGAAACCATGCGGCTTCCGGCGGTGTCCCGCCGAATCCGCTGGAAACTGACCGGATTTGAACTAGGGATCAACTATCCATCGCTCCAGAAATTCCAGAAAAAATGTTTTTAGTTCTATAACGCATCATTATATATACTAATTTTTGTCCGTTTAGTTTGTTCGCGAATGGGTGCACCCGCACGCCCGGTACGGCGATACCGCTGATACGTCTCAAACGTATCTATAATTTCTTATGTTCCATGCTACTTTTATTACAATACTTGAATGTTTTATACATACTTACATCATTATTATACATTTTCCGGCACTAACCTATTAACAAGATGCCGAAGTGCCATTCTGTTTTCTGCTGTTTTTGGTTTCGAAATCCTAGTAAGGGAATATTCTCGGAATTGGACGAAATCAACGCCCGGGGGCCTATTTTTACACGAAGCTTCCGAAGACCGAAAGGGAGACGAAGTGGGGCCACGAGGTGGGGACACACAGGCGCTGCTGGCCCTTGGCCGCGGCCCTGTTGTGTGGCCCCTCGTGACGCCCTTTGACCTACCCTTCCGCCTACTTAAAGCCTCCGTCGCGAAACCCCCTGTGCGAGCCACGATACGGAAAACCTTCCGGAGACGCGCCGTCGCGAATCCCATCTCGGGGGATTCGGAGATCGCCTCGGCACCCTGCCGGAGAGGGAATCATCACCGGAGGGCTCTACATCATCATGCCCGCCTCGGATTGATGCGTGAGTAGTTCATCCTTGGACTATGGGTCCATAGCAGTAGCTAGATGGTTGTCTTCTCCGCTTGTGCTTTCATTGTTATAGATCTTGTGAGCTGCCTAACATGATCAAGATCATCTATTTGTAATGCTACATGTTGTGTTTGGCGAGATCCGATGAATATAGAATACTATGTTAAGTTGATTATCAATCTATCATATATGTGTTGTTTATGTTCTTGCATGCTCTCCGTTGCTAGTAGAGGCTCTGGCCAAGTTGATACTTGTAACTCCAAGAGGGGGTAATTATGCTCGATAGTGGGTTCATGCCTCCATTAAATCTGGGACAGTGACAGAAAGTTCTAAGGTTGTGGATGTGTTGTTGCTACTAGGGATAAAACATTGATGCTTTGTCTAAGGATATTTGTGTTGATTACATTACGCGCCATACTTAATGCAATTATCTGTTGTTCGCAACTTAATACTGGAAGGGGTTCGGATGATAACCCGAAGGTGGATTATTTAGGCATAGATGCATGCTGGATAGCGGTCTATGTACTTTGTCGTAATGCCTGATTAAATCACATAGTAATCATCGTTGATATGTATTGAATCTTTATTTGTCAATTGCTCACCTGTAATTTGTTCACCCAGCATGTTAGTTATCTTATTGGAGAGACACCACTAGTGAACTGTGGACCCCGGTCCATTCTTTTACATCTGAATACATTCTACTCTACTGTTCTTTGCAAACAAACACCATCTTCCACTCGATACGTTTAATCCTTTGTTTCAGCAAGCCGGTGAGATTGACAACTGTTGCCTGCCAAAACCCACCGGCGGGCAGTGGTTAAGCAACACGAAGAGCCGGGAGGCTTCCAAGGCTGCAGTGGGCCCTGGTCCCTCGACGCCGTCCCGCAAATGCTCCGGCACACGTCCCGACGTTTGCAGGGCGTGCCACCTGACCTATACCTGGTCGGAAGGTGTTGGATTGCTTCGATTAGTTCCTGCATGGCAGACATGTAAACATTAAATACGAGCCCGATCGGCTCTCAGGTTGCCCTGTGGATCGGCTCACAAAGCCGATCGCCCCATGGTCTATGTAGGGTTAACGCTGACATGGGGCTCCTGCTTGATCATAATAAAGCTAAACCAATCTACGACAGTTTAGGGTTCTCACCATATGATCGGAACATCCTACGCGTAGTTGGGCCTAATAGACACGAAAGATAATGGAAAACTAACCCTAAAAGAGGCCTAAAAACCAACGTTAAGTTAATTCCCGGAACATCCCTCTTAGGACTAACAAACCATACCTAACGCACTACCGGATCGTTCAACCCGTTTGCAAGGCCTAACCATACAGATATTAAACCAATCCTTGAAGAATCAAGGAGCAACTCTAACGGATCGGATCTACTAAACAACGAACAAGCAAGATGCTGCCCTCACACCTTGATAGGTGTAAGGGCAGTGATACGTCTCCAACGTATCGATAATTTCTTATGTTCCATGCTACTTTATTGATGATATCTACATGTTTTATGCACATTATATGTCGTATTTACGCATTTTCGGAACTAACCTATTAACAAGATGCCGAAGAGCCAGTTTGTTTTCGCTGTTTTTGGTTTCAGAAATCCTAGTAAGGAAATATTCTCGGAATTGGACGAAATCACCGCCCGGGGTCCTATTTTTGCAGAGCTTCCAGAAGACCGAAGAGGGAAGGAAGTGGGGCCACGAGGCGCCGTCACCATAGGGCGGCGCGGCCCGGCCCTGGCGCGCCGATCTATGGTGTGGGGCCCTCGTGTGGCCCCCACGTTGCCCTTGCCTACTTAAAGCCTCCGTCGCGGCGATGGAGCCACGATACGGAAAACCTTCCGAGAGCGCCGCCGCGAATCCCATCTCGGGGGATTCGGAGATCGCCTCCCTGCCGGAGAGGGGATTCATCTCCCGGAGGACTCTTCATCGCCATGATCGCCTCCGGAGTGATGAGTGAGTAGTTCACCCCTGGACTATGGGTCCATAGCAGTAGCTAGATGGTCGTCTTCTCCTAATTGTGCTTCATTGTTGGATCTTGTGAGCTGCCTAACATGATCAAGATCATCTATATGTAATTCTATATGTTGTGTTTGTCGGGATCCGATGGATAGAGAATACTATGTTATGGTGATTATCAATCTATTGTTTATGTGTTGTTTATGATCTTGCATGCTCTCCGTTATTAGTAGAGGCTCTGGCCAAGTTTTTACTCTTAACTCCAAGAGGGAGTATTTATGCTCGATAGTGGGTTCATGCCTTCATTGACACCTGGGACAGTGACAGAAAGTTCTAAGGTTGTGATGTGTTGTTGCCACTAGGGATAAAACATTGATTCTATGTCTAAGGATGTAGTTGTCGATTACATTACGCACCATACTTAATGCAATTGTCTGTTGCTTAGCAACTTAATACTGAATGGGGTTCGGATGATAACCTGAAGGTGGACTTTTTAGGCATAGATGCAGTTGGATGGCGGTCTATGTACTTTGTCGTAATGCCCGGATTAAATCTCACTATATTTATCATATCATGTATATGCATTGTTATGCCCTTCTCTATTTGTCAATTGCCCGACTGTAATTCGTTCACCCAACATGCTTTTATCTTATGGGAGAGACACCTCTAGTGAACTGTGGACCCCGGTCCTATTCTTTACATAGCATACAATCTATGCAATTGTTCTTTCTGTTTTCTTGCAAACAATCATCTTCCACTCGATACGCTTAATCCTTTGTTACAGCAAGCCGGTGAGATTGACAACCTCACTGTTTTGTTGGGGCAAAGTACTTTTGTTGTGCAGATTCCACGTTGGCCGGAATCCCTGTTGTTGCGCCGCATCACATTTCGCCACCATCAACCTTCAACGTGCTTCTTGGCTCCTCCTGGTTCGATTAAACTTTGGTTTCTTTCTGAGGGAAAACTTGCCATGTGCGCATCATACCTTCCTCTTGGGGTTCCCAACGGACGTGTACATTTACGCGCATCAAGCCTTTTTCTGGCGCCGTTGCCGGGAGATCAAGACACGCTGCAAGGGGAGTCTCCACTTCTCAATCTCTTTACTTTGTTTTTGTCTTGCTTTATTTTATTTACTACTTTGTTTGCTGCACCTAAACAAAACACAAAAAAATTAGTTGCTAGTTTTAATTTATTTACTGTCTTGCTCTCTATATCAAAAACACAAAAAAATTAGTTACTTGTCTTTACTTTATTCGCCTTGTTTACTTTTTGCTTATTTCATCATGCTTAATCCTAAGTTCACTTTGGAAGAGATACCGGTAGGACGAGGGTGTATCATTGGAAGAGATAATATAGAAGAAAATTTTCACCCATGTTAGTATGGATGAAGATTTTGAAGATATACCATTATTAAAAACTGCTCCTACTTATGAAAGTGCTTCTGCCTGTTTGATACACATGTTAGAAACTAGATTTGTTAATCTCAATCCCATAATACAACATATGTTTCTTACACTTTCGGATATGGAGATGGGAGAAAAGAGAAATTTTGTTTTAAAAGTCCTTGTTAGAGAATTTGAGGATATAGTTAAAGAAGCTAGAAAAGTTTTTATTAAGCATAAGAGGCTTGGTTTCTTTCCTAATTTTAAACAAATACTTGAAAAGATGGATATGGATAGAATTAAGTATACTAATAATGTTAATGATGGTAGGGAAATTAAAGCGCCAATACCTAGTAAACTACTAGGAATGCATGAAGCTTTGGAAAACAACTATGCTTGGCTTGTTCCTGAAAATTTGTTTGATGAGAATAGTAAGCCTAGGAGCAATGAGAGAGGAGTTACTTATATAGACCAGATACAATGCATTGTTGAGAAAACTCCCAGCTCCCAAGGTAATAATGTTGATGCCTCATCTCTTGATAATACTTGATTTGCACTTTCTGCGCCTAGCTGAAAGGCGTTAAAGAAAAGCGCTTATGGGAGACAACCCATGTTTTTACTACAGTACTTTATTTTATATTTGAGTCTTGGAAGTTTTTTACTACTGTAGCAACCTCTCCTTATCATGTTTTTGTGCCAAGTAAAGTTTCTATGTCAAAGTTGATGTTATATTTGGGATCGCTGCGCAGAAACAACATTGCTGTCTGTCACGAATCTGGGCACAGGCCTCGTAGAAAATTCGAAAAAATCTGCCAATTTACGAGCGTGATCCTCAGATATGTACGCAACTTTCATTAGTTTTGAGTTTTTCCATTTGAGCAAGTATGGTGCCATCTTTAAATTCGTCTTTACGGACTGTTCTGTTTTTGACAGATTCTGCCTTTTATTTCGCATTGCCTCTTTTGCTATGTTGGATTCATTTCTTTGATCCATTAATGTCCAGTAGCTTTATGCAATGTTCAGAAGTGTAAAGAATGTTTGTGTCACCTCTGAATGTGTGAATTATTAATTGTGCACTAACCCTCTAATGAGTTTGCTTGAAGTTTGGTGTGAAGGAAGTTTTCAAGGGTCAAGAGAGGAGTATGATATACTATGATCAAGAGGAGTGAAAGCTCTAAGCTTGGGGATGCCCCCGTGGTTCATCCCTGCATATTTTAAGAAGACTCAAGCGTCTAAGCTTGGGGATGCCCAAGGCATCCCCTTCTTCATCGACAACATCATCAGGTTCCTCCCCTGAAACTATATTTTTATTCAGTCACATCTTGTGTTCTTTACTTGGAGCGTCGGTTTGTTTTTGTTTTTGTTTTTGTTTGAATAAAATGGATCCTAGCATTCACTTTGTGGGAGAGAGACACGCTCCGCTGTTGCATATGGACAAATATGTCCTTAGGCTTTACTCATAATGTTCAAGGCGAAGTTTCTTCTTCGTTAAATTGTTATATGGTTGGAATTGGAAAATGCTACATGTAGTAATTCTAAAATGTCTTGGATAATGTGATACTTGGCAATTGTTGTGCTCATGTTTAAGCTCTTGCATCATATGCTTTGCACCCATTAATGAAGAAATACATAGAGCTTGCTAAAATTTGATTTGCATATTTGGTCTCTCTAAGGTCTAGATAATATCTAGTATTGAGTTTTGAACAACAAGGAAGACGGTGTAGAGTCTTATAATGTTTACAATATGTCTTTTATGTGAGTTTTGCTGCACCGATTCATCCTTGAGTTTGCTTCAAATAACCTTGCTAGCATAAACCTTGTATCGAGAGGGAATACTTCTCATGCATCCAAAATCCTTGAGCCAACCACTATGCCATTTGTGTCCACCATACCTACCTACTACATGGTATTTCTCCGCCATTCCAAAGTAAATTGCTTGAGTGCTACCTTTAAAATTCCATCATTCACCTTTGCAATATATAGCTCATGGGACAAAATAGCCTTAAAAACTATCGTAGTATTGAATATGTACTTATGCACTTTATCTTTTATTAAGTTGCTTGTTGTGCGATAACCATGCTTGGGGAACGCCATCAACTATTGTTGAATATCATGTGAGTTGCTATGCATGTCCGTCTTGTCGAAGGATCTATCACCTTAATGATTGGAGCATGCAAATTGTTAGAGAAGAACATTGGGCCGCTAACTAAAGCCATGAATCATGGTTGAAGTTTCAGTTTTGTACATATATCCTCAATCTCATATGAGAATAATAATTGTTGCTACATGCTTATGCATTAAAGAGGAGTCCATTATCTGTTGTCCATGTTGTCCCGGTATGGATGTCTAAGTTGAGAATAATCAAAAGCGAGAAATCCAAAATGCGAGCTTTCTCCTTAGACCTTTGTACAGGCGGCATGGAGGTACCCCTTTGTGACACTTGGTTGAAACATGGCATGCAAAGATCCGGTAGTCCAAGCTAAGTAGGACAAGGTGCGGGCACTATTAGTATACTATGCATGAGGCTTGCAACTTGTAAGATATAATTTACATAACTCATATGCTTTATTACTACCGTTGACAAAATTGTTTCATGTTTTCAAAATAAAAGCTCTAGCACAAATACAGCAATCGATGCTTTCCTCTTTGAAGGACCTTTCTTTTACTTTTATTGTTGAGTCAGTTTACCTATCTCCTCCACCTTAAGAAGCAAACACTTGTGTGAACTGTGCATTGATTCCTACATACTTGCATATTGCACTTGTTATATTACTTTATGTTGACAATATCCATGAGATATATATGTTATAAGTTGAAAGCAACCGCTGAAACTTAATCTTCCTTTGTGTTGCTTCAACACCTTTACTTTGATTTATTGCTTTATGAGTCAACTCTTATGCAAGACTTATTGATGCTTGTCTTGAAGTACTATTTATGAAAAGTCTTTGCTTTATGATTCACTTGTTTACTCATGTCATTACCTTTGTTTTGATCGCTGCATTCATTACATATGTTTACAAATAGTATGATCAAGATTATGATGGCATGTCACTTCAGATATTATCTTTGTTATCGTTTTACCTGCTCGGGACGAGCAGAACTAAGCTTGGGGATGCTGATACGTCTCCAACGTATCGATAATTTCTTATGTTCCATGCTACTTTATTGATGATACCTACATGTTTTATGCACATTATATGTCGTATTTACGCATTTTTTGGAACTAACCTATTAACAAGATGCCGAAGAGCCAGTTTCTGTTTTTTTGGTTTCAGAAATCCTAGTAAGGAAATATTCTCGGAATTGGACGAAATCACCGCCCGGGGTCCTATTTTTGCACGGAGCTTCCGAAGACCGAAGAGGGAAGGAAGTGGGTCCACGAGGCGCCGTCACCATAGGGCGGCGCGGCCCGGCCCTGGCCGCGCCGACCTGGTGTGGGGCCCTCGTGTGGCCCCCACGTTGCCCTTCCGCCTACTTAAAGCCTCCGTCGCGAAAACCCCGGTACCGACGATACGGAAACCTTCCGGAGACGCCGCCGCCGCGAATCCCATCTCGGGGATTCGGAGATCGCCTCCGGCACCCTGCGGAGAGGGGATTCATCTCCCGGAGGACTCTTCATCGCCATGATCGCCTCCGGAGTGATGAGTGAGTAGTTCACCCCTGGACTATGGGTCCATAGCAGTAGCTAGATGGTCGTCTTCTCCTAATTGTGCTTCATTGTTGGATCTTGTGAGCTGCCTAACATGATCAAGATCATCTATATGTAATTCTATATGTTGTGTTTGTCGGGATCCGATGGATAGAGAATACTATGTTATGGTGATTATCAATCTATTGTTTATGTGTTGTTTATGATCTTGCATGCTCTCCGTTATTAGTAGAGGCTCTGGCCAAGGTTTTACTCTTAACTCCAAGAGGGAGTATTTATGCTCGATAGTGGGTTCATGCCTTCATTGACACTGGGACAGTGACAGAAAGTTCTAAGGTTGTGATGTGTTGTTGCCACTAGGGAGAAAACATTGATTCTATGTCCAAGGATGTAGTTGTCGATTACATTACGCACCATACTTAATGCAATTGTCTGTTGCTTAGCAACTTAATGAATGGGGTTCGGATGATAACTGAAGGTGGACTTTTTAGGCATAGATGCGGTTGGATGGCGGTCTATGTACTTTGTCGTAATGCCCGGATTAAATCTCACTATATTTATCATATCATGTATATGCATTGTTATGCCCTTCTCTATTTGTCAATTGCCCGACTGTAATTTGTTCACCCAACATGCTTTTATCTTATGGGAGAGACACCTCTAGTGAACTGTGGACCCCGGTCCTATTTTTTACATAGCATACAATCTACTGCAATACTTCTTTACTGTTTTCTTGCAAACAATCATCTTCCACTCGATACGCTTAATCCTTTGTTACAGCAAGCCGGTGAGATTGACAACCTCACTGTTTCGTTGGGGCAAAGTACTTTGGTTTTGTTGTGCAGATTCCACGTTGGCCGGAATCCCTGTTGTTGCGCCGCATCACATTTCGCCACCATCAACCTTCAACGTGCTTCTTGGCTCCTCCTGGTTCGATTAAACCTTGGTTTCTTTCTGAGGGAAAACTTGCCACTGTGCGCATCATACCTTCCTCTTGGGGTTCCCAACGGACGTGTACATTTACGCGCATCAGGCAGCTAGATATTGAGGGACGGCATAGCTAAGCAGATATGCATAAGAAAAGCATCTATGCAAGCCCCAAAACATCTACGATAAGTAGTGCTACTCGCCATCAACAACGCTTCAGCACGAGCAACACAAGGTAAACGAATAAACATGTGCCTAGATCGCAAGATGCGATCTAGGCAGCATGATGCTTACCCGGGAGAAACCCTCGAAAGAAGGGGTGGCGATGCGCCTGATTTGTGTTTGTTGTGAACGTGATTGTCCTCCTTTTCCGATAACCCTAGATACATATTTATAGTCCAAGGGACTTTCTAATTCGGGCGTGCACCTAACCGTGCACGAGTTAAACTCTATCTTTTAATCTAAACTAAAATACGATCTACTATATTTACAGATACACGGGCAATTAAGCCCAAACTCTTCGTGCAAGGCCGCTTCAAAGATGCTCCACGCGTGTATCTTTCAAGCCCATCTTCACTTACGGCCCATCTCCTGATTTGGCCAAAATCTGGTGATAACACATGCCCCCTGGTTTTGGTAATGATAATTTCAAAACCACTCTGTTTTTCCTTCGAGGGGTCATGTCGTGGCAGAGCAGAACCGTCACAGTATTCTTCGGAAATCACCCATTTGGCCAATTGTCAACACGAGTTAAGATGCAAACAACCGACGGCGCACCTCGGCTTTTACCACAGAGTGTTTGCCGATTGTCAAATGCGAGTCAACGCGCAAAGAGCCGATGGCAAAACGTCGGCCCTTATCACAAAACGCGAACGAGGCCAACCCAGTCGCCTGTTCAAACGATTGCACCCTTGTCTACAAGAGCAAACTCAGATCCCCAAATCTCCGCTCGCGCAGATCTAACTTCCAGCCACGCAACACTCAAATCCCAATCGCACAGACTCCTCCGCGACGACTCCAATGGCGAAATCATTCAACGCCAACACTGAGGTCTCTGGATTGAAGGTAATCCCCCATCGTTCCTCACCATCCGAGTAAATTGCTGGAATTATCAACAAAACACCTGAATTAATGTCTCATTACGCCATTATTTCTTTAGGTCTCAGATATTCTGCTGCCGCATCCTTCCCTTCCGAACTCCCTTTGCCTTGGTCCCCGGTCCACCGAGAGTCCTGCTCATCTGATTTCATGCGAGGCCAATAGGATCCCCTTTGTGACCCAGGACTTGGATCTCTCCACTTGGGCCGACTGCTTACGAGCCTGGCCTAATCCTCCTGAGGATTGGGTTTCATGGTATAGCAGGATGGCCAAGACCCACCAATCTTCCTGGGAAACTTCGGGAATAGCCGATGCTTTAGCCTTATCACTGTCTCCACTTGAGAAACACGAGAACCTTTTGAAAACCATCGGCTACTTCTGGTCTGATGCTTTGAACTGTTTCATGTTCGGCCATGGTCCCATGACCCCAACCCTACTGGACGTGGTCATGATCACTGGTCTAGATATTGCATCCCCAAGCCCTTCCGCCTTTAGGCTGCCCAAGGTTCCTTTCCAGCTTTCCTCCAAAAAGGAATGCACAAATTGGGGTGCTTATCTCCGACGCTATATGAAAACTAAAGGCCCTGTAACAGAGAAAGAACACACGGCCTTCTTAAACTTCTGGTTGGAGCACTTCATATTTTGTGGCCCTTCCCTTGCTCCCACCAAAAATTATCTCTCTTTAGCCTACGAACTTGCCAAAGGCACCAAGCTTGGTATTGGCAAACTGTTCCTTGGAGAGGTCTATAGATATCTCCAACTAATGTCTGTCAAACTGTTTTCTCAAAAGACAGTCAAAACAGGAGGTCCTTGTGAAGGATAACGTAGCATAGAAAACAAAAAATTTCCTACCGCGAACACGCAATCCAAGCCAAGATGCAATCTAGAAGACGGTAGCAACGAGGGGATTATCGAGTCTCACCCTTGAAGAGATTCCAAAGCCTACAAGATGAGGCTCTTGTTGTTGCGGTAGACGATCACTTGCCGCTTGCAAAAGCGCGTAGAAGATCTTGATCACGGCGCCACGAACGGGCAGCACCTCCGTACTCGGTCACACGTTCGGTTGTTGATGAAGACGACGTCCACCTCCCGTTCCAGCGGGCAGCGGAAGTAGTAGCTCCTCTTGAATCCGACAGCACGACGGCGTGGTGTCGGTGGTGGTGGAGAAATCCGGCGGAGCTTCGCTAAGCGTGCGGGATGTGGTGGAGGAGCGGGGTGGCTAGGGTTTGGGGAGAGGGGGCGCCGGCCACTAAGGGGTGCGGCCACCTTGGTGGTTCTTGGGTGGCCGGCCCCCTCCCCTTGGCCCCTCATTATATAGGTGGAACCCCAAGTGTTGGTCTCCAAGTCTTCGAATAAGACCCGAACCCAAAACCTTCCATATGGTGGGAAACCTTCCCAAGCTAGGACTCCCACTAGAGGTGGGAGTTCCACCTTCCATATGGGGGGGTGGCCGGCCCCCTAAGGGGGAGTCCACTTGGGACTCCACCCCCACTAGGGTTGGCCGGCCATGGAGGTGGAGTCCCATGTGGACTCCACCTTCCTTGGTGGTTTCTTCCGGACTTTTCTAGAACCTTCTAGAACCTTCCATAGAACCTTCCGAATCATTTTAATTCACATAAAATGACATCCTATATATGAATCTTATTCTCCGGACCATTCCGGAACTCCTCGTGATGTCCGGGATCTCATCCGGGACTCCGAACAAATATTCGAACTCCATTCCATATTCAAGTTCTACCATTTCAACATCCAACTTTAAGTGTGTCACCCTACGGTTCGCGAACTATGCGGACATGGTTGAGTACACACTCCGACCAATAACCAATAGCGGGATCTGGAGATCCATAATGGCTCCCACATATTCAACGATGACTTAGTGATCGAATGAACCATTCACATATAATACCAATTCCCTTTGTCACGCGATATTTTACTTGTCCGAGGTTTGATCATCGGTATCACACTATACCTTGTTCAACCTCGTCTCCTGACAAGTACTCTTTACTCGTACCGTGGTATGTAGTCTCTTATGAACTTATTCATATGCTTGAAAGACATTAGACGACATTCCACCGAGAGGGCCCAGAGTATATCTATCCGTCATCGGGATGGACAAATCCCACTGTTGATCCATATGCCTCAACTCATACTTTCCGGATACTTAATCCCACCTTTATAACCACCCATTTACGCAGTGGCGTTTGATGTAATCAAAGTATCTTTCCGGTATAAGTGATTTACATGATCTCATGGTCATAAGGACTAGGTAACTATGTAACGAAAGCTAATAGCAAATAACTTAATGACGTGATCTTATGCTACGCTTAAATGGGTGTGTCCATTACATCATTCATATAATGATATAATCTTGTTATTAATAACATCCAATGTTCATGATTATGAAACTAATCATCTATTAATCAACAAGCTAGTTAAGAGGCTTACTAGGGACTCTTTGTTGTTTACATATCACACATGTATCAATGTTTCGGTTAATACAATTATAGCATGGTATATAAACATCTATCATAAACATAAAGATATATAATAACCACTTTTATTATTGCCTCTTGGGCATATCTCCAACAGTCTCCCACTTGCACTAGAGTCAATAATCTAGATTACATTGTAAGGTACCTAACACCCATGGCATTCTGGTGTTGGTCATGCTTTGCCCTAGGGAGAGCTTTAGTCAACGGATCTGCTACATTCAGATCAGTGTGTACTTTGCAAATCTTTACTTCTCCATCTTCGATGTACTCGCGAATCGAATGATAACGCAGCTTGATATGCTTCAGCCTCTTGTGTGACCTTGGTTCATGTGCATTGGCGATGGCACCCATGTTGTCACAGTAGATGACTAGTGGGTCCAATGCACTAGGAACCACACCGAGCTCTACAATGAACCTCTTCATCCATACCGCTTCTGATGAAGCCTCCGAAGCCGCTATGTATTCCGATTTGTGCTTCGAGCTTGCCCAGCTTACTGCAGCACCATTCAATATAAACACATACCCAGACTGAGACTTAGAGTCATCAGGATCAGTGTTCCAACTTGCATCGGTGTAACTTGTTACAACGAGCTCTTGGTCACCTCCATAACAAAGAAACATATCCTTAGTTCTTTTCAAGTACTTCAGGATATTCTTGACCGCTGTCCAGTGTTCCATTCCTGGATCACTTTGATATCTGCTAGTTAAACTAACAACATGTGCTATATCCGGTCTAGTACATAGCATGGCATACATGATAGAGCCTACTGCCGAGGCATAGGGGATCTGACTCATCCTTTCTCTTTCTTCTGCCGTAGCCGGTCCTTGAGTCTTACTCAAGACCTTGCCTGGTAACATAGGTAAGAATCCTTTCTTACTTTCGTCCATTCTAAACTTCTTTAGAATCTTGTCCAGATATGTACTCTGTGATAGCCCTATTAGACGTCTTGATCTATCTCTATAAATCTTGATGCCTAATATATATGATGCTTCACCAAGGTCTTTCATTGAAAAACTATTATTCAAATAACCTTTTACACTGCTTAATAGTTCTATATCATTCCCAATCAATAATATGTCATCTACATATAATATCAGGAACGCTACAGAGCTCCCACTCACTTTCTTGTAAATACAAGCCTCTCCATGACACTGTATAAACCCGAAGTCTTTGATCACCTTATCAAAGCGTCGGTTCCAACTTCTTGATGCTTGCTTCAGTCCATAGATTGAACGCTGAAGTTTGCATACTTTGTCAGCATTTTTAGGATTGACAAAACCTTTGGGTTGTACCATATACAACTCTTCCTCAATGTCTCCATTAAGGAACGCCGTTTTGACATCCATCTGCCAAATCTCATAATCGAAAAATGAAGCTATTGCTAACAAAATCCTCACAGATTTTAGCTTTGCTACAGGTGAGAAAGTCTCATCGTAGTCAACACCTTGAATTTGTCGGAAACCCTTTGCGACAAGTCGAGCTTTATAGACAGTAATATTACCATCAGCATCTGTTTTTCTCTTGAAGATCCATTTATTCTCAACAGCCTTTCGGCTATCAGGTAAGTCTACCAAAGTCCATACTTTGTTATCATACATGGATCCCATTTCGGATTTCATGGCTTCTTGCCATTTGTTGGAATCTGGGCTCATCATCGCTTCTTCATACGTCGCAGGGTCTTCATCATTGTTATCCACAATCATGACATTTAGACAAGGATCATACCAATCAGGAGTGGCACGTTCCCTTGTCGATCTGCGAGGTTCAGTAGCTATCTCATTTGAAGTTTCATGATCATTATCATTAGCTTCCTCTGTTGCCGGTGTAGGCGGCACAGGAACATCTTCCGGCACTGCGCTACTCTGATCAACGAGTAAAGATTCTTCAATCTCATCGAGTTCTACTTTTCTTCCAGTCACTTCTTTAGTGAGAAATTCTTTCTCAAGAAAGGTTCCGTTCTTAGCAACAAAGATCTTGCCTTCGGATCTGTGATAGAAAGTGTACCCTATAGTTTCCTTAGGGTATCCTATGAAGACGCATTTCTCCGCTTTGGGTTCTAGCTTGTCCGGTTGTAACTTTTTTACATAGGCTTCGCAACCCCAAACTTTAAGGAACGACAGCTTAGGTTTCTTATTAAACCATAATTCATACGGTGTCGTTTCAACGGATTTTGATGGTGCTCTATTTAAAGTGAATGCGGCTGTCTCTAATGCATAACTCCAAAATGATAACGGTAAATCAGTAAGAGACATCATAGAACGAACCATATCTAAGAGAGTTCGATTATGACGTTCGGACACACCGTTTCGTTGTGGTGTTCCCGGCGGTGTCAATTGTGAAAGTATTCCGCATTTCTTTAAATGCATGCCAAACTCATAACTTAGATATTCACCTCCGCGATCAGATCGTAGAAATTTAATCTTCTTGTTACGTTGATTTTCTACTTCACTTTGGAATTCCTTAAACTTCTCGAAAGTTTCAGATTTATGTTTCATTAAATAGATATACCCATATCTACTCAAATCATCTGTGAAGGTTAGAACATAACGATAACCACCGCGCGATGCTACACTCATTGGTCCGCACACATCTGTATGTATGATTTCCAATAAGTCAGTAGCTCGCTCCATCATACCCGAGAATGGAGTCTTAGTCATTTTTTCCATCAGACATGCTTCGCATCTATCAAGTGACTCAAAGTCAAGTGATTCAAGTAATCCATCGGTATGGAGTTTCTTCATGCGTTTCACTCCAATATGACCAAGACGACAGTGCCACATATAAGTAGAATTATCATTCAATTTAATTCGCTTAGCATCAATGTTATGTATATGTGTATCACTACTATCGAGATCTAATAGAAATAAGCCATTCTTTTCAGGTGCTCGACCATAAAAGATATTATTCATAAAAATAGAACAACCATTATTCTCAGACTTGAATGAATAACCGTCTTGCATTAAACAAGATCCAGATATAATGTTCATGCTCAACGCGGGTACAAAATAGCAATTATTTAGGCTTAAAACTAATCCCGAAGGTAGATGTAGAGGAAGTGTGCCGACAACGATCACATCGACTTTGGATCCATTTCCAACGCGCATCGTCACTTCATCCTTCAATAGTCTTCGTTTATTCTTTAGTTCCTGTTTCGAGTTACAAATATGAGCAACCAAACCAGTATCAAATACCCAGGTACTAGTACGAGAACCAGTGAGATAAACATCTATAACATGTATATCAGATATACCTTCTTTCTTCTTCTTGACAAGGCCGCTCTTCAGATCCGCCAAATACTTGGAGCAATTACGCTTCCAGTGTCCCTTCTCCTTGCAGTAATAGCACTCAGCATCAGGCTTAGGGCCAGCCTTAGGTTTCACAGGAGGCGTGGCAGCTTTCTTGCCACTCTTCTTGTTCTTGCCTTTAGACTTGCCCTGTTTCTTGAAGCTGGTGGTCTTGTTGACCATCAACACTTGGTGCTCTTTCTTAATTTCAATCTCAGCAGATTTTAGCATGGCGAAGAGTTCAGGTAACTCTTTGTTCATGTTCTGCATATTGTAATTCATCACAAAGTTCTTATAACTAGGTGGCAGTGATTGAAAGACACGATTAATCCCCAGTCTGTTAGGAATCACTATTCCCAAGTCACTGAGTTTCTTCGCATGCCCGGTCATGGCGAGCATGTGCTCACTAACGGAGTTGCCTTCTTCCATCATGCAGCTGAAGAAGTGTTTCGATGCTTCATAGCATTCCACGGCCGCATGAGTCTCAAAGATAGTTTTCAACTCATTGATTAACTCATGTGGATCGTGGTGCTCAAAACGTTTTTGAAGATCGGCTTCCAGACTGCACAGGATGGCACACTGAACTTGAGAGTACCGAGTTTTCCGAGTCGCGTAAACATTCTTTACTTCATCGGTTTCAGTTTCTGCAGGAGGGTCACCTAGCGGTGCATCAAGCACATATTGCAGGTTTCCACCATTGAGGAAGATCCTCACATGACGGAACCAGTCGGTGAAGTTGCTACCGTTGCTCTTAAGCTTTTCTTTCTCTAGGAACTGGTTAAAATTGATTGGGGACGCCATATCTACAACATATTTGCAATAGTTTAGACTAATGTTTATGACAAATTGAGTTCAAATTTTAATTTAACAAAATTAAAAACTAGGTGAACTCCCACTCAAAACAATATCCCTCGCATTGTCTTAGTGATCACACGAACCAAATCCATCACACCTATGCCCGATCATCACGAGACAAGATGTAATTTCAATGGCGAACACTCAAAGTGTTCATCATATCAATCATATGATTCATGCTCTACCTTTCGGTATCACGTGTTCCGAGACCATGTCTGTACATGCTAGGCTCGTCAAGGCCACCTTAGTATCCGCATGTGCAAAACTGACTTGCACCCGTTGTATGCACTTGTTGATTCTATCACACCCGATCATCACGAGATGCTTCGAAACGACAAGTCTTGGCAACAGTGCTACTAAGGATGAACACTTTATTATCTTGAAATTTTAGTGAGAGGGATCATCTTATAATGCTACCGTCGCGATCTAAGCAAAATAAGATGCATAAAAGGATTAACATCACATGCAGTTCATATGTGATATGATATGGCCCTTTTGTCTTTGCGCCTTTGATCTTCATCTCCAAAGCACGGACATGATCTCCATCATCAACGGGCATGATCTCCATCATCGTCGGCGTAGCGTCAAGGTCAATGGCGCCGTCTTCATGATTGTTCTCCATGTAGCAACTATTACAACTACTTTGAAAAACTACTCAACATGAAATTTAAAGACAACCATAAGGCTCCTGCCGGTTGCCACAATACAATAATGATCATCTCATACATAGTCATCATCACATTATGGCCATATCACATCACCAAACCCTGCAAAAACAAGTTAGACGTTCTCTAATTTGGTTTGCATATTTTACGTGGTTTAGGGTTTTCGAGTAAGATCTAATCTACCTACGAACATGAACCACAACGGTGATACTAGTGTTGTCAATAGAAGAGTAAATTGAATCTTCACTATAGTAGGAGAGACAGACACCCGCAAAGCCACTTATGCAATACAAGTTGCATGTCAAGCGTGGAGCAAATCTCATGAACGCGGTCATGTAAAGTTAGCCCGAGCCGCTTCATCCCACTATGCCACAAAGATGCAAAGTACTCAAGCTAAAGATAACATAAGCATCAACGCCCACAAAACCATTGTGTTCTACTCGTGCAACCATCTATGCATAGACACGGCTCTGATACCACTGTAGGATAACGTAGCATAGAAAACAAAAAATTTCCTACCGCGAACACGCAATCCAAGCCAAGATGCAATCTAGAAGACGGTAGCAACGAGGGGATTATCGAGTCTCACCCTTGAAGAGATTCCAAAGCCTACAAGATGAGGCTCTTGTTGCTGCGGTAGACGATCACTTGCCGCTTGCAAAAGCGCGTAGAAGATCTTGATCACGGCGCCACGAACGGGCAGCACCTCCGTACTCGGTCACACGTTCGGTTGTTGATGAAGACGACGTCCACCTCCCCGTTCCAGCGGGCAGCGGAAGTAGTAGCTCCTCTTGAATCCGACAGCACGACGGCGTGGTGTCGGTGGTGGTGGAGAAATCCGGCGGAGCTTCGCTAAGCGTGCGGGATGTGGTGGAGGAGCGGGGTGGCTAGGGTTTGGGGAGAGGGGGCGCCGGCCACTAAGGGGTGCGGCCACCTTGGTGGTTCTTGGGTGGCCGGCCCCCTCCCCTTGGCCCCTCATTATATAGGTGGAACCCCAAGTGTTGGTCTCCAAGTCTTCGAATAAGACCCGAACCCAAAACCTTCCATATGGTGGGAAACCTTCCCAAGCTAGGACTCCCACTAGAGGTGGGAGTTCCACCTTCCATATGGGGGGGTGGCCGGCCCCCTAAGGGGGAGTCCACTTGGGACTCCACCCCCACTAGGGTTGGCCGGCCATGGAGGTGGAGTCCCATGTGGACTCCACCTTCCTTGGTGGTTTCTTCCGGACTTTTCTAGAACCTTCTAGAACCTTCCATAGAACCTTCCGAATCATTTTAATTCACATAAAATGACATCCTATATATGAATCTTATTCTCCGGACCATTCCGGAACTCCTCGTGATGTCCGGGATCTCATCCGGGACTCCGAACAAATATTCGAACTCCATTCCATATTCAAGTTCTACCATTTCAACATCCAACTTTAAGTGTGTCACCCTACGGTTCGCGAACTATGCGGACTGATACGTCTCCAACGTATCGATAATTTCTTATGTTCCATGCTACTTTATTGATGATACCTACATGTTTTATGCACATTATATGTCATATTTATGCATTTTCTGGAACTAACCTATTTAACAAGATGCCGAAGAGCTAGTTGTTTTTGCTGTTTTTGGTTTCAGAAATCCTAGTAAGGAAATATTCTCGGAATTGGACGAAACTTTCGCCCAGGGTCCTATTTTTGCACGAAGCTTCCAGAAGACCGAAGAGATAACGAAGTGGGGCCACGAGGCAGCCAGGGGAGGGCGGCGCGGCCCAAGCCCTGGCCGCGCCGACCTACCCCCTGGGCCCCTCGTGTGGCCCCCGCGTTGACCTTCCGCCTACTTAAAGTCTCCGTCGCGAAACCCCCAGTACCGAGAGCCACGATACGGAAAACCTTCCAGAGACGCCGCCGCCGCGAATCCCATCTCGGGGGATTCAGGAGATCGCCTCCGGCACCCTGCCGAGAGGGGATTCATCTCCCGGAGGACTCTACACCGCCATGGTCGCCTCCGGAGTGATGAGTGAGTAGTTCACCCCTGGACCATGGGTCCATAGCAGTAGCTAGATGGTCGTCTTCTCCTTGTTGTGCTTCATTGTTGGATCTTGTGAGCTGCCTAACATGATCAAGATCATCTATCTGTAATACTATATGTTGTGTTTGTCGGGATCCGATGGATAGAGAGTACTATGATTATGGTGATTATCAATCTATTGTTTATGTGTTGTTTATGATCTTGCATGCTCTCCGTTATTAGTAGAGGCTCTGGCCAAGTTTTTACTCTTAACTCCAAGAGGGAGTATTTATGCTCGATAGTGGGTTCATGCCTCCATTGAATCTGGGACAGTGACAGAAAGTTCTAAGGTTGTGGATGTGCTGTTGCCACTAGGGATAAAACATTGATTCTATGTCTAAGGATGTAGTTGTCGATTACATTACGCACCATACTTAATGCAATTGTCTGTTGCTTTGCAACTTAATACTGGAGGGGGTTCGGATGATAACCTGAAGGTGGACTTTTTAGGCATAGATGCAGTTGGATGGCGGTCTATGTACTTTGTCGTAATGCCCAATTAAATCTCACTATATTTATCATATCATGTATATGCATTGTTATGCCTTTCTCTATTTGTCAATTGACTGTAATGTGTTCACCCAACATGCTTTATCTTATGGGAGAGACACCTCTAGTGAACTGTGGACCCCGGTCCTATTCTTTACATAGCATACAATCTCTGCAATTGTTTTACTGTTTTCTTTGCAAACATCTTCCACTCGATACGTTTAATCCTTTGTTACAGCAAGCCGGTGAGATTGACAACCTCAGTGTTTCGTTGGGGCAAAGTACTTGGGTTGTGTTGTGCAGGTTCCACGTTGGCGGAATCCCTGGTGTTGCGCCGCATCACATTTCGCGACCATCAACCTTCAACGTGCTTCTTGGCTCCTACTGGTTCGATTAAACCTTGGTTTCATACTGAGGGAAACTTGCTTCTATACGCATCATACCTTCCACTTGGGGTCCCAACGGACGTGTGCATCTACGCGTATCACGGACATGGTTGAGTACACACTCCGACCAATAACCAATAGCGGGATCTGGAGATCCATAATGGCTCCCACATATTCAACGATGACTTAGTGATCGAATGAACCATTCACATATAATACCAATTCCCTTTGTCACGCGATATTTTACTTGTCCGAGGTTTGATCATCGGTATCACACTATACCTTGTTCAACCTCGTCTCCTGACAAGTACTCTTTACTCGTACCGTGGTATGTAGTCTCTTATGAACTTATTCATATGCTTGCAAGACATTAGACGACATTCCACCGAGAGGGCCCAGAGTATATCTATCCGTCATCGGGATGGACAAATCCCACTGTTGATCCATATGCCTCAACTCATACTTTCGGATACTTAATCCCACCTTTATAACCACCCATTTACGCAGTGGCGTTTGATGTAATCAAAGTATCTTTCCGGTATAAGTGATTTACATGATCTCATGGTCATAAGGACTAGGTAACTATGTAACGAAAGCTAATAGCAAATAACTTAATGACGTGATCTTATGCTACGCTTAAATGGGTGTGTCCATTACATCATTCATATAATGATATAATCTTGTTATTTAATAACATCCAATGTTCATGATTATGAAACTAATCATCTATTAATCAACAAGCTAGTTAAGAGGCTTACTAGGGACTCTTTGTTGTTTACATATCACACATGTATCAATGTTTCGGTTAATACAATTATAGCATGGTATATAAACATTTATCATAAACACAAAGATATATAATAACCACTTTTATTATTGCCTCTTGGGCATATCTCCAACAGTCTCCCACTTGCACTAGAGTCAATAATCTAGATTACATTGTAAGGTACCTAACACCCATGGCATTCTGGTGTTGGTCATGCTTTGCCCTAGGGAGAGCTTTAGTCAACGGATCTGCTACATTCAGATCAGTGTGTACTTTGCAAATCTTTACTTCTCCATCTTCGATGTACTCGTGAATCGAATGATAACGCAGCTTGATATGCTTCAGCCTCTTGTGTGACCTTGGTTCTTGTGCATTGGCGATGGCACCCATGTTGTCACAGTAGATGACTAGTGGGTCCAATGCACTAGGAACCACACCGAGCTCTACAATGAACCTCTTCATCCATACCGCTTCTGATGAAGCCTCTGAAGCCGCTATGTACTCCGATTCTGTTGAGGATTTCGCCACCGTGCACTGCTTCGAGCTTGCCCAGCTTACTGCAGCACCATTCAATATAAACACGTACCCAGATTGTGACTTAGAGTCATCAGGATCAGTGTTCCAACTTGCATCGGTGTAACTTGTTACAACGAGCTCTTGGTCACCTCCATAACAAAGAAACATATCCTTAGTTCTTTTCAAGTACTTTAGGATATTCTTGACCGCTGTCCAGTGTTCCATTCCTGGATCACTTTGATATCTGCTAGTTAAACTAACAGCATGTGCTATATCCGGTCTTGTACATAGCATGGCATACATGATAGAGCCTACTGCCGAGGCATAGGGGATCTGACTCATCCTTTCTCTTTCTTCTGCCGTAGCCGGACCTTGAGTCTTACTCAAGACCTTGCCTGGTAACATAGGTAAAAATCCTTTCTTACTTTCGTCCATTCTAAACTTCTTTAGAATCTTGTCCAGGTATGTACTCTGTGATAGCCCTATTAGACGTCTTGATCTATCTCTATAAATCTTGATGCCTAATATATACGATGCTTCACCAAGGTCTTTCATTGAAAAACTATTATTCAAATAACCTTTTACACTGCTTAATAGTTCTATATCATTCCCAATCAATAATATGTCATCTACATATAATATCAGGAACGCTACAGAGCTCCCACTCACTTTCTTGTAAATACAGGCCTCTCCATGACACTGTATAAACCCGAAGTCTTTGATCACCTTATCAAAACGTCGGTTCCAACTTCTTGATGCTTGCTTCAGTCCATAAATTGAACGCTGAAGTTTGCATACTTTGTCAGCATTTTTAGGATCGACAAAACCTTTGGGTTGTACCATATACAACTCTTCCTCAATGTCTCCATTAAGGAACGTGTTTTGACATCCATCTGCCAAATCTCATAATCGAAAAATGCAGCTATTGCTAACAAAATCCTCACAGATTTTAGCTTCGCTACAGGTGAGAAAGTCTCATCGTAGTCAACACCTTGAATTTGTCGGAAACCCTTTGCGACAAGTCGAGCTTTATAGACAGTAATATTACCATCAGCATCTGTTTTTCTCTTGAAGATCCATTTATTCTCGACAGCCTTTCGGCTATCAGGTAAGTCTACCAAAGTCCATACTTTGTTATCATACATGGATCCCATTTCGGATTTCATGGCTTCTTGCCATTTGTTGGAATCTGGGCTCATCATCGCTTCTTCATACGTCGCAGGGTCTTCATCATTGTTATCCACAATCATGACATTTAGACAAGGATCATACCAATCAGGAGTGGCACGTTCCCTTGTCGATCTGCGAGGTTCAGTAGCTATCTCATTTGAAGTTTCATGATCATTATCATTAGCTTCCTTGTAGGCGGCACAGGAACATCTTCCGGTACTGCGCTACTCTGATCAACGAGTAGAGATTCTTCAATCTCATCGAGTTCTACTTTTCTTCCAGTCACTTCTTTAGTGAGAAATTCTTTCTCAAGAAAGGTTCCGTTCTTAGCAACAAAGATCTTGCCTTCGGATCTGTGATAGAAAGTGTACCCTATAGTTTCCTTAGGGTATCCTATGAAGACGCATTTCTCCGCTTTGGGTTCTAGCTTGTCCGGTTGTAACTTTTTTACATAGGCTTCGCAACCCCAAACTTTAAGGAACGACAGCTTAGGTTTCTTATTAAACCATAATTCATACGGTGTCGTTTCAACGGATTTTGATGGTGCTCTATTTAAAGTGAATGCGGCTGTCTCTAATGCATAACTCCAAAATGATAACGGTAAATCAGTAAGAGACATCATAGAACGAACCATATCTAAGAGAGTTCGATTACGACGTTCGGACACACCGTTTCGTTGTGGTGTTCCCGGCGGTGTCAATTGTGAAAGTATTCCGCATTTCTTTAAATGCATGCCAAACTCATAACTCAGATATTCACCTCCGCGATCAGATCGTAGAAATTTAATCTTCTTGTTACGTTGATTTTCTACTTCACTTTGGAATTCCTTAAACTTCTCGAAAGTTTCGGATTTATGTTTCATTAAATAGATATACCCATATCTACTCAAATCATCTGTGAAGGTTAGAACATAACGATAACCACCGCGCGATGCTACACTCATTGGTCCGCACACATCTGTATGTATGATTTCCAATAAGTCAGTAGCTCGCTCCATCATACCCGAGAATGGAGTCTTAGTCATTTTTCCCATCAGACATGCTTCGCATCTATCAAGTGACTCAAAGTCAAGTGATTCAAGTAATCCATCGGTATGGAGTTTCTTCATGCGTTTCACTCCAATATGACCAAGACGACAGTGCCACATATAAGTAGAATTATCATTTAATTTAATTCGCTTAGCATCAATGTTATGTATATGTGTATCGCTACTATCGAGATCTAACAGAAATAAGCCATTCTTTTCAGGTGCTTGATACGTCTCCAACGTATCGATAATTTCTTATGTTCCATGCTACTTTATTGATGATACCTACATGTTTTATGCACATTATATGTCGTATTTACGCATTTTCTGGAACTAACCTATTAACAAATGCCGAAGAGCCAGTTCTTTGTTTTCTGCTGTTTTTGGTTTCAGAAATCCTAGTAAGGAAATATTCTCGGAATTGGACGAAATCACCGCCCAGGGTCCTATTTTATCACGGAGCTTCCAGAAGACCGAAGAGGGAAGGAAGTGGGGCCACGAGGTGGCCACACCATAGGCGGCGCGGCCGGCCCTGGCCGCGCCGGCCTGTGGTGTGGGCCCCTCGCGCCGCCTCTTGACCTGCCCTTTCGCCTACTATAGCCTCCGTCGCGAAACCCCCAGTACCGAGAGCCACGATACGGAAAACCTTCCAGAGACACCGCCGCCGCGAATCCCATCTCGGGGATTCAGGAGATCGCCTCCGGCACCCTCTCCCGGAGGACTCTTCATCGCCATGATCGCCTCCGGAGTGATGAGTGAGTAGTTCACCCCTGGACTATGGGTCCATAGCAGTAGCTAGATGGTCGTCTTCTCCTAATTGTGCTTCATTGTTGGATCTTGTGAGCTGCCTAACATGATCAAGATCATCTATATGTAATTCTATATGTTGTGTTTGTCGGGATCCGATGGATAGAGAATACTATGTTATGGTGATTATCAATCTATTGTTTATGTGTTGTTTATGATCTTGCATGCTCTCCGTTATTAGTAGAGGCTCTGGCCAAGTTTTTACTCTTAACTCCAAGAGGGAGTATTTATGCTCGATAGTGGGTTCATGCCTTCATTGACACCTGGGACAGTGACAGAAAGTTCTAAGGTTGTGATGTGTTGTTGCCACTAGGGATAAAACATTGATTCTATGTCTAAGGATGTAGTTGTCGATTACATTACGCACCATACTTAATGCAATTGTCTGTTGCTTAGCAACTTAATACTGAATGGGGTTCGGATGATAACCTGAAGGTGGACTTTTTAGGCATAGATGCAGTTGGATGGCGGTCTATGTACTTTGTCGTAATGCCCGGATTAAATCTCACTATATTTATCATATCATGTATATGCATTGTTATGCCCTTCTCTATTTGTCAATTGCCCGACTGTAATTTGTTCACCCAACATGCTTTTATCTTATGGGAGAGACACCTCTAGTGAACTGTGGACCCCGGTCCTATTCTTTACATAGCATACAATCTACTGCAATTGTTCTTTACTGTTTTCTTGCAAACAATCATCTTCCACTCGATACGCTTAATCCTTTGTTACAGCAAGCAGGTGAGATTGACAACCTCACTGTTTCGTTGGGGCAAAGTACTTTGGTTTTGTTGTGCAGATTCCACGTTGGCGCCGGAATCCCTGTTGTTGCGCCGCATCACATTTCGCCACCATCAACCTTCAACGTGCTTCTTGGCTCCTCCTGGTTCGATTAAACCTTGGTTTCTTTCTGAGGGAAAACTTGCCACTGTGCGCATCATACCTTCCTCTTGGGGTTCCCAACGGACGTGTACATTTACGCGCATCAAGCCTGTTTTCTGGCGCCGTTGCCGGGGAGATCAAGACACGCTGCAAGGGGAGTCTCCACTTCTCATTCTCTTTACTTTGTTTTTGTCTTGCTTTATTCTATTTACTACTTTGTTTGCTGCACCTAAACAAAACACAAAAAAATTAGTTGCTAGTTTTACTTTATTTACTGTCTTGCTCTCTATATCAAAAACACAAAAAATTAGTTACTCGTCTTTACCTTGTTTGCCTAGTTTACTTTTTGCTTATTGCATCATGTTTCCTTTTAATTTTACCACAAAAGACATACCGGTAGGACGTGGGTCCATAGTTGGGAGAAATAATATAGAAGAATTTTTCAATCATGTTAGTATTACTGAAGATTTTGAAGATAGACACTTGGTAGAACTTGCACCTACCTATGAAATTGCTGCTGCTGCTTTAGTTCGCATGTTGGAAACTAAATTTGTTAATCTCAATCCTATAATCCAACACATGTTTCTTACACTTGGTGATATGGAAGAAGGGGAAAAGAAAGATTTTGTTTTAGAAACTCTTCTTAGAGAATTTGGTGGTCTAGCAAGAGAGGCTAGAAAGGTCTTTGCTAAATTTAATATGCTAGGTTCTCATACTAATTTTGTTGGTCTCCTTGAAAAAATGGACATAGATAGAATAAGATACACTAATAATATTAATGATGGTGGGGAGATCAAAGCACCAATACCATGTAAACTCCTAGCTATGAATGATGCACTAGAAAATAACTATGCTTGGCTTGTTCCTGAAAATTTGTTCGATGAGAATAGCAAGCCCAAGACTAATGAAAAGGGAGACGCTAAAACTTATGTATCCAATATACTATGCTTAGTTGAGAAAACTCCCAACACCCCTGGTAATGATGTTGATGCTTCTACTCTTGATGTTACTTGATTTGCACTTTCTGCGCCTAGCTGAAAGGCGTTAAAGAAAAGCGCTTATGGGAGACAACCCATGTTTTTACTACAGTACTTTGTTTTATATTTGAGTCTTGGAAGTTGTTTACTACTGTAGCAACCTCTCCTTATCATGTTTTTGTGCCAAGTAAAGTTTCTATGTCAAAGTTGATGTTATATTTGGGATCGCTGCGCAGAAACAGCATTGCTGTCTGTCACGAATCTGGGCACAGGCCTCTGTAGAAAATTCTAAAAAATCTGCCAATTTACAAGCGTGATCCTCAGATATGTACGCAACTTTCATTAGTTTTGAGTTTTTCCATTTGAGCAAGTCTGGTGCCATCTTTAAATTCGTCTTTACGGACTGTTCTGTTTTTGACAGATTCTGCCTTTTATTTCGCATTGCCTCTTTTGCTATGTTGGATTCATTTCTTTGATCCATTAATGTCCAGTAGCTTTATGCAATGTTCAGAAGTGTAAAGAATGTTTGTGTCACCTCTGAATGTGTGAATTATTAATTGTGCACTAACCCTCTAATGAGTTTGCTTGAAGTTTGGTGTGAAGGAAGTTTTCAAGGGTCAAGAGAGGAGTATGATATACTATGATCAAGAGGAGTGAAAGCTCTAAGCTTGGGGATGCCCCCGTGGTTCACCCCTGCATATTTTAAGAAGACTCAAGCGTCTAAGCTTGGGGATGCCCAAGGCATCCCCTTCTTCATCGACAACATCATCAGGTTCCTCCCCTGAAACTATATTTTTATTCAATCACATCTTGTGTTCTTTACTTGGAGTGTCGGTTTGTTTTTGTTTTTGTTTTTGTTTGAATAAGATGGATCCTAGCATTCACTTTGTGGGAGAGAGACACGCTCCGCTGTTGCATATGGACAAATATGTCCTTAGGCTTTACTCATAATGTTCAAGGCGAAGTTTCTTCTTCGTTAAATTGTTATATGGTTGGAATTGGAAAATGCTACATGTAGTAATTCTAAAATGTCTTGGATAATGTGATACTTGGCAATTGTTGTGCTCATGTTTAAGCTCTTGCATCATATGCTTTGCACCCATTAATGAAGAAATACATAGAGCTTGCTAAAATTTGATTTGCATATTTGGTCTCTCTAAGGTCTAGATAATATCTAGTATTGAGTTTTGAACAACAAGGAAGACGGTGTAGAGTCTTATAATGTTTACAATATGTCTTTTATGTGAGTTTTGCTGCACCGTTTCATCCTTGAGTTTGCTTCAAATAACCTTGCTAGCCTAAACCTTGTATCGAGAGGGAATACTTCTCATGCATCCAAAATCCTTGAGCCAACTACTATGCCATTTGTGTCCACCATACCTACCTACTACATGGTATTTCTCCGCCATTCCAAAGTAAATTGCTTGAGTGCTACCTTTAAAATTCCATCATTCACCTTTGCAATATATAGCTCATGGGACAAAATAGCCTTAAAAACTATCGTAGTATTGAATATGTACTTATGCACTTTATCTTTTATTAAGTTGCTTGTTGTGCGATAACCATGCTTCTGGGGAACGCCATCAACTATTGTTGAATATCATGTGAGTTGCTATGCATGTCCGTCTTGTCTGAAGGATCTATCACCTTAGTGGTTGGAGCATGCAAATTGTTAGAGAAGAACATTGGGCCGCTAACTAAAGCCATGAATCATGGTTGAAGTTTCAGTTTTGGACATATATCCTCAATCTCATATGAGAATAATAATCATTGCTACATGCTTATGCATTTAAGAGGAGTCCATTATCTGTTGTCCATGTTGTCCCGGTATGGATGTCTAAGTTGAGAATAATCAAAAGCGAGAAATCCAAAATGCGAGCATTCTCCTTAGACCTTTGTACAGGCGGCATGGAGGTACCCCTTTGTGACACTTGGTTGAAACATGGCATGCAAAGATCCGGTAGTCCAAGCTAAGTAGGACAAGGTGCGGGCACTATTAGTATACTATGCATGAGGCTTGCAACTTGTAAGATATAATTTACATAACTCATATGCTTTATTACTACCGTTGACAAAATTGTTTCATGTTTTCAAAATAAAAGCTCTAGCACAAATACAGCAATCGATGCTTTCCTCTTTGAAGGACCTTTCTTTTACTTTTATTGTTGAGTCAGTTTACCTATCTCCCTCCACCTTAAGAAGCAAACACTTGTGTGAACTGTGCATTGATTCCTACATACTTGCATATTGCACTTGTTATATTACTTTATGTTGACAATATCCATGAGATATACATGTTACAAGTTGAAAGCAACCGCTGAAACTTAATCTTCCTTTGTGTTGCTTCAATACCTTTACTTTGATTTATTGCTTTATGAGTTAACTCTTATGCAAGACTTATTGATGCTTGTCTTGAAGTACTATTCATGAAAAGTCTTTGCTTTATGATTCAGTTGTTTACTCATGTCATTACTTTTGTTTTGATCGCTGCATTCATTACATATGTTTACAAATAGTATGATCAAGATTATGATGGCATGTCACTTCAGAAATTATCTTTGTTATCGTTTTACCTGCTCGGGACGAACTAAGCTTGGGGATGCTGATACGTCTCCAACGTATCGATAATTTCTTATGTTCCATGCTACTTTATTGATGATACCTACATGTTTTATGCACATTATATGTCGTATTTACGCATTTTCTGGAACTAACCTATTAACAAGATGCCGAAGAGCCAGTTGCTGTTTTCTGCTGTTTTTGGTTTCAGAAATCCTAGTAAGGAAATATTCTCGGAATTGGACGAAATCACCGCCCAGGGTCCTATTTTTACACGGAGCTTCCAGAAGACCGAAGAGGGAAGGAAGTGGGGCCACGAGGTGGCCACCACAGGGCGGCGCGGCCCAGGCCCTGGCCGCGCCGGCCTATGGTGTGGGCCTCGCCGCCTCTTGACCTGCCCTTTCGCCTACTTATAGCCTCCGTCGCGAAACCCCCAGTACCGAGAGCCACAATACGGAAAACCTTCCAGAGACGCCGCCGCCGCGAATCCCATCTCGGGATTCAGGAGATCGCCTCCGGCACCCTGCCGGAGAGGGGATTCATCTCCGGAGGACTCTTCATCGCCATGATCGCCTCCGGAGTGATGAGTGAGTAGTTCACCCCTGGACTATGGGTCCATAGCAGTAGCTAGATGGTCGTCTTCTCCTAATTGTGCTTCATTGTTGGATCTTGTGAGCTGCCTAACATGATCAAGATCATCTATATGTAATTCTATATGTTGTGTTTGTCGGGATCCGATGGATAGAGAATACTATGTTATGGTGATTATCAATCTATTGTTTATGTGTTGTTTATGATCTTGCATGCTCTCCGTTATTAGTAGAGGCTCTGGCCAAGTTTTTACTCTTAACTCCAAGAGGGAGTATTTATGCTCGATAGTGGGTTCATGCCTTCATTGACACCTGGGACAGTGACAGAAAGTTCTAAGGTTGTGATGTGATGTTGCCACTAGGGATAAAACATTGATTCTATGTCTAAGGATGTAGTTGTCGATTACATTACGCACCATACTTAATGCAATTGTCTGTTGCTTAGCAACTTAATACTGAATGGGGTTCGGATGATAACCTGAAGGTGGACTTTTTAGGCATAGATGCAGTTGGATGGCGGTCTATGTACTTTGTCGTAATGCCCGGATTAAATCTCACTATATTTATCATATCATGTATATGCATTGTTATGCCCTTCTCTATTTTTCAATTGCCCGACTGTAATTTGTTCACCCAACATGCTTTTATCTTATGGGAGAGACACCTCTAGTGAACTGTGGACCCCGGTCCTATTCTTTACATAGCATACAATCTGCAATTGTTGTTTTACTGTTTTCTTGCAAACAATCATCTTCCACTCGATACGCTTAATCCTTTGTTACAGCAAGCCGGTGAGATTGACAACCTCACATTTCGTTGGGGCAAAGTACTTGGTTTTGTTGTGCAGATTCCACGTTGGCGCCGGAATCCTGTTGTTGCGCCGCATCACATTTCGCCACCATCAACCTTCAACGTGCTTCTTGGCTCCTCCTGGTTCGATTAAACCTTGGTTTCTTTCTGAGGGAAAACTTGTTGCGCATCATACCTTCCTCTTGGGAGATCTAACAGAAATAAGCCATTCTTTTCAGGTGCTCGACCATAAAAGATATTATTCATAAAAATAGAACAACCATTATTCTCAGACTTGAATGAATAACCGTCTTGCATTAAACAAGATCCAGATATAATGTTCATGCTCAACGCGGGTACAAAATAGCAATTATTTAGGCTTAAAACTAATCCCGAAGGTAGATGTAGAGGAAGTGTGCCGACAGCGATCACATCGACTTTGGAACCCCAAGAGGAAGGTATGATGCGCACAGTGGCAAGTTTTCCCTCAGAAAGAAACCAAGGTTGATCGAACCAGGAGGAGCCAAGAAGCACGTTGAAGGTTGATGGTCGCGAAATGTGATGCGGCGCAACACCAGGGATTCCGGCGCCAACGCGGAACCTGCACAACACAACCCAAGTACTTTGCCCCAACGAAATGAGGTTGTCAATCTCACCGGCTTGCTGTAACAAAGGATTAAGCGTATCGAGTGGAAGATGTTTGCAAAGAAAACAGTAAAACACAATTGCAGTAGATTGTATGCTATGTAAAGAATAGGACCGGGGTCCACAGTTCACTAGAGGTGTCTCTCCCATAAGATAAAAGCATGTTGGGTGAACAAATTACACTCGGGCAATTGACAAATAGAGAAAGGCATAACAATGCATATACACTACAAGAAAAGTTCTGATAGACAACGTCTCAAAATCGTCCGCTAAGGGGTATTTTTCGTCGCCTATGGGCCTAACCCGACGATATGGGTTCCGTTGTCGAAACTGCGTCAGGCAAAGTCCAACGACGATTTTTTCGGTCCGTCGCGCTTGGGCGCCCTTCCGCCACGGAAAATCGGACCGTTGCGGAAGTGTTTTCGGGAGCCCGTTGACTGCTGACGTCATGCAAACTGACACGTGGCAGACGCCGTTAACTGCCAGTTAACGGCGTTAACCGGCTGAAACCCCGTGGTAGATGGTAGGCCCACACGAGGCCTGCCACGTCTTAAGCGGGCCGGGCCAGATGACATAGTTTGACCGGTCAACTATATAGCTGGGCTGGTCCATTAGTTACGTGGGCCGGGCCTAACCTCTAAGGTTGACTGGTCAAAACTTAAATGGGCCGGCCCATTTAACATGTGGGGTCCACCTTACAGCAACTGGGCCGGCCCAAGAAGCAAGTGGACCGGGCCAAAAACACAGGTGGGTCCCACTTTCTGTTAAAGGGCCGCCCATTTAGTGTGTGGGGTCCACCGTATAGCAAGTGGGCGGCCCAACAAGCTAGTGGGCCGGGCCAAAAACACAGTGGGTCCCACTTTCCAGTTAAAGGGTCGGCCCATTTCGTTTGTGGGGTCCACCATACAGCAAGTGGGCCGGCCCAACAAAATAGTGGGCCGGGCCAAAAACACAGGTGGGTCCCACTTTCCTGTTAAAGGGCCAGCCCATTTAGTATGTGGGGTCCACCATATAGCAAGTGGGTGACAAGATAGTGGGCGGGCCAAAAACACAGTGGGTCCCACTTTCTAAAGGGCCGGCCCAATTAGTATGTGGGGTCCACCATATAGCAGGTGGGCCGGCCCAACAAGATAGTGGGCCGGGCCAAAAACACAGTGGGTCCCACTTTCCTCTTAAAGGGCCGGCCCATTTAGTATGTGGGACCACCATATAGCAAGGGCCGGCCCAACAAGATAGTGGGCCGGGCCAAAAACACATGTGGGTCCCACTTTCCTGTTAAAGGGCCGGCCCAACTAGTATGTGGGGTCCACCATATAGCAAGTGGGCCGGCCCAACAAGATAGTGGGCCGGGCCAAAAACACAGGTGGGTCCCACTTTCCTCTTAAAGGGCCGGCCCATTTATTATGTGGGGTCCACAAAAAAGCAAATGGGCTGGCCCAACTAATTAGTGGGCCGGCCCAGTAGTTGGTGGGGTCCACCTTAAAGCAAGTGGGCCAGCCCAATTAGTGTGTGGGGTCCACCGTAAATCAAATGGGCTGGCCCAAGAAGTAAGTGGGCCAGCCCGTTTAGTTGCTGTTTATATGCCGGCATAATATGCGCTTTAGGATTTTGCGGGCAGGCACATATGTGATTTCGCTTAATTGGGCCGTTTAAGGGATGGGAATTCGTGATTTAGATACTGAGAATATTTACGCAGCATTGATTTCTGTCGGATAGCCTCACTTACCACAAGGACCAAAGAAAAAATGCGCGAAAGAACTATAAAAACTAACTAAATATTACATCAGCTGCAAGGCATTGAAAAAAATATTACAGAACCCAGAGAAATTGAATGGTAATTAAACCTAGCAATACAATGAAGCGATCCGGCAATCTTTTAAGTTGTCCATGCAGCACCTATATCTGAAACAAAGACATTACAAGTTAAGACAGCAACAATGGAAAGGCAAAGACACTACAATATTGTTTGGCAAAGAATTTGGAACTCATCATTTCGTCGTTATAACAAGATCATTGTAATGCGCACAATAAGCAAACAAAGAGTGCATGCCGCATACCAACAGCCAATATAACAGAGCATGTTAGAATGAAACAGCAGACTTACTACTGTCGAGTCCCATGCAAACCAACATGTTCAGGGAGTACAAAATTGGCATGAACAACATAGTAGCAGGCTATAAATTTTGTAACAACGACTGAGCAAGATGAAGTTATGATGGCTACATCTACAGAGCAGGGAATGTAAACCAAAAATAGAAGTTACGATGGCAAAAGCTAAAGAGGAGGGAATGTGAACCAACATGTGCCAAGTGCAATTACTTCATTTTGGCCGTGAACTAAATAATACTCCTGAACTTATAGTGAAGGGGATGCAAATCAAGATGTTTCGGGATATAAACTTGTAATGAGCAACACATGGAGGATAGTTAATGCTGGAGCTTAGGATGGACCAGATACAGAATATAGTGGGATCACCTGTGAACTTGTATAAGAGGGAATGCAAACCAATATGTTCAGCTTTCCATATGTGAGCGTCATGCCAAGTCAGAGAAACAAGTCAATAATGCAGCTTTTGAAGAACAAGATGGCACGCAAAATTATTATCTAGTAGTATGACAAGTTTATTTGTACTACAGGCTAGATAGCAGAGTGATAGCATGCCAAACTAAGTCCTTACTTTGTTAGCTTACAATGAACTAGATACAAAACAATGGCATCACCTGTAGTACAGGGAATGCAAGCCAACATGTTCATGGAGTAAAAAATTGGCACAAACAACATAGTAGCAGGCCATAATTTTTGTAACAACGACTGAGCAAGATAAAGTTATGATGGCTAGATCTACAGAGCAGGGAATGTAAACCAAATATAGAAGTTACGATGCCAAAAGCTATAGAGCAGGGAATGCGAACCAACATGTGCAATTACTTAAAATTGGCCATGAACTAAATAATAGCAGGATGTTACTATAATACCTACAGTATAATTTTTGTAACAACGACTGAGCAAGATAGAAGTTATGATGGCTACATCTACAGAGCAGGGAATGCAAACCAAAATGTTCAATCGCTTAAAGTTAGCAATGAAGTAGAAAATAGCAACGTGTTACGGTCATAGCTAGGAATGAACTAAAAGAGCTTCAGACAAACAAGCATCTGAACCCAGAACATGGCGCTAAAACAAGGGACTTACATTAGGAGAAGCACTCTGTGGGAGTCACAGCAGATCTTCCTGGGGTTGATAGATCCGGTGATGAAGTACGCTACATGTGCTACTTGGGGTTGGAGAGACGGCCATTACACTTCATGGTTACTCATCTAATCTGCAAAGACGTAACGGCGCGTCGTTAGCACAAACAGGTTCCCCCAAGATTAAACAAGAACTTGCAGGCAAGCAATAGAAAAGCGACAGTAGAAGAGTTTAGATCATGCACTGCGCCGGTGAAGCAGATCCGGTTCATGCACAGCGGTGTCGGTGAGCAAGATCCGATGCGGTGGACGACGGATCCGGCGAAGCGGCTCCGGCGGGGTGGACGATACCGCAGCTGAAGCGACTGCGGTAGACTGCTGGATGAGCATATGGTTTCGAGGTTCGGCGGGGATGATCCGGTCCGGTTGATGACGGCGTCGATGAAGCGGCTCCGGCAGGCAGCCGGATGACGAGGATCGCGAGGGCTCGGGTAGGCCAGGGAAGTCCGGCGGGGATGTTCCGGTGCGGTGGTCGTGGAGGTGGGAGAGAGGGACTTGGGAAGTTCCGGTGGGTGGTCTGAGGGAAATGAATTTTTTTTGGGAGGGTTTCCGGGCTAGGGAGGTGGTGATCCAAAAAATGACGGGCAGACCCCCCCACCAACCGACTTTGCTGCCATCTCCACAGGGGTAGAATGGGAATTTGGAAGCGTGTGAAATTTTTGTATTTTGTGGGCGGGAAGTTTTGCCGCTATGAGATTTTGAATTTGGCCACCGTCCAAGTATAATGATAAAAAATTATGAGACCGTACTAGTACCTCTGTTCAAGGCCGAGTGCAAAATCAAATCATCATCACGTTGAAAATTTGTTACCAACTTACCATGATCATGATCTACCTCTGAAAATGGGCGCATCCACTAAAACTTGCAAAGTATAATGATACAAATTTGTGAGACCGTACTAGTACTTATGTTCAAGGTCGAGTGCAACATCAAATCATCATTATATTGAAAATTGTGTTACCATGATCATGATATTTCTCTGAATTTGGCGCAACCGCTAAATCTCGCAAAGGATAATGATTAAAAAAAAGGTGAGATTGTACTAGTTCTTATGTTCAAGGCCGAGTACAAGATCAAATCATCATCACGTTGAAATTTGTTACAATGATCATGACATATCTCTAAAATTAGTGCATCCGCTAAATCTTGCACGTGGCGCATCTCGGTGCGGAGCAACAAGTCGGTGCTATCAAGGTTGAGGCGTCGGTAGCGTCATCGGGCTCTCATCTCTTGATAGATCTTCTACATGGCGCGGCGCACCACCCGCCGATAAGCAGTCACAAGTGAGACCGAGGTGGAGACGTCCCCGGCATCCTCGAGGCGCGGCCGCCCTTCTACGAGCCAGCGTCGACTCAAGGTATGAATCCATGTGGTGTCTTAGATTTATTGTTCTTCTCTTATGATTATTTTGAGCCGAACATGTGTGCTCTTTCTCTGAATATATTGCTTGAAAAGCTTACCAAGTTACTTAAATTCACTTTGTTCTTAATCTTGCGAGCTAATATTGTTATTTTTAATGAACGGTGGTGTGCGCAAGCAGAGTTATTTGTGGATGTGTTGAGCTGTTAGGCATAAGTCGAAATCCTCATCTAAACGAGGCCTCAGCTTAACACATAAAAAAGGTGTTCAATCTCGCCCACAATACCCTCTTCTTTCCTCTCCCTTTATTGGAACTTGTTTTGCAGACAAGGAAAGTGGCACGTGTAATGTGAGTAAAACCCTCTTAGCCAAAATCATCTACGAGCAAGATTTTCTATATTGTAGATGCCCCAATTGACTCTCATCCCCAAAGTAGTTTTTTTATGTCAGTATAGACTTCTTTACTGGATGTATACTATCGTACATGGCATGCATTTGCCTAATGAGCAACATTGTATTGCTATTCTAGCCAACCTGATCGATATGTCAAGCTTCATGCACGAGATGCCATGTTTAATTTACTCCCTCGCTCTGATCCATATTTCTTGATGTGAAATGAATGTGAATCGGAGGGAGTACTTTTCTTAGATAGTACTATATCATTTCAAAAAAAAGTACTACTACATCACAAATGCATCAAAAGAGTACTACATCACAAGACCACCACGGTTGTACTAGTAGAGTTTAATGCTGAACTTCCAAAGGGATTAAGATTACACATATGAACTTTAAACATGACCAGGAGCATGAGGGCCAGCAGCAGGGGCGTTGACGTGGAGCAAGCTAGGCAAGACGTAATTCTGGAGGAAGAGGCCATATGATGCGTACTTGGCCTTGGTTGCAGGGCGGTGTTTCCCCCTATGTACTTAGGCCTACACCCATCGCATGTTGGATCAGGCTGTGGATGTCCTTCTAGAGAAATTTGCCACATAATGGGCAAAATAGCTCCCCGCGCGTATGCAGAAACGAATTTCACCACCCTTCAGCCGCTTGAGAACATAGCGGCTTTTCCGGTCCCTGCGCACCTTGTTGTTGTCCATGTCATCAGAATACTCCTATGAATTATTAAGTACTACATAATCAAGTTTTTATGACAGATCGAATAAATACTCCACTAACATAATCAAACCTTAGAAACCCTAAAATTAAATGTGTAGAACAAGTAAATGGCAGAAGAAATCGTAATAAATCATGAGAAACCCTATGAACAACCATGAACATTAGCCACAACAATTGCAAGTCCACTAAGTATGAACACATAAATTGATTATATGACTACATGGCAGATTAGTCGAAATTAAACTAGAATCTGATCTTACGAATCGTAGAATCAATTACATCTACAAGAACAAGGTAGGATATCAAATCAATCAAGAACCAGGCTCGTGCAAACCATGTGAACAGCAATATGACACAAAGAGGGTTGGGACAGTTTCGGTAAAAGAGAAGTACCTCCTCGTCATCACCCTCAACATCCTCCTGGAACTGAACGTTTGGGCCGAAATCATCGAAGGGGTCGAGGTTCGCGTCCAGCATCGGGCCTAGGAAGACCTCGCCGTGGTGGCCTGCAACGCCGTGCACATCTTCGGCGGGATAAACAACGTTGGTATCCACCTTCTGCTCGACGGCCAGGACGCCCGTTTCGACCGAGGTCGAAGAACCAGACAAGCAGAGGAGACGAGCGGCATGGGTGCCCGGTGAAGCCTCACCCGTCGTGACGGCTAGGATGCCCATTTCGACCGAGGTTGAAGAATCCGACAAGCAGAGGAGACGAGCGGCTTGGGTGCCCGGTGAAGCCTCACCCACCACGAAGGCCACTACCGTAGAGGCATCCTCTGCGTGGGCGGTCGCCTATTGCTCCGCCTCGTATGCAATACCTATCTTCATGCTGTTGTGGTTGGAAACGGGAAAGTCGATGCCTCAGAGGTGCGGTGAGTGGATGGGGGTTTTCACAGTGTGGGGGAGGCAAGTTGGGGGAGTGGAGAGGACGAGCTCGCGAGAGATGATGAGGCCGATTATGTTATAGCCTCCGACCCCCTGTATCCAGTAGTGGACGCGTGAAGTCATGCATGTACTCGACTTTCCACTTTCTGGGAGACGTGTACGAAACTTTTTTTTGGACCATTTAACTTCATCTGGGACTCATGTATACCAATACTTCCAAACGTCATAAGTAATTCAAAATCATTCAGAATAATATGAGACCTTAACATTTTATTTTTTGTGTCAGATATTGTCTATGAAAAATAACATCCTTCAAAAAATAAATCGCCTATGCCAATCCGATCATGCCCGTCTACTCCAACTAGCTTCCTCGAGTAATTTGTCACCTTACATTCTTAAAATGAACCAAAATTTGGCACAGGGGTGCATCATCACATGGAAAATGATGTTACCATTCTGTCTTCCCATTTTTTTTTGAATTTTTCAAAATTGTCATGCCCTAACGGAAAAAATGTACTCCTTCTAAGAAGCATGTATCAGAATGGCATTACCAAAACCTAGGGGTGGGGTGGGGGGAGGGGGGCACATGGTGGTGTGATGATACATCACATTTGGACCACACAACACCATTTGGACCAACCAAAAAAAAACACCCTACACAAACCCTGGTCAAAACTAGTTTGACCAATATTACAAAATTTGTACGGAGTACATAATTCAGAAACCGTCAGAAATATACGAAGCATTCACGAGTCCCCAAAGTCAGTGACTTTGAGTCACTTACAACTGTGGTCCACATATCAGTCACCCAAAGTCATGGCAAAGTCAGCTTGGCAAAGTCACCGACAGACAAAGCAAGCAGTGAACAGACAACTCCGTAGCACTGAAAAGACATCTCACAGAAAAGGCTAGTACTACCTTTTCTTCCCGGATAAGCAAAAATAGCTGATCGGTACTGACGAAATGCACCAGGTCCGCAATGTACTCCAGCTATAAGTGAAGCATGCCTACCACTGAAGAGGAAATTCAAGATTCCACCAGATCCCCATATCACTCTTTTGCATAAAACACGGACATATCTTTTGCACAATTCACCACTTGTTGGTCTAATCTATCGCAGCTTCCATCAGTTGGTCATCCAATTAACGATTTAACGGATTAGAAAAATAAGCGGTGGAATTAGAAGTACTAGTAGCGAAATGTGCAAAATATACCGCCCTTCCCGAGGGGGTTTGTCCAGAAGAGGGCCGGATGACAATGTCCCGGGTGCATCCAGAAACGAGAGGGGTAGTTTCTAATACATGTAAGAAATTATTTTACAAAAAGGTAGATATTAAGTAGTACAACTATTAGTACAGTACTACTATTTCGAGGGAAAATGCCATGTCGTGCGACCTCTAATCAATGAGTAGAAGTTGTAGGTGCGCCTAACATGCATTGCTGAAAGCTGGTTCCGCTGGAATTTGAGCTCAGCCGGGGCGGATTCTGCGAAGTACGCCCGACGTCACTCATGTATCCCACCAAACTGCTCACTTCTTTCAATGTCTCTTCTCTTTCACTGCAGCTCTCCAACATCAGGTGCATCAACTTATCTTGTGCCTTCTGCCTCTCGAGAAGGGCAAGGATGGCGATGTCAGCATATTCAAGGTTCAACTTTTGGAGCTGTACTTTATCCTGAAGAAGGATTTTGTACTCTATATCAGACTTGTCTCTGTCGAGGCACACAGTCTTGAGTATGCTGCTGGCTTTCTCCGCTGATGCTTTCTGCTTAATCAGCTCGTTCTTCAACATATCGCGCTCATTTCGAAGGCTGCAAATGAGCTCCACAAGAGTTTTCGAATTCTTCTTCTTGGCAGCCAAATCGTCTCGGAGGCGATCACACTCTAAGCTGAGCTCCTCGTTTTTTTCCATCAAGATGGCGACAGTGGTGTCGATAGTCGGCGCCGCTTCCTTCAGGGCGAAATCATCGGTAGCAAGTAAGCGCAGAAGAAGAAGAAGAAGAAGAAGAAGAAGAAGAAGAAGAAGTTGGTGCTACCTCATTTCGCCGGGGTAGGGCCGGGTTGAAATCATCGGACGACGATGATTCCTTGGTCGTGGAAGTTGGTGCAGTAGGGGCGTCGTTGGAACTTCCAACCCTTTAAGATGTATAACCATAGAGACTCTTAAAGAGCTTGAGCCCGGGCAAGAAGAAACGAAAGTACATGGCGAAGGAAACTAACCCGGTGAGCACAGCACGGACGCGTTTCGGCGGCGGCGGCGGCGACGGCGAGCCCACTTGGTTTCTGGAAGCGTCTCTCGAAATTTCGAGCCGGCGTTTTTTCTCCGCGTACTTGACCGCCGACGACCTGAATTTTGAAGACATTGCTGGAGGAGAGAGCGACGAACAAATGTTTGTTAGGTGGAGAGAGGAAGAAAGTGAATGGAACGAGAGAGTTTAGCGTTTTGCCCTTATAGTCATAGTCGCTAACCGTGACGCGGGAAGGTTGGTCGTCGGCGTTTAATGGTCTCCCGCGTGGAAACCGAGGCGGCCACGAGGCAGCGGCTGGCCACGCGGCGTCCAGTCGCCTACGCCGCCGTAAATAAGGGTAGTTGCCTACCACCACCAGGTGACATGCACCTTTTCCATGTCACCGTGTGACATGCGGCCTAAATTCAAATTTAAAACATTGCGAAAAAAATCATGCATCCGGTGACATGCCCATGGCATGCCACCGATGAAGAGTTCCGTGCCATGCACTCTGGCACTCTGCGCCGTCTTGGATCAGAAAATGAGCGAAGAACGAGGACGAGGCACTAGTTCAAATTTAGGATGAAGTTTAAGTTTTATTTTGGTTTAAATTAGATTAGAGGGAGTAGTACTCTTACTTTATTACTCGTACTTGTGTTAATGTAGTAGTATTATTATGGTGGTGTACTTGCGTCCGTGTACTGCTTGTTTCAGCTGTTTTGGTGAAGGAGACATGCATCACCCTTTTTGGTGATATATCTAGTCGTCATGTAGCCCTCTACCATGTACTATTTTTGCTATGAATATATGTGGTATTGATTGTCAAAAAAAAACCCCAAGATCCTGAAAAACTGTTGGTCTATCCCGAGAAACGAGGAGGTTTAAGGAAACGAGGAGTCCAGCGCGTGCGGAAGGAGCTTTAATCGTGCGAGCATGCAGGGGCAAAATGAGGAAACTAGCGATTACTTTCTCTCCTGCCAGTCTTATACCTTAATAAATGGGCAAACTGAGCACGTTGTAGCTAATCCTTTTATTAATTAAACAGCTATATTAGTCAATAAGATTGCCTTATGTTTTTCCTCAGTTTTCGCCAAGCCCTTATTTGTTACCCGCAGAAGGAGCTCAGACGGGAGGATTCCAGTTTAGTTGACCGTTCCGTGCTGACGTGTGGGGCTAGTAGAAAGGGACCGCGTGGGACAGGACGAGACCGCGTTTGGTTGTACGTGAGCAGGAGCTGGGTTCTGTCTCTCTCGGCGCGAATTGGCATTTTTAAGAGCACCTTTTCCCCCTCTGTCTCTTTGTCTTTATTAACCAAAAGTATCAAATCTAGAGAAGCTTGCATTTCTGTCTTTCTTCAATTATTTGTGCCTTTTGGCCCTCGTTGTTTGCCCAATATGGCAGCAAATCTAGTACTCCCTCTGGTCCATATGTATGTAGTTAAATCTAGAAGCAAATCTCCAGGGTAATGTACTCCGTACGACAAATTCGCAGTAATAGTAAATCGAGAAAACAAAGTAGGGCCAACAAAATATACTCCAGTAGAATAGGGATAGATAATAGGGATCCCTCCCTAGATAATAAGCTGCATACACAGCAGCCAACAGGTTCGAGGTTCTTCACAACACCATCATACTAACAACATAACAACAAGGGATCCCTAGCTAACAACAAAATAGAAGCTGCTTTGCAGCAGCAGCAGCACACGTCCGGGACTCCGCCTACCCCATCTGCCTCCACTTGTTGCTCCCCTTGGGAGCCTTGGGCTTGAGCGGAGGCATGCGCCCGGCGGAGATCTCCACCCGCTGGATGCTGCGGAGGTGCATGCCGAGCGCCATGTGCTTGGCGCGGAAGGAGTGGGGGTTCACCGACGCGCCGACCTTGGGGTTGGTGTTGCCGATGTTCTCGGCATGCGTGAGGAGGCAGTTGAAGTCAGTGCGGCCGAGCCTCCTAGTGCAGAAGGGGCACCTGTAGACACCCTTGGCGAAGTAGGAGACGTACTGGCCGACCTGCAGCCTCCGCAGCACCTGGCGAGTCTTGACGTCATGGTGCTCGTCGTCGCTGCCGACGTCGCTGCCAGACAGCTGATCCATATCAAACGGGAACTATTAGTGAATGAGATGCAACGATGACTAACGTGCATGATAACAAAGTAAGGAAAAACAGAGCCAGCCTCAGTTAGAGTGGACACGATTATATGTCTACAGGGATGGTGTTAGCGAACCATAGCTCATGCACAACAGATTTGTACACAGCAATGGTTCGCTGAACCCACTCTGTAAAAATTTGTGCCCAACGATTCATCATAGGCAAAGAAACAGATTCCAGATCTGATTTTGAACAGATTCCAGAATATTTGCAAAATTAAACGGTTGATATCTTTTGATTCCTGCATAAAATAACTGACTGAGATCCCATAAATTAACTGATTGAGATCCCATTATTACTTGCATAAATTAACCGAACGGCCGAACTCCAAATCTTAAACGAAATCAAGAAGGGATCAAAGCAAAATGGAATAAAATCGATCGGCGCAAATATTAACCCAATACTCAACCATGCATCTACAGATCGGCACTAATAGTTACTAGGGAACCAGCAAAAATAGGGTTAAAAAAGGAATGGGCGAAGAAAAAAGGGAGCAAACCATAGTTACCTCGTTCCATGGGTCGTCCATGAAGGTGTCGTAGGGGTTCGGAGGCGAGATGTACGGCACCGGCTCATAGGGGTCCCATCCCGGCGGGATACGACCGCCACCGGCGGCGGCGACGGCCTTTGAGGGGACGACGTCGAAGAGGGAGGCGTCGCGCTTGGAGCCGACGGCGTCATGGACGATGGGATTCGCATTCTCCATGTCCATCTCGCCTGCAGAGAGGGAGAGGGTTTTTGCTTTGGAGAAGATGATGGGACGTGAGAGGCGGCGTTGCATGAGCGAGTGAGAGTGACAGAGATAGTGCGAGGAGGCGTCTATAAAGGCGAGGGGTGGTTAATGCGACCCGCGTCCTACGCGTCCACCATTTAACGTCTGCACGTCTTGGGCTTCTGCAACGCGACACGCGTCCACAATTGCACGTCTTCGACTTCTGCACCGCGACTCGCGTCAGTACCCGTCAACAATTGCACGTCTTCCACTTCTGCACCGCAACACGCGTACTCGAGTCTAACCCTGGAAATTTAGATATACTCTCGAGTCTTATACTGTAGCATTTTTTGTGTGCTCGGTTTTCCCCTTGAGTACTAATACTGGCTAGTGCAATATACTCAGTTTTACCTCAAGTGCCTGGTCAACAGAGAGTCAACAAATGGGATTAACTAGTTAAATGAGTCAACAAATGGGATTATCAGTTCGTTTTCACGTGTTAAACTTGTCTAAATATTGGTCAAACCAAGGATTTGACCAAGATTCAAATGGGCAGAAAATAAAAAAAAATCAGAAAAATGAAAAACCAAAGCACATAGTCTTCTTATGTCATATAGTAAGCATTAAAGTTGATAAACAAGGTCTAGACATATTCAAACAAGAAAAATCATGTGTCTACCCCCTAACCCTAAACTCTGTCTTATGTAGTCAAGCATGAAGAGAAGTACTTTTGGGTTTCAAACATGGAAATTTCAAAAACCACCCAAAAGCTTCATTTTAGTGTGACTAAGAAGGATCAAGGCTTACCTTTTCATTTCCATGTTTTAAACTTGTTTAAATCCTGGTCAAATATAGGTTTGACCAAGATTCAAATGGGCATAAAATAAAAATATAGAAAAATGAAAAAACAAAGCACATAGTCTTCTTATGTCATATAGTAAGCATTAAAGTTGATAAACAAGGTCTAGAAACTTGTCTAAATATTGGTCAAACCAAGGATTTGACCAAGATTCAAATGGGCAGAAAATTAAAAAAATCAGAAAAATGAAAAACCAAAGCACATAGTCTTCTTATGTCATATAGTAAGCATTAAAGGTGATAAACAAGGTCTACACATATTCAAACCATACAAATCATGTATCTACATACTCCCTAACCCCTAAACTCTGTCTTATGAAGTCAAGCATGAAGAGAAGTGGTTTTGGGTTTCAAACATGGAAATTTCAAAAACCTCCCAAAAACTTCATTTTAGAGTGACTAAGAAGGATACATGCTTCCCTTTTCATTTTCATGTTTTAAACTTGTTTAAATCTTGGTCAAACCTAGGATTTGACCAAGATTCAAATGGGCATTAAAATTTAAAAATCAGAAAAATGAAAAACCAAAGCACATAGTGTTCTTATGTCATATAGTAAGCATTAAAGTTGATAAACAAGGTCTAGACATATTCAAACCATACAAATTATGTATCTACCCCCTAACCCCTAAACTCTGTCTTATGAAGTCAAGCATGAAGAGAACTGGTTTTGGGTTTCAAACATGGAAATTTCAAAAACCTCCCAAAAAATTCATTTTAGAGTGACTAGGAAGGATACATGCTTCCCTGGTCATTTTCATGTTTTAAACTTGTTTAAATCTTGGTCAAACCTAGGATTTGACCAAGATTCGATGGGCATCAAAATTTAAAAAAATCAGAAAAATGAAAAACCAAAGCACATAGTTTTCTTATGCCATATAGTAAGCATTCAAGTTGATAAACAAGGTCTATACATATTTAAACCATACAAATCATGTATCTATAACCCTAAACCTTAAACTCTGTCTTATGAAGTCTAGCATGAAGAGAAGTCGTTTTGGGTTTCAAACATGGAAATTTCAAGAACATCCCAAAAGCTTCATTTTAGTGTGACTAAGAAGGATCAAGGCTTACCTTTTCATTTTCATGTTTTAAACTTGTTTAAATCCTGGTCAAATATAGGTTTGACCAAGATTCAAATGGGCATAAAATAAAAATATAGAAAAATGAAAAACCAAAGCACATAGTCTTCTTATGTCATATAGTAAGCATTAAAGTTGATAAACAAGGTCTAGTCTTATTCAAACTAGACAAGTCATGTATCTACCCGCTAACCCCTAAACTCTGTCTTATGAAGTCTAGCATGAAGAGAAGTCGTTTTGGGTTCAAACATGGAAATTTCAAGAACATCCCAAAAGCTTCATTTTAGTGTGACTAAGAAGGATCAAGGCTTACCTTTTCATTTTCATGTTTTAAACTTGTTTAAATCCTGGTTAAATCTAGGATTTGACCAAGATTCAAATGGGCATAAAATAAAAAAATAGAAAAATGAAAAACGAAAGCACATAGTCTTCTTATGTCATATAGTAAGCATTAAAGTTGATAAACAAGGTCTAGACTTATTCAAACTAGACAAATCATGTATCTATCCGCAAACCCCTAAACTCTATCTTATGAAGTCAAGCATGAAGAGAAGTGCATGGTTTTGGGTTTCAAACATGGAAATTTCAAAAAACTCCCAAAAAATTCATTTTAGAGTGACTAAGAAGGATACATGCTTCCCTTTTCATTTTCATGTTATATACTTGTTCAAATCTTGGTCAAACCTAGGATTTTACCAAGATTCAAATGTGCATCAAAATTCCAAAAAAATAAAAAAATGAAAAAACAAAGCACATAGTTTTCTTATGTCATATAGTAAGCATTAAAGTTGATAAACAAGGTCTAGACATATTCAAACAAGAAAAATCATGTGTCTACCCCCTAACCCTAAACTCTGTCTTATGTAGTCAAGCATGAAGAGAAGTGCTTTTGGGTTTCAAACATGGAAATTTCAAAAACCACCCAAAAGCTTTATTTTAGAGTGACTAAGAAGGATCCATGCTTATCTTTTCATTTTCATATTTTAAACTTGTTTAAATCATTGTCAAACCTAGTATTTGACCAAGATTCAAATGGGCATAAAATTAAAAAATCAGAAAATTGAAAAACTAAAGCACATAGTCTTCTTATGTCATATATATAGTAAGCATTTAAAAGATGATAAATAAGGTCAAGACAATTCAAATAATACAAATCATGTATCTACCCCTAACCCTAAACTCTATCTTATGAAGTCAAGCATGAAGAGAAGTGGTTTTTGGTTTCAAACACAAAAATTTCAAAAACCTCCCAAAAGCTTCATTTTAAATAGACTAACTTATTAATTATGAAGGATCCAGGATTGATTACCTTTTCATTGTCATGTTTTAAACTTGTTTAAATCTTGGTCAAACCTGGGATTTGACCAAGATTCGAATGGGCATAAAAATTAAGAAAAAAATCGTAAGAATGAAAAACCAAAGCACATAGCCTTCTTATGTCATATAGTAAGCATTCAAATTGATAATCAAGGTCTAGACATGTTCAAACCAGAAAAATCATGTATCTACCCCTAACCCTAAACTATGTCTTATGAAGTCAAGCATGCATGAAGAGAAGTGGTTTTGGGTTTCAAACATGAAAATTTCAAAAACCTCCCAAAAACTTCATTTTAGAGCGACTAATAAGGATCGATGCTTACCTTTTCATTTTCATGTTTTTACTTATTTGAATCTTGGTCAAATCCTAGGTTTGACCAAGATTTAAACAAGTTTAAAACATGAAAATGAAATGGGAATGTGTATCCTTCTTAGTCAGTCTAAAATGAAGCTTTTGGGATGTTCTTGAAATTTCCCAAAACCACTTAAGACAGAGTTTTTGGTTAGGCGTAGATACATGATTTTTCTTGTTTGAATATGTCTAGACCTTGTTTATCAACTTGAATGTTTATGACATAAGAAGGCTATATATGTGCTTTGGTTTTCCATTTTTTTCATTTTTTCGAAGTTTTTATGCCCATTTAAATATTGGTCAAATCCTAGGTTTGACCAAGGTTTAATCAAGTTTAAAACATGACAATGAAAAGGTAAGCATGAATCCTTTCTCAGTCACTCTAAAATGAAGGTACTTGAAATTTTTATGTTTGAAACACAAAACCCCAGTTCTCTTCATATGTTTGACTTCATAAGACAAAGTTTAGGGTTAGGGGTAGATATGATACATGATATTTCTGGTTTGAATATGTCTAGACCTTGTTTATCAACTTGAATGCTTACTATATGACATAAGAAGGCTATATATGTGCTTTTTTTTTTTTTTTTATTTTTTTTGAATTTTACGCCCGTTTGAATCTTGGTCAAATCCTAGGTTTGACCAAGGTTAAAACAAGTTTAAAAAATGGCAATGAAAAGGTAAGCATGGATCCTTCTTAGTCACTCTAAAATGAAGCTTTTGGGAGGTTTGTGAAATTTCCATGTTTGAAACCCAAAATCACTTCTCCTCATACTTAACTTCATAAGACAGAGTTTAGGGTTAGGGGGTAGATACATGTTTTGTGTGTTTTGAATATGTCTAGACCTTGTTTATCAACTTGAATGCTTACTATATGACATAAGAATACTATGTGCTTTGGTTTTTCATTTTTCTGATTTTTTTAATTGTTAAACCCATTTGAATCTTGGTCAAATCCTAGGTTTGAGCAAGATTTAAACAAGTTTAAAACATGAAAATGGAAAGCTAAGCATGAATCATTCTTAGTCACTCTAAAAATCTTTCGGTCTGCAGAAGAGTCGAATCTGCAATCAGTAGTTACAAAAGCGACCCACCTTAGGGATGGATAATAAGACTTGGGCAATATAAACGTTGATACTACTTACTTTGTGATACTAAAATATATGTATCTAGACATATTTCAGTTGTAGATACATCCATTTTAACATCAAGTAATATGGATCGGAGGACTAGCTAAAGAACAATGAGAGGCAGTGTTTCTCTCCCCCAGCCTACTTGGCGGAGTGGCCCTCCATCAGGACAGGTGGTGATTCCGCTTCTCTCGTTGGAATTCCTTATCCCCCAGCCTACTCGGCGACGTGCGCTCCTCAGTGACCTGCGCGAGGGCGCCTCGGCGACCTACGCAAAGGTGGCTGGACTCGGAGCGCATCGACTTCCTTCTGCGGTGCCTGGATTGGATCGACCATCCCGCGCGTGTCCTCCACCATATTGTTTTTCTTCAAGATGCTGTTATCCATCATCTTCTTCACCGCATCATGTTGGGTGTTGAGGCTCCCGTTGAGAGCTTGAACGCACCTGTTTGATAGCTCGACGTTTTCTTCGCGAAGAAAGCCGCACTCGATCTTAAGCATCAAATTCTCGCCCTTGAGCTTCTTGATGACAGAGTTCGTTTCCTCACTTGATGGAACCCTCACATCATGCAGCTTGCCCCGGCCGGTGACCTCGTCCTTCAAAGTATCGACATCATCGCGAAAGTTGGAGGCGAGTTCCACGAGAGTTTTAAGCTCATCTCTGAAACACGCCGATGCTTCCTGCATGGCAATATCATCAGTACCGAAACAAAGTGACGAGAGGAAGACGAAAATGTCCAATCAGTGGTAACCTCTAAGCGCAGGAGACAGGGGTTGAAGTCGTCATGAGAAGATGTCAGGGTGCGTCGTGGGGCACTGAGATATGTATAAAAAGGATTAATACGGAATAAAGAGTTGGGACCTCCGGGCCAGGAAGAATCAAGAAACATGGCGATGGAAACCAACCAGGAATCTTCGACCGCACGACTGACGCCGTTCCGAGACGAGCGCGAAGCAGGGCCTTCGTTTTCTGGCGGGCCCTTTCTCGCGGCCAGCATCTGGATAGACCGCCGGCGGGAACTCTCCGCGTCCTTGGTCAACACTAGATGGTGCTTCTTCAAGCGAGATGGTGGCCTTGACTTCGGAGGCATCGCTGGAAGTGGAAGGAGACTGGAAGTGAAGCAAGAAGGGGATGGAAGAAGTACTCCCCCCTATTAAAACCAGACAACCGTCTCCTGCCCTCGCTTCGAGCAACCTGGTCCGCCCATCCTAAATCAACGGCCGAGAGGGGGCTCAAGGGTCAGGACGCGGGAGCAGAAGCAAATGAATCGAGAGCGGTCCGGAGTATCCTGTCCGTCCACCGTAAATCAACGGGACAGAGCGGCTACCTTCTCTTCGAAGGCTCTGGCGCGCAACCCGAGGAATGGACATCTGTCGGCTAGTATAGAATTTTATAGCACGCCATTAATCGAGCTAGCAGTACTGTACTACTGACTACAACTCTGATGGACGTCCAAAGCTCTGAATAGTCAGGGGAAACAATGAATGCGAGCCAGGGTAGTACTACTGTAGTAGTGAAGCAATGGGGATTATCTGGAGCAAGTACGGAGTACCGAGTACAGTACTACAAAAGTGCTGTTCGTTGTTTTCGCAGTTCATTTTAGCGTAACGTCCAGGTTGTTGTCGAACCAGCTGTTAGATTTTGGGTAATTATTGTTAAGTTGCTGCTTCTTAATTAAAATTTATCAAAGTCATGTAGACTAGATCGATTTGTGAGAACATCCCAAAAGCTTCATTCATTTTAGAATGACTAAGAAGGATCCATTCTTACCTTTTCTTTTCATGTTTTAAACTTGTTTAAACCTTGGTCAAACCTAGGATTTGACCAAGATTTAAATGGGCATAAAAATTCGGAAAAAAATCAACAAATGAAAAACCAAAGCACATATATAGCCTTCTTATGTCATATAGTAAGCACTCGAGTTGATAAAAACTCTGTCTTATGAAGTCAAACATATGAAGAGAACTGGTTTTGGGTTTCAAACATGGAAATTTCACAAACCTCCCAAAAGCTTCATTCTACAGTGACTAAGAAGGATCCAGGATTACCTTTTTCATTTTCAATTTCTTAACTTGTTTAAATCTTGGTCAAACCTAGGATTTGACCAAGATTCAAATGGGTATAACAATTCAAAAAAAACGGAAAAAAACCAAAGAACATAGTCTTCTGATGTCATATAGTAAGCATTCAAGTTGATAAACAAGGTCTAGACATATTCAAACCAAACAAATCATGTATCTACCCCCTAACCCTAAACTCTGCCTTATGAAGTCAAGCATGAAGAGAAGTGATTTTGGGTTTCAAACATGGAAATTTCAAAAACCTCCCAAAAGCTTCATTTTAGAGTGACTAAGAAGGATCCATGCTTACCTTTTCATTGCCATGTTTTAAACTTGTTTTAACCTTGGTCAAACCTAGGAATTGACCAAGATTCAAATGGGAGTAAAAATTCAGAAAAATTCAAAAAAAATGGAAAACCAAAACACATATATAGCCTTCTTATGTCATATAGTAAGCATTCAAGTTGATAAACAAGGTCTAGACATATTCAAAGCAGAAATATCATGTATCATATCTACCCCTAACCCTAAACTCTGTCTTATGAAGTCAAACATATGAAGAGAACTGGGGTTTTGGGTTTCAAATATAAAATTTTCAAGTACCTTCATTTTAGAGTGAGTAAGGAAGGATTCATGCTTACCGTTTCATTTTCATGTATTAAACTTGTTTAAACCTAGGATTTGACCAAGATTTAAATAGGCATAAAAAATTCGAAAGAAATCAAAAAATGAAAAACCAAAGCACATATATAGCCTTCTTATATCATATAGTAAAAAATTCAAGTTGATAAACAAGGTCTAGACATATTCAAACAAGAAAAATCATGTATCTACACCTAACCATAAACTCTGTCTTAAGTGGTTTTGAGTTTCAAACATGGAAATTTCACAAACCTCCCAAAAGCTTCATTTTACAGTGACTGAGGAGGATCCATGCTTACCTTTTGGCTTAAACGTTTGAAACCAAAAACCACTTCTCTTCATGCATGCTTGACTTCATAACACAGAGTTTAGCTAGGGTTAGGGGGTAGATACATGATTTTCCTGGTTTGAATATGTATAGACCTTGTTTATCAACTTAATTGATTGCTTACTATATGACATAAGAAGACTACGTGCCTTGGTTTTCATTTTTTGTTTTTTTTGAATTTTATGCTCATATATTTGAATCTTGGTCAAATCTTAGGTTTGACTAAGATTGAAACAAGTTTAAAACATGAAAATGAAAAGTGAAGCATGTATCCTTCTTAGTCACTCTAAAATGAAGCTTTTGGGATGTTCTTGAAATTTCCATGTTTGAAACCCAAAACGACTTCTCTTCATATGCTAGACTTCATAAGATCAACAGGGGGTAGATACATGATTTTTCTGGTTTGGATATACCTAGACCTTGTTTAACTTGAATGCATACGATATGACATAAGAAGACTACGTGCTTTTGTTTTTCATTATTCTGTTTTTTTTGAATTTTGTGCCCACCCATTTGTATCTTGGTCAAATCCTAGGTCTGATAATGATTTAAACAAGATTAAAATATGAAAATGCAAAGGTAAGCATGGATCCTTCTTAGTCACTCTAAAATGAAGCTTTTGGGAGCAAAACCACTTCTCTTCATATGCTTGACTTCATAAGACGGAGTTTAGGGGTTAGGGGGTATAGATACATGATTTGTCTAGTTTGAATATGTCTAGACCTTGTTTATCAACTTAATTGGCTTACTATATGACATAAGAAAACTATTTGCTTTGGTTTTTCTTTTTTCTGACTTTTTTTCAATTTTGATGCCCATTTGAATCTTGTCAAATCCTAGGTTTGACCAAGATAATTTAAACAAGCTTAAAACATGAATATGAAAAGAGGAGCATGTATCCTTCTTAGTCACTCTAAAATGTAGTTTTTGGGAGTTTTTTGAAATTTCCATGTTTAAAACCCAAAACCACTTCTCTTCACATGCTTGACTTCATAAGACAGAGTTAATTAATTTAGGGGTTAATTAGGGGGTATAGATACATGATTTGTGTGGTTTGAATATGTATGGACCTTATTTATCAACAACTTTAATGCTTACTATATGACATAAGAAAACTATTTGCTTGGTTTTTCTTTTTTCAATTTTTTTTTCAATTTTGATGCCCATTTGAATCTTGTCAAATCCTAGGTTTGACCAAGATAATTTAAACAAGTTTAAAACATGAATATGAAAAGGGAAGCATGGATCCTTCTTAGTCACTCTAAAATGAAGCTTTTGGGAGGTTTTTGAAATTTCCATGTTTGAAATCCAAAACCACTTCTCTTCACATGCTTGACTTCATAAGACAGAGTTTAGGGGTTAGGGGTATAGATACATGATTTGTCTGGTTTAATATGTCTAGACCTTGTTTATCAACTTTAATGCTTACTATATGACATAAGAAGACTATGTGATTTGGTTTTTCATTTTTCTGTTTTTATTTTTCTGCCCATTTGAATCTTGGTCAAATCCTAGGTTTGACCAAGATATAGACAAGTTTAACACGTAAATGAGTTAACTTGGATTTCCTACCCTTGAATCCATAGGAAACTTTGTTCTAATGCACTATAATAATCAACCGAGTTTTTACACCAACAGGTCTGTCACTTACGTGTGGTGCCCATGCGTGAGGTCCCACACTTCAGTGAGCACAAGTCACGTGCAATAGGTACGCAAACTCCCAGCCATTTTCTTTGTCAAGAGAAGACGCATCAGGATGCGTATTGGAAGTCTGTGGGTCCTTCTGGATCCTTCGGTCGTCCCTCTCACAAAAAAAAACAAATCTCTCTCATTCTCGGCCTCGCTCGACTCGCTCGCTCGCTCGCTCGCTCGCACCTCCTGCTCACTGACAAACCCTGCACAAAAGTCAACATCATCACCCGAAAAAGGGGAGACACCATAATTCTCTCCCTTCTTCTCTCCTTCCGAGTGATCCCTCTTCCTCCGAGTTTCACTCGACGGGCAAACACACATGTGCTGCCTAGTAATAATAAAAAGGTAGAAAAATCGACCTACGAATATATAATTAAATAGGTTAAACTAGGGTTTTACCCAGTACTACAGATCAAGGTTCAAAAAATCCAACTACGGGGTTCGAACAACACGATTCTAATCCAAGAATTTTTTCGACCTAGGTCACCCAAATGGCCTCAAACTATAGGGTTAGCATCTAGTGCAGTATGTGTGAAAATGTATGCACTATGTGTGCTATAACTTGTATGTCTTTCATATTTGAACCAAATTTGAATAAGTTTGAAATATTTGAAAAGGGGCTTTTGGCTTAAACGTTTGAAACCAAAAACCACTTCTCTTCATGCATGCTTGACTTCATAAGACAGAGTTTAGCTAGGGTTAGGGGATAGATGCATGATTTTCCTGGTTTGAATATGTCTAGACCTACTTTATCAACTTAATTGAATGCTTACTATATGACATAATAATACTATGTGCATTGTTTTTTATTTTTTTGATTTTTTTAAAATTGTATGCCCATTTGAATCTTGGTCAAATCCTAGGTTTGAACATGGTTTAAACAAGTTTAAATCATGAATATGAAAAATTAAGCATCTATATATCCTTCTTAGTCACTCCAAAATGTAGCTCTTGGGAGGTTTTTTCGAAATTTCCATGTTTGAAACCAAAACCACTTCTCTTCATGCATGCTTGACTTCATAAGACAGAGTTTAGCTAGGGCGTTAGGGGGTAGATACATGATTTTCCTGGTTTGAATATGTCTAGACCTGGTTTATCAACTTAATTAATTGATTGTTTACTATATGACATAAGAAGACTATGTGCCTTGGTTTTAAATTTTTCTGTTTTTTTTGAATTTTACGCCCATATATTTGAATCTTGGACAAATCCTAGGTTTGACCAAGATTTAAACAAGTTTAAACATAAAAATAAAAAGGGAAGCATGTATCCTTCTTAGTCACTCTAAAATGAAGCTTTTTGGATGTTCTTGAAATTTCCATTTTTGAAACCAAAAACGACTTCTCTCTTCATGCTAGACTTCATAAGATCGACAGGGGGCAGATACATGATTTGTCTGGTTTGGATATGTCCAAACCTTGCTTGTTTATCAACTTGAATGCTTACTATATGACATAAGAATGCTTACCATATGTTTGAATTTTAAAAGCATATAGTCTTCTTATGTCATATAGTAAGCATTCAAAAGTTTTTCTTTGAGAGAGTAGCATGCATTCAAAAGTTGATAAATAAGATTTGTACATATTCAAACCAGACAAATCATGTATCTACCCATATGCATATATATATAACCCTATACTTTTGTCTTATGAAGACGTCAAGGATGAAGAGAAGTGGATTTGGGTTTCAAACATGGAAATTTCAAAAACCTCCCAAAACATGTATATATATCTACCCCTAAACCCTAATCTTTGTCTTATGAAGCCAAGCATATGAAGAGAAGTGATTTTGGGTTTCAAACATGGAAACTTCAAAAACCTCCCAAAAGCTTCATTTTAGAGAGACTAAGAATGATCCATATGCTTACCTTTTCATTGCCATGTTTTAAACTTGTTTTAACCTTGGTCAAACCTAGGATTTGACCAAGATTCAAATGGGAGTAAAAATTCAGAAAAATTCAAAAAAAATGAAAAACCAAAGCACATATATATATAGCCTTGATCTTATGTCATATAGTAAGCATTCAAGTTGATAAACAAGGTCGATCTCTAGACATATTCAAAGCAGAAATATCATGTATATATCATATATATCTACCCCTAACCCTAGCTAAACTCTGTCTTATGAAGTCAAACATATGAAGAGAACTGGGGTTTTGGGTTTCAAACATAAAATTTTCAAGTACCTTCATTTTAGAGTGAGTAAGGAAGGATTCATGCTTACCGTTTCATTTTCATGTTTTAAACTTGTTTAAACCTAGGATTTGACCAAGATTTAAATAGGCATAAAAAAATCGAAAGAAATCAAAAATTGAAAAACCAAAGCACATATATATAGCCTTCTTATATCATATAGTAAAAAATTCAAGTTGATAAACAAGGTCTAGACATATTCAAACAAGAAAAATCATGTATCTACACACCTAACCATAAACTCTGTCTTAAGTGGTTTTGAGTTTCAAACATGGAAATTTCACAAACCTCCCAAAAGCTTCATTTTACAGTGACTGAGGAGGATCCATGCTTACCTTTTGGCTTAAACGTTTGAAACCAAAAACCACTTCTCTTCATGCATGCTTGACTTCATAACACAGAGTTTAGCTAGGGTTAGGGGGTAGATACATGATTTTCCTGGTTTGAATATGTATAGACCTTGTTTATCAACTTAATTGATTGCTTACTATATGACATAAGAAGACTACGTGCCTTGGTTTTCATTTTTTGTTTTTTTTGAATTTTATGCTCATATATTTGAATCTTGGTCAAATCTTAGGTTTGACTAAGATTGAAACAAGTTTAAAACATGAAAATGAAAAGTGAAGCATGTATCCTTCTTAGTCACTCTAAAATGAAGCTTTTGGGATGTTCTTGAAATTTCCATGTTTGAAACCCAAAACGACTTCTCTTCATATGCTAGACTTCATAAGATCAACAGGGGGTAGATACATGATTTTTCTGGTTTGGATATACCTAGACCTTGTTTAACTTGAATGCATACGATATGACATAAGAAGACTACGTGCTTTTGTTTTTCATTATTCTGTTTTTTTTGAATTTTGTGCCCACCCATTTGTATCTTGGTCAAATCCTAGGTCTGATAATGATTTAAACAAGATTAAAATATGAAAATGCAAAGGTAAGCATGGATCCTTCTTAGTCACTCTAAAATGAAGCTTTTGGGAGCAAAACCACTTCTCTTCATATGCTTGACTTCATAAGACGGAGTTTAGGGGTTAGGGGGTATAGATACATGATTTGTCTAGTTTGAATATGTCTAGACCTTGTTTATCAACTTAATTGGCTTACTATATGACATAAGAAAACTATTTGCTTTGGTTTTCTTTTTTCTGACTTTTTTTCAATTTTGATGCCCATTTGAATCTTGTCAAATCCTAGGTTTGACCAAGATAATTTAAACAAGCTTAAAACATGAATATGAAAAGAGGAGCATGTATCCTTCTTAGTCACTCTAAAATGTAGTTTTTGGGAGTTTTTTGAAATTTCCATGTTTAAAACCCAAAACCACTTCTCTTCACATGCTTGACTTCATAAGACAGAGTTAATTAATTTAGGGGTTAATTAGGGGGTATAGATACATGATTTGTGTGGTTTGAATATGTATGGACCTTATTTATCAACAACTTTAATGCTTACTATATGACATAAGAAAACTATTTGCTTGGTTTTTCTTTTTTCAATTTTTTTTTCAATTTTGATGCCCATTTGAATCTTGTCAAATCCTAGGTTTGACCAAGATAATTTAAACAAGTTTAAAACATGAATATGAAAAGGGAAGCATGGATCCTTCTTAGTCACTCTAAAATGAAGCTTTTGGGAGGTTTTTGAAATTTCCATGTTTGAAATCCAAAACCACTTCTCTTCACATGCTTGACTTCATAAGACAGAGTTTAGGGGTTAGGGGTATAGATACATGATTTGTCTGGTTTAATATGTCTAGACCTTGTTTATCAACTTTAATGCTTACTATATGACATAAGAAGACTATGTGATTTGGTTTTTCATTTTTCTGTTTTTATTTTTCTGCCCATTTGAATCTTGGTCAAATCCTAGGTTTGACCAAGATATAGACAAGTTTAACACGTAAATGAGTTAACTTGGATTTCCTACCCTTGAATCCATAGGAAACTTTGTTCTAATGCACTATAATAATCAACCGAGTTTTTACACCAACAGGTCTGTCACTTACGTGTGGTGCCCATGCGTGAGGTCCCACACTTCAGTGAGCACAAGTCACGTGCAATAGGTACGCAAACTCCCAGCCATTTTCTTTGTCAAGAGAAGACGCATCAGGATGCGTATTGGAAGTCTGTGGGTCCTTCTGGATCCTTCGGTCGTCCCTCTCACAAAAAAAAACAAATCTCTCTCATTCTCGGCCTCGCTCGACTCGCTCGCTCGCTCGCACCTCCTGCTCACTGACAAACCCTGCACAAAAGTCAACATCATCACCCGAAAAAGGGGAGACACCATAATTCTCTCCCTTCTTCTCTCCTTCCGAGTGATCCCTCTTCCTCCGAGTTTCACTCGACGGGCAAACACACATGTGCTGCCTAGTAATAATAAAAAGGTAGAAAAATCGACCTACGAATATATAATTAAATAGGTTAAACTAGGGTTTTACCCAGTACTACAGATCAAGGTTCAAAAAATCCAACTACGGGGTTCGAACAACACGATTCTAATCCAAGAATTTTTTCGACCTAGGTCACCCAAATGGCCTCAAACTATAGGGTTAGCATCTAGTGCAGTATGTGTGAAAATGTATGCACTATGTGTGCTATAACTTGTATGTCTTTCATATTTGAACCAAATTTGAATAAGTTTGAAATATTTGAAAAGGGGCTTTTGGCTTAAACGTTTGAAACCAAAAACCACTTCTCTTCATGCATGCTTGACTTCATAAGACAGAGTTTAGCTAGGGTTAGGGGATAGATGCATGATTTTCCTGGTTTGAATATGTCTAGACCTACTTTATCAACTTAATTGAATGCTTACTATATGACATAATAATACTATGTGCATTGTTTTTTATTTTTTTGATTTTTTTAAAATTGTATGCCCATTTGAATCTTGGTCAAATCCTAGGTTTGAACATGGTTTAAACAAGTTTAAATCATGAATATGAAAAATTAAGCATCTATATATCCTTCTTAGTCACTCCAAAATGTAGCTCTTGGGAGGTTTTTTCGAAATTTCCATGTTTGAAACCAAAACCACTTCTCTTCATGCATGCTTGACTTCATAAGACAGAGTTTAGCTAGGGCGTTAGGGGGTAGATACATGATTTTCCTGGTTTGAATATGTCTAGACCTGGTTTATCAACTTAATTAATTGATTGTTTACTATATGACATAAGAAGACTATGTGCCTTGGTTTTAAATTTTTCTGTTTTTTTTGAATTTTACGCCCATATATTTGAATCTTGGACAAATCCTAGGTTTGACCAAGATTTAAACAAGTTTAAACATAAAAATAAAAAGGGAAGCATGTATCCTTCTTAGTCACTCTAAAATGAAGCTTTTTGGATGTTCTTGAAATTTCCATTTTTGAAACCAAAAACGACTTCTCTCTTCATGCTAGACTTCATAAGATCGACAGGGGGCAGATACATGATTTGTCTGGTTTGGATATGTCCAAACCTTGCTTGTTTATCAACTTGAATGCTTACTATATGACATAAGAATGCTTACCATATGTTTGAATTTTAAAAGCATATAGTCTTCTTATGTCATATAGTAAGCATTCAAAAGTTTTTCTTTGAGAGAGTAGCATGCATTCAAAAGTTGATAAATAAGATTTGTACATATTCAAACCAGACAAATCATGTATCTACCCATATGCATATATATATAACCCTATACTTTTGTCTTATGAAGACGTCAAGGATGAAGAGAAGTGGATTTGGGTTTCAAACATGGAAATTTCAAAAACCTCCCAAAACATGTATATATATCTACCCCTAAACCCTAATCTTTGTCTTATGAAGCCAAGCATATGAAGAGAAGTGATTTTGGGTTTCAAACATGGAAACTTCAAAAACCTCCCAAAAGCTTCATTTTAGAGAGACTAAGAATGATCCATATGCTTACCTTTTCATTGCCATGTTTTAAACTTGTTTTAACCTTGGTCAAACCTAGGATTTGACCAAGATTCAAATGGGAGTAAAAATTCAGAAAAATTCAAAAAAAATGAAAAACCAAAGCACATATATATATAGCCTTGATCTTATGTCATATAGTAAGCATTCAAGTTGATAAACAAGGTCGATCTCTAGACATATTCAAAGCAGAAATATCATGTATATATCATATATATCTACCCCTAACCCTAGCTAAACTCTGTCTTATGAAGTCAAACATATGAAGAGAACTGGGGTTTTGGGTTTCAAACATAAAATTTTCAAGTACCTTCATTTTAGAGTGAGTAAGGAAGGATTCATGCTTACCGTTTCATTTTCATGTTTTAAACTTGTTTAAACCTAGGATTTGACCAAGATTTAAATAGGCATAAAAAATCGAAAGAAATCAAAAATTGAAAAACCAAAGCACATATATATAGCCTTCTTATATCATATAGTAAAAAATTCAAGTTGATAAACAAGGTCTAGACATATTCAAACAAGAAAAATCATGTATCTACACACCTAACCATAAACTCTGTCTTAAGTGGTTTTGGGTTTCAAACATGGAAATTTCACAAACCTCCCAAAAGCTTCATTTTACAGTGACTATATAAGGAGGATCCATGCTTACCTTTTGGCTTAAACGTTTGAAACCAAAAACCACTTCTCTTCATGCATGCTTGACTTCATAATATAAGACAGAGTTTAGCTAGGGTACGTTAGGGGGTGTAGATACATGATTTCCTGGTTTGAATATGTCTAGACCTTGTTTATCAACTTAATTGATTGCTTACTATATGACATAAGACGACTACGTGCCTTGGTTTTCATTTTTGGTTTTTTTTTGAATTTTATGCTCATATATTTGAATCTTGGTCAAATCCTAGGTTTGACCAAGATTTAAACAAGTTTAAAACATGAAAATGAAAAGGGAAGCATGTATCCTTCTTAGTCACTCTAAAATGAAGCTTTTGGGATGTTCTTGAAATTTCCATGTTTGAAACCCAAAACGACTTCTCTTCATGCTAGACTTCATAAGATCAACATGGGGTAGATACATGATTTGTCTGGTTTGGATATACCTAGACCTCGTTTAACTTGAATGCATGCATACGATATGACATAAAAAGACTACATGCTTTTGTTTTTCATTATTCTGATTTTTTTGAATTTTGTGCCCACCCATCTGTATCTTGGTCAAATCCTAGGCTTGATAATGATTTAACAAGATTAAAATATGAAAATGCAAAGGTAAGCATGGATCCTTCTTATTAGTCACTCTAAAATGAAGCTTTTGGGAGCAAAACCACTTCTCTTCATATGCTTGACTTCATAAGACGGAGTTTAGGGGTTAGGGGGTATAGATGCATGCATGATTTGTCTAGTTTGAATATGTCTAGACCTTGTTTATCAACTTAATTGGCTTACTATATGACATAAGAAAACTATTTGCTTTGGTTTTTCTTTTTCCTGATTTTTTTCAATTTTGATGCCCATTTGAATCTTGTCAAATCCTAGGTTTGACTGAGATAATTTAAACAAGCTTAAAACCTGAATATGAAAAGGGAAGCATGTATCCTTCTTTGTCACTCTAAAATGAAGTTTTTGGGAGGTTTTTCAAATTTCCATGTTTGAAACGACCCAAAACCACTTCTCTTCATATGCTTGACTTCATAAGACAGAGTTCAGGGGTTAGGGGGTATAGATACATGATTTGTCTAGTTTGAATATGTCTAGACCTTGTTTATCAACTTAATTAATTGGCTTACTATATGACATAAGAAAACTATTTGCTTTGGTTTTTCTTTTTCCTGATTTTTTCGATGCCCATTTGAATCTTTGTCAAATCCTAGGTTTGACTGAGATAATTTAAACAAGCTTAAAACATGAATATGAAAAGGGAAGCATGCATCCTTCTTAGTCACTCTAAAATGTAGTTTTTGGGAGGTTTTTGAAATTTCCATGTTTGAAACCCAAAACCACATCTCTTCATGCTTGACTTAATTTATAAGACATAGTTTAGGGGTTAGGGGTAGATACATGATTTGTATGGTTTGATATTTCTAGTCCTTGTTTATCAACTTTAATGCTTACTATATGACATAAGATGACTATGTGATTTGGTTTTTCATTTTTCTGTTTTTTATTTTATTTTTCTGCCCATTTGAATCTTGGTCAAATCCTAGGTTTGACCAAGATTTAGACAAGTTTAACACGTGAAAACGAATAAGTAAGCCTGGATCCTTCTTAGTCACTCAAAAATGTACCAATCGATAGATGTGTTAACTTTGCTTCATGGAAATAATAATGTCATGTAAATGAGTTAACTTGGATTTCCTACCCTTGAATCCATAGGAAACTTTGTTCTAATGCACTATTATAATCAACCGAGTTTTTACACCAACAGGTCCGTCACTTACGTGTGGTGCCCACGCTTGAGGTCCCACACTTCAGTGAGCACAAGTCACGTGCAATAGGTACGCAAACTCCCAGCCATCTTCTTTGTCAAGAGAAGACGCATCAGGATGCGTATTGGAAGTCTGTGGGTCCTTCTGGATCCTTCGGTTGTCCCTCTCACAAAAAAAAAATCTCTCTCATTCTCGGCCTCGCTCGACTCGCTCGCTCGCTCGCTCGCACCTCCTGCTCACTGACAAACCCTGCACAAAAGTCAACATCATCACCCGAAAAAGGGGAGACACCATAATTCTCTCCCTTCTTCTCTCCTTCCGAGTGATCCCTCTTCCTCCGAGTTTCACTCGACGGGCAAACACACATGTGCTGCATAGTAATAATAAAAAGGTAGTACTCGTAGAAAAATCGATATACGAATCTGTAATTAAATAGGTTAAACTAGGGTTTTGCCCAGTTCTACAGATCAAGGGTTCAAAAAAATCCAACTACGGGGTTCGAACAACACGATTCTAATCCAAGAATTTTTTCGACCTAGGTCACCCAAATGGCCTCAAACTATAGGGTTAGCATCTAGTGCAGTATGTGTGAAAATGTATGCACTATGTGTGCTATAACTTGTATGTCTTTCAAATTTGAACCAAATTTGAATAAGTTTGAAATATTTGAAAATGGGCTTTTGGCTTAAACGTTGGAAACCAAAACCACTTCTCTTCGTGCATGCTTGACTTCATAAGACAGAGTTTAGCTAGGGTTAGGGGGTAGATGCATGATTTTCCTGGTTTGATTATGTCTAGACCTTGTTTATCAACTTAATTGAATGCTTACTATATGACATAAGAATACTATATGTGCCTTGTTTTTTTATTTTTTTATTTTTTTAAAATTTTATGCCCATTTGAATCTTGGTCAAATCCTAGGTTTGAACATGGTTTAAACAAGTTTAAATCATGAATATGAAAAATTAAGCATCTATATATCCTTCTTAGTCACTCCAAAATGTAGCTCGGTCTTGGGAGGGTTTTCGAAATTTCCATGTTTGAAACCAAAAACCACTTCTCTTCATGCATGCTTGACTTCATAAGACGGAGTTTAGGGTTAGGGGTAGATATATACATTATTTTCTGGTTTGAATATGTCTAGACCTTGTTTATCAACTTGAATGCTTAATTACTATATATATATGACATAAGAATGTTATGTCCTTTGGTTTTTCATTCTTTTGATTTTTTATGAATTTCTATGCCCATTTGAATCTTTTGGTCAAATCCTAGAGGTTTGACCAAGATTTACACAAGTTTAAAACATGAAAATGAAAAGGGAAGCTTGTATATCCTTCTTAGTCACTCTAAAATGAAGTTTTTGGGAGGTTTTTGAAATTTCCATGTTTGAAACCCAAAACCACTTCTCTTCATGCTAGACTGCTTCATAAGACAATTTAATTAGGGGTTAGGGGGTAGATACACATGATTTGTCTGGTTTGAATAAGTCCAAACACCTTGCTTGTGTATCAACTTGAATGCTTACTATATGACATAAGAATGCTTACCATATATGTTTGAATTTTAAAAGCATATAGTCTTCTTATGTCATATATATAGTAAGCATTCAAAAGTTTTTCTTTGAGAGAGTAGCATGCATTCAAAAGTTGATAAATAAGATTTGGACATATTCAAACCAGACAAATCATGTATCGATCTACACCCCCTAACCCTAAACTCTGTCTTATGAAGTCAAGCATGAAGAGAAGTGCTTTTAGGTTTCAAACATGGAAATTTCACAAACCTCCCAAAAGCTTCATTTTACAGTGACTAATTAAGGAGGATCCATGCTTACCTTTTGGCTTAAACGTTTGAAACCAAAAACCACTTCTCTTCATGCATGCTTGACTTCATAAGACAGAGTTTAGCTAGGGCGTTAGGGGGTAGATACATGATTTTCCTGGTTTGAATATGTCTAGAACTGGTTTATCAACTTAATTAATTGATTGTTTACTATATGACATAAGAAGACTATGTGCCTTGGTTTTAAATTTTTCTGTTTTTTTTGAATTTTATGCCCATATATTTGAATCTTGGTCAAATCCTAGGTTTGACCAAGATTTAAACAAGTTTAAACATAAAAATGAAAAGGGAAGCATGTATCCTTCTTAGTCACTCTAAAATGAAGCTTTTGGGATGTTCTTGAAATTTCCATTTTTGAAACCAAAAACGACTTCTCTCTTCATGCTAGACTTCATAAGATCGACAGGGGGTATAGATACATGATTTGTCTGGTTTGGATATACCTAGACCTCGTTTATCAACTTGAATTCATACGATATGACATATGAAGACTATGTGCTTTAATTTGTTTTCATTTTTCTGATTTTTTTGAATTTTGTGCCCACCCATTTGTATATTGGTCAAATGCTAGGCTTGATAATGATTTAAACAAGTTTAAAATATGAATATGCAAAGTTAAGCATGGATCCTTCTTAGAAACTCTAAAATGAAGTTTTTCGGAGGTTTTTGAAATTTCCATGTTTGCAACCCAAAACAACTTCCTCTTCACATGCTTGACTTCATAAGACAGAGTTTAGGGGTTAGGGGGTATATATAGATACATGATTTGTCTAGTTTGAATATGTCTAGACCTTGTTTATCAACTTTTAATGCTTACTATAAGACATAAGAAAACTATTTCCTTTGTTTTTTCTTTTTTTTTGATTTTTTTCAATATTGATGCCCATTTGAATCTTGTCAAATCCTAGGTTTGACCAAGATAATTTAAACAAGCTTAGAACATGAATATGAAAAGGGAAGCGTGTATCCTTCTTAATTAGTCACACTAAAATGAAGTTTTTGGGAGGTTTTTGATATTTCCATGTTTGAAACCCAAAACCACATCTCTTCATGCTTGACTTAATTTATAAGACATAGTTTAGGGGTTAAGGGGTAGATACATGATTTGTATGGTTTGATATTTATAGACCTTGTTTATTATCAACTTTAATGCTTACTATATGACATAAGGATGACTATGTGATTTGGTTTTTCATTTTTCTGTTTTTTATTTTATTTTTCTGCCCATTTGAATCTTGGTCAAATCCTAGGTTTGACCAAGATTTAGACAAGTTTAACACGTGAAAACGAATAAGTAAGCATGTATCCTTCTTAGTCACTAAAAAATGTACCAATCGATAGATGTGTTAACTTTGCTTCATGGAAATAATAATGTCACGTAAATGAGTTAACTTGGATTTCCTACCCTTGAATCCATAGGAAACTTTGTTCTAATGCAGTATATATAATAATCAATCGATTTTTTTGCACCAACATGTCTGTCACTTACGTGTGGTGCCCACGCGTGAGGTCCCACACTTCAGTGAGCACAAGTCACGTGCAAAGGTCCAAACTTTGTCATCTTCTTTGTCAAGAGGATGCGTATTGGAATCTGTGGGTCCTTCTGGATCCTTCTTAGTCACTCTAAAATGAAGCTTTTGGGAGGTTCTTGAAATTTCCATGTTTGAAACCCAAAACCACTTCTCTTCATGATTTACTTCATAAAACATAGTTTAATTAGAGTTTTAGGGGTAGATATATACATGATTTTTCTGGTTTGAATATATATGTCTCTAGACCTTTGTTTATCAACTTGAATGCTTAATATACATATGACATAAGAAAACTATTTGCTTTGGTTTTCTTTTTTCTGAATTTTTTTCAATTTTGATGCCCATTTGAATCTTGTCAAATCCTAGGTTTGACCAAGATAATTTAAACAAGCTTAAAACATGAATATGAAAAGAGGAGCATGTATCCTTCTTAGTCACTCTAAAATGTAGTTTTTGGGAGTTTTTGAAATTTCCATGTTTGAAACCCAAAACCACTTCTCTTCACATGCTTGACTTCATAAGACAGAGTTAATTAATTTAGGGGTTAATTAGGGGGTATAGATACATGATTTGTGTGGTTTGAATATGTATGGACCTTATTTATCAACAACTTTAATGCTTACTATATGACATAAGAAAACTATTTGCTTTGGTTTTTCTTTTTTCAATTTTTTTTCAATTTTGATGCCCATTTGAATCTTGTCAAATCCTAGGTTTGACCAAGATAATTTAAACAAGTTTAAAACATGAATATGAAAAGGGAAGCATGGATCCTTCTTAATTAGTCACTCTAAAATGAAGCTTTTGGGAGGTTTTTGAAATTTCCATGTTTGAAATCCAAAACCACTTCTCTTCACATGCTTGACTTCATAAGACAGAGTTTAGGGGTTAGGGGTATAGATACATGATTTGTCTGGTTTAATATGTCTAGACCTTGTTTATCAACTTTAATGCTTACTATATGACATAAGAAGACTATGTGATTTGGTTTTTCATTTTTCTGTTTTTATTTTTCTGCCCATTTGAATCTTGGTCAAATCCTAGGTTTGACCAAGATATAGACAAGTTTAACACGTAAATGAGTTAACTTGGATTTCCTACCCTTGAATCCATAGGAAACTTTGTTCTAATGCACTATAATAATCAACCGAGTTTTTACACCAACAGGTCTGTCACTTACGTGTGGTGCCCATGCGTGAGGTCCCACACTTCAGTGAGCACAAGTCACGTGCAATAGGTACGCAAACTCCCAGCCATTTTCTTTGTCAAGAGAAGACGCATCAGGATGCGTATTGGAAGTCTGTGGGTCCTTCTGGATCCTTCGGTCGTCCCTCTCACAAAAAAACAAATCTCTCTCATTCTCGGCCTCGCTCGACTCGCTCGCTCGCTCGCTCGCTCGCACCTCCTGCTCACTGACAAACCCTGCACAAAAGTCAACATCATCACCGAAAAAGGGGAGACACCATAATTCTCTCCCTTCTTCTCTCCTTCCGAGTGATCCCTCTTCCTCCGAGTTTCACTCGACGGGCAAACACACATGTGCTGCATAGTAATAATAAAAAGGTAAAAAAATCGACCTACGAATATATAATTAAATAGGTTAAACTAGGGTTTTACCCAGTACTACAGATCAAGGTTCAAAAAATCCAACTACGGGGTTCGAACAACACGATTCTAATCCAAGAATTTTTTCGACCTAGGTCACCCAAATGGCCTCAAACTATAGGGTTAGCATCTAGTGCAGTATGTGTGAAAATGTATGCACTATGTGTGCTATAACTTGTATGTCTTTCATATTTGAACCAAATTTGAATAAGTTTGAAATATTTGAAAAGGGGCTTTTGGCTTAAACGTTTGAAACCAAAAACCACTTCTCTTCATGCATGCTTGACTTCATAAGACAGAGTTTAGCTAGGGTTAGGGGATAGATGCATGATTTTCCTGGTTTGAATATGTCATATAGTAAGCATTCAAAAGTTTTTCTTTGAGAGAGTAGCATGCATTCAAAAGTTGATAAATAAGATTTGTACATATTCAAACCAGACAAATCATGTATCTACCCATATGCATATATATATAACCCTATACTTTTGTCTTATGAAGACGTCAAGGATGAAGAGAAGTGGATTTGGGTTTCAAACATGGAAATTTCAAAAACCTCCCAAAACATGTATATATCTACCCCTAAACCCTAATCTTTGTCTTATGAAGCCAAGCATATGAAGAGAAGTGATTTTGGGTTTCAAACATGGAAACTTCAAAAACCTCCCAAAAGCTTCATTTTAGAGAGACTAAGAATGATCCATATGCTTACCTTTTCATTGCCATGTTTTAAACTTGTTTTAACCTTGGTCAAACCTAGGATTTGACCAAGATTCAAATGGGAGTAAAAATTCAGAAAAATTCAAAAAAAATGAAAAACCAAAGCACATATATATATATATAGCCTTGATCTTATGTCATATAGTAAGCATTCAAGTTGATAAACAAGGTCGATCTCTAGACATATTCAAAGCAGAAATATCATGTATCATATCTACCCCTAACCCTAGCTAAACTCTGTCTTATGAAGTCAAACATATGAAGAGAACTGGGGTTTTGGGTTTCAAACATAAAATTTTCAAGTACCTTCATTTTAGAGTGAGTAAGGAAGGATTCATGCTTACCGTTTCATTTTCATGTTTTAAACTTGTTTAAACCTAGGATTTGACCAAGATTTAAATAGGCATAAAAAAATCGAAAGAAATCAAAAATTGAAAAACCAAAGCACATATATATAGCCTTCTTATATCATATAGTAAAAAATTCAAGTTGATAAACAAGGTCTAGACATATTCAAACAAGAAAAATCATGTATCTACACACCTAACCATAAACTCTGTCTTAAGTGGTTTTGGGTTTCAAACATGGAAATTTCACAAACCTCCCAAAAGCTTCATTTTACAGTGACTATATAAGGAGGATCCATGCTTACCTTTTGGCTTAAACGTTTGAAACCAAAAACCACTTCTCTTCATGCATGCTTGACTTCATAATATAAGACAGAGTTTAGCTAGGGTACGTTAGGGGGTGTAGATACATGATTTCCTGGTTTGAATATGTCTAGACCTTGTTTATCAACTTAATTGATTGCTTACTATATGACATAAGACGACTACGTGCCTTGGTTTTCATTTTTGGTTTTTTTTTGAATTTTATGCTCATATATTTGAATCTTGGTCAAATCCTAGGTTTGACCAAGATTTAAACAAGTTTAAAACATGAAAATGAAAAGGGAAGCATGTATCCTTCTTAGTCACTCTAAAATGAAGCTTTTGGGATGTTCTTGAAATTTCCATTTTTGAAACCAAAAACGACTTCTCTCTTCATGCTAGACTTCATAAGATCGACAGGGGGTATAGATACATGATTTGTCTGGTTTGGATATACCTAGACCTCATTTATCAACTTGAATTCATACGATATGACATATGAAGACTATGTGCTTTAATTTGTTTTCATTTTTCTGATTTTTTTGAATTTTGTGCCCACCCATTTGTATATTGGTCAAATGCTAGGCTTGATAATGATTTAAACAAGTTTAAAATATGAATATGCAAAGTTAAGCATGGATCCTTCTTAGAAACTCTAAAATGAAGTTTTTCGGAGGTTTTTGAAATTTCCATGTTTGCAACCCAAAACAACTTCCTCTTCACATGCTTGACTTCATAAGACAGAGTTTAGGGGTTAGGGGGTATATATAGATACATGATTTGTCTAGTTTGAATATGTCTAGACCTTGTTTATCAACTTTAATGCTTACTATAAGACATAAGAAAACTATTTCCTTTGTTTTTTTTTTGATTTTTTTCAATATTGATGCCCATTTGAATCTTGTCAAACCCTAGGTTTGACCAAGATAATTTAAACAAGCTTAGAACATGAATATGAAAAGGGAAGCGTGTATCCTTCTTAGTCACACTAAAATGAAGTTTTTGGGAGGTTTTTGATATTTCCATGTTTGAAACCCAAAACCACATCTCTTCATGCTTGACTTAATTTATAAGACATAGTTTAGGGGTTAAGGGGTAGATACATGATTTGTATGGTTTGATATTTCTAGACCTTGTTTATTATCAACTTTAATGCTTACTATATGACATAAGATGACTATGTGATTTGGTTTTTCATTTTTCTGTTTTTTATTTTATTTTTCTGCCCATTTGAATCTTGGTCAAATCCTAGGTTTGACCAAGATTTAGACAAGTTTAACACGTGAAAACGAATAAGTAAGCATGGATCCTTCTTAGTCACTCAAAAATGTACCAATCGATAGATGTGTTAACTTTGCTTCATGGAAATAATAATGTCACGTAAATGAGTTAACTTGGATTTCCTACCCTTGAATCCATAGGAAACTTTGTTCTAATGCAGTATAATAATCAATCGAGTATTTACACCAACATGTCTGTCACTTACGTGTGGTGCCCACGCGTGAGGTCCCACACTTCAGTGAGCACAAGTCACGTGCAATAGGTACGCAAACTCCCAGCCATCTTCTTTGTCAAGAGAAGACGCATAAGGATGCGTATTGGAAGTCTGTGGGTCCTTCTGGATCCTTCTTAGTCACTCTAAAATGAAGCTTTTGGGAGGTTCTTGAAATTTCCATGTTTGAAACCCAAAACCACTTCTCTTCATGATTTACTTCATAAAACATAGTTTAATTAGAGTTTTAGGGGTAGATATATACATGATTTTTCTGGTTTGAATATATATGTCTCTAGACCTTTGTTTATCAACTTGAATGCTTAATACACATATGACATAAGAATGCTATGTGCTTTGGTATTTCATTCTTTTGATTTTTTCTGAATTTTTAGGGCCATTTGAATCTTGGTCAAATCCTTGGTTTGACCAAGATTTAAACAAGTTTAAAACATAAAAATGAAAAGGGAAGTCTGTATCCTTCTTAGTCACTCTAAAATGAAGCTTTTGGGAGGTTTTTAAAATTTCAATGTTTGAAACCCAAAACCACTTCTCTTCACATGCTTGACTTCATAAGACAGAGTTAATTAATTCAGGGGTTAATTACGGGGTATAGATACATGATTTGTGTGGTTTGAATATGTATGGACCTTATTTATCAACAACTTTAATGCTTACTATATGACATAAGAAAACTATTTGCTTTGGTTTTTCTTTTTTCAATTTTTTTTCAATTTTGATGCCCATTTGAATCTTGTCAAATCCTAGGTTTGACCAAGATAATTTAAACAAGTTTAAAACATGAAAATGAAAAGGGAAGCATGGATCCTTCTTAGTCACTCTAAAATGAAGCTTTTGGGAGGTTTTTGAAATTTCCATGTTTGAAACCCAAAACCACTTCTCTTCACATGCTTGACTTCATAAGACAGAGTTTAGGGGTTAGGGGTATAGATACATGATTTGTCTGGTTTAATATGTCTAGACCTTGTTTATCAACTTTAATGCTTACTATATGACATAAGAAGACTATGTGATTTGGTTTTTCATTTTTCTGTTTTTATTTTTCTGCCCATTTGAATCTTGGTCAAATCCTAGGTTTGACCAAGATATAGACAAGTTTAACACGTAAATGAGTTAACTTGGATTTCCTACCCTTGAATCCATAGAAAACTTTGTTCTAATGCACTATTATAATCAACCGAGTTTTTACACCAACAGGTCTGTCACTTACGTGTGGTGCCCATGCTTGAGGTCACCAGGTCAGCACAAGTCACGTACCAACTTGTCAACACCCGGGTTTTTAAGTCCGGATGCCCTATTATATCATACATCGCAATCCCAGGAAGATTGTTTTTGCGAGACATAATAGTAAGTCGTTCAGAGTCATCATTTATTACAACACATAAGGTCTTACATCAATGGATCACATGATCCAATATTACACAAATAGATTGTTCAACATCACACATAAGTAGCGGAAGCGTAGTAGTAGTAGTGGACTCATAATTCCACAGGCAACGCTTGACGTTAGAAGACGATCCTAGTTATCATAGACGTCCTGCTGTCCGTCATCCTGATACTGTTGCTCCTCTTCATAGTCTGGCATTTGAATAGCCAGGGCAAAGCCATGAGTACTTTTAAAGTACTCGCAAACTAATACTAAGGTAAAGCATAATGTATTGTAGTAAAGGGGTACTAAGCTCTAAGTTTATTTGCATAAAGCCAAGTTTTCTTTGAATAAACATTTGATAAAAATCCTCATTATTTAGTAGACTAACTCAAGTGGGAACATTAGTGTCATTCCCACCATTCATTTGGGATTCAAGACAATTCATCAATCACCATTATTATTTCAACATAAATCCTGATAATGGAAGTAGTATGGCCCTTCCAACCGTCCGTAACCGCGGACACGGCTATTCGAATAGGTTTAACACTCTGCAGAGGTTGTACTCTTGTGCCACAACTATTGATTTCATCCGTCGAGGATAACCCCGAATCATCGTAACTCAGTACGCGGATCATCAATCATAACCTTTCACTTATATGTCCTAGTATAGGCACCTCTCCCCATGAGCTTGGCCTCCCGGTGAGAACCAACTGTTAACCCGGGAACTGCACAGGGCTTGGGTCGTACATTCACCTCATATTCACATCATTTCTCATATACGGAGGCAGCCTCGGCGTAACCCCTATGATGCTTGTTTAGAGGGAACCCATACTAAAATACACAAGTTTCTAGTTAAGCCCTACCCATAATCAGGTATTGTGGGGGTACTTGTATAATTGGAAAGGTATCGCATTCAAACCCATCTCAGTTTTATATCAAAAATCACCATCTTCTCTTGGTCATATTCACCTTCAAAGTCCTTCCTTGGAATGAACCATCATTCCCAAGGTTTCAATTTCATATCAACATCACTTGTTCCCATCTAGAGTAGTCAAATTTTAATTGATTAGCAATAGCCACTAAATGAGGGGTGCTAATCTAACTTTGATTTGTGTTCATCTAACCCAAGTATTGTTCTAGACCAAGTGAATCATAAATCAAAAGGTACTTTGAAGTAAATAAGCCAAAGTAAAATTAAGTAAAACATGGGATAGGTAATACATAAAAGTAAAGTGTGATGATGCCTTTGCTCTTGTAGAGCTAAGCATTTGTATTTAGCAAGGGTTAGCTTGCCTTGAGCTGAGTAGTGATCAAAGTGCTCTTCCTCTTCTTGGGAGTAGGCCTCCTCCTCTTGGTAATCCTCGTTACTAGCGTCTATATACGAATACGAGGTATAAATACTAAACCAAACTCATATGCTAAACTAGGAACACTCAAAGAGTTCACACTCTAGTCCTATTATCAATCAAACATGGCATGGTGAGTTTATTGGATGAATTCTTATTTAATAGAAAATAATTTCCTCTCATTATTCCTATTTCTTAATTTTTAATATGTAGATCCTTAGAGAAACTTCATTTCTTCTCTTTACTTCATAATAAGATTTAATCTCATCATATAATAATCAGGTATGAAATATAGGTTGACCTAAGTCAACATTTCATATCTATTATATGTGAGTATAATTTAATTAAGGTTTTACACTACACATGTTATTATACTATTATTTTAAATGCATTAAAATCTCTAAGTAATATTTATCAAGGGTTCTTTAGCCTAGGTTATTCCCCCTGGTTATATTACTTAGGATCAAGATTTAAATGAGAGAGTAGCTCTCATACTATTCATTAAATTTGAATTTCAAGTTAAATGGTGCTAGAATTAACTACATAGCTATTTTATTTGATCTAGTCCATGATCATGCAAATAACCTGACTATATTATTGCATAATCAATTAGAGGACATCATTTGTGATTTATTAGAATTTGAATCAACTTAAAATCATTTATAGATTATTTTTAATAATTATTTGAAGTCAGAAAAGGCTCTGTCTTGTTATTTTTATCATTTAAAAATTAATACGAATTTGGATATGAGGCCAGTGGCATTAGTTAGATAATTTTATGGGCTTTCCAAAGATATAAAGTTTGCTAGATTTGGTTTGGCAGATTTCAAATTATTCAATTTTTACTAAACCATCTGCAGCACAATTCATATTAAGTTTAAACCTCTATTTGAATTTTGGGCCTGGGCGGGAAAAGCTAACGGGCCGAAACGAGTTTTAAACCCACTTCACAGCCCAGCAAGCAACTGGTGCGGCGGGCTGCGCTGACAGGGTGGGGTCCACCTGTCGGCGCCTCATAACACGCCGAAGCGGTACGAGCGATAGGGGGCGTTGGATCAAGACGCAGATCAACGGCTGGCGTGTGTCGTCGTCCCCGGCGAGACTCCGGCGAACCCAGAGCGCCAGTAGGGGGTCGGAGAGCTTACCAGGCCGTTGCAGGTCTCTGGCAAGATGCTCGGGGAAGTGGTGGTCGACGAGGAACAGCCTGGTGAAGTGGCGGCGCTCGGGGAGGCTCCAATCGACGCAGAGCTTCCGCGGGCTCCGGCGGACTCGAGCTCGCGATTCGAGCAGCTCCGGCGAGCTCTAGTGAAATTGGCTGTGTAGAAGTGCTCAGTGAGGAGAGGGGAAGAGATGGTGTGAAGAATGCGAGTGCCGATCATCAGTATTTATAGAGGGAGAGAGGTGGCCGAGGGTGCTGCAAGGGCGCGGCCATGGCGCGGCTTCTGTGGTGCGCCAAAGGGCAAGGCGAGGACGGCTACGGCTAGGCAGGGTCCTGGCGATGCTCAACGGGTATTGGTGCGGACGAAAAAGCTACGGACGCGCTCGAGTTCTTCCAGTCATCATCGCGGTACCCGCGGTACGTCGACGACGAGGACGACGGTGACGAGGCTCTGGGCGGTGCTCGAGCATGTCTAGGACGTAGAGTGAGTGGAGTGGAGGCTAGACGCAGTGGTAGGGATGCAGGGCGAGGACGAGCGCGTTCGAGTGCACGGCGCCTGGCGCGCTCCAGAGCGCGCTCACCGCGGCATGGGCGTGTACTGGCATGGTTTTGGCCACGGCCGTTCTGGCCAATGCCAAGCCTTGGCTTTGCCCGTGCGTGTACCACTCGATTCCTTTGCAGTGAGATGCTCGATGACAAGGAGAAAGTGTGAGAGGAGGGATGGAGAGAGGATGGCCAAAGTGGCCGGCATGGTTTTGTTTTTCATTTGTTTGTGCTTTTCCTCAGCTGTAATCATCCATGCAAGTACTGGGCTAGAGGCAGGGGGTGTAGAACTAGCTCATGATCACCATTGCAAAGGGGTTTAGGGAAGAAACCAGTGGACAAAGGTGTGTAACACCATTTGGAATTCATGCCTGCCAAGTGTTCGACACAATGGCCGCATGAAGAAAATTTTCAAATTTTGAAATTCTTTTTGGTGAATCTCTTTTATATAATTATAGTGATGTAATGGTGGTGGTGGTACTCAATTTGGAAATGAAATGCAAAGTTTCAAATTTGAGATGATCTTCATTTTATTCTCTGGTCCTGTTTTGGCAATTAATTTCTGGTCAACCTAGTCAACTCTGGACATGGTGGTCAACATGAAAAGTACTCACCTTGACATGGTCTTGGATGACATGGCTTTGGTTGACAAAGTTTAGTTTAGGTTTTAAGAATTACAGGGGTGCAAAGTGGTGAAGAAAATATTTTTCACCCAAGTGACCATTATCATATGTATGATGAGTTCTTGATTTCTCTTGCTTTGATTCATGATCCAATGATGCAATTGTGTTAGTTTATCATATAGAAACATTTTAGAAGCAAGGAAGCAAGCAATTATGGCCTTGGTGGTGGTTTTGCATTTTTGCATATGGTGTATGTGAGTGATGAAGAGATTTTTCTTATTTTCTTTATTTCTCCTCAAGCTAGGGTTTTGTGATCTTGATTAGGGTTCATATAGTAATTGAATTACATGCTAACACTCATCATGGCAATAGCACACAAGAAAAATCACTTAGATGCACAAAACTATATGTGGCACTATATGCATAGAAAAAGTTTTTGTTAATTGTAAATTTTGAGTAATTGAAATCTCACTTGCTTTATTATTTGTTGAAAACTTGGGATGTTACAAACCCTTCCCCCTTACAAAAGATCTCGTCCCGAGATCTGGAAGAAAAACTAGGTACTAAAGAGATTGGGGTACTCAGTCTTCATAAAGTCTTCTCTTTCCCAAGTGGCTTCTTCTTCGGTGTGGTTACTCCATTGTATCTTCAGAAACTTGATACTCCGGGTACGAGTGGTTCTGAATGCTTCCTCCAGAATGCGAATAGGTACTTCGCGGTAGGTTAGATCTGAGTTGATATCCACAGTACGATGGTCAATGTTCTTGAACACCTCAGTCTTCTCAGGTACCTCCAAGCACTTCCGGAGTAACGAGATATGAAACACATTGTGCACCGTTGACATTTCTTCTGGTAACTCCAGCTGATAGGATACTTCTCCTCGGCGACTTAGGACTTTGAAAGGTCCAACATAACGGGGTGCGAGCTTTCCTTTAAGCTGGAATCTCTGCATTCCTTTAAGAGGGGACACTTTGAGATATACGAAATCTCCGATCTCAAAAGTCATCTCTCGGCGTCTCTTGTCGGCGTAGCTCTTTTGTCTTGATTGAGCGGTCTTGAGGTACTCACGGATCTTGTGAACCTTCTCTTCAGCTTCTCGGAGAATATCTGGTCCAAAAACTTGACTCTCTCCAACTTCCGACCAATTCAGAGGGGTACGGCACTTCCTTCCGTACAGAGCTTCAAAGGGGGCCATCTGCAAACTGGCTTGGTAGCTGTTGTTGTACGAGAATTCTGCGTACGGCAAACAGTCTTCCCACTTGGATCCATATTCCAACACACATGCTCTCAGCATATCCTCTAGTATCTGGTTGACTCGTTCAGTCTGTCCATCCGTCTGAGGGTGATAGGCTGTGCTGAAGTTCAGCCTAGTTCCGAGTCCTTCATGTACCTTCTGCCAAAATCTGGAGGTGAATTGGGATCCTCTATCAGATACTATTGACTTCGGAGTTCCGTGCAGGCTGACTATCCGTGAGATATATAACTCTGCAAGTCTTGGTCCTTGGTAGGTGGTTTTGACGGGGATGAAATGGGCGACTTTGGTCAATCTATCGACCACTACCCAGATAGAATCATTCCCTTTACTAGATTTGGGCAATCCGGTGATGAAGTCCATTCCTACGGAATCCCACTTCCATTCGGGAATCTGCAGGGGCTGTAGTAGTCCTGCAGGTCGTTGGTGTTCTGCCTTGACTCTCTGACAGATGTCACACTTGGCGATGTAACTCCCGATTTCTCGCTTCATCCCATGCCACCAGAACTGTTCCTTCAAGTCCTGGTACATCTTGGTACCTCCGGGGTGAATAGAATATAAGGTGTCATGGGCTTCCTTTAGAATCACTTGTTTCAACTCTGAATCTGACGGCACGCACAAGCGTCCGTTGTACCAAAGTACTCCTTCTTCATCAACAGTGAATCCCGGTGCCTTTCCTGCTGCTAGCTGGCTCTTAATCCCGTCAATGCTTGCATTGCTCTTCTGAGCTTCCTTGATTTGACTAATTAAAGTGGGTTGAAGTTCAATGCTGGCGAGAAATCCTTCACTCACTAGCTCCATTCTAAACTGTTCAAACTCTTGGTGAAGGCTAGGTTGTTCTTCGGCAATCATGGAGTTCAACTGACACGGCAGTCTACTCAAAGCATCTGCTACTACGTTGGCCTTGCCTGGGTGATAGTGAATATCCATATCATAATCCTTGATTAACTCTAACCATCTCCTTTGCCTCATGTTCAGTTCCTTCTGAGTGAAGATATACTTCAAACTCTTGTGATCCGAATAGATCTCGCATCGATTACCCATGAGGTAATGACGCCATACTTTCAAGGCTAACACTACTGCTGCTAGCTCTAAGTCATGGGTTGGATAATTCTGTTCATGTTGCTTCAGCTGCCTGGACAGGTATGAGATCACCTTGCCTTCTTGCATAAGTACACATCCAAGACCAATCTTGGAGGCATCACAATACACATCAAATGGTTTGGTGATGTCCGGCATAATCAGTATTGGGGCTGAAGTCAGTCTGCTCTTGAGCTGTTGAAAGCTCTCTTCACACTTGTTCGTCCATTCGAACTTCTTGTCCTTTTTCAACAATTGGGTCATTGGTCTGGCTATGCTTGAGAATCCTTCAACGAATCGGCGGTAATATCCCGCCAATCCGAGAAATGCACGGACCTCAGTCTGGGTGGTTGGGGCTTTCCATTCTGCAACGGTCTTTATCTTTGAGGGGTCAACGGCAATTCCTCCTGCGGACAAGATGTGTCCCAGGAATCCTACTTCCCTCAACCAGAACTCACACTTGCTGAACTTGGCATACAGCTGGTGTTCCCGAAGAGTCTCTAAGACCATTTCCAAGTGTTGCTCATGTTCTTCTTCGGTTTTGGAGTAGATAAGGATGTCGTCGATGAAAACAACGACGAACTTATCCAGGAAGTTCATGAAGATCTTATTCATGAGATTCATGAAGTAAGCGGGGGCATTGGTCAATCCAAATGACATGACATTGTACTCATACAATCCATATCTGGTGGTGAAGGCAGTTTTGGGGATGTCTGATGCACGGATCTTCAGCTGATGGTAACCTGTCCTAAGATCAATCTTAGAAAACACGGTGGCACCGGTCAACTGGTCAAACAGGTCTTCTATTTTGGGCAAAGGATACTTATTCTTGATGGTGACATCATTGAGCTTGCGGTAATCCGTACATAAACGAATCGTACCATCCTTCTTGTCCACAAACAAAACTGGTGATCTCCAGGGTGATGCACTTGGTCTAATCAAACCTTTGGCTAACATATCATCCAGTTGTTTCTTCAGTTCCACTAATTCTGCTGGGTTCATGCTGTAAGCTCTCTGGGCTATAGGTCCTGTTCCGGGGATTAACTCAATGATAAACTCGATATCCCGATCCGGGGGCATACCGGGTAGGTCTTCCGGAAACACATCAGAGTATCGACAGACGACTCTGATTTGATCCAGGGTGGGTTTGGTTAAACTCTGGTTGCAGGTAAATTTTCTGGGCAGTTTTTCCGAGATGTGCTCCACTAACACTCCGGTGCTACTAGTCATGGTGATGGCCTTCTTGGCACAATCAATCAATCCATGATGTTTGGACATCCAGTCCATACCCAGTACTACCTCTAAACCTTTTGTTCCCAGAACAATTAGATTGGCATAGAAATCTATTTCATGAATTCTGATAGGAACATCTTTGCAAATTTTTCTAGCTTTAGTTGTTGATCCAGGTATTTGCACTACCATGACATGCTTCAAACTGATGGGTTGAATCTTACTAGTGCATGCAAATTCTTCCGTAACAAATGAATGCGATGCCCCAGAATCAAACAGCACTCTTGCGGGTATTGAGTTAACAGAGAACATACCCAGCACGACATCTGGGGCTTCCTGTGCTTCTTCCGCATTCATGTGAAAGAGGCGACCGCCGCGGTTGTTCGGGTTGTTGGGGGCGAACTTCTTGTTGTTGGCGACACGGCGTTGCTGCTGAGCAGGGCCAGTAGTGTTGGCGGCCATCTTGGCGAGTCGCTGGGGACACTCTTTGGAGAAGTGCCCCAACACACCGCACTCATAGCAGTTGATGGTGGACTTGTCCTTGGGGGCGACAGGGACAGCATTGCTCCCAGTCCTTGGAGCAGTGTTGGTGTTGGGATTGGCAGGGGCTCTTGTCGGGGCGCGGTTGAAGTTGTTGTTGTGGTGGACGAAGTTGTTGCTGTTGTGGGGGTGTCCTCCCGTCCTGGGGTTTCCTCCGCTCCGGTTCTGATAACCGGGGCGCGACATCTGTGCCGGTGGCCTGTTGTTTCTGGGGGTGAAGCCTCCGCTTGAGCCAGGGCGAAACTTGGAGTTGTTGCTGGGCCCACTCTGGTGCATCATGCGACGCTTGCGGTTTTCGTTGGCCTGGTTCAGCTTGCCCTCCATCTGGATGGCGGAGTCAACAAGGGCTTCGAGGTCAGCAAAAGGGATGTTGACCAACACAGTCTGCATCTCATCGTGCAGTCCGTTCAGGAACCTCTCCTTCCTCTTCTCGGTGGTATCAGTCTCATCCGGGGCGTACCTTGACAAGGTGAGGAACTTGTCGCGGTATTCTACCACGGTCAGACGGCCTTGCTTTAACTCGCGGAACTCATCCCGCATCTTCTTGATGAGACCTGGTGGCACATGGTACTTGCTAAACTTGAGCTTGAAGTCTGCCCAAGTCATGAGCTGCCCGGCATTCAATGCGCGAGCACTCGTCCACCAGGCACGTGCAGGTCCTGCCAGATAGTGAGTGGCAAACAGCACCTTGTCATTTGCCTCCACTCCGGCAACCTCAAGATTGTTCTCCATTGTTTGGAGCCAATCATCAGCATCAAGGGGTTCCTCTGTCTTGCTAAACACCGGTGGGTTGGTGTTCTGAAAGTTCTTCAACTTGGAGCCCGGGTGATCATGGTTCCCGTGGCCTTGGTTGTTCTGTGCTAACTGTTGAAGTACAGCTAAGTTAGCTTGCCTTTCAGTCCTATCAACTTCTCGTTCAGCCAACATCTGTTGCAGTATCTGCGTCAGCGCATCCGGATTGGCGTTGCGATTGGAATGTGCCATCTGAACAGAGATATGGATCATGAGATAAGAGGGACAATTTCTATGGCTTAATTTTGGGGAAATAAACTCACATTTATTTAAAACATGGTTCATAATATACAAATATTACACATACGAAACATAGTCATGAAGGTAGCAATTATTACAAGCCAACATTCCGGAGGGTTTGAAGAACCCTTTCAACAAGCTACGATACAAGGGGCGAATACAAAGGACCGATACATCTCAGGCTACGCGGTGCTCAAGGAGAGGATGGAAGCTATCCATCGATGCGGAGCGGGAAGGTGGTGTCCATCCCGGCAGGCAGGGTCTGGTGGAAGTCGTCGTCTCCCTCTTCCTCCGGCTCGTAGTCGTTGTCGTTGCTGACGTAGGAGTAGCCATCCCCTTGGATGTCTTCCCCCTCGCCTTCTCCCTCCAGGATCTGGAGCTGCTCCACCTGAGTGGAGATGGTCTCCTTCAGGACGGCGATCTTGGTCTTGAGGCGGTGGATGGTGGCATCCCTCTTCGCGACCAGCTGGCGCAGAGTCCTGCGCTCCTTCGCGATGACCTTGATGGTCTCCGCGTACTGGTTCAGCTGCTGCTGAGTGTGGTTGGCGGCGGAGCGGGAGTCGCTCAGCGCCGACCGAGTCTCGTACAGCATGTAGTCGAGGTGGTCCACATGGTGCCTCAGCACGGGGTGGTACGGCAGGCTGAGGGGCAGACCAACAGAGGAGTGCCTTGCGAAGTGCGCAAAGCGTTCCCCTTCGATGGCCAGCGAGTTCTGCCCGCACAGACGAGCGAGAGACTCCTGCAGAGCATGGGCGAGTCCATCCACCCAAGTGTTCTCGCGGAGCGAGAACTGGATCTGGCGGAACATGGGTGACTCCGGCTTTCCCGGAAGGTTAGCCATGATCAGCCATTGGAGCTGGCCGTTGTCCGAGATCTGACCCCCGTAGAACACGGGAGGCGTGCGTCCGAGGAAGTCGGTGAGCGCGAACAGATCGCGTTCGAAGATCAGGTCTCCCCCGTTCGCCAAGTCATAGACTTGGGTCTGGAGAAAGGGCTCCGTCGGGATGATGGGATCCATCTGTAGAGGGAGTGACAAATAAGTTAATAATTGTCAGTGTTCAAAATTTTAAGTAATAATCAATGAAATGGATTATTTTGAAAAGGAATTCCAAGGTAAGGGTATGAGTATATTTTCATAACTATTTTATTTTAAACTAAGTTTGTTGGACGTCCATTCTAACTAAGGTCTTCTAAGGTCAAACAATGGCTCTGATACCAACTTGTCAACACCCGGGTTTTTAAGTCCGGATGCCCTATTATATCATACATCGCAATCCCAGGAAGATTGTTTTTGCGAGACATAATAGTAAGTCGTTCAGAGTCATCATTTATTACAACACATAAGGTCTTACATCAATGGATCACATGATCCAATATTACACAAATAGATTGTTCAACATCACACATAAGTAGCGGAAGCGTAGTAGTAGTAGTGGACTCATAATTCCACAGGCAACGCTTGACGTTAGAAGACGATCCTAGTTATCATAGACGTCCTGCTGTCCGTCATCCTGATACTGTTGCTCCTCTTCATAGTCTGGCATTTGAATAGCCAGGGCAAAGCCATGAGTACTTTTAAAGTACTCGCAAACTAATACTAAGGTAAAGCATAATGTATTGTAGTAAAGGGGTACTAAGCTCTAAGTTTATTTGCATAAAGCCAAGTTTTCTTTGAATAAACATTTGATAAAAATCCTCATTATTTAGTAGACTAACTCAAGTGGGAACATTAGTGTCATTCCCACCATTCATTTGGGATTCAAGACAATTCATCAATCACCATTATTATTTCAACATAAATCCTGATAATGGAAGTAGTATGGCCCTTCCAACCGTCCGTAACCGCGGACACGGCTATTCGAATAGGTTTAACACTCTGCAGAGGTTGTACTCTTGTGCCACAACTATTGATTTCATCCGTCGAGGATAACCCCGAATCATCGTAACTCAGTACGCGGATCATCAATCATAACCTTTCACTTATATGTCCTAGTATAGGCACCTCTCCCCATGAGCTTGGCCTCCCGGTGAGAACCAACTGTTAACCCGGGAACTGCACAGGGCTTGGGTCGTACATTCACCTCATATTCACATCATTTCTCATATACGGAGGCAGCCTCGGCGTAACCCCTATGATGCTTGTTTAGAGGGAACCCATACTAAAATACACAAGTTTCTAGTTAAGCCCTACCCATAATCAGGTATTGTGGGGGTACTTGTATAATTGGAAAGGTATCGCATTCAAACCCATCTCAGTTTTATATCAAAAATCACCATCTTCTCTTGGTCATATTCACCTTCAAAGTCCTTCCTTGGAATGAACCATCATTCCCAAGGTTTCAATTTCATATCAACATCACTTGTTCCCATCTAGAGTAGTCAAATTTTAATTGATTAGCAATAGCCACTAAATGAGGGGTGCTAATCTAACTTTGATTTGTGTTCATCTAACCCAAGTATTGTTCTAGACCAAGTGAATCATAAATCAAAAGGTACTTTGAAGTAAATAAGCCAAAGTAAAATTAAGTAAAACATGGGATAGGTAATACATAAAAGTAAAGTGTGATGATGCCTTTGCTCTTGTAGAGCTAAGCATTTGTATTTAGCAAGGGTTAGCTTGCCTTGAGCTGAGTAGTGATCAAAGTGCTCTTCCTCTTCTTGGGAGTAGGCCTCCTCCTCTTGGTAATCCTCGTTACTAGCGTCTATATACGAATACGAGGTATAAATACTAAACCAAACTCATATGCTAAACTAGGAACACTCAAAGAGTTCACACTCTAGTCCTATTATCAATCAAACATGGCATGGTGAGTTTATTGGATGAATTCTTATTTAATAGAAAATAATTTCCTCTCATTATTCCTATTTCTTAATTTTTAATATGTAGATCCTTAGAGAAACTTCATTTCTTCTCTTTACTTCATAATAAGATTTAATCTCATCATATAATAATCAGGTATGAAATATAGGTTGACCTAAGTCAACATTTCATATCTATTATATGTGAGTATAATTTAATTAAGGTTTTACACTACACATGTTATTATACTATTATTTTAAATGCATTAAAATCTCTAAGTAATATTTATCAAGGGTTCTTTAGCCTAGGTTATTCCCCCTGGTTATATTACTTAGGATCAAGATTTAAATGAGAGAGTAGCTCTCATACTATTCATTAAATTTGAATTTCAAGTTAAATGGTGCTAGAATTAACTACATAGCTATTTTATTTGATCTAGTCCATGATCATGCAAATAACCTGACTATATTATTGCATAATCAATTAGAGGACATCATTTGTGATTTATTAGAATTTGAATCAACTTAAAATCATTTATAGATTATTTTTAATAATTATTTGAAGTCAGAAAAGGCTCTGTCTTGTTATTTTTATCATTTAAAAATTAATACGAATTTGGATATGAGGCCAGTGGCATTAGTTAGATAATTTTATGGGCTTTCCAAAGATATAAAGTTTGCTAGATTTGGTTTGGCAGATTTCAAATTATTCAATTTTTACTAAACCATCTGCAGCACAATTCATATTAAGTTTAAACCTCTATTTGAATTTTGGGCCTGGGCGGGAAAAGCTAACGGGCCGAAACGAGTTTTAAACCCACTTCACAGCCCAGCAAGCAACTGGTGCGGCGGGCTGCGCTGACAGGGTGGGGTCCACCTGTCGGCGCCTCATAACACGCCGAAGCGGTACGAGCGATAGGGGGCGTTGGATCAAGACGCAGATCAACGGCTGGCGTGTGTCGTCGTCCCCGGCGAGACTCCGGCGAACCCAGAGCGCCAGTAGGGGGTCGGAGAGCTTACCAGGCCGTTGCAGGTCTCTGGCAAGATGCTCGGGGAAGTGGTGGTCGACGAGGAACAGCCTGGTGAAGTGGCGGCGCTCGGGGAGGCTCCAATCGACGCAGAGCTTCCGCGGGCTCCGGCGGACTCGAGCTCGCGATTCGAGCAGCTCCGGCGAGCTCTAGTGAAATTGGCTGTGTAGAAGTGCTCAGTGAGGAGAGGGGAAGAGATGGTGTGAAGAATGCGAGTGCCGATCATCAGTATTTATAGAGGGAGAGAGGTGGCCGAGGGTGCTGCAAGGGCGCGGCCATGGCGCGGCTTCTGTGGTGCGCCAAAGGGCAAGGCGAGGACGGCTACGGCTAGGCAGGGTCCTGGCGATGCTCAACGGGTATTGGTGCGGACGAAAAAGCTACGGACGCGCTCGAGTTCTTCCAGTCATCATCGCGGTACCCGCGGTACGTCGACGACGAGGACGACGGTGACGAGGCTCTGGGCGGTGCTCGAGCATGTCTAGGACGTAGAGTGAGTGGAGTGGAGGCTAGACGCAGTGGTAGGGATGCAGGGCGAGGACGAGCGCGTTCGAGTGCACGGCGTCCTGGCGCGCTCCAGAGCGCGCTCACCGCGGCATGGGCACGGTACTGGCATGGTTTGGCCACGGCCGTTCTGGCCAATGCCAAGCCTTGGCTTTGCCCGTGCGTGTACCACTCGATTCCTTGTGCCAGAGATGCTCGATGACAAGGAGAAAGTGTGAGAGGAGGGATGGAGAGAGGATGGCCAAAGTGGCCGGCATGGTTTTGTTTTTCATTTGTTTGTGCTTTTCCTCAGCTGTAATCATCCATGCAAGTACTGGGCTAGAGGCAGGGGGTGTAGAACTAGCTCATGATCACCATTGCAAAGGGGTTTAGGGAAGAAACCAGTGGACAAAGGTGTGTAACACCATTTGGAATTCATGCCTGCCAAGTGTTCGACACAATGGCCGCATGAAGAAAATTTTCAAATTTTGAAATTCTTTTTGGTGAATCTCTTTTATATAATTATAGTGATGTAATGGTGGTGGTGGTACTCAATTTGGAAATGAAATGCAAAGTTTCAAATTTGAGATGATCTTCATTTTATTCTCTGGTCCTGTTTTGGCAATTAATTTCTGGTCAACCTAGTCAACTCTGGACATGGTGGTCAACATGAAAAGTACTCACCTTGACTTGGTCTTGGATGACATGGCTTTGGTTGACAAAGTTTAGTTTAGGTTTTAAGAATTACAGGGGTGCAAAGTGGTGAAGAAAATATTTTTCACCCAAGTGACCATTATCATATGTATGATGAGTTCTTGATTTCTCTTGCTTTGATTCATGATCCAATGATGCAATTGTGTTAGTTTATCATATAGAAACATTTTAGAAGCAAGGAAGCAAGCAATTATGGCCTTGGTGGTGGTTTTGCATTTTTGCATATGGTGTATGTGAGTGATGAAGAGATTTTTCTTATTTTCTTTATTTCTCCTCAAGCTAGGGTTTTGTGATCTTGATTAGGGTTCATATAGTAATTGAATTACATGCTAACACTCATCATGGCAATAGCACACAAGAAAAATCACTTAGATGCACAAAACTATATGTGGCACTATATGCATAGAAAAAGTTTTTGTTAATTGTAAATTTTGAGTAATTGAAATCTCACTTGCTTTATTATTTGTTGAAAACTTGGGATGTTGAAATAGGTACAAACTCCCAGCCATTTTCTTTGTCAAGAGAAGACGCATCAGGATGCGTATTGGAAGTCTGTGGGTCCTTCTGGATCCTTCGGTTGTCCCTCTCACAAAAAAAAAACAAATCTCTCTCATTCTCGGCCTCGCTCGACTCGCTCGCTCGCTCGCTCGCTCGCACCTCCTGCTCACTGACAAACCCTGCACAAAAGTCAACATCATCACCCGAAAAAGGGGAGACACCATAATTCTCTCCCTTCTTCTCTCCTTCCGAGTGATCCCTCTTCCTCCGAGTTTCACTCGACGGGCAAACACACATGTGCTGCATAGTAATAATAAAAAGGTAGTACTCGTAGAAAAATCGATATACGAATCTGTAATTAAATAGGTTAAACTAGGGTTTTGCCCAGTTCTACAGATCAAGGGTTAAAAAATATCCAACTACGGGGTTCGAACAACACGATTCTAATCCAAGAATTTTTTCGACCTAGGTCACTCAAATGGCCTCAAACTATAGGGTTAGCATCTAGTGCAGTATGTGTGAAAATGTATGCACTATGTGTGCTATAACTTGTATGTCTTTCATATTTGAACCAAATTTGAATAAGTTTGAAATATTTGAAAAGGGGCTTTTGGCTTAAACGTTTGAAACCAAAAACCACTTCTCTTCATGCATGCTTGACTTCATAAGACAGAGTTTAGCTAGGGTTAGGGGATAGATGCATGATTTTCCTGGTTTGAATATGTCTAGACCTTGTTTATCAACTTAATTGAATGCTTACTATATATATGACATAAGAATACTATGTGCCTTGTTTTTTATTTTTTGATTTTTTTAAAATTTTATGCCCATTTTAATCTTGGTCAAATCCTAGGTTTGAACATGGTTTAAACAAGTTTAAATCATGAATATGAAAAATTAAGCATCTATATATCCTTCTTACTCACTCCAAAATGTAGCTCTTGGGAGGGTTTTTCGAAATTTCCATGTTTGAAACCAAAACCACTTCTCTTCATGCATGCTTGACTTCATAAGATAGAGTTTAGGGTTAGGGGTAGATATATACATGATTTTCTGGTTTGAATATGTCTAGACCTTGTTTATCAACTTGAATGCTTACTATATATATATGACATAATAATGTTATGTCCTTTGGTTTTTCATTCTTTTGTTTTTTTATGAATTTCCATGCCCATTTGAATCTTTTGGTCAAATCCTAGAGGTTTGACCAAGATTTAAACAAGTTTAAAACATGAAAATGAAAAGGGAAGCTTGTATATCCTTCTTAGTCACTCTAAAATGAAGTTTTTGGGAGGTTTTTGAAATTTCCATGTTTGAAACCCAAAACCACTTCTCTTCATGCTAGACTTCATAAGACAATTTAATTAGGGGTTAGGGGTAGATACATGATTTGTCTGGTTTGAATATGTCCAAACCTTGCTTGTTTATCAACTTGAATGCTTACTATATGACATAAGAATGCTTACCATATGTTTGAATTTTAAAAGCATATAGTCTTCTTATGTCATATAGTAAGCATTCAAAAGGTTTTCTTTGAGAGAGTAGCATGCATTCAGAAGTTGATAAATAAGATTTGGACATATTCAAACCAGACAAATCATGTATCTACACCCCCTAACCCTAAACTCTGTCTTATGAAGTCAAGCATGAAGAGAAGTGCTTTTGGGTTTCAAACATGGAAATTTCACAAACCTCCCAAAAGCTTCATTTTACAGTGACTAAGAAGGATCCAGGCTTACCTTTTCATTTTCATGTTTTAAACTTGTTTAACTCTTGGTCAAACCTAGGATTTGACCAAGATTTAAATGGGCATAAAAAATCAGAAAAAACAGAAAAAAAATGAAAAACCAAATAACATAGCCTTCTTATGTCATATAGTAAGCATTCAAGTTGATAAACAAGGTCTAGACATTTTCAAACCAGAAAAAGCATGTATCTACCCCTAACCCTAAACTCTGTCTTACGAAGTCAAGCATGAAGAGAAGTGGTTTTGGGTTTCAAACATGGAAATTTCAAAAACCTCGCGAAAGCTTCATTTTAGAGTGACTAAGAAGGATCCATGCTTACCTATTCATTTTCATGTTTTGAACTTGTTTAAACCTTGATAAAACCCAGGATTTTACCTATTTAATCATAGATTCATAGGTCGATTTTTTACTTTTTTATTTTTACTATGCAGCACATGTGTGTTTGCCCGTCCAGTGAAACTCGGAGGAAGAGGGATCACACGGAAGGAGAAGAAGGGATAGCAGTCACGGGGCCCCTCTTATTATTTATGGTGTATATCTTTTTTCTGGTGATGTTGACTGTTGTGCAGCGTTTGTCAGTGCGCAGGAGGTGCGAGGCTGCGAGCGAGCGAGTCGAGCGAGGCCGAGAATGAGAGAGATGTTTTTTTCTTTTTCTTTTCCGTGAGAGGGACAACAGAAGGATCCAGAGACGACTTCCACTACGCATCCTGGTGCGCGTCTTCTCTTGACAAAGAAGATGGATGGGAGTTTGCGTACCTACTAATCTACTATAGTACTACTACTACACAAGAACCATATACATGTCAAACTTTTCAATCATGACCCACATGCATTTTATGTATATATTCAGAACTTTTAATGCATGCATGAAAACTCAGCAAAATATGTGCATTTTGGGTTGTCGCACATAAATGTGCTTTTACTTGTCTGCCACCAATCCAATTTTCATGTTAGGGGGAAACACGACACACGATGGACATTTCCAATGTTTCACGAATTAATTATCTCAATTTGCATCCATATATATATGCGCCTGGTTACTGAAAGATCGAACCAAAGGTGAACTTGAAACGTTTTAATTTTCATGTTTTAAACTTGTTTAAATCTTGGTCAACCCTTGGATTTGACCAAGATTCATAAAAAATTCAAAAACATAGTCTTCTTATGTCATACAGTCAACATTCAACTTGATAAAACAAGATCTAAACATATTAAAAGAAGAATCATGTATCTACCCCCTAACCCTAAACTCTGTCTTTTGAAGTCAAACATGAAGATACGTGGTTTTGGGTTTACAAAATGGAAATTTCAAAAACCTCCGAAAAGCTTAATTTTGGAGTGACTAAGAAGGATACATGCTTACTTTTTCATTTTCATGTTTTAAACTTGTTTAAAGCTTGGTCAAACCTAGCTAGCTTGGATTTGACCAAGACTCAAGTGCGCATAAAAAATTCGAAAAAACCCCCAAAAATGAAAAACCATAACACATAGTCTTCTTGCGTCACATATATTGTAAGCATTCAAGTGTTGATAAACAATATCTAGACATATCAAACAAGAAAAATCATGTATCTATACCCCTAACCCTAAATTTGTCTTATGAAGTCAAGCATGAAGAGAAGTGGTTTGGGTTTTCAAACATGGAAATTTCGAAAACCGCCCAAAAGCTTCATTTCGGACTGACTAAGAAGGATCCATGCTTACCTTTTCATTTTCATGTTTTAAACTTGTTTAAATTCTTGTTCAAACCTAGGATTTGGCCAAGATTCAAATGGGCATAAAAACAATCGAAAAAATCAAAAATGAAAAACCAAAGCACATAGTCTTCTTATGTCACATAGTAAGCCATTCAACTTGATAACAAGGTCTAGACCTATTCAAACCAGAAAAATCATGTATCTACCCCTAACCCTAAACTCATTTGTCTGATGAAGTCAAGCATGAAGAGAAGTGGTTTTGGGTTTCAAACATAGACATTTCAAAAGCCTCCCAAAAGCTTCATTTTGGAGTGATTGAGAAGGATCCATGCTTAATTTTTCATTTTAATGTTTTAAACTTGTTTAAATCTTGGTTAAACCTATGATTTGACCAAAATTTGATTTGGCATGAAAATTCAAAACAAATCAAATAAATAAAAAACCAATGCACATAGTACATCTTCTTATGTCATATACTAAGCATTCAAGTTGATAAGCCAGGTCTAGACATATTCAAACTAGAAAAATCATGTATCTACCCCTAACCCTAAACTCGATTTGTCTTATGAAGTCAATCATGAAGAGGTGTTTTGGGTTTCAGACATGGAAATTTCAAAAACCTTCCAAAAGCTTCATTTTGAAGTTACTAATTAAGAAGGATCACTACAAGAAAAGTTTGGCAAATTTTCTTGTAGTGGATCCAGGCTTAATTTTTCATCTTCATGTTTTAAATTTTGGTCAAACCTAGGATTTGTCCAAGATACAAATGGGCATAAAAATTCAGGGTAGCATCATACCCCCCTCCTTCCCGCGTAGAAAAAGTGTTAGGCGAGTAGTAGAATGGCATGACCAACAAGTTTCAAGTAAAATTTTGAATATGACCAAAATATACCAATTGATAGATGTGTGTGACCCAAGATTGAGCCATGGTACATTTTGCCAACAAAGTAGCAATTGAGTTGGCTTTCTACCTTAGTAGGCGTGCATTGGAAGGATGCATTATGCCGGCAAAGTTTTCAAACGTTCAAACTTTTCCGGTTTCTCATACAGTATTTGGCTCCTTGAGAAGCATTGATGTGATCATATAAGGTTATCCAAAACTTCGCCTTTCCCGTATTTGCCCGAGCACTCGACACCCCTCGTCCCATGGCGACTCCTCCAGCCATAGCCCCGTGCACCCAGGCTCCACGACTCAGCCTCGGAGGGGTGTGCGCTAAAAGCTCGCAAATGTCTGTGTGCCATTGGTGTGCGATGAAGCAGGCGGCTCTGTGTCTTGCTGTGGCTAGACTCCTGGCGCCCTTTGATCTAGGAGAGGGAGAGGAGGGAGGGGGTCCCATGAAGCGGCGGTGGCCCAGGTATCGGCGGCAGCCCAGGCAGCAGCGGCAAAGTGGGCTGGTCGGAGCATAGGCATGCGCCGGGGGCGAACCTCGCCGGGTGAGGATGCTTCCATTGTGAAGAAGCACTTGCCATCCAGGGCTTCGGGTTCGCCAACAAACTCAGCGCCTCGGTCCATGGCGTTGCCGTCGTGGGGACGTCGGGGGCGGCGGCGACGTGCTGCAGCCCCAGCCTTTAGTGGGGACCAAAGTGCGACCGACCACATCACGGCGTCGGCAGCATTGGGGATGCCGATGGGCATCCACTGCCACACACAGATTTGGGAGGTTCTGGCCGGGCCGAGTTCCAAACTTCCATCATCGGAGCCGAGGGCTTGGTACTTCAAATTCCGAATCAGGCAATCCTTCGACCCCAATCAGCTTCTGCCTGTGGTCCAAATCCGAGATATCTTGGCGGCAGCTATGCTGGTTAAGCTTAGCCGGACAGCGGCAATCGACGATCTGCAAAACCTAGATGCCTTCCGAGGATTTGCAGCAGCCGTCAATGCACTCGTGGAGGCATCGCATGCTGGTAGCAGCGGCGAATGCGGGTATGTTGTTTTACTCCCTTTGTATGCTTTTGTCATAAAAATCAATTTGCTAATTCTCATTCGATTGAAAATCAGACCCATTCACCATCAACTCTCAAACAGTGGACACTAGTAATATGTAGAACTAGAAATTACACAAGATTTCTGTACTGCTAGTACTATTACTTCGACGCTACATGTTGTTTACACGAGGAAATTGCACAAACTACCGCTTATTGCTGCCTTCTTGCTTAAAACACTTTTTAAAACTGTAATTTTTTTCCGCACAAACCACCAACTATCGTTTTCTGTTGCAGGGAATTTCAAATTTAGGATTGAGCTGTTTAAGAGCAAATCAGATGATCGGGGACCACCAACTACTATAGTTTTAATTGCAAATAGAATAGATTTTGCAAAATTATGAAACGCACATAACGTTTGAATTACTACAATTTTTTTGAAGGTTTGATATTTTCATCATTTTTGTGTGAATCTTACACCAAGTAACACAACTTTCAGACGGAATACAAAATATTTTCAAACTTCCTAGATTTGATAGCTCAAATATTTTTAATTACTAGTTTTTCAGTATTTTAAAAAGTCGAAACACTATATTTTGGCTGAATGTTAGAAAATATATTTCATGATTATCCCATATTAGTTAAGAAGTACATAAACTAGTAGTAGTAATAAAGAACAGAGGGAGTTTATGGAGATACATCCATTAAGGGCATGTTAGTGTGTGTTGGTGTATTACTTATGCCTTCTTTGGTTAATACACTTCTCAAGTGATCCCCGCAAACCCTCTATTCTTGCCTAGAATACAAAAACTCCCCATCAAAGTATTAGTGCATTTTTTGGATGAGTATTCGAGAGGATTGGGTGAACACCAAGGATTTGCATAGGGAATTGGTACAATTGAATCCTTGGCTGTTTGATTTGTAGGATTGTTTCCGATAGGAATTTTTCCTAAGGATTTCTTTGCACAGATTCCATAGAAAATTAAACATCTACTCATACCTCTTTTTAAGAATGCTTTACTTTTCCTATGGTGGAATCAAACAAAGTTTGGATTCTATGAATTCCTATAGGATTGGAGTGGACATGACATTGCAATCCTACATTTCCCTATTCCTACATCTTTCGGTAGGCATTTGCCTAGAATAAATAACCATGTGTATTACGGAGTAGCAATAAAATATAGGTTTATTTCTCTAAAGCATCTTGCACTGTACTAGTACATGGCTTAAGAGACAATATTTTTACCATTTTTTTGCGAGAAGACAATATTATTACCATAGTTACTAAGTACATTTTATTGGATGATGAAGTGATAGCCCTCATCAATGCATTGTGAATTATTAGGGCATGGGTCACACGTGATTTACGAGTACACCGCACGATCGAGAGCCGCCGTCCCTCTTTGCTTTTTACCGATGCGGCGGAGCTCCTCCCCACACCCACGAATAACTGAAAGCCACAACTGCTGGGGAAAAGTCTTGCGCCGAGAAAATCTACAACCGTGGTTGAGTACATGTGTTTCTTAAGATACGAGTGCTCCAATGCATTTTTTCTTTCCTTTTACTAATTTACCTTGAAAATCCTGCACGTCCACTTATTTGTGGACGGAGGGAGTATCACGCCAAGAGGAAGTAGGACAATACTTTTGCCAGCTGTTGGCTCTTCTATTGTTCTTGCTCTAAAGAAACCCCGATTGTGAAAGGCCAAGGCGTACTTCTTTTGGTCACGCAAAATTCAAAATACTGCCATGGACATTGAATTGACATGACAACACATAGCTTGGGATGTCCAAATTTGCACGTTAGACCAGTGACTTGTTCTTCACCTTTTCAGAGGGAACAGTGACTTTTTATTATGGGTCTATACACTTTCCAAGAAACAGGAGGAGATGCTGTAGAGTGTAGAGGAGCGAAGTCAAGCGCCCCGCCCCCACCTGCCCTATTTCTGTTCACCTCCATCGTCTACCTCCGCCCCCGCCCGCACCAATCGACCACCTTCCATAGCACACGCCAGTGCCGCCGCCATGCAGCTTTAGAATCAATTCCACCGCCCAGTTTGAGAGCCTCCGTTCTTCATCTTCCCCGCCACCTGCCGCCATCGAACCCAAATTAAACTCCAATCAGTTGAACCCAAACCTCATAGACCCACCCCCTGCCCTGCGATGGCGGCATCGAACAAGGAAAATGATGACTCTGAACTGTTTCAGAAGGTCTTTTCCGAAGGTCCCCTTGAAGAACTCGTAACAAGATGCGACGTCATCACCGCCGCGAGCCTCGTCGGTTCGTCCAAACTATTTTTCGACTCTGCAAATGATAGTGCAACTCTATCTTTTTCTCTCCCGTTTGGCCTCCCATGTGTTCTTCATTCTCACCCGACGAAGGTAGCACGGGATTGCAAGCTGACGCCGCTGGACAGGTTCTCCTCCGACGCTGTGATGCCAGACGGTACGGGTAAGCAGTGGGTAGGTGCCAATGGAGATTGGGTTGCCATGGTTGACACTGGCTTTCCTGCTTGCAAATGGAAACTTGTCAACGTCTACACTCGCCGTGAAATTCCTCTCCCTGTGCCGTTTGAAACCACCCACATTCCAAATATATACCACCACAACCTTCGTGCTATTATATTTCACAAGATATATATTTGCCAAGTTCCCACAGCTGCTGGGGGGTACAAAAATTTCTCTCTTGTTGCTGTTTTTGACATCAGAGTTGCCCTCCTTTGCGGCGAAGATTCTGGATGGACAGTTCTTACAGAGCCCAAGTCCCACATCTTTTACAATTACAGCGATGCAATTCTCCACAATGGGCTTGTGTTTGCCACAACTCATACTGGCACTGTTCACGCATGGAATCCTCAGCAAGCTGGTAATTTTCCTCCGGACGTAAGTAGTGTATGATGAGCTTCATTATTCATGGCTGTAAAGATAATTTTAATGCACAAACTTATTAATTTTCGAACCTGACTGATCTGACTTGGAGGCTTGGGGCATATTTGCTTCGGATGAAATTTCATTGGTATTTAGACTTTTTATTCGAGATGATTACCATAGAAAAATTTGAGGATTGTATAATTAGGAGTTTTATTCTCAGATTGAATTATGTTGGATTTTGACCTCTACTTGAACTTCTTGAAATGAATCCTTTGGTTTCCCATGTGATGTACTGAAATACACCAATATGCTGTATTATTGAATGGAAATGCCATTATATCATCCCATCTGAATCCTAATGCGTTTTCCCAATTCTTACGTTTTCAGATTTGTGCAAACCAAACATACCCTTCTTAACAGTAATTTCGTTTTCAAGCAGGTCCTCCGCTGATCGTAGAGCCACCGCCCATTGTGTTTGAATGGCGGTGTGCACTTGATGATGCTCTTGGCCATGATCACGAGGTCGATTATGGCATGTGGTGGTTAGCAAGATCTATAGATGGTTCTAGACTTCTTCTGATCCATACACTGGGCATTGCTGATGAAAGGGAATATTCCTGTAAAGTTTGCCATACTGCTTCTGATCGTCGTGTTCATCATGGTCGCACTGTTGGCAACTATGCTTCTGGGTTTGGTTGCCTGGTGTTCACGAAGGACACTAGTAAGTTAAATGAAGGTATTCCATGGGAAAAGATTGATGACCTTGGAGAATATTCTCTTTTCCTTGGAGTGAACTATCCGATTATGCTGCCATTAGGCGGTGCAGATGTTGTCCCAGGATGTCTGACGAGAAGAAATTGTGTGTACACCTTGCCGAATGAAGCATGGCTTCGCAATTCGCAGCTGCCTGAAATATGCCGATTCAGTCTGAATCGTGAAGATTGCGCCGTTGGTTTCCAAACCAACGCCTTGGAGAAAACATGCAAAACAAAAAAAGATAGGTACCTGGTAAAGACACCGCTTTGGTTCATCCCAAACTTCGCCAACGCCCCGGATTGGAACAAGTGTGATGTTTAATTCTGAAACAGGGCCTGCAGCCATTGTAGCTACTGATAGTATGTAATTTCATAGCTAATGAACGAGGCAATTGTGGTCTACTAGTTACAACTGTTTTGTAAAGAGGTGGTCTATAAGTATACCCCTCTCTTCATTGATGCATTTGTGGTCTACTTGATGGTACTCTTAAATATATGGGTGTGGCTCCTCAACACATAATGTGGGAGTATTATTGTGTTAAAGTTGAAGGCTTGATCAACTATAGGTTCACTTCTCTAGTTACATTACTAGGTACTCCGGTTGGCTATGTTGTGATGAAATTGTGTTCTGTTGTTCGGTGAAGACAAAAGTAGAACTATGGTATGCTTATGTTTAAGAGCAAGCGAGGGTTTAGCTTGAGATGTTAAAATTCAGATTTGAACTATTTTTTGATATGGAAATTTGAAATATATATGGTACTGTATATGATTATGTGTAACAACAAGCGACGAAAGGGCTGATGCTCCTATTCCTTGTCGGCGGGAGGACTATGTGTGCGGCGACTTGAGCCAAATTAGAAGGCCATAGCTATGTTGATTGGTCCTTGAAGTTGGAGGGGCTAGGATTTCGGATGAGCGGAGTGGGGGAAGTTGTTGCTCATGGAACATAAGTCCTTAAAATAGTAATGTTAGTATATAGGAGTACAAGGTATATACTTGTACTATTTTAGTACTATAATAAGTATATCGGGTTCATCAAAAAGAATTATCTCGGGTTCACAACCACGTGGGGTCAAGGTGAGGGAAAGTTGGTCAATACCTCTTACCGCTATATCCCCGCCCCAAGTTCTAATGCGCAAGTGCTGTTATTTTTTTTAAGGGAAATAGTGGTTCCTCTCTCCCGGAAACATGCCCCGCATCTCCACCTCCTAGTATCGTAGTACTACTACTGCATCTTCTCCAAAAAAAACCCTCTTCTGTCTCTTTCTCCCGTTCACCCCTCTCTCCCTTGCATTGGATTACCGACTCCAATGAAGCAGAAGCGTAAGATTGAGGAGATTCCTGATTGCTACCACCAGTCCATGGGGTGGGGCAACCTCCACTACCCACTGGTGGAGAACATAGCCGAGCGGGCGGATATCCTCAGCACTGGTCGCCTCGCTCGAGGCATGATCGGCATGCGGCATGCCATCCGCGGAGCGCATAAGGTTCCGTTCGGTTTACCGAGCCTGCTCCACTGCGACCCCGAGACATGGCCAGACGACCGCGACAATACTGTAAGAGTATTTATTTATTTACTCATCTCGTTTCAGCTTGTGTTTTTTCAATCAACTTTTCTTATTGCCAAACATCATGCATGAATTTAGACTCAACATAATCACCTGATTTGGGAGTACTGTAAGGTTTGCTGCCTTCACTATGCACATGTACTCTTCGGAATTGCTTTATTTATCCATTATATCTGTGCTTCAGTTCTGCACAATCCGCTCTTCATTCTGTCGAATACCTTGCATGCATAGACAATTTTGAAACAAATCCTATTTGCAGGGCATTCACGCGTTGCTGATGCCATTAGACAAGCCGACAGTTCCAGCATTTATCCATACCAAGGAGGAACTGGATGGACATGGACCCATGCACTGGGTGGGTTGTAACGGCGACTGGGTGGCATTTGTCCAGCAGGACGGGCACTTGACGATCCGCAACATATACATATCAGATACTATTATACCTCTTCCATCTCTGCAAGATGCAGGAATTTCTTTGGGCCCTACTAGTGAATGGTGGCATGGCAGCCCACCATTCCTGTTCAAATACAAAATAGATAAAAGTTTGGAACTGCTCAAAGTACGGATCGTCAAGAGGCCGTACAAAGATGATCTAGCAGGGCCATGGCATTACGAGGTAATCGTTGTATTTGACGAATTGATTGCTATCCTACAAGCGCCCCTAGAAAAGGAGTGGAATATCCTGAGAAACCCTGAATTCTTTGATAGAAACAGCTATGTCGATGCCATGGGCATTCCTGGATATGGTACAAGTTCACACCTACATCGTGTATACGCAGTTACATATCCGTATGGAGATGTTCTGGTTTGGGAACCATATACCTGTGGTGAGTCTTTGTTTTATGTCTTAACTAGTAAATGGCATGCTGCACATGTTGGACCAATTACGATTCGCAATACTGATGTATAAAAGTTGCGTTCTAAATGTTGTTCAAACTTTCAATACAACTAATAATTTGGTTATACCATCAAAATAAGTGTGAGCATACAGTTTATAAATATGAACAAAAATTTGGAACCTTTCTTAATCACTATCAAGTGGGACGTGTGATATCGGTGTGAGACTGCTCTGATTTTTCTTCATAATGGAAACATGACGGTTCTAGAAACACGTGGACACTGGTGTGGTATTTTTTTCACGCGAATACCTCTAATCCCAACCGTTAGATTTTGGACACCAACAGTTGGAATTGCTGCGACATGTCTTGTTAAAAACTGGTGCCTTATAGTAGTAGAAAATAGAAGATAGAAGAGAAGAGATAATTTTCAGTGTAGTTCCTACTTGCTGCATTGTGGTTGATCTTTGTGCATTGCAGGGACACATGCAGCCCCGCGTCTCATTGACGCCCCTGTCATTGAAGATGAAGAAGCAGAAGTGGCTGCAATTTTCGCTCAAATCGAGGGAGATGCTGTCATGGAAGATGATGAAGCAAATGTGGCTCAAGGCGATGGAGGTGCCGATGAAGATAATGATGCTGATGAAGAAGAATTAGAAGAAGACGAATTTGATGATGAAGAATTAGATGATGAAGAATTAGATGATGATGGTGATAATCATAATTATGAAGATGAAGATGTATTTCTTGGATTTTCTGACCAGCGCACTTGGTTCCTGGCACCAATGAGAGCAGAGTCCATTACTGGTGAATCTGATCTCGCGTGGATTCAGGTTAAAGGTTATCGGCCCATCCTCGGTCCTCCAATATTACATATGGGTAACAAGCTGAGGTCTTATCCTTTGGTACGGTGCTACGTTTTCTTGAGATCTGCCCATACCTTGGACCCTGTAGAAGAGGCAAGGTGGGAAAGATTGAACAATTTGAAGGGGCGTTCTTTATTTCTTGGACTCAATCACCCAATTTTCATGCTACCCCCGCCAGTCGACGCAGAGGCTGCAGAACCAGATTTCCAATTGTTCAAACCTGACTGTGTCTTTGCTACCCACAATCGCGCCCGTGATACATGGATACGTCCAAGGCCAAATTGGTGCAGAATGCACGTCAATGGAGGTCCTGCCATAGGCTCAAGATTGCAGTACAAAAAAGAGAAGACTGAACATAGAGCCGAAGCACCCATGTGGTTCGTCCCAACACTTCCACCTGTTTTTCCTTGAGAAATAAGAGACAGATGGTGACCTTATTTTATAGAGAAAACATAGTGTTCGTGAACTTAACCTCATGAACATTCGCTGTTCGGTTTTTGCTGAAATCAAAATTTTGCAGAGATGAAGATCTTTGTTTGAATCCCGTGCTGAACATATTTTTCACAAATTAGCTACCCGTATTGTGATGAATACATGCTGGTTTGTTGTTTGGTGCAGTAGCAGACATGAAGATCTTTGTCCTGAATACCACAATGGACATCTTTTTTTTCTTCAAAAATTAGCTAAGCTCACGCTATTAGGCGCAAATGCCTATTAAGAGATTTGGTGCTCTTGGGCACCATTGCTCCTGCTATTTTAGAAAAAAATAAAAAAAAATTTATTTGTTCAAAAAATTAGAAAACAAATCATGGAGTAGCTAATGAATTGTCCCATAAACGTGCAAAATTTCAGTTTCAAATAAAAAAAATTCTGGGCTACACAAAAGTAACAAACGTGTGGATCTGGGTATGCATATTTCAAATCTCCAAATTTCAACAGATTGTCTTTTTTGTGTAGTCTACAATATAAAGAATATCATATTAAAATTTTACACGCTTGTAGGTTACTTTATTTATTATGTCTACATTCATTTTCAGATTTTTTTGAAACAAATATGTATGCTATTTGATTTTTTTTAAACAGCAGAGCACTGGTGCCCATTAGCCAAAGACACTTTTCGCAAATGCCTACAATAAAGGAACGGATGGTGACCTTATTTTATAGAGAAACCATAGTGTTTGTGAAGTTAAAGTCATGAACACACGCTGTTCGGTTTTTGGTGAAATCAAAATTTAGCAGAGATGAAGATCTTTGTTTGAATCCCGTGATGAACACATTTTTCCTAAATTAGCTACCAGTATTGTGATGAATACATGCCGGTCTGTTTTTCGGTGGAGTAGCAGACATGCAGGGGATCGAAAGAAACGGCAAAGTAGCCAGAAATCAGGGGTCAAATATAAATTCGAGAAAGGAAACGTTTATTCAACAGTCAGGCTGACATGTGGGACGTATCTTGCAGCCGCAGCCCCAACATTTATCATTCAGAGAGGATGACATGTGGGACCCACGAACCAGTATCGTTCTCGGCGTTTCTCAAAGGGGGCAGGAGATCGAAAGAAAAAGGCAAGTAGCTCGAAATCAGGTGTCTTAAAAATCCAAGAAAGGAAAGGTTTATCGCACAAAGAGGCTGACATATTGTACCCAGTTTGCAGCAGCGTCATCAACGTTTCAAAGGCGGTGGAGTTCGAAAGAAAAAGGCAAATAGCCAGAAATTAGGGGTCAAAAATAAATCCAGCAAAGGAAACTTTTATCGTACAAAGAGGCTGACATGTGGGACCCAGCCAGCAGCGTCCTCAACGTTTCTAAGGTGGCAGGCAATGGAAAAAAGGCAAATAGCCAGAAATTAGGGGTCAAAAATAAATGCAACAATAGAAACTCTTATTGTTCATAGAGGCTGACATGTTGGACCCATGAGCCAGCAGGGCCCTCAACGTTTCAAAGGCGTCACGGGATCAAAAGAAAAGAACCAAGTAGTCATTAATTAGGTGTCAAAAATAAATCCAAGAAAGTAAATGTTTTACTTTTCATAGAGGCTGTCATATGGGACCCATGAGCCAGCAGCGTCCTCAACGTTTCTAAGGCGGCTGGGGATCGAAAAAAAAAGCGAAGTAGCCATTAATTAGGGGTCAACTATAAATCCAAGAAAAGAAATGTTTATTGTTCTTAGAGGCTGACATGTGGGAGCTATGCGCCAGCAGCGTCCTCATCGTTTCAAAGGCGGTCGGGGATCCAAAGAAAAAGGCAAATAGCCAGAAATCAGGGGTAAAAAAATCCAAGAAAAGAAATATTATTGTTCATAGAGGCTGGCATGTGGGACCCATGAGCCAGCAGCGTCCACAATTTCAAAGGCGGCACAGGATCGAAAGAAAAAGGCAAGTGACCAAAAATCAGGGGGTAAAAAATCCAAGAAAAAAACTTTATTGTACATAGAGGATGACATGCGGGTCCCATGAGCCAACAACTTACTCGTCGTTTCAGAGGGCCGAGGCGGCATGAGATCGAAAGAAAAAGGAAAGTGACCAAATATCAGGAGCAAAAAATAATCCATGAAAAGAAACTTTCATTGTACATAGAGGATAACATAGGGTCCCATGTTGTAGCAGCGGTCTGAACGTTTCAAGGACGGCATGAGATCGAAAGAAAAAGGCAAGTGACCAAATATCAGGAGCCAAAAATAATCCAAGAAAAGAAACTTTTATTGTACCTTTGAGAGTCGGCATGAGATTGAAAGAAAAAGGCAAGTGACCAAATATCAGGAGCCAAAAACCTAGAAAAGAAACTTTTATTGTACATAGAGTATGACATGCGGGTCCCATGACGCTGCAGCATCCTCAACGTTTCCAAGGCGGCAGGGGATCAAATGAAAAGGAAATAGCCAAAAAGCAGAGGGTGAAAAAAATCGAAGAAAAGAAACTTTTATTGTTCGTAGTGGATGACATGTGGGACCCATGAGGCAGCAGCATCCTCAACGTTTCCAAGCAGCAGGGGATCGAAAGAAAAAGGAAATAGCCAAAAATCAGAGCGTGAAAAATAATCCAAGAAAAGAAACTTTTATTTTACATAGAGGATGACATGTGGGTCCCATTTTGCAGCAGCGGTCTCAATGTTTCATATGCGGCTTGAGATCAAAAGAAAACGAAAGTAGCCCGAAATTAGGGGGAATAAAACTCCAAGAAAAGAAAGTTTTTTGTACATAGAGGATGACATACGGGTCCCAAGGCGGCAGGGGAACAAAAGAAAAAGGAAATAGCCAAAAATCAGAGGGGTGAAAAAAAATCCAAGAAAAAAGAAAATTTTAGAGTTCATAGTTCATAGAGGATGACATGCGGGTCCCATGAGGCAGCAGCGTCCACAACGTTTCCAAGGCGGCACACAGGAACAAAAGAAAAAGGATGTACCCCTGCTGGGCCTTTTGATCAAAAAATAATCCAAGATAAGGAAGATATAAATTGGGGCTGCCTGGCCATCTGGGCCTTCTAACCTGCTGGACGTCTTTTGACTCGTACAATTTCAGCCCACTCCAAAACAAGAAAGTCCTATGCTTCGCAAAAACAAAACAAAAACAAGGAGATTCATATTAGTTCGTTTATGTAAAAATAAAGATTTAATTTATCCGTTTGCAATAGCTCAGAGCGAAATACACTTTTTATTGTCTGTAAAATAATCAAGATATCACATGTTTCTTGTACGGGGAGGCTGACATCGGGACCCATGAGCCAGCAGCGTCGTCAAAGTTTTAAAGGCGGCAGGGGATCGAAAGAAAAAATAAATCAAAAATCAGTGGGTAAAAAAATCGAAGAAAAGAAACATTTATCGTTCTGAGAGGATGACATGCGGGACCCATGTGGCAGCAGCATCCTCAACGTTTCCAAGGCAGCACGGGATCCAAAAAAAGGCAAAATAGCCAGAAATTAGGGGTCAAAATAACTCCAAGAAAAGAAAGGTTTATCGTCCATAGAGTCTGACATGTGGGACCCATTAGCGAGCAGATTCTTCAACGTTCAAAGGCGGCAGGGGATCAAAAGAAAAAGGAAGTAGCCAGAAATTAGGGGTAAAAAATAACTCCAACAATGGAAACTTTTATTGTTCATAGAGGATGACATGCGGGACCCATGAGCCAGCAGCTTCCTCAACGTTTCAAAGGCGGCATGGGATCGAAAGAAAAAGGCAAGTGACCAAATATCAGGAGCCAAAAATAATCCAAGAAAAGAAACTTTATTGTACATAGAGGATGACATGCGGGTCCCATTTAGCAGCAGCGGTATCACCGTTTGAGATGCGGCAGGAGGTCTCGAAAGAAAAAAGGCAAGTGACCAAATATCGGGAGCCAAAAAAAATCCAAGAAAAGAAAGTTTTATAGTACATAGAGGATGACATGCGGGTCCCATTTAGCATCAGCGGTATCACCGTTTGGGAGGCGGCAGGGGATCGAAAGAAAAAGGCAAGTGACCAAATATGAGGTGCAAAAATAATCAAAGAAAAGAAAGTTTTCAACGTTTCAAAGGCGGCAGGGGATCAAAAGAAAAAGGAAGTAGCCAGAAATTAGGGGGCAAAAATAACTCCAAGAAAGGAAACTTTTATTGTTCGTAGAGGATGACATGGGGGACCCATGAGCCAGCAGCTTACTCAACGTTTCAAAGGTGGCATGAGATCGAAAGAAAAAAACGCAAGTGACCAAATATGAGGTGCCAAAAATAATCAAAGATTTATTGTACATAGAGGATGACATGCGGGTCCCATTTTGCAGCAGCGGTCTCAATGTTTGAAATGCGGCTTGAGATCAAAAGAAAAAGAAAGTAGCTAGAAAGTAGGGGGTCAAAAAAAATCCAAGAAAAGAAAGTTGATGGACATAGAGGTTGACATGCGGGTCCCATGTGCCAGCAGCTTACTCAACGTTTCAAAGGGGCCAGGGGATCAAAAGTAAAAGGCAAGTGACGAAATATCAGGAGCCAAAAATCAGAGGGTGAAAAAAAATCCAAGAAAACAAACTTTTATAGCACATAGAGGATGACATGCGGGTCCCATGAGCCAGCAGGTTCCTCAACGTTTCAAACGTGGCATGAGATCGAAAGAAAAAGGCAAGTGACGAAATATCAGGAGCCAAAAATAATTCAAGAAAAGAAACTTGATTGTACATAGAGGATGACATGCGGGTCCCATGTGTAAGCAGCTTACTCAACGTTTCCAAGGCGGCAGGGCATCAAAAGAAAAAGGAAATAGACAAAAATCAGAGAGTGAAAAAAAACCATAGAAAATAAACTTTTATAGCACATAGAGGATGACATGCGGGTCCCACGAGCCAGCAGGTTCCTCAAAGTTTCAAACGTGGCATGAGATCGAAAGAAAAAAGGCAAGTGACCAAATATCAGGAGCCAAAAATAATCCAAGAAAAGAAAGTTTATTGTACGTAGAGGATGACATGCGGGTCCCATTTTGCAGCAGCGGTATCACCGTTTGAGAGGCTGCACGGGATCGAAAGAAAAAGGCAAGTGACCAAATATCGGGAGCCAAAAATAATCCAAGAAAAGAAATTTTATTGTACGTAGAGGATGACATGCGGGTCCCATTTTGCAGCAGCGGTCTCAACGTTTCCAAGGCGGCACGGGACCAAAAGAAAAATGAAGTAGCCAGAAATCAGGGGGTGAAAAAAATCCAAGAAGAAAGATTTCAATTGGGCTGCATCTGGACATCTGGGCTTTCGAACTATCCTGCTTGGCCTTTTGACTCGTACAATTTCAGCCCACTCCAAAACAGGAAAGTTCCGAATTTTCTAAAAAAACAGGAAAGTCCTATGCTTCGCAAAGACAAAAAAACAAGGAGATTCAACATATAAGTTTGTTTATGTAAAAATAAAGATTTAATTATCCGTTTGAAATAGCTCAGAGCGCAATACATTGTTTATTGTCTGCAAAATAATCAAGATATCATATGTTTCTTGTACGGGGAGGCTGACATCGGGGACCCATGAGCCAACAGCGTCGTCAACGTTTTAAAGGCGGCAGGGGATGGAAAGAAAAAATAAACCAAAAATCTGTTGGTAAAAAATCCAAGAAAAGAAACATTTTCGTTCTGAGAGGATGACATGCGGGACCCATGAGGCAGCAGCATCCTCAGCGTTTATTGTTCATAGAGGTTGACATGTGGGACCCGTGAGCCAGCGGCGTCCTCAACGTTTTAAAGGCTGCAGGTGATCGAAAGAAAAAATAAGCCAAAAATCGTTTGGTCAACAAAATCCAAGAAAATAAACATTTACCGTTCTGAGAGGATGACATGCGGGACCCATGAGGCAGCAGCATCCTCAACGATTCCAAGGCGGCAGGGGAAATATCCAGAAATTAATGAGGGGTTCAAAATAAATCCATCAAAGGAAACTTTTATTGTTCATAGAGGATGACATGTGGGACCGACCTGCCAACAGCGTCCTCATCGTTTCAGAGGGGGCAGGAGATCAAAAGAAAAAGGCAAATAGCCAGAAATTAGGGGTAAAAAATAACTCCAAGAAAGGAAACTTTTATTGTTCGTAGAGGATGACATGCGGGACCCATGAGCCAGCAGCTTACTCAACGTTTCAAAGGCGGCATGAGATCGAAAGAAAAAGGCAAGTGACAAAATATCAGGAGCCAAAGATAATCCAAGAAAAGAAACTTTATTGTACGTAGAGGATGACATGCGGGTCCCATTTAGCAGCAGCGGTCTCAGCGTTTCAAATGCGGCTTGAGATCAAAAGAAAAAGAAAGTTGATTGTACATAGAGGATGACATGCGGGTCCCATGAGTCAGCAGCTTACCATACGTTTCCAAGGCGGCAGGGGATCAAAAGAAAAAGGAAATAGCCAAAAATCAGAGGGTGAAAAAAATAAAGAAAATAAACTTTTATAGTACATAGAGGATGACATGCGGGTCCGATGAGCCTGCGGTTCCTCAACGTTTCAAACGTGGCATGAGATCGAAAGAAAAAGGCAAGTGACCAAATATCAGGAGCCAAAAATAATTCAAGAAAAGAAACATGATTTACATAGAGGATGACATGCGGGTCCCAAGCGGTATCAGCATTTGAGAGGCGGCGGGGATCAAAGAAAAAGTCAAGTGACCAAATATGAGGTGCCAAAAAAATCCAAGAAAAGAAAGTTTTATAGTACATAGAGGATGACATGCGGGTCCCATTTAGCGGCAGCGGTATCACCGTTTGAGAGGCGGCGGTGATCGAAAGAAAAGGTAAGTGACCAAATATGAGGTGCCAAAAATAATCCAGGAAAAGAAAGTTTTATAGTACATAGAGGATGACATGCGGGTCCCATTTAGCAGCAGCGGTTTGAGAGGCGGCGAGGATCGAAAGAAAAAGGCAAGTGAAAAAATATGAGGAGCCAAAAATAATTCAAGAAAAGAAAGTTTTATAGTACATAGAGGATGACATGCGGGTCCCATTTAGCCAGCGGTATCACTTTGAGAGGCAGCAGGTGATCGAAAGAAAAAGTCAAGTGACCAAATATGAGGTGCCAAAAAATCCAAGAAAAGAAAGTTTTATAGTACATAGAGGATGACATGCGGGTCCCATTTAGCAGCAGCGGTATCACTGTTTGAGAGGCAGCAGGTGATCGAAAGAAAAAGGCAAGTGAAAAAATATCAGGAGCCAAAAATAATTCAAGAAAAGAAAGTTTTATAGTACATAGAGGATGACATGCGGGTCCCATTTAGCAGCGGTATCACCGTTTGAGAGGCGCAGGGATCGAAAGAAAAAGGCAAGTGACCAAATTTGAGGTGCCAAAAATAATCCAGAAAAGAAAGTTTTATAGTACATAGAGGATGACATGCGGGTCCCTTAGCAGCAGCGGTATCACCGTTTGAGGGGCGAGGGATCGAAAGAAAAGGTAAGTGACCAAATTTGAGGTGCCAAAAATAATCCAGGAAAAGAAAGTTTTATAGTACATAGAGGATGACATGCGGGTCCCGTTAGCAGCAGCGGTATTTGAGAGGCGGCAGGGGATCGAAAGAAAAAGGCAAGTGACCAAATTTGAGGTGCCAAAAATAATCCAGGAAAAGAAAGTTTTATAGTACATAGAGGATGACATGCGGGTCCCGTTAGCAGCAGCGGTATCACCGTTTGAGGCGGCAGGGGATCGAAAGAAAAAGGCAAGTGACCAAATTTGAGGTGCCAAAAAAACTCCAAGAAAAGAAAGTTGATTGCACATAGAGGATGACATGCGGGTCCCATTTAGCAGCAGCGGTCTCAACGTTTCAAGGCGGCAAGGGATCAAAAGAAAAAGGAAGCCAGAAATCAGGGGGTCAAAAAAATCCAAGAATAGAAAGAATTTTGGTTCATAGAGGATGACATGCGGGACCCATGATCCTGCATCGTAAACGGCTCGATCGGAGAACGTTGAACGAGATGGCGCGATGTAGAAAAAAACAATGCCAGAGAGGCTGCCATCTGGGCCCTACATCCCTCGGCGGTGCGGATTTGCGTTGACTCGGCCGGCGAACCCGAGATTTCGAGATGCACCACGTCCCGGGCCACCATACGCCACGTTTTGGCCGCTTTCGTCGGGCTAGGTGGCCTCAAAAACGAGAAAAAAAAAGTTTTGACATGCACCACGGAGGGACCAAAATCGTCGGCCATGGTACACCAGCAACCACGGCGCGACTTCAACTTCGTCGGCCATGGCAACTTTTCTTGTAGTGATACATGATATGATAAATATAGTGAGATTTAATTGGGCATTACGACATAGACCGCCATCCAACTGCATCTATGCCTAAAAAGTCCACCTTCAGGTTATCATCCGAACCCCATTCAGTATTAAGTTGCTAAGCAACAGACAATTGCATTAAGTATGGTGCGTAATGTAATCGACAACTACATCCTTAGACATAGAATCAATGTTTTATCCCTAGTGGCAACAGCACATCCACAACCTTAGAACTTTCTGTCACTGTCCCAGATTTAATGGAGGCATGAACCCACTATCGAGCATAAATACTCCCTCTTGGAGTTAAGAGTAAAAACTTGGCCAGAGCCTCTACTAATAACGGAGAGCATGCAAGATCATAAACAACACATAAACAATAGATTGATAATCACCATAATCATAGTACTCTCTATCCATCGGATCCCGACAAACACAACATATAGAATTACATATAGATGATCTTGATCATGTTAGGCAGCTCACAAGATCCAACAATGAAGCACAACAAGGAGAAGACGGCCATCTAGCTACTGCTATGGACCCATGGTCCAGGGTGAACTACTCACTCATCACTCCGGAGGCGACCATGGCGGTGTAGAGTCCTCCGGGAGATGAATCCCCTCTCAGGGTGCCGGAGGCGATCTCCTGAATCCCCCGAGATGGGATTCGCGGCGGCGGCGTCTCTGGAAGGTTTTCCGTATCGTGGCTCTCGGTACTGGGGGTTTCGCGACGGAGACTTTAAGTAGGCGGAAGGGCAACGCGGGGGGCCACACGAGGAGCCCAGGGGGTAGGGCCACGCTTCGTTATCTCTTCGGTCTTCTGGAAGCTTCGTGCAAAAATAGGACCCTGGGCGAAAGTTTCGTCCAATTCCGAGAATATTTCCTTACTAGGATTTCGAACCAAAAACAGAAAACAGCAACGGCTCTTCGGCATCTTGTTAATAGGTTAGTTCCAGAAAATGCGTAAATACGACATATAATGTGCATAAAACATGTAGGTATCATCAATAATGTAGCATGGAACATAAGAAATTATCGATACGTTGGAGACGTATCAGCATCCCCAAGCTTAGTTCTGCTCGTCCCGAGCAGGTAAAACGATAACAAAGATAATTTCTGAAGTGACATGCCATCATAATCTTGATCATACTATTTGTAAACATATGTAATGAATGCAGCGATCAAAACAAAGGTAATGACATGAGTAAACAAGTGAATCATATGACAAAGACTTTTCATGAATAGTACTTCAAGACAAGCATCAATAAGTCTTGCATAAGAGTTAACTCATAAAGCAATAAATCAAAGTAAAGGTATTGAAGCAACACAAAGGAAGATTAAGTTTCAGCGGTTGCTTTCAACTTATAACATGTATATCTCATGGATATTGTCAACATAAAGTAATATAACAAGTGCAATATGCAAGTATGTAGGAATCAATGCACAGTTCACACAAGTGTTTGCTTCTTAAGGTGGAAGGAGATAGGTAAACTGACTCAACATAAAAGTAAAAGAGAGGTCCTTCAAGAGGAAAGCATCGATTGCTGTATTTGTGCTAGAGCTTTTATTTTGAAAACATGAAACAATTTTGTCAACGGTAGTAATAAAGCATATGAGTTATGTAAATTATATCTTACAAGTTGCAAGCCTCATGCATAGTATACTAATAGTGCCCGCACCTCGTCCTACTTAGCTTGGACTACCGGGTCTTTGCATGCCATGTTTCAACCAAGTGTCACAAAGGGGTACCTCCATGCCGCCTGTACAAAGGTCTAAGGAGAATGCTCGCATTTTGGATTTCTCGCTTTTGATTATTCTCAACTTAGACATCCATACCGGGACAACATGGACAACAGATAATGGACTCCTCTTAAATGCATAAGCATGTAGCAATGATTATTATTCTCATATGAGATTGAGGATATATGTCCAAAACTGAAACTTCCACCATGATTCATGGCTTAAGTTAGCGGCCCAATGTTCTTCTCTAACAATTTTGCATGCTCCAACCACTAAAATGATAGATCCTTCAGACAAGACGGACATGCATAGCAACTCACATGATATTCAACAATAGTTGATGGCGTTCCCCAGAAGCATGGTTATCGCACAACAAGCAACTTAATAAAATATAAAGTGCATAAGTACATATTCAATACTACGATAGTTTTTAAGGCTATTTTGTCCCATGAGCTATATATTGCAAAGGTGAATGATGGAATTTTAAAGGTAGCACTCAAGCAATTTACTTTGGAATGGCGGGGAAATACCATGTAGTAGGTAGGTATGGTGGACACAAATGGCATAGTAGTTGGCTCAAGGATTTTGGATGCATGAGAAGTATTCCCTCTCGATACAAGGTTTAGGCTAGCAAGGTTATTTGAAGCAAACTCAAGGATGAACAGGTGCAGCAAAACTCACATAAAAGACACATTGTAAACATTATAAGACTCTACACCGTCTTCCTTGTTGTTCAAAACTCAATACTAGATATTATCTAGACCTTAGAGAGACCAAATATGCAAATCAAATTTTAGCAAGCTCTATGTATTTCTTCATTAATGGGTGCAAAGCATATGATGCAAGAGCTTAAACATGAGCACAACAATTGCAAAGTATCACATTATCCAAGACATTTTAGAATTACTACATGTAGCATTTTCCAATTCCAACCATATAACAATTTAACGAAGAAGAAACTTCGCCTTGAACATTATGAGTAAAGCCTAAGGACACATGTGTCCATATGCAACAGCGGAGCGTGTCTCTCTCCCACAAAGTGAATGCTAGGATCCATTTTATTCAAACAAAAACAAAAACAAAAACAAACCGACGCTCCAAGTAAAGAACACAAGATGTGATTGAATAAAAATATAGTTTCAGGGGAGGAACCTGATGATGTTGTCGATGAAGAAGGGGATGCCTTGGGCATCCCCAAGCTTAGACGCTTGAGTCTTCTTAAAATATGCAGGGGTGAACCACGGGGTCATCCCCAAGCTTAGAGCTTTCACTCCTCTTGATCATAGTATATCATTCTCCTCTCTTGACCCTTGAAAACTTCCTTCACACCAAACTTCAAGCAAACTCATTAGAGGGTTAGTGCACAATTAATAATTCACTCATTCAGAGGTGACACAATCATTATTTTCACTTCTGGACATTGCATAATGCTACTGGACATTAGTGGATCAAAGAAATAAATCCAACATAGCAAAAGAGGCAATGCGAAATAAAAGGCAGAATCTGTCAAAACAGAACAGTCCGTAAAGACGAATTTAAAGCTGGCACCAGACTTGCTCAAATGGAAAAACTCAAAACTAATGAAAGTTGCGTATATCTGAGGATCACGCTCGTAAATTGGCAGATTTTTTCGAATTTTCTACAGAGAACTATGCCCAGATTCGTGACAGACAGCAATGTTGTTTCTGCGCAGCGATCCCAAATATAACATCAACTTTGACATAGAAACTTTACTTGGCACAAAAACATGATAAGGAGAGGTTGCTACAGTAGTAAACAACTTCCAAGACTCAACAAAACAAAAAATTGCTGTAGGTAAAAACATGGGTTGTCTCCCATAAGCGCTTTTCTTTAACGCCTTTCAGCTAGGCGCAGAAAGTGCAAATCAAGTATTTTCAAGAGACGGTGTGTCACCATCATAACCAGGGGTATTGGGAGTTTTCTCAACCAAGCATAGTATATTGGATACATAAGTTTTAGCGTCTCCCTTTTCATTAGTCTTGGGCTTGCTACTCTCATCGAACAAATTTTCAGGAACAAGCCAAGCATAGTTATTTTCTAGTGCATCATTCATAGCTAGGAGTTTACATGGTATTGGTGCTTTGATTTCCCCACCATCATTAATGTTATTAGTGTACCTTATTCTATCCATGTCCATTTTTTCAAGGAGACCAATAAAATTGGTATGAGAACCTAGCATATTAAATTTAGCAAAAACCTTTCTAGCCTCTCTTGCTAGACCGCCAAATTCTCTAAGAAGAGTTTCTAGAACAAAATCTTTCTTTTCCCCTTCTTCCATATCACCAAGTGTAAGAAACATGTGTTGGATTATAGGATTGAGATTAACAAATTTAGTTTCCAACATGCGAACTAAAGCAGCAGCAGCAATTTCATAGGTAGGTGCAAGTTCTACCAAGTGTTTATCTTCAAAATTTTCAGTAATACTAACATGATTGAAAAATTCTTCTATATTATTTCTCCCAACTATGGACCCACGTCCTACCGGTATGTCTTTTGTGGTAAAATTAAAAGGAAACATGATGCAATAAGCAAAAAGTAAACTAGGCAAACAAAGTAAAGACAAGTAACTAATTTTTTTGTGTTTTTGATATAGAGAGCAAGACAGTAAATAAAGTAAAACTAGCAACTAATTTTTTTTGTATTTTGATTTAGTGCAGCAAACAAAGTAGTAAATAAAATAAAGCAAGACAAAAACAAAGTAAAGAGATTGAGAAGTGGAGACTCCCCTTGCAGCGTGTCTTGATCTCCCGGCAACGGCGCCAGAAAACAGGCTTGATGCGCGTAGATGTACACGTCCGTTGGGAACCCCAAGAGGAAGGTATGATGCGCACAGTGGCAAGTTTTCCCTCAGAAAGAAACCAAGGTTGATCGAACCAGGAGGAGCCAAGAAGCACGTTGAAGGTTGATGGTCGCGAAATGTGATGCGGCGCAACACCAGGGATTCCGGCGCCAACGTGCACAACACAACCCAAGTACTTTGCCCCAACGAAACAGTGAGGTTGTCAATCTCACCGGCTTGCTGTAACAAAGGATTAAGCGTATCGAGTGGAAGATGTTTGCAAAGAAAACAGTAAAACACAATTGCAGTAGATTGTATGCTATGTAAAGAATAGGACCGGGGTCCACAGTTCACTAGAGGTGTCTCTCCCATAAGATAAAAGCATGTTGGGTGAACAAATTACAGTCGGGCAATTGACAAATAGAGAAAGGCATAACAATGCATATACATGATATGATAAATATAGTGAGATTTAATTGGGCATTACGACAAAGTACATAGACCGCCATCCAACTGCATCTATGCCTAAAAAGTCCACCTTCAGGTTATCATCCGAACCCCATTCAGTATTAAGTTGCTAAGCAACAGACAATTGCATTAAGTATGGTGCGTAATGTAATCGACAACTACATCCTTAGACATAGAATCAATGTTTTATCCCTAGTGGCAACAGCACATCCACAACCTTAGAACTTTCTGTCACTGTCCCAGATTTAATGGAGGCATGAACCCACTATCGAGCATAAATACTCCCTCTTGGAGTTAAGAGTAAAAACTTGGCCAGAGCCTCTACTAATAACGGAGAGCATGCAAGATCATAAACAACACATAAACAATAGATTGATAATCACCATAATCATAGTACTCTCTATCCATCGGATCCCGACAAACACAACATATAGAATTACATATAGATGATCTTGATCATGTTAGGCAGCTCACAAGATCCAACAATGAAGCACAACAAGGAGAAGACGACCATCTAGCTACTGCTATGGACCCATGGTCCAGGGGTGAACTACTCACTCATCACTCCGGAGGCGACCATGGCGGTGTAGAGTCCTCCGGGAGATGAATCCCCTCTCCGGCGGGTGCCGGAGGCGATCTCCTGAATCCCCCGAGATGGGATTCGCGGCGGCGTCTCTGGAAGGTTTTCCGTATCGTGGCTCTCGGTGCGGGGTTTCGCGACGGAGACTTTAAGTAGGCGGAAGGGCAACGCGGGGTGCACACGAGGAGCCCAGGGGGTAGGGCCGCGCGGCCAGGGCACGGGCCGCGCCGCCCTAGCTCCTGGCTGCCTCGTGGCCCCACTTCGTTATCTCTTCGGTCTTCGGAAGCTTCGTGCAAAAATAGGACCCTGGGCGAAAGTTTCGTCCAATTCCGAGAATATTTCCTTACTAGGATTTCTGAAACCAAAAACAGCAGAAAACAGCAACTGGCTCTTCGGCATCTTGTTAATAGGTTAGTTCCAGAAAATGCGTAAATACGACATATAATGTGCATAAAACATGTAGGTATCATCAATAAAGTAGCATGGAACATAAGAAATTATCGATACGTTGGAGACGTATCAGCCGACAGCGATCACATCGACTTTGGATCCATTTCCAACGCGCATCGTCACTTCATCCTTCAGTAGTCTTCGTTTATTCTTTAGTTCTTGTTTCGAGTTACAAATATGAGCAACCGAACCAGTATCAAATACCCAGGTACTAGTACGAGAACCAGTGAGATAAACATCTATAACATGTATATCAGATATACCTTCTTTCTTCTTCTTGACAAGGCCGCTCTTCAGATCCGCCAAATACTTGGAGCAATTACGCTTCCAGTGTCCCTTCTCCTTGCAGTAATAGCACTCAGCATCAGGCTTAGGGCCAGACTTAGGTTTCACAGGAGGCGTGGCAGCTTTCTTGCCACTCTTCTTGTTCTTGCCTTTAGACTTGCCCTGTTTCTTGAAGCTGGTGGTCTTGTTGACCATCAACACTTGGTGCTCTTTCTTAATTTCAATCTCAGCAGATTTTAGCATGGCGAAGAGTTCAGGTAACTCTTTGTTCATGTTCTGCATATTGTAATTCATCACAAAGTTCTTATAACTAGGTGGCAGTGATTGAAGGACACGATTAATCCCCAGTCTGTTAGGAATCACTATTCCCAAGTCACTGAGTTTCTTCGCATGCCCGGTCATGGCGAGCATGTGCTCACTAACGGAGCTGCCTTCTTCCATCATGCAGCTGAAGAAGTGTTTCGATGCTTCATAGCATTCCACGGCCGCATGAGTCTCAAAGATAGTCTTTAACTCATTGATTAACTCATGTGGATCGTGGTGCTCAAAACGTTTTTGAAGATCGGCTTCCAGACTGCACAGGATGGCACACTGAACTTGAGAGTACCGAGTTTTCCGAGTCGCGTAAACATTCTTTACTTCATCGGTTTCAGTTTCTGCAGGAGGGTCACCTAGCGGTGCATCAAGCACATATTGCAAGTTTCCGCCATTGAGGAAGATCCTCACATGACGGAACCAGTCGGTGAAGTTGCTACCGTTGCTCTTAAGTTTTTCTTTCTCTAGGAACTGGTTAAAATTGATTGAGGACGCCATATCTACAACATATTTGCAATAGTTTAGACTAATGTTTATGACAAATTGAGTTCAAATTTTAATTTAACAAAATTAAAAACTAGGTGAACTCCCACTCAAAACAATATCCCTCGCATTGTCTTAGTGATCACACGAACCAAATCCATCACACCTATGCCCGATCATCACGAGACAAGATGTAATTTCAATGGCGAACACTCAAAGTGTTCATCATATCAATCATATGATTCATGCTCTACCTTTCGGTATCACGTGTTCCGAGACCATGTCTGTACATGCTAGGCTCGTCAAGGCCACCTTAGTATCCGCATGTGCAAAACTGACTTGCACCCGTTGTATGCACTTGTTGATTCTATCACACCCGATCATCACGAGATGCTTCGAAACGACAAGTCTTGGCAACGGTGCTACTAAGGATGAACACTTTATTATCTTGAAATTTTAGTGAGAGGGATCATCTTATAATGCTACCGTCGCGATCTAAGCAAAATAAGATGCATAAAAGGATTAACATCACATGCAGTTCATATGTGATATGATATGGCCCTTTTGTCTTTGCGCCTTTGATCTTCATCTTCAAAGCACGGACATGATCTCCATCATCAACGGGCATGATCTCCATCATCGTCGGCGTAGCGTCAAGGTCAATGGCGCCGTCTTCATGATTGTTCTCCATGTAGCAACTATTACAACTACTTTGAAATACTACTCAACATGAAATTTAAAGACAACCATAAGGCTCCTGCCGGTTGCCACAATACAATAATGATCATCTCATACATAGTCATCATCACATTATGGCCATATCACATCACCAAACCCTGCAAAAACAAGTTAGACGTTCTCTAATTTGGTTTGCATATTTTACGTGGTTTAGGGTTTTCGAGTGAGATCTAATCTACCTACGAACATCAACCACAACGGTGATACTAGTGTTGTCAATAGAAGAGTAAATTGAATCTTCACTATAGTAGGAGAGACAGACACCCGCAAAGCCACTTATGCAATACAAGTTGCATGTCAAGCGTGGAGCAAATCTCATGAACGCGGTCATGTAAAGTTAGCCCGAGCCGCTTCATCCCACTATGCCACAAAGATGCAAAGTACTCAAGCTAAAGATAACATAAGCATCAACGCCCACAAAACCATTGTGTTCTACTCGTGCAACCATCTATGCATAGACACGGCTCTGATACCACTGTAGGATAACGTAGCATAGAAAACAAAAATTTCCTACCGCGAACACGCAATCCAAGCCAAGATGCAATCTAGAAGACGGTAGCAACGAGGGGATTATCGAGTCTCACCCTTGAAGAGATTCCAAAGCCTACAAGATGAGGCTCTTGTTGCTGCGGTAGACGATCACTTGCCGCTTGCAAAAGCGCGTAGAAGATCTTGATCACGGCGCCACGAACGGGCAGCACCTCCGTACTCGGTCACACGTTCGGTTGTTGATGAAGACGACGTCCACCTCCCCGTTCCAGCGGGAAGCGGAAGTAGTAGCTCCTCTTGAATCCGACAGCACGACGGCGTGGTGTCGGTGGCGGTGGAGAAATCCGGAGGAGCTTCGCTAAGCGTGCGGGATATGGTGGAGGAGCGGGGCGGCTAGGGTTTGGGGAGAGGGGGTGGCCGGCCACTATAGGGGGCGGCCAGGTTGTGGTCTTGGTGTGGCCGGCCCCCTCCCCTTGGCCCCTCATTATATAGGTGGAAGCCCCAAGTGTTGGACTACAAGTCTCCGAATAAGACCCGAACCCAAAACCTTCCATATGGTGGGAAACCTTCCCAAGCTAGGACTCCCACTAGAGGTGGGAGTTCCACCTTCCATATGGGGGGGTGGCCGGCCCCCTATGGGGGAGTCCACTTGGGACTCCACCCCACCTAGGGTTGGCCGGCCATGGAGGTGGAGTCCCATGTGGACTCCACCTTCCTTGGTGGTTTCTTCCGGACTTTTCTAGAACCTTCTAGAACCTTCCATAGAACCTTCCGAATCATTTTATTCACATAAAATGACATCCGATATATGAATCTTATTCTCCGGACCATTCCGGAACTCCTCGTGATGTCCGGGATCTCATCCGGGACTCCGAACAAATATTCGAACTCTATTCCATATTCAAGTTCTACCATTTCAACATCCAACTTTAAGTGTGTCACCCTACGGTTCGCGAACTATGCGGACATGGTTGAGTACACACTCCGACCAATAACCAATAGCGGGATCTGGAGATCCATAATGGCTCCCACATATTCAACGATGACTTTAGTGATCGAATGAACCATTTACATATGATACCAATTCCCTTTGTCACGCGATATTTTACTTGTCCGAGGTTTGATCATCGGTATCACACTATACCTTGTTCAACCTCGTCTCCTGACAAGTACTCTTTACTCGTACCGTGGTATGTAGTCTCTTATGAACTTATCCATATGCTTGCAAGACATTAGACGACATTCCACCGAGAGGGCCCAGAGTATATCTATCCGTCATCGGGATGGACAAATCCCTTGTTGATCCATATGCCTCAACTCATACTTTCCGGATACTTAATCCCACCTTTATAACCACCCATTTACGCAGTGGCGTTTGATGTAATCAAAGTACCTTTCGGTATAAGTGATTTACATGATCTCATGGTCATAAGGACTAGGTAACTATGTATCGAAAGCTTATAGCAAATAACTTAATGACGTGATCTTATGCTACGCTTAATTGGGTGTGTCCATTACATCATTCATATAATGATATAATCTTGTTATTTAATAACATCCAATGTTCATGATTATGAAACTAATCATCTATTAATCAACAAGCTAGTTAAGAGGCTTACTAGGGACTCTTTGTTGTTTACATATCACACATGTATCAATGTTTCGGTTAATACAATTATAGCATGGTATATAAACATTTATCATAAACACAAAGATATATAATAACCACTTTTATTATTGCCTCTTGGGCATATCTCCAACAACACCTCCTCTCCAGCTCAACAAATTCCGCACGTAAGCTCATCCGCTCCTTGGCTGGTTTCATTCGCTTATCTAGGCTTTTGTAATAGCTTCATATTCCTTTTCCAGACGTCTTCTGAAGAAATCTCCAGCGAGGATACTCAGTCCGGTCGAGAGTAATCAAGCTCAGGCACCTCCGGGAAGAACACCGTACCAAGCGAGCCAGACTTACCACCGTCGGCTTCCAAGAAAAGGTCAGCCTCCCAGTTCCAGCAGGACAAGGTGGTCGTCGCATAAAGAGTCGATGTATGAAGAGAGCTCGCAAGACGCCACAGACCTCTTCATCAGACCAGGAGCCTTCGAACGTAATAGCTCTCTATATTCCTTTTGACTTTTATCCTGTGCTGACCCATCGTTGTTCTTATCGGCTGATTATTCCCCTTTTCAGACCGATGACACCTCTAGTGGGGAGGTCAAGGAAGTAATGATGCCATCCACCACCCTGGACCTGACAGCCTCAAATAGTGGAGCCGAAAAGGCTGCTTCCTTGGTCACGCCCTCAGCAGAAGCACGAGAGCCGATCGCCTCTTCACCAGCCGCCCCTATAGTCTCAGGAGAGGTAGACTTCCCTCCCTTAGCTCTTCCTTGCTTTTTTTTTGTTGCGTGCTGACGTTATTCTTGCTGCTTGTCAGGGCTATGACCTTTCAAACCTGTTAACGTTTGACCCTGAATCCATCGAACCAACTGCGAAGCGCAGGCCTAATGCTACCCAAGGTCAATTCCAACAGCTCAAGGCCTTGCTCTCCTCCTCAATCGAGACACTGGTTGAGGGCGAGGAAATAAAGAACATTCTCGAAGACCTTCAGCCTCATCTCCCAGTGACACTGCAGGTGAAGCTCTGGCCCGTGGTGACTTTCTCTGCTTACAGGTCAAGGGTGACCCTAGCTCGTCAGAGAATCGGCTTGCGCCACGCCCAGCTTTCATTGAAAGCCGATATTGCAAACAAATGCCAGCGGCTTAATAAAAAAAGGCAGCTTTGGACGCAAAAACGACACCTCTCGAGCGCGAGCTGGAGATCTTGCGAAAGGAGTTGGAGGACCTCGAAGAGAGGGTGCGGGTAACCAAGCAGCTCATCCAAGATAAGGAAGCTCTCATTGCCCGCTCCCACGAAGAAGCAGAAGATCTTAAAGCTGAAACGAAGGCTGAGATCGCCGAGGTAGATCGTATTCGTGCTTCTGCCCTTTGTGCCCTTGAGGCATTCCTTCAGTAGAGCTCCCTCATGTAATGATAACTGCTCCCCTGAGCACGTACTCCTGTTGTAACAGCTTGTACCTTTTGAGTCAATGGCTATGCATAAGTCGATGTCCGAGCATCGGCTGTGCTTAAAAATTTTGTACTTTCGATTTTTTATTAGCCGATCGATCTCGTGAATCGGCTTCCCCTGGGTACATACTTCGTGGGTACTTTCGATTTTTTATTAGCCGATCGATCTCGTGAATCGGCTTCCCCTGGGTACATACTTCGTGGGTACTTTCGATTTTTTATTAGCCGATCGATCTCGTGAATCGGCTTCCCCTGGGTACATACTTCGTGGCCTTGTACCTTCTCTGTGTGTATGCCCCCGAGCCGAATCCTTCAAGTGATTGAAGATATCGGCTTTTCAGCCAATTCAAGCTTGTTTCGCAACTCACCATGCTAAATAGCACATCAGTGAATATGTGTGGTGCGAATAATTTTAGCCGATTGCTGGAATCGGCTTCCCTTGGAGTTGTCGATCCGACTATTTGCTGATAAATGTTGGCCATGGCTTATCCCCAGGACCCATTTCGATCTCTTCTAGTCCATCAGCTGCTGTAAACCTCAGCTTTCCATCACCTGCTAAATCAATGATGACTATAGGCAGAAGGTATGTTGAGACTATTTGTGGCCGATTGCTAGAATCGGCCTCCTTTTCTATTGCAATGTTTAACGAGGGTTTACAACTTCTTGGTCCTCTGCTACGACGACGTGGAATGCTTGAAGTGAGATCCTTGTTTATTATTTTTTGGGGCCGATCACAGGGATCGGCCTTGCCACGTTCGTCCATATACTCGGATCTTGTGAGGCCGGTGGATAAGACCAGCCTCACCCCATTTTTTGTAGCTTCGATGCGCTCACAGCCGTCCAGATTGATTCCAGAGAGCGGCTCTTGGTCATTTGTTTCCCAGATGTTCATGGCAGCCAAAGAAATGTCGATCGAGTCGTCTGCATGAACAACCTCCACTTCGTCTCCATCCCATTGTATGATGCACTGATGCATTGTGGATGGAATGCAACAGTTAGCATGGATCCAATCCCTTCCTAGCAGGACAGCGTAAGTGCTCTTGCTGTCGACAATGAAGAAGGACGTAGGGATGGTCTTTCGGCCGACAGTTAAGTCCACGTTCAGCACACCCTTGGCTTCTGACGGTTGGCCGTTGAAATCGCTTAGCGTGACGTTGGTCTTGATCAGATCTTCAGTAGAACGTCCCAAACGTCGTAACATGGAGTACGGCATTATGTTGACTGCTGCTCCCGTGTCAACCAGCATCTTGCTGATAGGCTGCCCATTGATATAACCCTTCAGGTATAGGGCTTTCAGATGCCTGTAGCTCTTCTCTCGTGGCTTTTCAAAGATAACTGGTCGTGGCCCGCAATCAAACTGTGCCACTGATACTTCCTCATCTCTTGGAGCACAAAACTCTGATGGGAGAACGAACACCATGTTTGTATCAGCCGATGTCCCTGCATCGGCTTTTGTCTGCTTGGGTCGCCACACTTTCTTTGGTGGGCGAGCTTCTGTCTCCAGTGTTTGCTGAATTTTCACGGCCAGATCGGGCCGTGCTTTCCTCAACGTGTACAGGTGCGCGCCTCGGCTTCCTCCAAGTTTCGTAGCCGTTGCACTCTGCGCTTTTGGGAGTGGCTGAGTCCATCAGGACACCACCTTGGTCGGTGATATCTATCTTCTTCCTCTGACTCCTCGAAGTCTTCATCTTGGGATGACTCAGCTCGTTTGTCCTGAGGTGGGAGAGGTCCTAGACGCTTGAACACTGAAACTTCATTCGTTCCCTTCCTCTTCTGTTTACATTCTGGGCAGTTCTCGATTGTAGGCAATCGGCTCATTCCTGAGTCCCAGCAGTGTTTGAAGAAAGGACAGTTCCAATGCCTATCCATGTCCTCTTGCTCCCTTGACCTCTGGCGTGACGCTCATACCCTTCATATCGACGGTATTTCCTGTTGTCTGCATCAGACCGACGATATCTATCATCATCTACGTCGTAGCGTCGACGTCGGTCGTACTGCTGTCCATATTTGTTAAGGAGGTGCGCGGAAAGTGGTCGTTGATACCGCACGCTTATCACCTCTTCCTCAGTCAAATACCGTCTGTCATCATGCTGGGGCCGGTCGCGTGGATCGGCCTCCTTCTTATCTTTGCCACGAGAGCGACTGCTCTCTGGCTTATCCTCGCCATGGCGATCTGCAAGCCCTGCCATATTGATATCAAACGAGAACCCTGGCTCGCGTCTTATGCAATGGCTGAGATCTACCATGTTGACATCTGGAAACGGCTGCGTGTCAACTCTCATGGCAAACTGACCGAAGAGTAATCGGCCTTGTTCTATCGCCATCTGAATCTGTCCGCGCAAGACCTTGCAGTCGTTGGTGGCATGGGTGAACGTGTGATGCCATTTGCAGTATGGCCTGCCGTTCATCTCTTGTGGCGTGGGGATTTTGTGACCTTCGGGTAACTTCAGCTGTTTCTCCTTCAGCAGCAAATCGAAAATTTGCTCCGTTTTGCTCAAATCAAAGTCAAACCCTTTCGCAGGCCCTGGTTGTTTCACCCACTTGCAGGACACGGGCTTTGCCCCCCCGAGTCCACTCAGCTACAGCGACCTCCTGATCTCCTACAGAATCATCATCTTCTTCCATCTCGATCAGGGCGACGCGCTTGTACTTGTCCTGGTACAATTCTGGATGGCGCTGTTCATACAATGTCAATTTCTGCACCATATGCACCAGTGAATTGTACTCTGCTTGGAAGGTCACATCTCTGAGCGGCGCTGATAATCCTGCTATCGCCAGCTCGACTGCTTCCTTCTCAGATAGGCGAACCGAATAACATCGGTTCTTGACGGTCCTGAACCTCTGGATGTACTCGATACCGTCTCTCCTCGTCTCTGTCGAACCTGGGTCAGATCGGCAAGGCTAGCTTCGTAGCTTCGAATGGTATTGTACGTGAAACTGCTCTTCCAGCTGCTTCCACGTCCGAACCGAGTCTGGTAGCAACGAGGTGTACCACCCAAAGGCTGGACCCGTGAGAGATTGTGAGAAGAACCTCACACGCAGCTCGTCTGAAGCTGAGACCATGCCCAACTGTGCCAAATATCGGCTCACATGCTCGATTGAGCTGGTTCCTTCTGATCCACTGAATTTTGTGAAGTCAGGGAGCCGATACTTAGGCGGTAGTGGGATTAGGTCGTAATCGTTGGGATACGGCTTGGAATAGCCGATCATTCTCTTCTTCGGCAGGATGCCGAACTGGTCTCTCATGATTGCGGTGATCTCATCCACCGTAGGAGCTGCAGAAGTTGAGCGTGCATGACTTGTACCGGTGGTATATTTGGCTAACCACTGTTTCTCAGCATCTGCTCCAGAACTGCTTCCTGCTCCGACAACTACTCCTGTTCCAGCGATCCCTCCTGCCGTGGCAGTCCTTCCTGCTGTAACCTGGGTCATCCAGTCGTTGCAGTCCGGCACGTATGTGCACACGTATCCATGTGGAATCTCCTTGGGCGGCTCATACAGGAATTGGTAATCGCCCGGATCACCTCCAACCTTGTAGACAACGTACGCCGGTGAACCTGGTTGCTGTGGAGCCGCCGTCGTGTATGGCAGTGGCGGCCTGGTATAGAGCGGTATCTCTCCTTGATGAGTTCCTAGAGCAGGTCCTGACGGAGAGTACTTGTGCTTCATGACTTCTTGCACCACATTGAGCGCGACACGCTCCAGAGTATTCACCAAGCTCTCAGAATGCCGATGAAGAGAGTGAGCAACGGCATAGTTGACTTCCTGTCGCAGGGCTCTGGTACGTTCGTCCGAAGGGAGAGATAGATCTAGTCCCTCCAGCGCACCTTCGGGTTGGAACCCTTTGAACTTGATCCCGTGCGAACGGGTTTTCTCAAAAGCGCCGATGAGATCGGCTTCCAAGATGGCCTTGAGATCATCGTATTTCTTCTTATGCTCAGGAGGCAGATCTTCGTACTTGACCGGTTCTTCCGCCATCTCAGATGTAGATGTCGACGTGGTTGCTGCGGAAGATTGTCCCGATGTCCCACCGGGCGTGCCAGAATGTGTTGCCTGCCAAAACCCACCGGCGAGCAGTGGTTAAGCAACACGAAGAGCCGGGAGGCTTCCAAGGCTGCAGTGGGCCCTGGTCCCTCGACGTTGTCCCGCAAATGCTCCGGCACACGTCCTGGCGTTTGCAAGGGCGTGCCACCTGACCTATACCTGGTCAGGAAGGTGTTGGATTGCTTCGATTAGTTCCTGCATGGCAGACACGTAAACATTAAATACGAGCCCGATCGGCTCTCAGGTTGCCCTGTGGATCGGCTCACAAAGCCGATCGCCCCATGGTCTACGTAGGGTTAACGCTGACATGGGGCTCCTGCTTGATCATAATAAAGCTAAACCAATCTACGACAGTTTAGGGTTCTCACCATATGATCGGAACATCCTACGCGTAGTTGAGCCTAATAGACACGAAATATAATGGAAAACTAACCCTAAAAGAGGCCTAAAAACCAACGTTAAGTTAATTCCCGGAACATCCCTCTTAGGACTAACAAACCATACCTAATGCACTACCGGATCGTTCAACCCGTTTGCAAGGCCTAACCATACGATATTAAACCAATCCTTGAAGAATCAAGGAGCAACTATAACGGATCGGATCTACTAAACAACGAACAAGCAAGATGCTGCCCTTACACCTGGATAGGTGTAAGGGCAGCTAGATATTGAGGGACGGCATAGCTAAGCAGATATGCGTAAGAAAAGCATCTATGCAAGCCCCAAAACATCTACGATAAGTAGTGCTACTCGCCATCAACAACGCTTCAGCACGAGCAACACAAGGTAAACGAATAAACGTGTGCTGCCTAGATCGCAAGATGCGATCTAGGCAGCATGATGCTTACCCGGGAGAAACCCTCGAAAGAAGGGGTGGCGATGCGCCTGATTTGTGTTTGTTGTGAACGTGATTGTCCTCCTTTTCCGATAACCCTAGATACATATTTATAGTCCAAGGGACTTTCTAATTCGGCGTGCACCTAACCGTGCACGAGTTAAACTCTATCTTTTAATCTAAACTAAAATACGATCTACTATATTTACAGATACACGGGCAATTAAGCCCAAACTCTTCGTGCAAGGCCGCTTCAAAGATGCTCCACGTGTATCTTTCAAGCCCATCTTCACTTACGGCCCATCTCCTGATTTGGCCAAAATCTGGTGATAACACAACCTCACTGTTACGTTGGGGCAAAGTACTTTGATTGTGTTGTGCAGGTTCCACGTTGGCGCCGGTTTCACTGGTGTTGCGCCGCACTACATTCCTCCACCAACAACCTTCACGTGCTTCTTGGCTCCTATTGGTTCGATAACCTTGGTTTTCTCGAGGAAAACTTGCTGTTGTGCGCATCACACCTTCCTCTTGGGGTTCCCAACGGACGTGTACATCTACGCGCATCAAGCTATTTTTTCTGGCGCCGTTGCCGGGGAGATCAAGACACGCTGCAAGGGGAGTCTCCACTTCCAATCTCTTTACTTTGTCTTTGTCTTGCTTTATTTTATTTACTACTTTGTTTGCTGCACTAAAACAAAACACAAAAAATTAGTTGCTAGCTTTACTTTATTTACTATCTTGTTCTCTATATCAAAAACACAAAAATTAGTTACTTGTCTTTACTTTATTTGCCTAGTTTACTTTATTACTGTTATAATGGGTACTCCTGAAAATACTAAGTTGTGTGACTTCACTAGCACAAATAATAATGATTTTATATGTACTCCTATTGCTCCACCTGCTACTACAGCAGAATTCTATGAAATTAAACCTGCTTTACTGAATCTTGTTATGAGAGAGCAATTTTCTGGTGTTAGTACTGATGATGCTGCTGCCCATCTTAATAATTTTGTTGAACTTTGTGAAATGCAAAAGTATAAGGATATACATGGTGATATTATAAAACTGAAATTGTTTCCTTTCTCATTAAGAGGAAGAGCTAAAGATTGGTTGCTATCTTTGCCTAAGAATAGTATTGATTCATGGACTAAGTGTAAAGATGCTTTTATTAGTAAATATTATCCTCCTGCTAAGATTATATCTTTGAGAAGTAGCATAATGAATTTTAAACAATTTGATAATGAACATGTTGCTCAAGCATGGGAGAGAATGAAATCTTTGGTAAAGAATTGCCCAACCCATGGACTGACTACTTGGATGATCATCCAAACCTTTTATGCAGGATTGAATTTTTCCTCAAGGAACCTATTGGATTCAGCTGCTGGAGGTACTTTTGTGTCCATCACCTTGGGCGCTGCAACTAAATTACTTGATGATATGATGATCAATTACTCTGAATGGCACACTGAAAGAACTCCTCAAGGTAAGAAGGTAAATTCTGTTGAAGAAACCTCTTCTTTGGGTGATAAGATTGATGCTATTATGTCTATGCTTGCAAATGGTAGATCTCATATTGATCCTAATAATGTTCCTTTAGCTTCATTGGTTGCTCAAGAAGAAAATGTTGATGTGAATTTCATTAAAAGTAATAATTTCAACAACAATGCTTATAGGAATAATTATGGTAACAACAACTATAGACCATATCCTTCTAATAATGGTAATGGTTATGGTAATTCTTATGGTAATTCTTACAACAATAATAAGAGTGTACCCTCTGGTCTTGAAGTCATGCTTAAAAATTTATTAGTACACAAACTGTTTTCAATAAAACTGTTGAAGAAAAGCTTAGTAAAATTGACATTCTTGCTTCTAAGGTTGATAGTCTTGCTCTTGATGTTGATCTTTTAAAATTTAAAGTTATGCCTGAGAAAGTTGAAGATGCTAGGTTTGCTAAAACAAATGCCATCCAAGTTAGAATTAATGATAATATTAGATTGTTGGCTGAATTGCATGCTAGGTGGGATAGAGAAGAAAAAGAAAAACTTGCTAAAGAGAATAATGTAGCTAAAGTATGGACTATTACCACTACTAGTAATGTTGATTCTTCACATGTTACTGCACCTCCCACTATCAATGGTGAAATAATTGGTGTTGGCAATGTTTCTACTCCTAGTGCAAAGCGTACAAAATTGTCTGAAACTGCTGAAACTGCTGTTTGTGATAAAACTGCTGAAATTTTTCGAAATATTGGTGACAATGATTCCATTGTTGTAGAACATAATGGTTTAGATTTTGATGATTGTCATATTACTGAAGTTATAAAGTTCTTATAAAAACTTGCTAGAAGTCCCAACGCTAGTGCTATAAATTTAGCCTTTACAAAACATATTACAAATGCTCTCATTAAAGCTAGGGAAGAGAAATTAAAACTTGAAGCTTCTATCCCTAGGAAGTTAGAAGATGGTTGGGAGCCCATCATTAAAATGAAATTCAATGACTTTGAATGTAATGCTTTATGTGATCTTGGTGCAAGTATTTGTTATGCCTAAAAAGATTTATGATATGCTTGACTTGCCACCATTGAAGAATTGTTATTTGGATGTTAATCTTGCCGATAATGTTAAAAAGAAACCTTTGGGGAGGATTGATAATGTGCGTATTACGGTTAACAATAACCTTGTCCCCGTTGACTTTGTTGTCTTGGATATCGAATGCAATGCATCTTGTCCTATTGTGTTGGGAAGACCTTTTCTTCGAACCGTTGGTGCTGTTATTGATATGAGAGAAGGTAATATTAAATATCAATTTCCTCTCAAGAAAGGTATGGAACACTTCCCTAGAAAGAGAATGAAGTTGCCTTTTGATTCTATTATTAGAACAAGTTATGATGTTGATGCTTCTTCTCTTGATGTTACTTGATTTGCACTTTCTGCGCCTAGCTGAAAGGCGTTAAAAAAAGCACTTCTTGGGAGATAACCCATGTTTCATTTTATTTACTGTATTGTTGAGTCTTGGAAGTTGTTTACTACTGTAGCAACCTCTCCTTATCATGTTTTTGTGCCAAGTAAAGTTTTTATGTTAAAGTTGATGCTATATTTGGGATCGTTGCGCAGAAACAGCATTGCTGTCTGTCACGAATTCTGGCATAAGTCTCTGTAAACAAATCGAAAAAATCTGCAAATTTACGAGCGTGATCCTCAGATATGTACGCAACTTTCATTAGTTTTGAGTTTTTCCATTTGAGCAAGTAAAGTGACCCTTCCAGATGCATTTTTACGTACTGTTCTGTTTTTTTTACAGATTCTGCCTTTTATTTCGCATTGCCGCTTTTGCTATGTTGAATGAGTTTCTTTGTTCCATTAACTTTCAGAAGCTTTGTGCAATGTCCAGAAGTGTTTAGAATGATTGTGTCACCTCTTAATATGTGAATTTTTGGTTATGCACTAACCCTCTAATGAGTTTGCTTGAACTTTGTGTGAAGGAAGTTTTCAAGGGTCAAGAGAAGAGGATGATATACTATGATCAAGAAGAGTGAAAGGTCTAAGCTTGGGGATGCCCGGTGGTTCATCCCTGCATATTTTAAGAAGACTCAAGCATCTAATCTTGGGGATGCCCAAGGCATCCCCTTCTTCATCGACAACATTATCAGGTCACTTCTAGTGAAACTATATTTTTATTCCGTCACATTCTTATGTTCTTTACTTGGAGCGTCGGTTTGTTCTTATTTTTGTTTTGTTTTGAATAAAGTTGGGTCCCGCCATTCTTATATTGGAGATATTACGCTCCGCTTTTTCTTATGGAACACTTGTGTTCTTAATTGTGCTTTAATGTTCATGGCAAAGTCTAAATTGCTTCGTTAGATTGCTATTTGGTTGGAATTGGAAAGTGCTGCATATGGTTTGGTAAATTTGGCAATTGTTTGAGCTCTCATAGATCATGTTTAAGCTCTTGCATCATGTAGTTTAATCTATTAATGAAGAACTACCGTAGAGCTTGTTTAATTTGGTTTGCATGATTGTCTCTCTAAGTCTAGATATTTTCGGGTAAAGTGTTTGAACAACAAGGAAGACAGTGTAGAGCCTTATAATGCTTGCAATATGTTCTTGTGTGAGTTTTGTTGTACCTGTTCATACTTGTGTTTGCTTCAAACAACCTTGCTAGCCCAAACCTTGTACTGAGAGGAAATGCTTCCCGTGCATCCAAACACCTTGAGCCAAACTCCATGCCATTTGTGTCCACCATATCTACCTACTATGTGGTATTTTTCTGCCATTCCAAAGTAAATTACTTGAGTGCTACCTTTAAAATTTCATTCCTCTACCTCTACAATATATAGCTCATGGGACAAATAGCTTAAAAACTATTGTGGTAATGAATATGTAGTTATGTGTCTTAATTCTTATAAGTTGCTTGTTGAGCGGTAACCATGTTTTCTGGGGACGCCATCAACTTTACCTTTGTTGGATATCATGTGAGATGCTATGCATGTTCGTCTTGTCCGAAGTAAGTGGACTTCATGATCAAATGGTTTGAGTATGCATATGTTAGAGAAGAACATTGGGCCTCTAACTAAAGCCATGTATCATGGTGGAAGTTTCAGTTTGGACATACAACCTCAATCTCTTATGAGAATATTGTTGTTGAATGCTTAAGCATTAAAAAGAGGAGTACATTATCTATTGTCTATGTTGTCCCGGTATGGATTTCTAAGTTGAGAATAATCAAAAGCGAGAAATCCAATGCGTGCTTTCTCCTTAGACACTTGTACATGCGGCATAGAGGTACCCCTTTGTGACACTTGGTTGAAGCATATGTTATGCGATGAGAATCCGTGTTTCCGAGCTAAGTAGGACAAGGTGCGAGCACTATTAGTACTCTATGCATGAGACATGCAACTTGTAGGAAGTATTATGCATAGCACATATGAATTATTACTACCGTTGACAAAATTGTTTCTATGTTTTCAAAACAAAAGCTCTAGCACAAAAATAGTAATCCATGCTTCCCTCTGCGAAGGGCCAATCTTTTACTTTATGTTGAGTCAGTTTACCCATTCCTTTCTATCTTAGAAGCAAACACTTGTGTTAACTGTGTGCATTGATTCTTACATGTTTACTTATTGCACTTGTTATATTACTCTATGTTGACAAATATCAATGAGATATACATGTTACAAGTTGAAAGCATTCGCTGAAACTTAATCATCCTTTGTGTTGCTTCAATGCATTCTACTTAGAATTTATTGCTTATGAGTTAGCTCTTATGCAACTCTTATTGATACTTGTCTTGAAAGTACTATTCATGAAAAGTTTTGCTATATGATTCATTTGCTTAGTCATTATCTTTGTTAGCAATTTTGTTCAGATCACTTCATTCATCTCATATGCTTTACAATAATGTTGATCAAGATTATGTTGGTAGCATGTCACTTCAGAAATTATTTGTGTTATCGTTTACCTACTCGAGGACGAGTAGGAACTAAGCTTGGGGATGCTTGATACGTCTCAAACGTATCTATAATTTCTTATGTTCCATGCTACTTTTATTACAATACTTGAATGTTTTATACATACTTTACAGCATTATTATACATTTTCCGACACTAACCTATTAACAAGATGCCGAAGTGCCAGTTGTTGTTTTCTGCTGTTTTTGGTTTCAGAAATCATAGTAAGGAAATATTCTCGGAATTGGACGAAATCAACGCCCAGGGGACTATTTTTACACGAAGCTTCCGAAGACCGGAACGAAGTGGGGCCACGAGGTGGGGACACACCGGGCGGCGCGGCCCTTGGCCGCGCGGCCCTATTGTGTGGCCCCTCGTGACGCCCTTGACCTACCCTTCCGCCTACTTAAAGCCTCCGTCGCGAAACCCCCTGTACCGAGAGCCACGATACGGAAAACCTTCCAGAGACGCCGCCGTCGCGAATCCCATCTCGGGGGATTCGGGAGATCGCCTCCGGCACCCTGCCGGAGAGGGGAATCATCACCGGAGGGCTCTACATCATCATGCCCGCCTCCGGATTGATGCGTGAGTAGTTCATCCTTGGACTATGGGTCCATAGCAGCTAGATGGTTGTCTTCTCCGCTTGTGCTTTCATTGTTATAGATCTTGTGAGCTGCCTAACATGATCAAGATCATCTATTTGTAATGCTACATGTTGTGTTTGGCGAGATCCGATGAATATAGAATATTATGTTAAGTTGATTATCAATCTATCATATATGTGTTGTTTATGTTCTTGCATGCTCTCCGTTGCTAGTAGAGGCTCTGGCCAAGTTGATACTTGTAACTCCAAGAGGGGGTAATTATGCTCGATAGTGGGTTCATGCCTCCATTAAATGGGACAGTGACAGAAAGTTCTAAGGTTGTGGATGTGTTGTTGCTACTAGGGATAAAACATTGATGCTTTGTCTAAGGATATTTGTGTTGATTACATTACGCGCCATACTTAATGCAATTATCTGTTGTTCGCAACTTAATACCGGAAGGGGTTCGGATGATAACCTGAAGGTGGATTATTTAGGCATAGATGCATGCGGATAGCGGTCTATGTACTTTGTCGTAATGCCCTGATTAAATCACATAGTAATCATCGTTGATATGTATTGAATCTTTATTTGTCAATTGCTCGCCTGTAATTTGTTCACCCAGCATGTTAGTTATCTTATTGGAGAGACACCACTAGTGAACTGTGGACCCCGGTCCATTCTTTTACATATGAATACATTCTATTGCTTTTACTGTTCTTTGCAAACAAACACCATCTTCCACTCGATACATCCTTTGTTTTCAGCAAGCCGGTGAGATTGACAACCTCACTGTTACGTTGGGGCAAAGTACTTTGATTGTGTTGTGCGGTTCCACGTTGGCGCCTTTCACGGTGTTGCGCCTCACTACATTCCTCCACCAACAACCTTCACGTGCTTCTTGGCTCCTACTGGTTCGATAACCTTGGTTTCTTTCTGAGGGAAAACTTGCTGCTGTGCGCATCACACCTTCCTCTTGGGGTTCCCAACGGACGTGTACATCTACGCGCATCAACCGCATGTCCCGGGGGGGGGACTGTTTTGGCCTGATGGCAGTTTGAACGAAGTCAAAAAATCCCACTGAGCCACGTGGCGTCATTTTATATGACATAGTAACTATTCCGTTTGTCAAAACTAGGATATGGCAATTATTTTGAAAAAACCCTTCACGAAAAGGGCTATCACCTTCGAAGTTCTATGGATTTTAGGGGAAATGAGGTGGGAAACGGTCTCGGCATGGCATAGTTTGCCAAAACGAGGTCATATTTGGCACGTGAGTGGACCCTAGGATGGAAGCAAGACCCCGGGTGCGGATTTCTAATCCGACCGACGGGCGACCATCTTTTATTTGTGAAGCAGCTAGATGGGGCGCATTTTAGTATGACGAGAAACCTCCGTGCGATGATAGTAGACCACCTATGCACCACCTATCAAATTTCATGTGCATGCGTTAGCTTTTTGGGAAACCATGCGGCTTCCGGCGGTGTCCCGCCGAATCCGCTGGAAACTGACCGGATTTGAACTAGGGATCAACTATTCGTCGCTCCAGAAATTCTGCAAAAAATGTTTTTAGTTCTACAACGCATCATTATATGTGCTAATTTTTGTCCGTTTAGTTTGTTCGCGAATGGGTGCACCCGCACGCCCGATACGGCGATACCGCATGTCCCTGTTTTGGCCAGATGGCAGTATGAACGAAGTCAAAAAATCCCACGGAGCCGCGTGGCGTCATTTTTTATGTCATAGTAACTATTCCGTTTGTCAAAACTAGGATATGGCAATTATTTTTAAAACCCTTCACGAAAAGAGCTATCACGTCCGGAGTTCTATGGATTTCAGGGGAAATGAGGTGAAAAACGGTCTCGGCATGGCATAGTTTGCCGAAACGAGATCATATTTGGCACGTGTGTAGGCCCTAGGATGATAAGCAATACCCTGGACACGGATTTATAATCCGACCCACGAGCGACCATTTTTTCATTTTTGGCGCGTGTGAAAGCCATGAAACCTCGAACATTATAGCTCATTTCTAAGAAAAAATATTTAGGTATTTGAAATATTCCATTTTTGGTATTTTTCTATGATAGATCTTGGTTTTCTGCAAAATTTGATATATTATACTTATTTTTCTCAATTAGAATGATTTAGTTATGCTTTTTTGAAGGCTGCCGTGGAGAAATAGGAAAAAGCTATGCCGACGGTATAACCGTCGGCACAGGTCTGTAATAGAACAAAAATAAAAAAAATGTTGTGCCGACGGCCAGACTGGTCCTGTGCCGACGGCCAGAACTGTGCCGACGGTGACCTCCAGCCTGTACCGACGGCCAATTTAACGCCGACGGCCATCCTTGTCGCCGCGCTCCGGAGGCTCCTGTGCCGACGGCCCCGACATTTGGCCGTCGGCACATCGCCTAGCCGTCGGCGTACGGCAATTCTCCCGTAGTCATTTTTTGATTTTTTTTAGTTCTAGACAGTAGTCTTGCAAAGAAAAACCGAGGGAGTACTTGCTTAGTTTAGTCTTGTTGCGCTCTTCTTGTGTTTTTTTTACCTTCATTTTGCTTTCTAAGTGGATATCCTCAGCACATTGTATTCCTTTGGCGGTTCGATTTCATTAACAAATGTTACGCTAAAGGTGTTTTCACCTAAAACTAAAGAATGAATTCCACTTTTCCCTCCTAAGATTAATTTTGTGAAAAAAGGTGTCACATAATTGATCTTAGAGGTAAAAAGTGGAAATCTCTCAAAACTAAAAGAAGACATCATAATTTCGTGTTTGCTACTGATTAGAAAAAAGAGAGAGGATGGATTGCATGCAAAAGGGAAAAAAAGGCAACAACTAGTAATCATCGCAATTTTTTCTCTATCCGAGAACTTCCTATTAGTGGATTGCTCACATGTGTGTACACATACACGATGAAAAGTTATCTATTGAGATTTGCGCATTACTATTTTTTGTTGGATTGTGCCTTACTATTTGACGCCACTTGTAGTACATACTCATGTTGCCCTGAAGTAAGTGTACTTCTAGCTTGCATTTAGTTATTTTTTTCTTTTTGACCAAACTTATACAAAATAGTAGCAACATATATAATATTTAATATCACATCCGTATATCAAGAAACTATATTTTTAAACAGATCAATTGGTACTAATTCAATCCAATAAATGTAGTTAAGTTTTTCAATAAATTTGGTCTAATTTAAGAAAAATTAACTTAAGATAAATGGTAGAGGTACACTTATTTGAGAACGGAGGAAATATGTGGTTTTATGTTCATTTTTCCAATTAAGGGAAAAACAGTAATATCAAGCTAAAATCAAGTACATCCAGTCTCTATAACAACACTATTTCAAGAACTAGTCTGCTATAGCCAGATTAAGAAACAAATACAAAAGGACATGACCCAAAGGTTAAGCAAAAAAAAAAGTGCTCATGTGTGTATGCCATCCTTGTAATCGCAAAAGAAAAGAAGCGTCTCTTTTCTAGTTCTAACATATTTTGAGTCTAATTTTGCACCCCATGGACCATCTTTGTAATTCATCCTCATTGATTCGGCGCATGCATGCACGCCTAGGCCACAACGATATTGTCGTATATACTTCCACCGAAAGATGGGTTTCCACAGCACAACAGAATCCGAAAGAATCCCAACTGCGCACCCATCAACATCTTACCAGCAAAACGAGAACAGAATATGCAAACCCGTCCCCTTTCCGGCCAATCACACAAGGTCGATATGAAACACACAGCCTGACGAGAACCGCACGCGTGATTATTTTATTTATTTTATTTAATTTCCATATATGTATCATATTAGGATCCTTCTCACAGTCTCAATCTCTGCAGCGTCGTCACTGAAGAATTTGAAATTAGATCGAGAGCAGTCAACTAGTGTTAGACGTCTTGAAGGGCCGTCCAACCGCTGCTGGCACAGACATCATGTCCGTACGCACCGACCGAACTGAACCGACGAATCTGCTCGCCGATAGGCCACCCAGATAAAGGTCCTGCGGAAAAACGTATAGAACGGAGCAAAAACAACGTTCGGTCGTGACGGCACCAACTCCAGCCGATCCATTTGATTAAGACTTCGAATTGAAAAAGCATGCAAATCGATCCGTGACATGAACGAAGAGCCGCCGGTACCAACTGGCGTATTTTTTAGAGTAGTTTTTCCCATCTTTAACCTTTTCGATGAGCTAACCTGTAGTGCATGGAGATCGTGACGACGCACGTCGACACAAGAAAAGTTAGATTAGCATGAGAACCAACTAGGATTATTAGGAGGGTGGCTGTACACTTGTACTTGTACCTCCAGTTCATCAGGATAAAGTACCAGGTTTGACGCTTTGTACTATGGCAACTTCTCGTCAATCTTGAGCACCTCGAGTCTTCATTAGTGTTATTATGTGAGTCTTTGTACTAGGGTTTTTGCATGGGTCAGATCCATGGGTAGGATCGAGGACGGCCAGTGGACATGAGTACCAGAGTGGGATTGATAATCGATGAGATGGAAGCCACCGTAATTGCCCCCTTCAGTGGGTGACCTTCTCCTCAAGGAAGAGGTGGCCTTCTCTCGAGTGTCTGGGTTCGCCGGCAACGACTTTCCCTTCCTGCGCCTTGTGGTGCAATGTTGGTGGCTGACCTTCTCCTTGAGGTAAAAGTGGTGTCTACTCGTGTTATCAGGTGCACGTCGGTGTCATTCTTCCCCTTGTCATTCTTGGTATGGTGGCGGTGGTTGGCCTTCTTTCAAGGCGAGCCGCATAGACCTGGAATCTCTCCTCCCACAGCGTCGTCAAGTAGTATTGTGAATTCAAGAGAAGGTGACGTGTGTGCATGTGATGACACCGCAGTCTTAACATATAGTGCTTCAGGGCACAACACGGGCAGTTCTAGCAAAGTGTCGTCTAAATTCTCCATCTTACAACAACTAGCTCAACGGCCAAATATTACGTACGTCCGGCGGAAATCCGCATGTGATAATTCGATTTTCACACATGTGGGTCAATTTTGAAACCATCGGCGACGGCTTAACAGACGTTGTAGATCGATGCAAATGACATGGGCAAGGATTTCAAACTCAAGTTGATGTTATTTGTTTTGTTATGCTTCAACTACGTGCATTGTGGGTTTTGTGTTAGAGTAAACTAATCATGTGCTGGTTTTAAGTGGGAATTCTTTAAGCATCACGCAGACAACCCCATAAAACTAGCCACTCACATTTTATGTCCCTTGAAAAAATCTCATAATTTATATGTCATTTATTTAAAGGGTCTGCCTAGCGCTCATTTGAATTAGAATTAGCTACCACTTACATTTGAAAAGATTTTTTTGCTGCAACCATAGTGCAACTGGAAAATATCCAGCTGCAACCATGATGCAATTGATTTTTTTGACTTCAAATAATAAATATTCAGTTGCAAACATAGCGCAACTAAAAAAATTCAATTGCAACTGACAAAAATCCAGTTGCAACCGTGGCGCAACTGACCAACACGAGTCTCCGCGTAACATCCAACAGGTAAGAAGTTGATTGAGTTCTAAGCTAATTCTCGTTCAAACAGGAATTAGCAAAACTGTTGCTTGAATGTCTCAGCTTGCAGAAGAGTTTGTTTAGACTCAATACTGATGGATACGTTTCCTACATGCATGGAGCCGCTCTAGATGCACTACGGGGTATAAGACAGCAGTACATCACAAAGACGAAGTGCCAAAAAAAAGTCGGTAGAGCCGCTCTAGATGCACTACGGGGTATAAGACAGCAGTACATCACAAAGACGAAGTGCCAAAAAAAAGTCGGTAGTGGATCATTTTGTGTATTAGCCATGCACTATTGCGCTAGCTTATTGTTTATACCAAACAAACTTAAGCAGCGTATCAATGACTCCCTTTCCGCTGTTGCTAGAAAGGAAGTTCGGTTAGCAATGCAGAGGTTAGTTAATTTGACAGCAGAAAAGGATCCACCCCAAACACGTCCATAGCCCAATATAATTTGTAGGCAATGATACAATACACTTGAAGCGACAAAGTGAAAGCACAAACTAACAACAGCACTGGAGGAAACGGACACTAAGAAACCATTATATTCTCGTCAACCTTATTCGTCCCGCAAAAAACACCCACGTCAAACTTGTTTTCCTGCTACGGCGTTCGACGTCAGGGCGAACACATGAGAGCTCGCCACAATGGCGACCTAATGATGCTGGGGGTCTGGTCCTCCGGGGCTCAGGCGCTTGGACTCGGCCGCCGCCGGGCCGGCTTGCTGCTGCCCTGCCTCGCCGGGCACCTTCACCGTTGTGGTCTCGGCCGCGCCGCTGTCGCGTCCTGCCAGCTCCGCTCCCGGCCATTCTCTCAAGACCCGAGCCGACTCCGTGTGCACGGCGGCGGAGAGCAGCAGCACGGCGCAGACGAAGAGGCCCAGGCTGGTATGTGCCATGGATTGCTACGGAGATGTGAGGGAGCTCTGATCGAAGGCTGTTGTGAGCTGTAACAACAATGTATGCCCTATATATCTCACGACTTTGTTGCAAAGATGGATCGAGGTGCTAGCTAGCCAACTGCAGTGTAATGTGTTCTGGAGCTATGAGGCATGCCTACAGCCAGACTGCTTATATACACGTAGCCGTTATGGCATCCACGTCGAGGCATGCTCATATAGCTTTTCAAATGTCAGCAGTGGGGACGTATCGGTTAGACGACAGTTGCATCGACGGCTCGCTTTTATTCAAAAGACACCGAAGGGCCAAAAAGTCAGAAAAGAAATAGCCTCCATTGAGCGCCCAGCCAATGGCCAGGCCAATCCCCTCCTGAGTGCATGCATGGTGCTCCATTCCAATTCATAGACGACCACATATGCGCTTCAACCACTCGCATTTCCTCGCACTCGCACGGTCACAACTCGCAACCGGACAAAGATCACACAAACCCGTCTTCTTGATCAATCAGCGACGGCCAATGTGGATGCCCGTTGTACCCGGCCGGCGATACGTGCACCGTGCAAAGGTGCAGAGCAACCGGCAGCTTGGACGGATGCGCCTCCCCCCATCTACCGGATATCACCTGCCGATCTTTGTCGTTCCCGTCGCTTTTTCGCTATAGGTGATAGGTCTGATACATACGATCGAAAAGTTACTCCAACTTTTAAATAGATATATCATCTTCGTAGTGACAGTTATCTCACCGATAATTTGGTACTTTTCTGCCTTCAACCGAAGAATGGAGAAAAGGAGAGTCAAACATTGGATGATACAGTTAGGCTAGACGTCGTGTGATGGGTGTTTTGGTTGCGCCAGTAGGACTGGGAGATATGGGAGAGGTCACGTCACAGAGCATTGCTGATTTGGTTGAGCCAGCCGGGTTGGTTTCTGAATTCTAATCGACAGGTAAAGCAAAAAAAAAATTCAAAGGTTCCTCGTAGCTACAGCTTTAGTGGATAATTCTATTGACGTGTCACTTGTTTATCAGATTTCAAGGTATTGGCGTCTGGCAGTTGTTCAGCCAACTATTTCATGCATAAAACGGGCTGAAACCGAAAAAGTACGACGATTTTACGGGTTCAGGCCAAAAATAGCCAGAATAGAGCCCGAACTCGAGGCCTGGCCCGTAAAACGAGTTCGGGGACCCGAAAAACTCGGCAGCCGCCCCGTATTAAAAAAGGCCGCGGAGGGGAGTTCGGTTTTCAAACCCTACTCCCCTCCGCCGCTAGCACTTTCTCCGCCGCCGGCTCCTCTCCGGCGAGCAATTCTGCCGCCGCTGCCGCCACCACCCCTCTGTCCGCAATGGGCCGCTTAAGACGCGTACGTAGGGGAGGGGGGCGAATCGGCGGCGGGAAGCCAGCTCCGCGTCCGCCGGGTGTACGGTCGGAAGCGAAGCGCGCGAGGCGGGTGCACTCCGACGGCGCTTGGAAGCGGGCGGCACTGAAGTGACCGCGTGCTTTCGCGCGTCGGGCAGCACGCGAGGAGGCGCGCAAAGGAGAAGCCAGGAGGCGCCCCCTGTCGGCTCGTGCAACCCGCTGTTACCGACGCTTTCCCGGCGGCAACGATGACGACGACGACGCAGACGGGCCGCCACTCACCTGCGGGAGCTCGGCGGAGGCGGTGGCGTTCGAGGTGGCCGCGCTCGTCGTCGCGTAGGAGTCGCCGGCGCGGAAAAACCCTCTGCCGTCGCAAGAACTGCCCCGGTGACAATCCAGGGCCTAATCTAGTAGTTTAGGTATCAAATTAACGAATGTACCTCGATCTGCCCCGTATTTTGACTAGTTATATGTAAATTATTGACGAATGTAGCTCAATCGGAGCAAGAATGGGTTCAATTTCGCAAGATCATCGCAACACATTTTCCCGTGACGTTTGATTTTCGATTTTTTGTTCGCGAGTTCGGTTTCTAATCTGCGCCATTACTAAAACCATCTAAACTGAACAGTTCGGGAGTCCGAACTCTGCGTTTTCGGTTTGGAGGAATACGGGCTCGGCTAGAGATGGAATACGGGCTCTGCTAGAGATGGAATAGCTAGAGATGCTCTAACGGGTTACTCCGCACAGGCAACTTCTTCCACTTCGGGTGCTATCTCATTAGCTAGGTAACGGGACAAAAACGATGTAAAGCACAATCCCTTTTTTGCCTAAGTGGAGGGAATCACGATTGGATCTTGACATCCTGTGATGCGCACTAAATTCATGCAAAGTCGTATAGTAGAGGTAAATGCAAAATCACTATGGCCCTCAAGATCAGCTGCCCCGTGCCACAGGTTAACCAAAATCAAGAAACACTACGAGCATTGCTGACACAGACCCACTGTGGTTTACGTTGGCAATCACCGAAGCGTGCCTGGCAGGGCTACCAAGTGTGCTGCAACTAGATAACCAACACGCCAGTGTACTAAAAGGTAGAAATGCTCACACTAACATACAAAAAGGTTGAGGCACCAAAATTCACCAACTTTTAAGCTACAAATCAAGGCATAAGATGGAATGGGATGCCTAGTCAGTACTCACGAACCATAATAACTCCACTGGTGTTATTATTGAGAACTTTACCCTTGTATTAATCCAATGAAAAATTAGTTTTTTTTCCTTTCAGTTGCATGTGATGCAGGATTTAACCGCAGATGGCACCAGGAGTTAACACTTAACAACTGGACCAAACTTCGTATATACTCCCTCTTGGGCCGTCGTCCGTTTGAGCCTAAGGCCATTGTCCTAGTGGGATCAGGGCCCTGAGTGGGATCAATCCAACTACTAATTCCAGCATACTTCCCAGTTCCCATAACTATCAGGTGAATAGCAAGGTATATATTATGGACACTTCACAACTGCAAGCAAATATGTCTACAGGAGCAAATCGTGAGACTAAGGTTGGTATTCAGTGTAGTGTTTGAACTTCACCTCAGCATTTATATGCTGGACTTCCTTCCGTTTCATTTACATTACCCATGTTCCTCCTGGATGATGCATCTTCTTCCCCACAGTATTCCCGCATCAATGCTGCCAGAACACAAAGCACTGGGTTACAAATAACCAATGGAAGGTCATGACGGGAAGCTTTATATTGGCAGCATATGGAAATGCTTTACTTAAATTGCTAACAAAAATGAACTGCCCATAAAGAAAGGGTAATTCTCAAGGTACTGCATGCACAAAATTTACCAGGAGCCCTGCATCCTTTTGAATGACTATCAAAAACACTGAATAGATGCACATGTTGTACAGAAGAACAAATAACCTAGTACCTCCATCCCAATGAATAAGGCTTTTTTTTTAAGTCAAACTATGTAAAGCTTGACCAAGTTTTTAGAATAAATTATTAACATGTACTCCCTCCGTTCGGATTAAATTGACGCACGCTGTACAGACAAAGTAGCTTATGTACGTGTGTCTCACTCGTCGATTAAATACGGACAGAGGTAGTACTATACGAAATCAATATCATTAGATATACCACAAAATGTATTTTCATATGATATCTCTATAATATTATAGTTGTTAATATTTTTTTCTAAAAGTTTGGTCAAAGCTTACTTAGTTTGACTTTTTTTAAAGGAGCCTTATTCATTGGAGCGGAGGGAGTATCTTTTAAGCATTCTTTAGGAATACGCCCACCAGTAACCACTTGTGCTGGTAACTTTGTTTCTTAGCAGTAGGAGAGACCACAGTAAAGATAACACTAACAATTAAAACGATGATTTTCCGGCCTACATAAGAAGATGGAGTAATTATCTGACAATGGTGCACGCAATGCAAGGCACATTTAAATGTTGTACAACATGGTCAAGTAAGCAATTTGAAACCCAAAACTCTAATGAATAACATAATGCTATAATGTACTACTGCTAAAATGTTACACTAAACTAATAGATACAAAAGTATTGCATAACATTTGCTAGCCTTGACAACTTATATGTGGCAAAAAAAATCACATATCTAACTTTTGTTTGCTCAATGGAAAAATAATAGACTTCTAGGATCTGTAAGCAACCCAGATCCAAATCTTAAAAGTAGATCAACATTTCTGCTGCTGTCTTTCGCAAGAAGATTGTACTCTCCTACTGTGCATATATATTAAAAAAGTAAAACAAGAACAAGATAATAGGATCAGAAATCCAAAGAGTTCAAAAACAAAGAACAACTACAAGAAAATAATAGAGAAAGCTGAACTGAAAAGAGCTCGGACCAGGAGCTATGCAAAGAGCACAAAGATTCACAATTTTGCTGAAAAACAGAAACTGATATAAGATTTCCCCCTTATCTTCATGAAGAAAGAACAGCTATGCTAAAGTAGAAACTTCCAAACGAAAGAGTGTTAACCTACCGTATCCATGGCGCTAATTTCCTCAAATAAGTGCTTCTTGGATCTCAGGCTGTTGGCGAATTTCTGAAGAGCGGACATGTTCTTCTGGTGAAGGAATCACAGGTTTAACATCCATGCTTGTGAATATATACAGTAGTAACATGTGAATTGGTTAGCAGTAGAAAGGATATTTTCTCCTCAAACATTGGGTGGTTTATCATCAGCAGCATATTGTTGTTAACAATAGCCCGAACTGATAGTTCTTTAGCTTCTGTGTGTTTCCTTTTCAGCAAAATGCACATCTGCACGATAACACAATAAAATGTGAATATTTCAACTAAAGTAAAAAAGCCAGCTGCTTCAAAGGGTAAAGTTAGTGCTTGTGCACCATCAAGAAGGAAACAGATAACCATTCTAGTCACTTAGTAAGGTCTCATATTATTCATTTATCTTCATGAAATTGCAACATTACTGATGCTGGATTGGAAGATGCATCTGCGCCTTTTGTAAGTTGTAACATCTAGAAAAATGCACTCTCCATATTTGTCACATGATTAAAATCACAGCGGAGTAGTTTTACTAATTACTAAATATTAAAGTTAGAATACTAGTGAAGTACAGCAAGATGTGATAAATTTGAGAAACTTCTGTTTTTTTTTTTCAAAGTCCAGCTGTAAAGCTCTAAAGCCAGATAAATTTAAAAGGTGGAGCGGATAAGCCTCATAACAAACTCAAATTGAGAACTTCTGCTGCTAGTTTGCAGTTTGCATTCTAGTAAGAGATTTAGAAAAGGGTAATACAGCATTGGCAGATTTACTCACATCTTCAAGCTCCTTTCTACAAGCCTCAGCTTTGTCTACATTTCCATCATCTTCTAACAGAGCAGGCACCTCTAGGTCTGAAATGCCCCCCATCTCAGATGGTGTTGTTGAAGTAACCACATTATCCATATGAGTTTTCGGAGTTCCACTTAGAATCTAAGCAGTGAAATCAAGAAAAGTAAGGATACATGAACAGCTGCATACTACTTCCAGTTCCAAACGTAGGTCGCTTAACATTTGCTTTTATCTGCAATTTTCGTCTTGTAGAGTTGCTACTCTATGGTTTATAGTTATGGAAACTGGTAGCCCCAAGCGTCTTGCTCAATGTAAAAAGATGAGACTTGATTCTTATACCCCCTCCGATCCATATTAGTTGATGCTAAAATGGATGTATCTACAACTAAAATGTGTCTAGATACATCTATATTAGCATCAAGTAATATGAATCGGAGGGGGTACTATTTACTGGCATATAGCCATATAGGTGTAAAAATATAATAACGTGACGGAAGAATTTCATGATTATATGCTGATATTGTTTTTCCTTCTGATCAAGAAACTTAATAATCACTAATAATCGATTTTAAGAATGTTTGACCATGTAGCACGACAGCCTTTGGAACTGGTACTAATAGAGAAAATATACATATCAATCTCAGAAATATTCAAGGCACTTACTATTTTATTCCCCGGCTCTGGAACAGTTTGTGGTGATTTTCTACACAATAAATTAAAATATGTTACTTTCAATAAGAAGTGTAGTCTTAAGATATAATAAATCTGTTAAATGCAATCCATCGAACAACCTCACAGCTGGAGATCTCATGATGCGCTTAAGCACAGCAGGGGCCTTTGCATCTGGAATTGATTCCTGAGAAGGGAGGTTTACAGCATGAACAGAAGTACACAAAGTTAAAGCAGTTTTTTTTACTACAGAACACAGATAAGAGAAAAACAAAACTATTTGTGTTCTTTTCATTGTAGTTTAGAAATTTATTAGAGAAAAAAATCTCCAAGTCCAAATAAGTTGAAATCCCACAAAAAAATGAAGTTTAAGCTTCAAGACCGACCATGATTAACTAGCACTCTGGCTCTCGAAATATAATCAAACATTCATTATACAGTGCAAATTTAAATTATGCATATCTAGCTTAAAGAATGGCACACACTTAAACTTAGGGTGATAATATGATCTACTAGTAGGTATCCTCTGTAGTTGCATGATAGATTTCTTAGCTATGACACAGGATCTAAATAATAGAAATTGAGTTTGGTGTATAAAATGATGATACAGAAATTTCCACACCATTATATTATTTCACACTTGTTCGCATGTGAAATTATCTGTTTTTTCTTGCATCATGTAATCAACGAGTACAAACACAATATGCAAATAACCAGTGTAAAAAATAGTATGGAATTGGTTTGTGTGTATCTTCAACAGAGGCTGTGTTGGGTTTATATATTGATGTCAATGTCAGCTGTACAAGGGTTCGTGACTTGCAGTCCAAGATGGAGAGTCCTAATTCAGCACATTATATGCTTAAACACAGTGCAGGAATAAAAAAATGCAAATCTGCGACTGGAGAAAAAATGTATCCCTTTACAATGGAATGAATCACATCCCTCAGAAGAAGGCATTCGGATAAATCAAGGAAGAAAACAAGCTTTAGCATAAAAGAAAATTTGTTTAAGGATATAAAACTGTGCAGAACAAAAATAGAACCTCAGGCATGTTTTGTCTCATGGACGGGCTACGAGATGCAGGTTTTCCTTCAACAAAGGAGTTGGGGATCTTGGATGTTAGTACAGGGGAGCCCCTGCTCCCACTGACTTGTACCGAATCTTTCTCCACAAGCGAGCCAGACATTGGATTTCTAGATATAGCACCTACTTTTAAAACTCTACATTCAGAAAAATAGTATCAGCCCCCTTCCATGTAATTTTCTAGAACAAAAAAGTAGAGATATTTATACCTTGATCCAGCGAGTTGAGAAGTTGGTCTTTTATTGTCTTTGGAAAGGGTGTCTTGTATTACATCAGAGGGTTTGCTACTTTTTAGGAGTACCTGACTTGTTACATTGTTATGTTCCGTTCTATGTGTTGTACTGCTTGGAGCATTCAATGAGGACGAGTTGCCAGTGCTATGTGGCTCAACTCTGAAAAATATGCATCTGTATTTATTAGAATGCACAAGGTCTTACAAAAACAACACAATAGAACATAGGTCTTACAACAAGATTTGTAGAATATCTTATAAGTAATAAGAGAAGTGGATAAGTCCAGAAATAGATGGATATAACTACAAGCTTATGATGACGGTGTCACAGAGAACTTGAAATACCAGTTGAGAACTGACAAAAGTTGTGCTGAGGATGGTCAAACACAAGTAGACCAAATTTTGTTATGCCATGTAGGGTTGCAAGGAAGTACATCCAAAGTACAGTTGTTAGTTACAGCTCGAGTACAATTGGAATCCTGGTCCACGAGGATCAAGGATCATGCTCACTACAGTAAGCGACTTCTTAATACTAATTGTTACCTCAAAAACTATACTACTGTATAATTCTTAATTAAAAATACAGTACAGTAACATATGGAATTTATTTGCTAGCAATGATGTGGAAAGTCGAGAATGATACATTGTTGCACACAGAGCATTCTGCCACAGTGGAGACTCCAAGAAAAATGCATGTGATGCATGTGTATTTGTATTTGTCAATGCATCGATTCCACCAAAGCCACCACACTTATGAAAGATAACTTAAACTATTACAGGATGTTACACTTTATATGTATAAGGACACTCAAGTATTCAGTAAGCCGTAGCTCCACATTATCTTGATCAAAATTTGTTACAAGAAACAAGATCAATAGCACTGAGCCTTCAGACTGGTTTTCGGTCTGTTCAATGTTAGGTGAGTTTATACAAGGTGGAGCCAAAATATATCTTATGGAACTATGCCACCTAGGTCAACATCATAATATGAAGAAATAAAGCAGAATTGTGCATACCCAAGTAACCATTTGCAGAATAATATTTCAACCCAAGCAGATTGTTGTATGATTTGAAGGTTGATAATGATAATTTCTTACCCGTTTTTAGCATTCAAGGAGGTGGTCGACAACCCTTGTAATCCTGGCTTGCAGTATGGTTTTGCCGATGTGATTTTAAGTTTTTCAGGTTGTGCATGCTTGTGTTCCCTGCATTTAAAAAAGCGTTAATTAGAACATTATTTCATAGCATTTTTATAAGTGCATGCTAGCCTGCCATTCTATCTACTACCTTTTCAAGTCCGTAGTATGTGTATTTGTCTTTTTTATCACGTTATTGGCACCACTTAGTCGATTTAAGGTGGTTTCTGAAGTTACTTGGGGAGGCCTGCTTGCTTTCGTATTTGCAGATTTTGACAGAAGAGAAAAGGTTCCCGCTTCATTCACCAATGCAGGTTTGACATTTCTGATTTCCCTGCATGAAACGTATTAGAATACTTTCAACTGATAAGAAATTGACACACAAGACTGCAACACAACTAAGCACACAAACAAGTAAAAGCTCCATTGTCACAAATATTCTATATTATATTCCCTCCCACTACAGAACCAAAATGCCCCTGTTAAAAAATGTAAACCAATATATGATATCCAGCATAACCATGGGCCATGGTGCATTTTCCTTCTGTAAATAATACATGTGCAATGCACTTAATCCTATACTTATGATTTCTGATTCAAGATATGATGTTTCTTGTGAGATAAACAGCAGCACTAGATGGATGTTATATTTTGCTGAGAAAGAAATTTATGTCCAAAACAAACCTCTGCGTTGTTGAAGAGAGATTCTTTGGACCTGAAGTCCCTTTCTCAACATTATTTGTCCCGGATGATGTCTTCCTTACAGGCTTCATTAAAGTGCCCCCGAAAGATTGGCTACCATGACTTCCTTCATTGAGAGATCTACTTTCCTCCACAGCCTCATTCTGGTTGTTTTGAGAATCCGATTGACCCATTGGTCTTCTAGAGATGTAGGGATTCTCAGTGCTGGTGTTTCTGGATTGTGAGCTAACTTCTTGCTCACTGTTACTATTCTCCCTCGATATATTAAGTTTACTCAGGTCCACCGCAGGATCTTCCTTACTTTTCTCAGGAGCTGATATGGCTTTTAAATGTGTTGGATCTTCAGCAGATACAGCACTGCAAGGGAAACTATGAGAAGAACTGTTAACTGGTTTTGTTGGGTGTGCCTCATTAGAGTGGTCTCCAAGCATATCATTTGACACCATGTCTACTTTAAGCTGTTCCACTCTTTCAGGATTGATGCTGAAAAAATGATGCATTTAGTTAGATGACTAGGCAGCATCAATATTTGACTTCAGAATACTGGCATTCGTTACATTCTCCTACCTTGTGAAATGAGTAGGCTCCAAAGTGCAAGCATCATGTGTTTGTGTTTGTTCCTTACTCTTACTATCTTCGGGAACATGAGTGCCCTTGTCTGAAATACCTCTTTGTGGATCTTTATTACCCTCTGAAGAGATGGGGTTGGTTTTTTCTGTAGTTCTACTTGTACCATTCTCCTCAGAGCCCAACTTCGTGTCAAGATTGAACTTGCCCAGACTTTAAGGAAACAAAATAAACAAAATGAAAAAATTAATTGCATGAAGTTTATGTGGAGCATATTTACCAGTCTTCACCACAGTGGAACTTACTCATTGAAATCAAAGGAAAAGAAGTCCTTTTCAGTATCTTTCTTCCCTTCAGAAAGATCATTGCCATTTGAACTGCTGTGTTTTGATTTTTTCTTGAGGGGACTTGAGAAATCAAGATCAGACATGCCCATTTTAAATGATGATATTTTGTCAAAGGCTCCATCAATTCCAAAATCATCGCTAGACAAAGAAAGAGGTTGTCAGCACCATAATAAACAGTGCATAGTAAATAATTCACTTGTTTGCATTAAATATCCAGGCCTAATACTCACAAATTGTCGAAGCTAAACTTCTTGCTACTTTTCGGAGCTGACTCAACATCAAAGTCAATTGTGTCTTTTCCTGATTTTGGTACCTTCCAGGACGAAAGAAAATCATTGCCAAAGTCTTCATCTGCCAACAAATATCATGAATACACCAGGTTAAACTGGTACAGTTGTAAGAAGAAATTTCCTAAATCTACGGCACAGATTTAAATACACAGTTCATGTATCATGGATTTAATGTCTTGCAGGTAAGCAGGAGGCAATTACAATGGACATAACTTATACAGTATCAATCAGAAATATTCATTTTACCGGTATCAGATAAGTTTGACTACAGTGCAGCATAAACAAATACATACCAAGGGATGAACTTGCATTTTTAGCATTCGCGTTAGAGGCAGCTCTTTTTCGTGATTCGTCCATAATGCCTGCAAACGTGGACTACACGCAGAAGGAAAACAGAAATATATTAGGAAGCACCGAAGACACAGAGCGGAAGAGAAACCATGCATGCCAACAATATTGATATTCTGAATCACTATATACAGGAAACATCTAAATATATTTGTAAATTTTGTTGATATGATAATTATACTAGCGACATAAGTGGAATAGGTCAATTCATATATATTTCCCACCACTATGCTTAACAGGAAACAAAGCACATGCGAAATATGCAGCATGTTAAGTCCTGGGAGAATAGAAGTAAAAAAACAAGAAAGGGTCTATTGACTGAATATCAAAATTTTAATTAACCCTAGCTCTCTCTGGGATAATACCTCAGTTCAGGTAACATTACCTAGATTTAAGCAGTAAAAACTAGATGCACATGTTTCCAGGCACAACAAGCAACCTCAGCAAGCACTCAAGCAGAGAACTTAATGGGTAGGAGCAGATCAAAGATCTAGAGAGCAGTAAGGATGGAAAACATGGCAATCAGACATAGGCACACACACACTCGGCAGCAACAAATAATCTGATATTTGTGCAATTCTGAGTACAGCACTTATTTGTAGAAAGTTATCATGGATTGAATGATTGACGGATAAATCTAATGGGCCATAAGAGCACACGCTTAAACTAACTATATATAACTCAGCTGAAAACAATCTCAACTTGCAGTCTCATACTAGATGTAACTATAACCAAACAGTTTGAAAGTTTTAACTAGCAATAATGATAACAGCGAAGTGTGGAGATAACTTTGACAGTGAAAACACAGCTTTGCATCGACAGGGGGAATTAACATTCCTGGAGACAAGGTTTCGAAGAAGTGAAGCTCTATTTGAGATTTCGACAACACGCAATCAAATGGAGTCTGGAAAAGCAAACATGGTCATAGTTTTGACAGAAGGCTACACGGACATACTACAGAATCGAGAATACCCAAGGCATCATTTTAACCATGAGATATCTCTACAAAAACGAGAGTAGTATTGATGGCCCCTCCTTCGGAAGAGGATTTGAAGACCTGGAGCAGTCAGATGTTACTCTGGCAACTGCAGCAATATATTTTCTACGCAAGGGAATCAGACATTTACAAAGTGAACTAGGTGACCAGATACTGACGTTACATTAACTGAACATGGAGGTCGCAGCACTAGTGCTAAGAATCTATATTCCAAACAAGTTTGCTCGCTCAATCAAAACAGCAAACAGCTTCCCCATAATAGCAACGGAAAGGGATGTAGAAAAACCGCATTCCTCCTCCAGCGACGTGTTCAGCTGCTCATAAGAGTATCCCAGTCAAATAAGATCGTGAAAGCTACTGGAATTAATGTGTAAGCCGACAGCTAATGGAACCGAGAAAATTGACAACGATTCTGTCGCAAATTGCTAGGTGCGGCATGGTACACCGTACTTAAAACAACGAAAACATTCGATCATGCAGCGGCGCTCGCGCGCGCGCGCGCAGACGGAACGGGTAGCGTGGAGGACCTTCGTGGATCCTGCGCTAAACTTCCGAAATTCGGCACAGAAAAATAAGTACGGAGCGCTCCGCTTACGATCAGAAACTGCCCTAGATCGCCAACGGAAGCGCCAACCAGGGGGGGATCTAGAAGGTGTACCTACCGGGTGCGCACCGCAGCGAATCCCAAATTTCTGGGGGTCGGCGAGCGTTTAACGAATTAGTGGATGACGAAATGCTCGTACCTCGGGCCAAATTTGCGGGCGGGGGTGGAACGGGAACGGCGGCGGCGGCGACGCGCGTGGGAGGCGGAGGGGTTGGCGGGCGATGCGTCGGCGGCGGCGCCAACCTACGGCACGGCGGCACCTGTAGGGCGGGAGGTAGTGCGCACTGGGTCGGGTTTGGGGTAGGTCAGGACCGACACAGGGACAGGAGGAGGAGGAGGAGGAGGAAATGAAGGTATCGGTACGGTGCGGGACGGGAAGGTGGCGAGGAAACCGTGGAGGTGAGCTGATATTTTGAGGATTTTGAATTTTCAAGGACTGCACGGAGACCGAGAGACCTGTATTTTTTTGGGGAAAGATTTTTTTTCTTGACCCTGTTTTTTTTTTAAATTCCACCGATCTATTAATAATTATCAACAGTAGTACAAATAGTCCAGCGAGTAATAAAAAATATAACTAGGTACTCGGACCACCTAGCGACGACTACATACACTAGCACGAGCCGAATGTGGCCGCCATCCTCGCCCCTCCATCGTGGAAGCTGAGCAAAACTTGTTGTAGTAGAGCTTGTTGTAGTAGATATCGTGCTAAGACACCAAAGAACCAGCGCACTAGAGCAGCAACCATCGCCAATGATGACAACCGTAGATCGAAAGAGACTGGCATGAAACCGCACCGACAGATAAAAAAAACCGATCGAATCCCACGAGATCCGCCGGACACACAACTCCACGCGCCCTAGGCCCACCACCAGAGCAAGGATAGAGCGGGAATAACCTTATTCTGATTTTAGGATGTAGCCGCTGCCTCACCATCCCAAAAAAAGAAGAAAAACTAAATTAAGAACGGAAACTCCCCGCCAGCAGGGGACCGTGGTCCGCCACACCTCCAAGGCTCCAAGACCGCCAGAGGCGGAGCGAACCGGCAGTGTCGCCGGCGAGGAGTAGGAAACCCTAGATGGGTTGTGGCCGCCGCCGCCTATGTATCTCTTGTCTTGTCTCATGTGACCCTGTCCTTTTGTTGTCTAAGAAAGGTTAAGAGTTTGTAGTTGGTGTGCACAACACAACTAGTCAAAAAAATGGTACGCACAACTCGGTGGTGAGTTGTATATACATCATGTTTAGATGAAATTTGTAAATGGTTGGGTTCTAGAACACAGTGATTTGTACAAAGCTTCAAAGGTTATGTATGTGTCAAGGATTGTAACAAGCCGGCTCATGAGCAGTTGCGTTAGGGCTCAGCGAGTACATTCTATGTTGCAGGGTAGCGCTTCTTGTTGTATTTACTTCAACTAACTAGCTTGTTATATCAAATTCAACTGCCAAAGGCTCTTCAAATTCTTCTGATAGTTATTTTTACTTCTTTTGGACAACTTCTATTATCACCAGTATAACCACGACTCCTCGAGGTATTTATTTAAGTACTTCAGTGTTAAGGTGACAGATATTTTGCCAAAGTCTACAGCCTTCTGACAAGATTCAAGAATCCAAGATGCTGAACGTTGTAGTTCGAGGCTGAGCACACAATCCGGCTCAAGGATCAAATAGATGCTGAACCATGTCATGGTTTTGAAAGATATTTTCACTTACCTGGAACCATGTCATGATAATAATAGGAAACCCAACGATAGATGAACCATAAATGAAGCACAGGTTAACATGCAAACAAAAGAGATGATAGTATCAAATTTAGGCCCTTTCAGGACTGAACTTTCAGCTCATATCTAGGACAAGGATGGGGGTGGGCAATCCCAGGCTCATTGGACCAACGTTTTATGTACCCAAATCCTAATTTAATCAACAGCAGTTATACGCCACCAAAAGCAACCATCACCACACGGCAAAAGTTGTTTGAGGAACCAAGGCCGGTCTGTCCAACCAATTACAAATCATTTCGCTTGCCTGAGCACCAGTATAACCACGACTCCTCGAGGTATTTATTTAAGTACTTCAGTGTCACGGTAAGAAACTTAGCTGCCTGAGCACTACTAATCTTTTGTTATGCACAATAACTCTGTCCTAGCCTGTATAAACACACAACCATTGCCTTGCACGACCTTGCAGTTTGAATGGATAAAGGAATTGTTCCCCAGATATGCCGCAGGTCATGGACAGCAGTTGATCATTGGAACTGTGGGTCCATAGCACTGAACCTTGCGCCCGCTCCAAGGCCGGCATTGGCTGGTCGTGCCACGACCACATTGTCGTCAGCAAACATCACCCTGATGAAGGAAGGAGTCTTCAGGGGACGTCAGCCAATCATCTTAGGGTACACATCTTCCAGGATTCATCAGCTCTATCACAGCATTGTTGTTAACACAGTCAAATTCCAGTGAAGCAACTTGTAAGTTAAGTGAGTAGAAATTACTATGTTGATTTTCCAAGCAAAGGGAGCAGCTAAAGGTAAAGAACACTGTCTTGAATCCTGGAAGTCACTATATAAAAAAACAAATCACCATCCTGGAAAAGAAATAGGTAAAGAAAAAAGCTACATGAGGATAGAAACATACTACGAAGTCACCATCTTGGAAACCCAGTTCACTAGTTGCTAACACAGGGCAGATCACTCTGATGCTACAATATGCATTACAAGATACAAAAACAAATCACCAACCTCCAGCATGGCTATTGCTAAGATGTCCTGAATCCTTTCCTCCTACTAGAATAGTGGCCCCTGTTTCATTTATAGTCTGGTGTATATACTGTTCCTGCATACAAAAATCAGAAGCACCAGCAGCACAATAAATAGGCTCTCCATTCAAAGGTTGGGATGTCAGAAAAAGTTTCAATAGTAATCCATCCTTTCACCAAGCACACTATAATCAAGAAAAAGTTTCAAGTTACATGGCATTGAACATTTTCCGGCATATGCAAACCTTGCAACCGGCAGAGAGCTTTATCGGCATAGGCCGACCTTGCAAACGGCAAAAGCATGAATATATAGAACAGAAACATTACTGGGAGTCTTCAAAATTGCATCCCTTGGTTTTGATTTGGAAATTGCTGGTTGCCCATTTTGTGAAAGCGGACCCTTCAGGTAAACTAAGGTTAACAATAATTAGGTAATTAGTTCACTCCTGATGAACAGAAGCTGATGTAAGATCTATTATACATGGGACTATATAACAAATATAGCTCCCCTGCTGCCTGTACCTGACCATTAGTCTAATCTAATTTACGACCGAGATGATGAAAAATACTAACGTATGAGCATCAAGACAAATTCTCAAACGAAATACAAAAAATGCATATGATCCACTTATGCATAACAAAAAAAACAGTAAATCAATCCATTTGTTATGATTTTTAAGTTTTCTAGAGTAACCCAATCAAACCATTCCATGTCGAATTCAGCAATGTAACAAAGGAGAGGAGATGCAAAGAGAAACAAGATAGAAAACAAAGGAACGTGTGTAGGGTTCACGCATAGATGCTAGCAAAAAAAAAAAAATTCTCCAAAGTCCGAAACAAAAGTATAGTATATGATGCCTAGTATAAAATCGAATAACATTCTATCTGCAAACTTCGAAACTAGTCACAACCAAATAAAATTTAGCTCACAATGATGTTTAAAAGTTCAGGTGTTATGACATCTCTCACCTTTGTTTTGAATGGACAATGGTGCAAATGTACATGAGATGGAAAGGACATGAGGGAATGTTCAGTTGAAAAATCAAAACGCATACAGGAGCCCAGGCATGGACCTCCATACTGCAGACAACAGCATCACAAACCCATTCCAAGTGGCCAACTAATCCAGAGATGTGCAAATTTTAAGTATCTATGGGTTACCACATTGTAAAAACATTGCAAACAAATAAAATTGAGGTCACACTCACACAACAAACATGTCCTGCCAAAGGAAAGCATGGAGGAGACATTGAAGGTTTAGCTTTTCTGGTAATATTCACTTCAACTGAATCAGAGATGAGAGTAATTCATTCTTCAATGAAAACTGGCAAACGTCGGCATCTTCATTATAATTAAGAACATCATCACATGAAATCCCAACCACTCGTAAATCACAATAATTGGTGCTTTAGAACTACACAGTCACCATACATGGAGCTTAGGTTGATGGGCAGCCATCACAGCAAAGGGCATGTTTTCCTTAAAATGGACAGTATTCAACTATCAAGATGAATCAATTTCCCTCGTTTGACTAATTTGTAGTAACTACTAACTAGAAAGTTGGCAAGCTCAAAGGCCAAGGAAAATGCATCGATGAGACATGGTATTTGCTAAATTATATAACACTGCACTACTGCATGTTGAAGTATAAAGACCGGCAGCATCGCAGGTTTCACGTACTTTGTTTTTTCCAATAACCTGAACTATTCCGCTCGTTATTCACAGTTTTACAGTCAGAACTATAGATAAAAATAGCAAATTCATTTAAGGAGAATGCCTTTGTCTTTTGCAGTTGTTCTTAATCAATATCAGAGGTTGACAAGGACTGGAACAATTAAGCAGAGCTCCACTGTGGCATTGCAGTGAATCAGTAAATGGAACAAATTAATCCTGACTCTGATTTCTATCAAAATGTACCCTAGTTGATAAATTATGCAATATAATTACTCACAAAGAAATATAAGAGATATAGACATCTTTGATTTTAACTGAGAGATCCATGGCTTTATAGTGAGGTTTCAACATATTGATTAAAAAATAATGATGCAACTGAGGTTTCAATACTTTCTGTATTTTCCATGTAACTACAGCTAGAACATGTCAAGATGGATCTGAGTAACTGTATCTATCATCCACTGAACATACACCTGCCATGGTACAACAAGATAATGAATTAATGCTGTAGTCATGGCACAGAGCACAAACTTCTAACAGGAAGAGACATACATACCAGGACAACATGGTGAAGATTATGATGGACACCATGATCTTCCCATTTTGATCTTTACAACCTCTGAAGTTGTGGCGATTCCAAAAGCCATGAGCCCATGACAACTAACCATAACATACAATACAGAGCAAAAACAAATTAATGACCTTCAACCTCGTCAGATAAAAAACTAAGTGGCTTTCTAGCAAAATTTGGCACCATAATTCCCCATGTACGCTCATTAGGTGTTATCCCATCAGCCACTGCTCTGTTCAGAAGCATATTAGCATCATCAAAGAATCTCGCCTTGCAGTGCCAACTAATGAGGATATTATACGTAATAATATCGGCACACACATCTTCACTTTGTAACTTCTCTAGGAGATTCAGGGCAGCACGCATCCATCCCATTTTGCATAACCCATTTATGAGTGTGTTGTACGTGACAATGTCAGGAGTAAGGCCTTGGTTTAACATCTCCTTTGAGAGCTCTAGTGCATCACGCACTCTTCTATTCTTACAGAGCTCACTAACCAAGAGGTTGTACGTAACATTATTTGGCTTAATTCCGTTTTCTGTCATTTCCGTCAGCAACGCCACGCTCCGATCAACATTCCCATCTCTGCACAGGGCTTTTATGAGACCATTGTAAGTAACAACATCAAGTGAGCAGCCATGAAGTACCATATCATTAGCAAGGTTTATGGCATCCTTCAAGCTTCCTTTGCGCAACAGTGCATGAATGAGTGTATTATAAGTTATCCCATTGGCCACAACACCCTCGTCAAGCAAATTCTCAAATAGATACTCAGCCTCTTCGATCTGGTCATTCTTGCAGAGATGATAAATTATTGTGTTATACGTGCAAATATCAGGCTTGTAACCTTTACACTTCATCTCTTGCATGAGTGTCCTCGCGTCATCCATCCTGCCTTCCTTACATACAGCATATATCATTCCATTGTATCCTTGCGAATTCATGCTCAAGCCCTTTGCCGACAGTACCTCCAGCATTTCTCTTATATCATCCCACATGCCTTTCCTGCAAAAGGAATGCAGCAAAATCGTGTAGGTCACCATGTTTGGAGCACAACCCTTATCCTCCATCTCTCTAAGAACCCTCATGGCGGAACCAACCTCCCCACGCTTGCAGAACCCGTGTATCAATATACTAAAAGTGTGTACATCTGGTGGGCAGCCTTTTGATCCCATTATCTCATACAGCTCTGTCGCCTCCGTTAGCTTCCCATCGGAAAGACACCCGCCAATCACCGTGTTAAACAGCACAACATTCAACTCCGGCACCCTCCCAAGCATTGTGCGTGCCTCATCCACCTGCCTTGCTCGACACAGGCCCTGGAGAAGGAACCCGTACGTCATGGAGTTTGGCACGCATCCTCTTACCAGCATCCTGTCCACCAGCCTCGCCGCCTCGCGTAGACGCCCGAGCGTGCATAGCCCGTGCACGATGTCATTGAAGGTTTGGGTATCCGCGGAGCACCCCATGAGGAACATCTCGTCGAGGAGCGTGGCAGCCTCGTTGACCCCGCCCTGAGCACACAGCGCGTGGATGACCGTCTGGTACAGCACTGTGTCAGGTATGCAACCGTGCCGCGCCATGCTGCGGAGCATCACGAGCGCCTCGTCGGCTCGTCCGAGGCGGCAGAGGGCGCGCGCCGCGATGCCGAAGGTGAAGGTGGTGGGTGGGACGCGGTCCCTGTGGACCATCCGGTGGTAGAGCCCGAGCACGTCGGTGTGGCAGTCGGCCCTGGCGAGCGCCGCGAGGACGGTGTTGTAGGAGCGGAAGGAGGGTGTCACGGCGAAGCGGCGGGGCAACTGGTCGAGCAGGTGGAGGGCGCGGCCGGGGGCCAAGGAGCGCAAGAGCGGGATGAGGAGGGACTCGCGGATTGGGGGCAGGTGGGAGGAGGGGATGGATTCGAGGAGCGAGAGCGCGCGCTCCGGGTCTGCGTCGGCGGCGGCGAGGAGTGGGCGGAGCGGGAGAGAGGAGAGGGTGGGGTGGGAGGCGGCGTACCACTGCAGCAGGAGGAGGGAGGTGGACGGCGAGAGCGGGAGCGCGAGGAGGCGGGCGAGGCGGCGCGGGGTGAGCGGGCCGCCGGAGAGCGTGGAGCGAAGGCGGGAGAGGTCGAATGGGGCGAGCAGCTCCGGCCACGATGTCGCGGCGGCGGCGGACTGGAGCTTGGGTGGGGCTTCCACCATACTGCGTGCCGACCTGCGTCAGCGTTGCGCCGCGGGCATTCCCCATTTGCGCGTGGATTTGATCATTTTGCACCCTGTTACGTGCGCATTTTCTCGTTTGCCCCGTTTCAGGGGCTGTTTGGTGGGATTTTTTCTGAGTTTTTAGACTTTGGCTTCTAAGGCATAAAAGCATTTAAATACAGTACCAGGATCGCCTACTCTTTTTATAACTCGCCTACTGGAAAATACCAGGATCGCCTACTGGCCTTTATTCAATCGCTACATATTACTTATTAGCTGAACAGGCTTGCATGTATCTTTCTGTCAGACAGTGGTGGTAATGTTTGAATAACTATACTTGTGATCACCCACTCTAGAAAACACTGCTCGGATCATGGCATCGATTGCATGGATTGGCACCACAAGAACTCTCCATTTACTTGACAAGTAATATACAAAAGTTGCGAAGGAGGGTGCAGAAATTTTTGAGAATTTTGGGTTATAACAAAGGTCTCCCCGATTAGTGCAGAAATTTTTGAGGGAGTTGTAGTAGTTCAGGAACTCAAATGCTTGTTTGGGGATTCCGTGTATGAGGATTTTGGGCAAATAAGCAATGTAAACTACACCAGCCTTGCACGCTGGATCCTATGACGATGTAGGATTCAAAGAAAATAAATCATTGATTTGAGCTATTAACTTTGTAGCCCATGAGCGATGTGCTCTGTTAAGAGGGCAGGGATGCTGGCAACTCGGTTCATGGAATGCAGTGTTCTAGCCAGTTTTTGCAAAACTCATTCTCATGGTTATTATCATAACGTGGCAAAGATACAATATATGCTCAGAAATATAGGTACCAAGAAAAAGCAGACAGTGACTATCGCCAATGTTAGTATGAACAGCATAGTGTGATTACATGTTTGTCAAACAACTGTAGACCAATGTCCTTGATTGACTTGACTTCAGTTATGCCCCAGCAAAACTCAGCATCCCTTGAACACCTCCCAGTATCTGGAGAGATGGTGCTTTAATAGATTGACAGTATCCTTTGTAGACTTGGGAGGAGGTCTAGTGTCATCCTTCAACAAAACCTCCGTGTCACCAGTCATCAAACGGACACAGTGAGAAGCGCAGTCAGCCAAAACTGGTAAATTGTACCCTCCTTCAAGGATTAGAACCACTTTCCCATTGCCAGACTCGATTAGCTGAAAAACATCAGTTGGTATCAACAGGTTAAACATCAACATTTGCTGAAACAGAATACTGAACAAAATCATCCAGCTACCTTATGTAACAGTGTAGCATAACACGGGGCTGTAACCTTGGCACAACCAATGTCGCCTAACGCTGCAACAGAAGAATTAGTTGTGAACAACAATTCAGAAGAGACAACAGTAAACAACAATTAACAAGAAACAAACCAGCGTCGAAGCCACATGATAGCAAAATGATATCTGGATTAAACTCCTTGAGAAGCGGCAGAAGAATTTCTTCCCAGACGTACAGCATATCAGCATTACCAAAGTTGGTACGAAGTGGAACATTAACATTATAACCTGCCCCCTTTCCCTTTCCTACATGCTGAACACCTTGTTTCATCGTCTTCGGATAGTGTAAAGCGTTGCTTTTTAAAGAAAGGAAACAGGAAATAAGTCACACAGAAAAAAGTAGCAGTTTTGTTTCTATAAACACATACAGAAGCAAAATAAAACATCAATGTACTCTAAATATCTTACAATATATGGAGTAACCCAATTTCACAACATAAGGAGTAAGATAGATGTGAATGTAGAAACAGAACTTACTTGAAACATGAAAAGAAGAGTACTTCATTGCTGGAATACAGGAGCTCTTGAGTTCCGTTTCCATGGTGGACATCCCAGTCCACCCCAAGAATCTTCTTCACTTGCTGCCAGTGCATTATTTGGGTTATTTAAATTGCAATATAGCAAACAAACATTAGTTGGTAACATTTAAAATAAACATACATGCTTTCGTAGCAGATTTAGTGCTGCAATGACCAAATTGTTGAAATAGCAAAAGCCTTCCGCCTCATCTCTTCCTGCATGATGGCCTGGCGGACGCACAATAGCAAATGCCTTTTGATATTCCCCGGAGTTCACAAGTTGGGCAGCCTAAGAAACATGAGTATTAGGAATTTTTTCGCAAAGTTTACAGCATTCCAGAAATGTGTATATGTTTTCACCTTAGATCAACAAGTTAAATGTTTGTTTTTCCGTGGTAAAAGCACCCTCATAGTAGCTAGAATCACAAAGAACAGTATACTACCAAAGTAAGTGCCCGGCTAGTTTTTCAGTGGTGAAAGCAAGTATATGACCAAAGTTAGCACAGAAAATACCCAACTATAAGCCATAAATTAATCCAGAAATACATTGCAAATGACAAAGATAAAATAGATCAACCAAAAACTGAAAGAAATGAACAGAGATTAATGGACCAGGATTAGATCAACAAGATAAATGTTAGTTTTTCAGTGTTAAAAGCACCCTAGTAGTAGCTAGAATCACACAAAAAAGTATACTACAGAAGTAAGTGCCCGGCTAGTTTTTCAGTGGTAAAACAAGGTGTCTTACTTTGATTGCAGCACCAGCAGCTAACAGCACTGCATCACGTGTACCTTCCGAGCAAAACATGTCTGGCGTGTTATAGAACATGTACTTATCTAGATTTGCCGGGCTTGGAGGCAGGCACTCGATAAATTGAGCATAATCGGGAGAATGAGCGGCCAATACATCATCCACACTAGCGAAGCTTGGTTCTACAATTGTAACCCTTCAAAAGAAAAACACTACTATTAATTACAATGTCAATATAATAATGTTTATAAGTAATCTCTGCAACACACTTTCCAGCAGTATAGTAGGGGAAGAGAGATGCGGACAAGAAATAGATTCAATTAATCAGTTTACCTATCCATTAAGTTATCCTTAGACAACTTATCCATGATGCAGCTAATCCTTTCTGGAATGTCGTCTACAACATCAGGTTCCTTATGCTGAATCATGCGAACAGAACCATCTTTACAGTAAAAATCAGGCTTGTGCAGCAACATTCGATCATCATAGACTACCGCAACAGTGTTCCGAACAGTGAACTTTCCAGTTCTGGAATCTACCAAATGATTATCCTGTTCTATTTCCTGATCATTAATATACATGATTAGTTATTAATCACATAAGAACGTGTGAACTTTACAAAAAAGAATCACACAACACAATTAATTGTGAAGATAGACTGTTACTTTGGATCCTGTGAAGCTGCTCCACTTCCCAGTTCTGAAATCTACCAAATGTTTATCCTGTTCTATTTCCTGGTCATTAATATAAATGACTAGTTATTAATCATACAAGAAAGTCTGAACTTAATAAAAAAGAATCACAAAACAGAATTAATTGCAAGTCAGAAAGATACTTTGGAGTCTTTGAAGCTGCTACTCTGCTCAAAGAATCTTATGCTTTGACCTGTCATAAAGTCAGAATTTGACATAGTTATGTATCAGTTTATTAATTTTATAGACCAAAGCACAGCTTTCATAATACAGATCAGAAACATAAAAAGTCTGCAACACAAGAATATTATTTAGTACCTGCTGCTAGGTGCACAGGTCGTGCCTGATTCCTAGGGACTCTGATCGGTGTGTCTGTTAGAAATAGAAGAAACATGTATATCAACTAAGAAAAGATAAATATATATTTAGTTAAATATTAAAATGAACCTTACCATGTTTAAAAACGAAGAGAAAGTCAGAGAGGATAATCCATTTTTTTGTAAGCAGAAACGATTGAACATAATTGCTTCTCTTGAGTCCGAAACCTTTGCAGTTACCATTTACCACAAGTACAATTAGGTCACCTTGCTTCTGGGCAACAAAGCAATGTGGGTAAAACTGTGTTGAGGGCGATAACTCTGCATCTGACATATACCATTTTATAACCTAGCAAAAAGACATATTATGCCGTTATTATGGCCTAAAAAAGCTAAAAGCAATATTGACAACAGGAATTTAAAAAGTGACGTAAAGTTAAACTTGAACAAAACCTTCTTTGTTCGGATTTCAGAAGTTAAATTTTTGCTGTGAGGTGTCCAAACAAGAACAGCGTCTTCGTCATAGAATTTGTAGATGGTGCTGGGTTTCTCATTTAATGTTTTATAAAATATGGAAACAAATTTCTGAGCACCCATCTGCAACTCCTCCTGTTACAGATCATAGGATTAAATACAAAAGTTGTCAGACAGACGTACAAACCATACAGTGAATAACGAACGATTTAACAATACATGCACCAGAGCAATGCGAATACATTACAAGTACATATAGCTGCATCCCTCTAGGTTCAATTCAACACTAAACGAATTAACGTAAGCAGTTCTAAATGAGCACTTCATGTTTTTATCAAACTTAACCTAATTACTCAAATTTAGGTGATCATTCCAAAACCAAAATAATAATAGCACCTTCATGGTGTTCATTGCCAACGAAATATATCCAAGTTAGAGGACCAAACCTCTAAATTACAGTCACCTATTACTGCTATGACATCACCAAACCAATAAAGAAAGATTGAAAGCAAAATAGTGTGAAGAAGCAGTAACAAAACCTCAATACAACTACTCAATCTAAAATATATGTATACCATCGACACCATCTTAGCCAACACTTCACTGTTCATAACCAGTTTTATATGACCCATACTAGAGTCATCTTTCAAGTCACAAGGTGCATTATGAGGAGCAAGAATTTCAGTTTGTGCACTCATAGATATGAAGAATTAACTTGTACAGTAGGTGTACTCAACATAGGTGGTATATCATTTACACAAGTTCCTAACACATGGTCATCATTGGAAACAAAATTCTCCGTTGGTACACTCATATCAATAGAGGAACGAAAAACAACACATGGTACACACAAATCTGTAGGTTTGTCATAACTAGAGTCAACCAAAAGATTGCTAGTCATATCAATGATAATTTCAGTGGGTGCACTAATATTCCAAGACAGATTAAAGTGATCAATTGGTACACCCAACCCAAAATCTCTCTTAGCATGTAACTCATTTGGGGCACTCGAATTGATAGAGGCATGAATATCCGCAAAAGAATCACCCAAAACATTTGGTATTGTAGCATGCAATCCAGAGGGTGTACTTAAATCAATAGAAGAATCCATTTCATCATTAACAATTTCAGTGGACGTGCACATAGTCAAAGAAGAATTGGAAATAGGACTAATTGCGCTCACAGCTACATCAATCTCAGTGGTATGATCACATGGTACGTGCAATAAGGTTGGAGTGTCGTTTACTAAGAGAGACAATATTTATGTTACTAAACAATAATACATCTAATTGCAAATCCATGCATAGCAGCAACAAATGAATGTTTACAGACAAACAACCAATTAACTACCAACAAATGGGTCAAATCAATATTACCTATAGTTCAACTTATGAGCTCAAAATCATCAAACATGCAAGTACTTGTACCTATGAGTGCTACCGGTGTTAACCATACGAGGTACCACTCTATCAGTTTAAAACTTAAATGTCAGATTTCTCTTAGATAGTACTGACAAACAATACAACTACATCTTTCCCAGAAAAAGGAACACATGAAACAGAAGAAACATCTGTTTATCGAACAGGAAGCATTAAAAAAGGATCATAGGAAAATGTTTCATACCCCAGCAGCAGAGAGAACGTCTGCGGCGTCCAGATATACTGCATCCCCATCAAATTTCACAGGAGAGGGGTCGTAGCTTACAGTTGCTTTTCCATTTCCTGCCACGGCGGCAACAAGAGCGTTTGGGTCTCCACGACAACCTCGCCTCTGGAAACGAAGTCAAGGTTAGCACAGGGAACATGGCAAGGTATATCAGCAAAGAAATGAACTAAACAGTAATACGTTTAATTGCAAATCCATGTATAGCAGCAAAGAAATGAACTAAACAGTAATACGTCTAATTGCAAATCCATGTATAGCAGACAAACCACAAATTAACTACCAATAGGTGCGTCAAATCAATAGTGCAAACGAATTTATCATGGTATATGCAGGACCTATAGTTCAACTTGTGTTAACCACACGATAGCTGTACCACTCTTATCAATTCATCAATTCAAGTCTTGGTGTACCACTATGAATGTTTAGACAGAGAAACAAAAATTAACTACCAACAGATGGGTCAAATCAATAGTACAAACAAATTTATCATGGTATATAAATAAAGATCTATAGTGTGTTAACCACATGATAGCTGTAACACTATCGATTCATCAATTAAAAACTTAAATCTACAATTTGTCTTAGATACTACTGACAAATAATACAACTGTCTTTTCCAGAGAGTGAAACGCATGAATCAGGCATATTCTAATCAAATACGAATCATTAAAAGAGGATCAGACGAAATATTTCATACCTCAGCGGAGACAACGGCTGCGGCGTCCAGATCCACGCCCGCAGCGGCCAGATCGCCTGTGTCTACACGATGAACGCGCCTCTGGAAACGAATTCACCATTAGAACAGGGAAAATGGTAAGCTAACCGGATATAGAGTATTGAAAGTAAAACGCATGAATCAAGAGAAACATATTTACGTATCATTAAAAAAGGATCAGAGGAAATATTCCATACCTCAGCAGAGACAACGGCGGCGGCGTCCAGATCCACGCCCGCAGCGGCCAGATCGGCTTGGCCTACACGACGAACGGGCCTCTGAAAACGAATTCACCATTAGAAGCGGGAAAATGGTAAGCTAAGCGAATGCAGAGTATTGAAATCGATCCTACCGCGCCATGACTCGAGGAGGTGCGGAACGGGTCTGCTTCGTAGACCCCTCTCGTAGCCGCGGGACGATCCGCCATCTGGGAGGAGCGGCGCCGGCGCTGGGGGAGGGGGTGGAGCTGCGGCGGAGGCGGCGGCGTTGAGGGAGGGTGGAGCGGCGGCGGCGTTGAGGGAGGGTGGAGCGGCGGCGGCGGATGTGGGGGAGGGGGTGGAGCGGCGGCGGCGGCGGCGGATGGAGGACCGAATCGGAGAGGGACTGGGAAAGGGCAGGGTGTGTTAGGTTTGGAAAGATTATTTAGCGAGACCGGAGCTGGGCTGGGCTCTGGCCTGTGGGTATATGGGTTTCTCGGGAAGTTACGATCGTGGGCTAGTTTTTTCTTCTTTTTGGGACGCGTTTGATGGCAAACCCTATACACCGACCAGGTCGGCGCGTACCGCGCGCCGCACACCCCGCGCGCAGTACGGGCCGGCCCAGTTAGGTGCGGGCTGCCTCCTTTTTCGAATTTTTTTTTCTTTTTTTTTCTTTTTTTCTGTTTCTTATTTTCCTGTTTTCCTGTTTTCTGTTTTCGTTTTTCTTTCGTTTTTTCGTTTCCTTTTTTTACTTTTATATTTCAGATTCGAAAAATATAAATATTTTAAAAAATTAAATTAAAAAATGTTCAAATATAAAAACCGTTTAAAATCTGAAAACCGTTCAAATTTAAAAATCGTTCAAACATGAAAATTGTTCAAACATAAAAATTGTTCAAACATGAAAAATGTTCAAATTTAAAAACCCGTTCAAATTTAAAAATCGTTCAAACTTGAAAATTGTTCAAACATGAAAAATGTTCAAATTTAAAAATCGTTCAAATTAAAAAACCGTTCAAACATGAAAAATGTTCAAATTTTGAAAAATATATTTTTTTTGAAAAATATTCAAAATATAAATCGTTCAAATTTTAAAAATGTTGAATTTAAAATATTAATAACAAAAAAAATAACAGAAGAAAGAGAAGAAGAAAAAAAGAAAAAAAAACATACCTGAGCTAATGGACCGCGGCCCAAACTACCCGACCTGGTCGGTGGGGGTGTGCGGCACCCCGCACGCGCCGACCAGGTCGGCGTATAGCAGTTCCCGCGTTTGATGGCCTTCACTGCCTTGCGGGATGAAATTGGTCTGGTTGGGTTTTCTTTTCATATGAAATTGGTCTGATTGTTTGTTGCATGCATTTTTTCGTTGCGCCGCATTATACTATACTAGCAAAAAAGCCTGTGCGTTGCTGCGGGTTTATTTTAAGATTGAACTACTTCGTGTAACATAGTGTTCCTTGTATTTCTCACGCCGGCTAGTGCCTTCATCGTCGCAAGTGACGCCCTTATCTTCCACGGCCACTATCAACCGGTGGCGTGTTGATGTTTCTTAAATAAGTGAATATGTTGTTATGTTGCTACTGATTGGTTCATTAATTAATAAATATTATGTAGGAAAAAAATAATTATACTATTGGATATGAGTTTATTTTTAATGCGGTAATGGAGGTGCAACTATATTATGAATAATTAGCTTGTTCTTTTGATTGGGTTCGTGTCACCCTAATAAAGTTTTCTTTGGCCGTTCTCCACCATCAAGAAATGGTGGTTTTCATCCACATAGAGTGGCATGCTAGGATTTAACTTCTTTGACGATATTACGACACGGGATGCGGCACTTGGCGGTTATAAATACCAATGCACACATCTAATAGTCACGCTCGCGCTAGGTTGGCTAAAAATTCGTTAGAATTAACTTCGCCGGGAGAGTGCATAGGAGTTTTTTTTTTTCGCTCGGCACATGATAATTATCCGAGCTAGCGCTAGCACTACATATACACGTTAACCGCCGCGTCCCATTATAAGCCGGTGCAGCCTAGGTGTCGTGCCAACTGTGTGTGACCATCATAAACAAACGACCAAGAATGGTATACCCCCAAGTTAGAAATAATTGCTTAAAAATAGATGTATGTACGAGCAGAGGAAGTATTTAACTTTCAAAATATTATTTCAGACTTACCGCACAGCAGGTGTAATCCGTCTAATTAAAGTTTGTGTTGTGTTTATATTCACGTAACAGGTGTGAAACATGAAAAATAATTACTCCATCGTTCCTTTCTATAGTGCCTATAGATTTTTGGCATTGGTTTCAAAATATAAGGTTGTAGCTTGTCTTTTTTTCAATTGCCCCCTCCCCCGCTCAACTCCCACACAACATGCGTGAGAAAAAAAATCCATACAAAATTGGAAACAATTAATTGAGATTCCTAATGCATGGCCCAACGATTCCTTAAAATTAGGCAGCAATGTTTTACTTTCCTTAATTGAACTTGGCTGCACATATATGGAGAATCAACAAGAGAGATTTGTGGGATTTTTTATGGTAAGTTAGGAAGATATGGATTTCCCAAATTTTACGTTGATCTCAAATCGTTCAGCTAGGGGGTCTTGTGTAAAAAATACTCTTGCGCTAATTTCCGTGCCAAAAAACAATAGGCACTATAGAATGGAACGGAGGGAGTATAATTTTTTTGTAGGATGTGGGGACCATATTGCAGAGGGAGTCGTGCGTCTGTCTTTGTTTTGCCTTGCTGACTCCCCATCCCAACCCCACCACCAGGAGACAAGATACACGACGAGAGCTGGAGGGCCGGCGCTCGGCTCAATGCTCCGATCTATCGACACACAGCCTCGCCGACGCTCCTCCCCCTCCAGATCCCTCTTTCCTCTCTTCCTTCCGGCGCCACTAAGCTCCTACGCACCACAGTGACCGACGGGCCAGGTCAATTTCTGAGATTTTTCCACACGTTTTCGTTTTCTTATCCTCAGAGTGCTCTGCCCTCTATCTGCCACACTTTTCGAATCAGATCTTAGTATCGAGGCTCGTTGATTTCAGCTAATTCGACGTATATAAATCGGTCAAAATTGTTGTAATGAAGCGAGGTGGGATTAATTAGAACAGAACATCCAGGCGTATCTGGTAGACGGAACTTCATAAGGGGCTTTTTGGCTTTGGCCCATTGATGCGGACCAGGCTCACGAACATACCGAGGTGGCCAGAGGCGGGACTGCGGGAGGGAAGGAGCATACGGGGGTGCAGGCAGAGCTGGGGGTAAGGCTGCGGTGGGGAAAGAAAAATAAAAACGAACCGGTATGATGGCTTTCTGATGTAGTATGTATTTTGGTGGGAGGGTAAATCCGTCCAATGAAAAGTTGGACGAAAATTTTGGCAGAAACCTTAGCTCCTTTATTATTAGGTATAGATATAGATATACTAGATTTAAATGTGCGTCTTGGCGCATGATCCCGTGAAATTCGAACTGATCTATAGACTATAGGTAAATGGGAATATATTTTATAGGATTTAGAAAACAAAGTTAATAAGATGAACACACGAAATCATAACAGAACAACAATTTTTATGCACAATCAGGGAAAAAAGAAAATATAATACACTACCTAATAGTGTGGTTTTTTGGAGAGTAAGGTAAGAATAACAAAAGGTAAGCTCGCTGCAGTTCGGTCTTTAGAGGCCACACCGCACATAAAATCTAAACCTATTTCTAATTCAATGGTTATGTTATGTTGATTTTATTCTATTTGAAGTGACATGAGTAGATAATATTATAGGATATAAACATGCATGTGGAGATTTCAACGGTTTTTACTCCTTGAGCCAATCCAAGTGGTCTTTTGTATGATGATAGAACTGGCTAAAACAATGAACGGAGTGGAGAAGAAGGACCAACTGGTCATTGTGGCTTGGAGAGTAAGAGAATAGAAACCCAGTTTAGCTGGCATGCGAGCGAGCATTTTCGGTGGAGATCGGGTACGACCGCGCTGACAGTCGGTGGAGCGGTGTGCGGTACCGCCGATGGTGGTGGCGGAGATGGAGCACATGGGTTGTCCGTCCGATGGTGGTGGCGGAGATTGAGTGTTGTCACATCAGCGGTCCATCTAGCGCTGCTGGTGGAGATATAGTAACGCCGCCTTGGTGCACGATCCCGTGTAATCCTCACTGATTTACAGTTTGTATAGCAACGATAAAGTTCAGGTAGTTGAATGATATACATTGCTTAGGTTTCACAAAACAAAGTTAATAGGATGAAATTAGGATAAAACACATGGAGTCATAAAGGAAGCAGCACATAGCATTAGAAGTAAGGAAGGAGTAGCAAAAGCAGCATATACATAAGCTTGTTGCATCATTCATGGTTTGGGGGTAACTTATTGTTTGCAAAAAAATAGCTCATCTATTCAATCTGATTAGTAATCGTTGAAAGGATCGTATGCCGCACCTAGAGGGGGGTGAATAGGTGCTAACCAATTTTTAGTTCTTTTTCAATTTAGGTTTGACACAAAGGTAAATTCTCTAGATATGCAACTATGTGAATTTACCTATATGACAAGGTCAACGACTAAGCAAGATATGGCTACGCAATATAGAGGAGATAAAGGATAGAGGTAACCGAGAGTGGAGCACACGGAGACACGGAGTTGATTCCCGTAGTTCCCTTCCTTTGCAAGAAGGTACGTCTACGTTTGGAGGAGTGTGGTCGCTACGAAAGCCAGACCAACAGTCACGAAGACTTCACTCAGGTCTCCTGTGAGCAACGCCACGAAGGCCTAGCCCACTTCCACTAAGGGATTTCCTCGAGGCGGAAACCGGGCCTTTACAAGGTTCTTGGGGCACACATCCACAACCAAATTGGAGGCTCCCAAATCTGTAACAACACAACAATCAACAACAATACATCAACAACAAACAACTAGGGATCCAAAGAGGAACACTAGCAAAGGGGCCCTCAAGCATAAGAGGGGGAAATGTAAATCGCTTTGGTGAGGATGTAGATCGGTGTCTTCTCCTTCGAATCTCCAAAGATCAAGAGCTTTGGTTGGGTGAGGGAGGAGATCTTGCAAATCTTGAGTTCTTGAGGTGGCTCTAATGGTGGTGAGGCTTGGCAGAATTTCTTCAAATGATTGAGCAAGGAGGAAGGTAGAAGAAGGAGAGATAATCCGGCCTAAGTTGGGGCCGGATAATCCGCCCCCGACCAAAAATCCGGCCCTGGGGAAAATCCGGCCAAAAGTCCGGCCAAATGTCCGGCCCATGTCCAGGGACTTACTGAGCCACGTCGCCTCTGGTCCTTAGCCAAATTTTGGGGGGCCGGATATTTCGAAAATATCCGGCCCGGATTATCCGGCCTTGGGGAAATTCCGGCCAAATGTCCGGCCAATAATCCGGCCCATGTCCAGGGAAGTACTGAGCCACATTGCCTCGAGTCCTTAACCAAATATTGGGGGCCGGATATTTTGCAAATATCCGGCCCGGATTATCCGGTCTGGTGAATCTTTTTCAGCTTTCTTTTGACTCGTTTTTCCACACAAGTCACTCATATTCATGTATCTATATAATCCCTGCACCACTTCATCAAACATTAGAGTATCACATACATTGACATCAAACACGCAAAACATATTGTGAGAGATGTTCTTTCAATCTCCCCCTTTTTGGTGTTTGATGACAATATACGGATTTGCAAGAAAAGCATTATAGAGAGCAAGCATGTTGGCAAAACATAGAGGCACTCCCCCTACATGTGTGCATACAAGTAATTTGCATTTGAATACAAATACACAACATATAGGTGTGAGGTGCCTCATCACAAGCGATATCCAACATGAGCTCAAACAAGAGACATAGACAAATATGAAGTTGAGACAAAGTGATAGAGATCATACCCATATGGAGATATATAATACCGGATATATAACATGGCACACCATATAATAAACCTTGGTCTCAACATATAGAAATCCGAAATCCTTAACATAATGTCTCACAACCACATGTAACACGTAGTTTTGAACGAACAAACCAACAAGCCAAATAGTTCAAATAAACGACATAAAGGAGGACACAAGTAATAAAGGAATGATAAACGCATATGCTTGTGCCCTAACCACCATGCAAATCCCGTAGAGAGAATCTAATAGAACACTTCTCCCCCTTTGGCATCGAGATGCCAAAAAGGGGAAAAGCGCGATGCTACTCGCCCCAAGTAGATCACTCGGATTCCTCGTCGGTCGGGTCCTCTTCTTCCTTTTCATCTTCAGTGTCAGCGGCAGGAGGAGAGCTGCGAGTGTAGTTGGCCCTCTGAATGCATTCCTCAAGATCATTCCACGGAACCTGAGAAGAGTGCCACCCACTGTAACCTGGGTGAACTGGAGGCTGAGGCGGAGGTCCTTGCTCACCACTGAGCTTGTGAAGAATGACCGCCTGAGTATGCTGAATTTCAGAACGCTCTCGGCTGGCCGCATAGTTCTCCTTGTGAATCTCAATATTCATGCACAGAATGTGCGCTGAAACCAACTAAGCTTCTTCACATGCTTCTTCATCACAGGAATATCAACATGGCGAGCAGGGGCAAAGCCACTAGAGCGGGCATCTCCCATAAAGGAGTCAGGAGCAGGTGCAGCATGGGGAACTGGCTTCTTCTTGTAAGCCTTCTTGACAGTGTGCTTCTCCTTTGGGAACCGACTTAAGTCTTCATCCATAGCCACAGAGTTGTTGATGGCATGGTGGTCCGAGAGACCATGGCATCATGAATCTCATGAAAGATGAAGTCCATGATATCAAGAGAGAAGTCTTGGTCCTCATTACCATCACGAGCACACTTAAAGCTGAGGTGCATAAGACCCACAAGAGCTCCACGGAGTGCATCATTGTTTCCACCACTTGGAGCAATGGTGGCTCGAAGGAAACGGAGCACCTGACTGTAGATGGGAAGAAGCCCCTTGGTAGAACCAACCGCTCCAGATGAGTCATAGAGATCAAAAAGCACATTTTTATCCGTCTTCTGAGGACCATGGAGGCGGAGACCACCTTCTGCTGGAAGTCCAAGAATAGAAGCAAACCGGCGCAAGGTTGCCTCACAATGGGTGGAGCCAGACATCCATTCCATAGTGCGCTCAGCATCTTTCTTGAAGGCCAGTGTAGCAAAGAATTGCTTAATCAACTCTGGACTGTAGTCACACTGAATCTTCATCAGATCCTGCAAACCCATCCTACCAGTCACCCAGATGGCATCCTCAAAATGATCATTGGCAGCCAGATCATCCACATTGATTGCTTGCATGGGTCGCACTTTCCTCATGGGCTCATATATATCCTTGTAGATGAACTCCTGCTCCAAGCACCAGAAGCGCTTGTCCTCTATCTCATCATCCCTCGCAACGTCTTCATACCAGTTCTTCATACGGATTGCTGCATAAGTGGCAATGTCCATTGACTTGTAGTTCTCCCTAGGTGCCTTGTTCTTCCTCCTAATAGTGGTGGACTTGCGAGGAGCATTCTGAGCAAATTCATCACTTGACCGGTTCTGCCTTGGGCGTCTCCGAGTACCCCGAGAACCACTACCTGTGAGAAGCAAAGACGAATAGCAAAGAGAAGATAATGCTCATAAGTCATGTATGATACAGTAATGTACTCTAGAAACATGCTATAAGTCGGTAGACGTCTAGACATGATAGATTGAATCAACACTGCAGCAGCGATGAAGTTCCAGGCCGGATAATCCGGTGTCCCCGAGGGGCGGATAATCTGGCTAGCGCGGGGGCCGGATAATCCGGCCATGCGGATCTGCAGAAATCGCAATCAAAAACTTGTCTACGACCAGATCGGCCTTATAGCATGCAAGAGGAGTATACTACACATGATTTGGAACAACTAGGCAACATCTCCACCAAGAAAATAGCACATATAAAACACAACACCTAGGGTTAGGGATTGTGAGCCATACCCCCATCCATTGGAGGAGCCGCTTGGAGGAGATGAGAGCTAGGGAGGAGGAGCACCCGATCCACCCAAAAACTCCGGGAGGGAGTGGACGGGGCGGCTCCGGCGAGGAGGAGGAGCTCCGGCGACCTTGAGGGAAGAGAGAGGAGAGAGAGGCGCGTGGGGGCTGGTTGTGAACCGTTTCCCCCGCGACCTCGTTGTAGGATAACGTAGCATAGAAAACAAAAATTTTCCTACGGCGAACACGCAATCCAAGCCAAGATGCAATCTAGAAGACGGTAGCAACGAGGGGATTATCGAGACTCACCCTTGAAGAGATTCCAAAGCCTACAAGAGGAGGCTCTTGTTGCTGCGGTAGACGTTCACTTGCCGCTTGCAAAAGCGCGTAGAAGATCTTGATCACGATCGGTTCCGGCGCCACGAACGGGCAGCACCTCCGTGCTCGGTCACACGTTCGGTTGTTGATGAAGACGACGTCCACCTCCCCGTTCCAGCGGGCAGCGGAAGTAGTAGCTCCTCTTGAATCCGACAGCACGACGGCGTGGTGTCGGTGGCGGAGAAATCCGGCGGAGCTTCGCTAAGCGTGCGGGATATGGTGGAGGAGCGGGGCGCTAGGGTTTGGGGAGAGGGTGGCCGGCCACTATAGGGGGCGGCCAAGGTGGTGGCTTTGGTGTGGCCGGCCCCCTCCCTTGGCCCTCATTATATAGGTGGAAGCCCCAAGTGTTGGACTACAAGTCTCCGAATAAGACCCGAACCCAAAACCTTCCATATGGTGGGAAACCTTCCCAAGCTAGGATTCCCACTAGAGGTGGGAATTCCACCTACCATATGGGGGGGTGGCCCCTAAGGGGAGTCCACTTGGGACTCCACCCCACCTAGGGTTGGCCGGCCATGGAGGTGGAGTCCCATGTGGACTCCACCTTCCTAGGTGTGTTCTTCCGGACTTTTCTAGAACCTTCTAGAACCTTCCATAGAACCTTCCGAATCATTTTAATTCACATAAAATGACATCCTATATATGAATCTTATTCTCCGGACCATTCCGGAGCTCCTCGTGATGTCCGGGATCTCATCCGGGACTCCGAACAAATATTCGAACTCCATTCCATATTCAAGTTCTACCATTTCAACATCCAACTTTAAGTGTGTCACCCTACGGTTCGCGAACTATGCGGACATGGTTGAGTACTCACTCCGACCAATAACCAATAGCGGGATCTGGAGATCCATAATGGCTCCCACATATTCAACGATGACTTTAGTGATCGAATGAACCATACACATACGATACCAATTCCCTTTGTCACGCGATATTTTACTTGTCCGAGGTTTGATCATCGGTATCACACTATACCTTGTTCAACCTCGTCTCTTGACAAGTACTCTTTACTCGTACCGTGGTATGTGGTCTCTTATGAACTTATTCATATGCTTGCAAGACATTAGACGACATTCCACCGAGAGGGCCCAGAGTATATCTATCCGTCATCGGGATGGACAAATCCCACTATTGATCCATATGCCTCAACTCATACTTTGGATACTTAATCCCACCTTTATAACCACCCATTTACGCAGTGGCGTTTGATGTAATCAAAGTACCTTTCCGGTATAAGTGATTTACATGATCTCATGGTCATAAGGACTAGGTAACTATGTAATAAAAGCTTATAGCAAATAACTTAATGACGTGATCTAATGCTACGCTTAATTGGGTGTGTCCATTACATCATTCATATAATGATATAACCTTGTTATTAATAACATCCAATGTTCATGATTATGAAACTAATCATCTATTAATCAACAAGCTAGTTAAGAGGCTTACTAGGGACTCTTTGTTTGTTTACATATCACACATGTATCAATGTTTCGTTAATACAATTATAGCATGGTATATAAACATTTATCATAAACATAAAGATATATAATAACCACTTTTATTATTGCCTCTTGGGCATATCTCCAACAGTCTCCCACTTGCACTAGAGTCAATAATCTAGATTACATTGTCAAATACCTAACACCCATGGCATTCTGGTGTTGGTCATGCTTTGCCCTAGGGAGAGCTTTAGTCAACGGATCTGCTACATTCAGATCAGTGTGTACTTTGCAAATCTTTACTTCTCCATCTTCGATGTACTCGCGAATCGAATGATAACGCAGCTTGATATGCTTCTCTTGTGTGACCTTGGTTCTTGTGCATTGGCGATGGCACCCATGTTATCACAGTAGATGACTAGTGGGTCCAATGCACTAGGAACCACACCGAGCTCTACAATGAACCTCTTCATCCATACCGCTTGATGAAGCCTGCCGCTATGTACTCCGATTCTGTTGAGGATTTCGCCACCGTGCACTGCTTCGAGCTTGCCCACCTTACTGCAGCACCATTCAATATAAACACGTACCCAGACTTAGAGTCATCAGGATCAGTGTTCCAACTTGCATCGGTGTAATTTGTTACAACGAGCTCTTGGTCACCTCCATAACAAAGAAACATATCCTTAGTTCTTTTCAAGTACTTCAGATATTCTTGACCGCTGTCCAGTGTTCCATTCCTGGATCACTTTGATATCTGCTAGTCAAACTAACGCATGTGCTATATCCGGTCTTGTACATAGCATGGCATACATGATAGAGCCTACTGCCGAGGCATAGGGAATCTGACTCATCCTTTCTCTTTCTTCTGCCGTAGCCGGACCTTGAGTCTTACTCAAGACCTTGCCTGGTAACATAGGTAAGAATCCTTTCTTACTTTCGTCCATTCTAAACTTCTTTAGAATCTTGTCCAGGTATGTACTCTGTGATAGCCCTATTAGACGTCTTGATCTATCTCTATAAATCTTGATGCCTAATATGTATGATGCTTCACCAAGGTCTTTCATTGAAAAACTATTATTCAAATAACCTTTTACACTGCTTAATAGTTCTATATCATTCCCAATCAATAATATGTCATCTACATATAATATCAGGAATGCTACAGAGCTCCCACTCACTTTCTTGTAAATACAGGCCTCTCCATGACACTGTATAAACCCGAAGTCTTTGATCACCTTATCAAAACGTCGGTTCCAACTTCTTGATGCTTGCTTCAGTCCATAGATTGAACGCTGAAGTTTGCATACTTTGTCATTTTTAGGATCGACAAAACCTTTGGGTTGTACCATATACAACTCTTCCTCAATGTCTCCATTAAGGAACGCCGTTTTGACATCCATCTGCCAAATCTCATAATCGAAAAATGCAGCTATTGCTAACAAAATCACAGATTTTAGCTTCGCTACAGGTGAGAAAGTCTCATCGTAGTCAACACCTTGAATTTGTCGGAAACCCTTTGCGACAAGTCGAGCTTTATAGACAGTAATATTACCATCAACATCTGTTTTTCTCTTGAAGATCCATTTATTCTCGACAGCCTTGCGGCTATCAGGTAATTCTACCAAAGTCCATACTTTGTTATCATACATGGATCCCATTTCGGATTTCATGGCTTCTTGCCATTTGTTGGAATCTGGGCTCATCATCGCTTCTTCATACGTCGCAGGGTCTTCATCATTGTTATCCACAATCATGACATTTAGACAAGGATCATACCAATCTGGAGTGGCACGATCCCTTGTCGATCTGCGAGGTTCAGTAGCTGTCTCATTTGAAGTTTCATGATCATTATCATTAGCTTCCTCTGTTGCCGGTGTAGGTGGTACAGGAACATTTTCCGGTACGGCGCTACTCTGATCAACGAGTAGAGATTCTTCAATCTCATCGAGTTCTACTTTTCTTCCAGTCACTTCTTTAGTGAGAAATTCTTTCTCAAGAAAGGTTCCGTTCTTAGCAACAAAGATCTTGCCTTCGGATCTGTGATAGAAAGTGTACCCTATAGTTTCCTTAGGGTATCCTATGAAGACGCATTTCTCCGCTTTGGGTTCTAGCTTGTCCGGTTGTAACTTTTTTACATAGGCTTCGCAACCCCAAACTTTTAGGAACGACAGCTTAGGTTTCTTATTAAACCATAATTCATACGGTGTCGTTTCAACGGATTTTGATGGTGCTCTATTTAAAGTGAATGCGGCTGTCTCTAATGCATAACTCCAAAATGATAAAGGTAAATCAGTAAGAGACATCATAGAACGAACCATATCTAAGAGAGTTCGATTACGACGTTCGACACACCGTTTCGTTGTGGTGTTCCCGGCGGTGTCAATTGTGAAAGTATTCCGCATTTCTTTAAATGCATGCCAAACTCATAACTCAGATATTCACCTCCGCGATCAGATCGTAGAAATTTAATCTTCTTGTTACGTTGATTTTCTACTTCACTTTGGAATTCCTTAAACTTCTCGAAAGTTTCGGATTTATGTTTCATTAAATAGATATACCCATATCTACTCAAATCATCTGTGAAGGTTAGAACATAACGATAACCACCGCGCGATGCTACGCTCATTGGTCCACACACATCGGTATGTATGATTTCCAATAAGTCAGTAGCTCGCTCCATCATACCCGAGAATGGAGTCTTAGTCATTTTTCCCATCAGACATGCTTCGCATCTATCAAGTGACTCAAAGTCAAGTGATTCTAGTAATCCATCGGTATGGAGTTTCTTCATGCGTTTCACTCCAATATGACCAAGACGACAGTGCCACATATAAGTAGAATTATCATTCAATTTAATTCGCTTAGCATCAATGTTATGTATATGTGTATCACTACTATCGAGATCTAACAGAAATAAGCCATTCTTTTCAGGTGCTCGACCATAAAAAATATTATTCATAAAAATAGAACAACCATTATTCTCAGACTTGAATGAATAACCGTCTTGCATTAAACAAGATCCTGATATAATGTTCATGCTTAACGCGGGTACAAAATAACAATTATTTAGGCTTAAAACTAATCCCGAAGGTAGATGTAGAGGAAGTGTGCCGACAGCGATCACATCGACTTTGGATCCATTTCCAACGCGCATCGTCACTTCATCCTTCAGTAGTCTTCGTTTATTCTTTAGTTCCTGTTTCGAGTTACAAATATGAGCAACCGAACCAGTATCAAATACCCAGGTACTAGTACGAGAACCAGTGAGATAAACATCTATAACATGTATATCGATATACCTTCTTTCTTCTTCTTGACAAGGCCGCTCTTCAGATCCGCCAAATACTTGGAGCAATTACGCTTCCAGTGTCCCTTCTCCTTGCAGTAATAGCACTCAGCATCAGGCTTAGGGCCAGACTTAGGTTTCACAGGAGGCGTGGCAGCTTTCTTGCCACCCTTCTTGAATTTTCCCTTAGACTTGCCCTGTTTCTTGAAACTGGTGGTCTTGTTGACCATCAACACTTGGTGCTCTTTCTTGATCTCAATCTCAGCAGCTTTTAGCATGCCAAAGAGTTCAGGAAACTCCTTGTTCATGTTCTGCATATTGTAGTTCATCACAAAGTTCTTGTAACTTGGTGGCAGTGATTGAAGGACACGATTAATCCCCAGTCTGTTAGGAATCACTATTCCCAAGTCACTGAGTTTCTTCGCATGCCCGGTCATGACGAGCATGTGCTCACTAATGGAGCTGCCTTCTTCCATCATACAGCTGAAAAAATGTTTCGATGCTTCATAGCATTCCACGGCCGCATGAGTCTCAAAAATAGTCTTCAACTCTTTCATCAACTCATGAGGATCGTGGTGCTCAAAACGTTTTTGAAGATCGGATTCCAGACTGCATAAGATGGCACACTGAACTTGAGAGTACCGAGTTTTCCGAGTCGCGTAAACATTCTTTACTTCATCGGTTTCAGTTTCTGCAGGAGGGTCACCTAGCGGTGCATCAAGCACATATTGCAGATTTCCGCCATTGAGGAAGATCCTCACATGACGGAACCAGTCGGTGAAGTTGCTACCGTTGCTCTTAAGTTTTTCTTTCTCTAGGAACTGGTTAAAATTGATTGGGGACGCCATATCTACAACATATTTGCAATAGTTTAGACTAATGTTTATGACAAATTGAGTTCAAATTTTAATTTAACAAAATTAAAAACTAGGTGAACTCCCACTCAAAACAATATCCCTCGCATTGTCTTAGTGATCACACGAACCAAATCCATCACACCTATGCCCGATCATCACGAGACAAGATGTAATTTCAATGGCGAATACTCAAAGTGTTCATCATATCAATCATATGATTCATGCTCTACCTTTCGGTATCACGTGTTCCGAGACCATGTCTGTACATGCTAGGCTCGTCAAGGCCACCTTAGTATCCGCATGTGCAAAACTGACTTGCACCCGTTGTATGCACTTGTTGATTCTATCACACCCGATCATCACGAGATGCTTCGAAACGACAAGTCTTGGCAACGGTGCTACTAAGGATGAACACTTTATTATCTTGAAATTTTAGTGAGAGGGATCATCTTATAATGCTACCGTCGCGATCTAAGCAAAATAAGATGCATAAAAGGATTAACATCACATGCAGTTCATATGTGATATGATATGGCCCTTTTGTCTTTGCGCCTTTGATCTTCATCTCCAAAGCACGGACATGATCTCCATCATCAACGGGCATGATCTCCATCATCGTCGGCGAAGCACCAAGGTCAATGGCGCCGTCTTCATGATCGTCCTCCATGTAGCAACTATTACAACTACTTTGAAATACTACTCAACATGAAATTTAAAGACAACCATAAGGCTCCTGCCGGTTGCCACAATACAATAATGATCATCTCATACATATTCATCATCACATTATGGCCATATCACATCACCAAACCCTGCAAAAACAAGTTAGACGTTCTCTAATTTGGTTTGCATATTTTACGTGGTTTAGGGTTTTCGAGCAAGATCCAATCTACCTACGAACATCAACCACAACGGTGATACTAGTGTTGTCAATAGAAGAGTAAATTGAATCTTCACTATAGTAGGAGAGACAGACACCCGCAAAGCCACTTATGCAATACAAGTTGCATGTCAAGCGTGGAGCAAATCTCATGAACGCGGTCATGTAAAGTTAGCCCGAGCCGCTTCATCCCACTATGCCACAAAGATGCAAAGTACTCAACTAAAGATAACAAGAGCATCAACGCCCACAAACCATTGTGTTCTACTCGTGCAACCATCTATGCATAGACACGGCTCTGATACCACTGTAGGATAACGTAGCATAGAAAACAAAAATTTTCCTACGGCGAACACGCAATCCAAGCCAAGATGCAATCTAGAAGACGGTAGCAACGAGGGGATTATCGAGACTCACCCTTGAAGAGATTCCAAAGCCTACAAGAGGAGGCTCTTGTTGCTGCGGTAGACGTTCACTTGCCGCTTGCAAAAGCGCGTAGAAGATCTTGATCACGATCGGTTCCGGCGCCACGAACGGGCAGCACCTCCGTACTCGGTCACACGTTCGGTTGTTGATGAAGACGACGTCCACCTCCCCGTTCCAGCGGGCAGCGGAAGTAGTAGCTCCTCTTGAATCCGACAGCACGACGGCGTGGTGTCGGTGGCGGTGGAGAAATCCGGCGGAGCTTCGCTAAGCGTGCGGGATATGGTGGAGGAGCGGGGCGCTAGGGTTTGGGGGAGGGGGTGGCCGGCCACTAGGGGGCGGCCAAGGTGGTGGCTTTGGTGTGGCCGGCCCCCTCCCTTGGCCCCTCATTATATAGGTGGAAGCCCCAAGTGTTGGACTACAAGTCTCCGAATAAGACCCGAACCCAAAACCTTCCATATGGTGGGAAACCTTCCCAAGCTAGGATTCCCACTAGAGGTGGGAATTCCACCTACCATGGGGGGGTGGCCGGCCCCCTAAGGGGGAGTCCACTTGGGACTCCACCCCACCTAGGGTTGGCCGGCCATGGAGGTGGAGTCCCATGTGAACTCCACCTTCCTAGGTGTGTTCTTCCGGACTTTTCTAGAACCTTCTAGAACCTTCCATAGAACCTTCCGAATCATTTTAATTCACATAAAATGACATCCTATATATGAATCTTATTCTCCGGACCATTCCGGAACTCCTCGTGATGTCCGGGATCTCATCCGGGACTCCGAACAAATATTCGAACTCCATTCCATATTCAAGTTCTACCATTTCAACATCCAACTTTAAGTGTGTCACCCTATGGTTCGCGAACTATGCGGACATGGTTGAGTACTCACTCCGACCAATAACCAATAGCGGGATCTGGAGATCCATAATGGCTCCCACATATTCAACGATGACTTTAGTGATCGAATGAACCATACACATACGATACCAATTCCCTTTGTCACGCGATATTTTACTTGTCCGAGGTTTGATCATCGGTATCACACTATACCTTGTTCAACCTCGTCTCTTGACAAGTACTCTTTACTCGTACCGTGGTATGTGGTCTCTTATGAACTTATTCATATGCTTGCAAGACATTAGACGACATTCCACCGAGAGGGCCCAGAGTATATCTATCCGTCATCGGGATGGACAAATCCCACTATTGATCCATATGCCTCAACTCATACTTTCCGGATACTTAATCCCACCTTTATAACCACCCATTTACGCAGTGGCGTTTGATGTAATCAAAGTACCTTTCCGGTATAAGTGATTTACATGATCTCATGGTCATAAGGACTAGGTAACTATGTAATAAAAGCTTATAGCAAATAACTTAATGACGTGATCTAATGCTACGCTTAATTGGGTGTGTCCATTACATCATTCATATAATGATATAACCTTATTATTAATAACATCCAATGTTCATGATTATGAAACTAATCATCTATTAATCAACAAGCTAGTTAAGAGGCTTACTAGGGACTCTTTGTTTGTTTACATATCACACATGTATCAATGTTTCGGTTAATACAATTATAGCATGGTATATAAACATTTATCATAAACATAAAGATATATAATAACCACTTTTATTATTGCCTCTTGGGCATATCTCCAACACTCGTCCTCAAGACCCTCAAGTTCTGCCCAGGCCGGATAATCCATCCCTAAGTTAGGGCGGATAATCCGGCCGGGCCGGATTTTCCGGGTTGCCCAAGGGCCGGATTATCCGGTTTTCTGGAAAATTCCAGAACACCGGAAATCCTGCCTATCTTTTGTTGGTTATTTGCATAAGCCCATATGTGGTGCAATGAAGTATCACAACACCTATAAGATGCATATTGACCAATAAGATGGGGCAACCTAGATCATCCGACCGAAATTCCTCAAACTCCAAGTTTTTACCAAAACATGACATATGAGCAAGATGGAAATGGCTTATAGATGAGTGTAGGCTTGGGTTTAGAAAGCTCAAACTGTTAATGGTACATGATCACTCAAGTTTGCAAGATACGAGCAAATAAGGCCAAACTAGAGTGATTTCCCATAAGAACAAGGAGTTGTCAAATAAAAACATGAAGATCCAAATAACTCCAACTCTTCACAAAGAAGAGTGTGGTGGCCTAGGCCACCATATATGAGTGTTATGGCATGGCACCGCGAAGATATATCTTGGGCCCAAACCACTACTCATCATTGAAGCTCACATATCAACATATGATATAAAGAGAATGATTTCTTAATGTTGGCATTATGGGGGGAGGGATAGCTCAATAATTTAAACCGCACTCCCCCTATTTCCATGCCCACATCTAAACCAAATAAAGTTTTGAGATAAAGGTGTGTTTGCAAGATGGTCAAGCTATACTCCTTGAATCAATGATATTTAGCTCATTCCTCAAATAGCAAAACCTTGCTTCATCAAGAGGCTTCGTGAATATATCGGCAAGTTGATCTTTGGTAGGAACATAGATAAGCTCAATATCACCACGGGCAACATGATCCCTGATGGCGTGTAACTCACACGTTCGTTGGGAACCCCAAGAGGAAGGTATGATGCGCACAGCAGCAAGTTTTCCCTAGAAAGAAACCAAGGTTTATCGAACCAGTAGGAGCCAAGAAGCACGTTGAAGGTTGATGGTGGCGAAATGTGATGCGGCGCAACAACAGGGATTCCGGCGCCAACGTGGAACCTGCACAACACAACCCAAGTACTTTGCCCCAACGAAACAGTGAGGTTGTCAATCTCACCGGCTTGCTGTAACAAAGGATTAACCGTATTGTGTGGAAGATGATTGTTTGCAAGAAAACAGTAAAAAAAAGTATTGCAGTAGATTGTATGCGATGTAAAGAATAGGATCGGGGTCCCACAGTTCACTAGAGGTGTCTCTCCCATAAGATAAAAGCATGTTGGGTGAACAAATTAGAGTCGGGCAATTGACAAATAGAGAAGGGCATAACAATGCATATACATGATATGATAAATATAGTGAGATTTAATCCGGGCATTACGACAAAGTACATAGACCGCCATCCAACTGCATCTATGCCTAAAAAGTCCACCTTCAGGTTATCATCCGAACCCCATTCAGTATTAAGTTGCAAAGCAACAGACAATTGCATTAAGTATGGTGCGTAATGTAATCGACAACTACATCCTTAGACATAGAATCAATGTTTTATCCCTAGTGGCAACAGCACATCACAACCTTAGAACTTTCTGTCACTGTCCCAGGTGTCAATGAAGGCATGAACCCACTATCGAGCATAAATACTCCCTCTTGGAGTTAAGAGTAAAAACTTGGCCAGAGCCTCTACTAATAACGGAGAGCATGCAAGATCATAAACAACACATAAACAATAGATTGATAATCACCATAACATAGTATTCTCTATCCATCGGATCCCGACAAACACAACATATAGTATTACAGATAGATGATCTTGATCATGTTAGGCAGCTCACAAGATCCAACAATGAAGCACAATTAGGAGAAGACGACCATCTAGCTACCGCTATGGACCCATAGTCCAGGGTGAACTACTCACTCATCACTCCGGAGGCGATCATGGCGATGAAGAGTCCTCCGGGAGATGAATCCCCTCTTCGGCAGGGTGCCGGAGGCGATCTCCTGAATCCCCCGAGATGGGATTCGCGGCGGCGGCGTCTCTGGAAGGTTTTCCGTATCGTGGCTCTCGCACCGGGGGTTTCGCGACGGAGGCTAAGTAGGCGAAAGGGCAGGTCAAGAGGCGGCACGAGGGCCCAGACAGGGTGGCGCGGCCGGGGACCCGCGCCGCCTATCACCTGGCCACCTCGTGGCCCCACTTCGACTCCCCTTCGGTCTTCGGAAGCGTGCAAAAATAGGACCCGGTGATTTCGTCCAATTCCGAGAATATTTCCTTACTAGGATTTCTGAAACCAAAAACAGAGAAAACAATTGGCTCTTCGGCATCTTGTTAATAGGTTAGTTCCAAAATGCGTAAATACGACATATAATGTGCATAAAACATGTAGGTATGATCAATAAAGTAGCATGGAACATAAGAAATTATCGATACGTTGGAGACGTATCAGCATCCCCAAGCTTAGTTCTGCTCGTCCCGAGCAGGTAAAACGATAACAAAGATAATTTATGAAGTGACATGCCATCATAATCTTGATCATACTATTTGTAAACATATGTAATGAATGCAGCGATCAAAACAATGGTAATGACATGAGTAAACAACTGAATCATAAAGCAAAGACTTTTCATGAATAGTACTTCAAGACAAGCATCAATAAGTCTTGCATAAGAGTTAACTCATAAAGCAATAAATCAAAGTAAAGGTATTGAAGCAACACAAAGGAAGATTAAGTTTCAGCGGTTGCTTTCAACTTATAACATGTATATCTCATGGATATTGTCAACATAAAGTAATATAACAAGTGCAATATGCAAGTATGTAGGAATCAATGCACAGTTCACACAAGTGTTTGCTTCTTGAGGTGGAGGGAGATAGGTAAACTGACTCAACAATAAAAGTAAAAGAAAGGTCCTTCAAAGAGGAAAGCATCGATTGCTGTATTTGTGCTAGAGCTTTTATTTTGAAAACATGAAACAATTTTGTCAACGGTAGTAATAAAGCATATGAGTTATGTAAATTATATCTTACAAGTTGCAAGCCTCATGCATAGTATACTAATAGTGCCCGCACCTTGTCCTACTTAGCTTGGACTACCGGATCTTTGCAATGCCATGTTTCAACCAAGTGTCACAAAGGGGTACCTCCATGCCGCCTGTACAAAGGTCTAAGGAGAAAGCTCGCATTTTGGATTTCTCGCTTTTGATTATTCTCAACTTAGACATCCATACCGGGACAACATGGACAACAGATAATGGACTCCTCTTTAATGCATAAGCATGTAGCAATTATTATTCTCATATGAGATTGAGGATATATGTCCAAAACTGAAACTTCAACCATGATTCATGGCTTTAGTTAGCGGCCCAATGTTCTTCTCTAACAATTTGCATGCTCCAATCATTAAGGTGATAGATCCTTCAGACAAGACGGACATGCATAGCAACTCACATGATATTCAACAAATAATAGTTGATGGCGTTCCCCAGAAGCATGGTTATCGCACAACAAGCAACTTAATAAAAGATAAAGTGCATAAGTACATATTCAATACTACGATAGTTTTTAAGGCTATTTTGTCCCATGAGCTATATATTGCAAAGGTGAATGATGGAATTTTAAAGGTAGCACTCAAGCAATTTACTTTGGAATGGCGGAGAAATACCATGTAGTAGGTAGGTATGGTGGACACAAATGGCATAGTGGTTGGCTCAAGGATTTTGGATGCATGAGAAGTATTCCCTCTCGATACAAGGTTTAGGCTAGCAAGGTTATTTGAAGCAAACTCAAGGATGAACCGGTGCAGCAAAACTCACATAAAAGACATATTGTAAACATTATAAGACTCTACACCGTCTTCCTTGTTGTTCAAAACTCAATACTAGATATTATCTAGACCTTAGAGAGACCAAATATGCAAATCAAATTTTAGCAAGTTCTATGTATTTCTTCATTAATGGGTGCAAAGCATATGATGCAAGAGCTTAAACATGAGCACAACAATTGCCAAGTATCACATTATCCAATACATTTTAGAATTACTACATGTAGCATTTTCCAATTCCAACCATATAACAATTTAACGAAGAAGAAACTTCGCCTTGAACATTATGAGTAAAGCCTAAGGACATATTTGTCCATATGCAACAGCGGAGCGTGTCTCTCTCCCACAAAGTGAATGCTAGGATCCATTTTATTCAAACAAAAACAAAAACAAAAACAAACCGACGCTCCAAGTAAAGAACACAAGATGTGACTGAATAAAAATATAGTTTCAGGGGAGGAACCTGATGATGTTGTCGATGAAGAAGGGGATGCCTTGGGCATCCCCTTAGCGCTTGAGTCTTCTTAAAATATGCAGGGATGAACCACGGGGCATCCCCAAGCTTAGAGCTTTCACTCCTCTTGATCATAGTATATCATACTCCTCTCTTGACCCTTGAAAACTTCCTTCACACCAAATTTCAAGCAAACTCATTAGAGGGTTAGTGCATAATTAATAATTCACACATTCAGAGGTGACACAAACATTCTTTACACTTCTGGACATTTCATAAAGCTACTGGACATTAATGGATCAAAGAAATTCATCCAACATAGCAAAAGAGGCAATGCGAAATAAAAGGCAGAATCTGTCAAAAACAGAACAGTCCGTAAAGACGAATTTTAAAATGGCACCAGACTTGCTCAAATGGAAAAACTCAAAACTAATGAAAGTTGCGTACATATCTGAGGATCACGCTCGTAAATTGGCAGATTTTTTCGAATTTTCTACAGATACTTGTGCCCAGATTCGTGACAGACAGCAATGCTGTTTCTGCGCAGCGATCCCAAATATAACATCAACTTTGACATACAAACTTTACTTGGCACAAAAACATGATAAGGAGAGGTTGCTACAGTAGTAAACAACTTCCAAGACTCAAATATAAAACAAAGTACTGTAGTAAAAACATGGGTTGTCTCCCATAAGCGCTTTTCTTTAACGCCTTTCAGCTAGGCGCAGAAAGTGCAAATCAAGTAACATCGAGAGTAGAAGCATCAACATCATAACTTGTTCTAATAATAGAATCAAAAGGCAACTTCATTATCTTTCTAGGGAAGTGTTCCATACCTTTCTTGAGAGGAAATTGATATTTAATATTACCTTCCCTCATATCAATAACAAGCACCAACGGTTCGAAGAAAAGGTCTTCCCAACACAATAGGACAAGATGCATTGCATTCGATATCCAAGACAACAAAATCAACGGGGACAAGGTTATTGTTAACCGTAATGCGCACATTATCAATCCTCCCCAAAGGTTTCTTTTTAACATTATCGGCAAGATTAACATCCAAATAACAATTCTTCAATGGTGGCAAGTCAAGCATATCATAAATCTTTTTAGGCATAACAGAAATACTTGCACCAAGATCACATAAAGCATTACATTCAAAGTCATTGAATTTCATTTTAATGATGGGCTCCCAACCATCTTCTAACTTTCTAGGAATAGAAGTTTCAAGTTTAAGTTTCTCTTCTCTAGCTTTTATGAGAGCATTTGTAATATGTTTTGTAAAGGCTAAATTTATAGCACTAGCATTAGGACTTTTAGCAAGTTTTTGTAAGAACTTTATAACTTCAGAGATGTGGCAATCATCAAAATCTAAATCATTATGAGCTACAGCAATGGGATCATTGTTCCCAAGGTTGGAAAAAATTTCAGCAGTTTTATCACAAGCAGTTTCAGCAGTTTTAGCAATTTCAGGCAGTTTTGTTCGCTTTGCACTAGGAGTAGAAACATTGCCAACACCAATTATTTTACCATTGATAGTAGGAGGTGCAGCAACATGTGAAGAATTAACATTACTAGTGGTGGTAATAGTCCAAACTTTAGCTACATTATTCTCTTTAGCTAGTTTTTCATTTTCTTCTCTATCCCACCTAGCACGCAGTTCAGCCATTAATCTTATATTCTCATTAATTCTAACTTGGATGGCATTTGCTGTAGTAGTAATCTTATTATCAATATCATTATTAGGCATAACTTTCAATTTTAAAAGATTAACATCAGAGGCAAGTCTATCAACTCTAGAAGCAATAATATCAATTTTATCAAGCTTTTCCTCAACAGATTTGTTAAAAGCAGTTTGTGTACTAATAAATTCTTTAAGCATGGCTTCAAGACCAGGGGTACACTCCTATTATTGTTGTAAGAATTCCCATAAGAATTACCATAACCATTACCATTAGCAGAAGGATATGGCCTATAGTTATTACCAGAGTTGTTCCTATAAGCATTGTTGTTGAAATTATTATTTTTAATGAAATTCACATCAACATTTTCTTCTTGAGCAACCAATGAAGCTAAAGGAACATTATTTGGATCAACATTAGATCTACCATTCACAAGCATAGACATAATCACATCAATCTTATCACTCAAGGAAGAGGTTTCTTCAACAGAATTTACCTTCTTACCTTGTGGAGCTCTTTCCGTGTGCCATTCAGAGTAATTTATCATCATATCATCAAGAAGTTTTGTAGCCGCCCCCAAAGTGATGGACATAAAGGTACCTCCAGCAGCTGAATCCAATAAATTCCGCGAAGAAAAATTTAGTCCTGCATAGAAGGTTTGGATGATCATCCAAGTAGTCAGTCCATGGGTTGGGCAATTCTTTACCAAAGTTTTCATTCTCTCCCATGCTTGAGCAACATGTTCAGTATCTAATTTCTTAAAATTCATTATGCTACTTCTCAAAGATATAATTTTAGCGGGAGGATAATATCTACCAATAAAAGCATCCTTACATTTAGTCCATGAATCAATACTATTCTTAGGCAAAGATAGCAACCAATCTTTAGCTCTTCCTCTTAATGAGAAAGGAAACACTTTCAATTTAATAATATCACCATCTACATCCTTATACTTTTGCATTTCACAAAGTTCAACAAAATTATTTAGATGGGCAGCAGCATCATCAGAACTAACACCAGAAAATTGATCTCTCATAACCAGGTTCAGTAAAGCAGGTTTAATTTTAAAGAATTCTGCTGTAGTAGCAGGTGGAGCAATAGGTGTGCATAGGAAATCATTATTATTTGAGTTTGTGAAGTCACACAACTTAGTATTTTCAGGGGTATTCATTTTAGCAACGGTAAATAAAGCAAACTAGATAAAGTAAATGCAAGTAACTAATTTTTTTGTGTTTTTGATATAGAGAGCAAGACAATAAATAAAGTAAAACTAGCAACTAATTTTTTGTGTTTTGTTTAGGTGCAGCAAACAAAGTAGTAAATAAAATAAAGCAAGACAAAAACAAAGTAAAGAGATTGAGAAGTGGAGACTCCCCTTGCAGCGTGTCTTGATCTCCCCGGGAACGGCGCCAGAAAAAGAGCTTGATGGCGTGTAACTCACACGTTCGTTGGGGACCCCAAGAGGAAGGTATGATGCACACAGAGCAAGTTTTCCCTCGAAAGAAACCAAGGTTTATCGAACCAGTAGGAGCCAAGAAGCACGTTGAAGGTTGATGGTGGCGAAATGTGATGCGGCGCAACAACAGGGATTCCGGCGCCAACGGAACCTGCACAACACAACCCAAGTACTTTGCCCCAACGAAACAGTGAGGTTGTCAATCTCACCGGCTTGCTGTAACAAAGGATTAACCGTATTGTGTGGAAGATGATTGTTTGCAAGAAAACAATAAAACAAATATTGCAGTAGATTGTATGCGATGTAAAGAATAGGACCGGGGTCCACATTCACTAGAGGTGTCTCTCCCATAAGATAAAAGCATGTTGGGTGAACAAATTACGGGCAATTGACAAATAGAGAAGGGCATAACAATGCATATACATGATATGATAAATATAGTGAGATTTAATCCGGGCATTACGACAAAGTACATAGACCGCCATCCAACTGCATCTATGCCTAAAAAGTCCACCTTCAGGTTATCATCCGAACCCCATTCAGTATTAAGTTGCAAAGCAACAGACAATTGCATTAAGTATGGTGCGTAATGTAATCGACAACTACATCCTTAGACATAGAATCAATGTTTTATCCCTAGTGGCAACAACACATCACAACCTTAGAACTTTCTGTCACTGTCCCAGGTGTCAATGAAGGCATGAACCCACTATCGAGCATAAATACTCCCTCTTGGAGTTAAGAGTAAAAACTTGGCCAGAGCCTCTACTAATAACGGAGAGCATGCAAGATCATAAACAACACATAAACAATAGATTGATAATCACCATAACATAGTATTCTCTATCCATCGGATCCCGACAAACACAACATATAGTATTACAGATAGATGATCTTGATCATGTTAGGCAGCTCACAAGATCCAACAATGAAGCACAATTAGGAGAAGACGACCATCTAGCTACTGCTATGGACCCATAGTCCAGGGGTGAACTACTCACTCATCACTCCGGAGGCGATCATGGCGATGAAGAGTCCTCCGGAGATGAATCCCCTCTCCGGCAGGTGCGGAGGCGATCTCCGAATCCCCGAGATGGGATTCGCGGCGGCGTCTCTGGAAGGTTTTCCGTATCGTGGCTCTCGGATGGGGTTTCGCGACGGAGGCTATAAGTAGGCGAAAGGGCAGGTCAAGAGGCGGCACGAGGCCCAGGGACAGGGTGGCGCGGCCGGGCCCGGCCGCGCCGCCTATCACCCGCCACCTCGTGGCCCACTTCGACTCCCCTTCGGTCTTCCGGAAGCTTCGTGCAAAAATAGGACCCGGCGGTGATTTCGTCCAATTCCGAGAATATTTCCTTACTAGGATTTCTGAAACCAAAAACAGCAGAAACAAGAACGGCTCTTCGGCATCTTGTTAATAGGTTAGTTCCAGAAAATGCGTAAATACGACATATAATGTGCATAAAACATGTAGGTATCATCAATAAAGTAGCATGGAACATAAGAAATTATCGATACGTTGGAGACGTATCAATCCCTAATGAAATGATTCCGGATCTCAATATGCTTCGTTCTTGAATGTTGCACCGGATTATAGGCAATCTTGATGGCACTTTCATTGTCACATAATAGAGGCACTTTGTCACAAATGACACCGTATTCCTTTAAAGTTTGCCTCATCCATAACAATTGAGTGCATCCACTTGCGGCGGCAACATATTCGGCTTCGGCGGTGGAGAGAGATATACAATTTTGCTTCTTAGAAGACCAACACACCAAGGACCTACCAAGAATTGGCAAGCGGTGGAGATGGCTTCGGCCCAAAAATTATAGCGGGATTTGTATTCCGCCATCATAGACCTTGCCATATCCATAAGAGTCCGGTTCTTCCTCTCCGCAACACCATTTTGTTGAGGGGTGTATGCAGCGGAATATTGATGTCTTATCCCCTCATCACTAAGAAAATCATTGAGTGTGTAGTTCTTGAACTCGGAGCCGTTGTCACTTCTTATTGCCATAATAAGGAGGTTGTGTTGGCGTTGCACCTCGGTGGCAAAGTCAATGAAGATTTGTTGAGTCTCATCTTTCTTGAGAAAGTAGACCCAAGTGTATCTTGAATAGTCATCAACAATTACCAAGCAATATTTCTTCCCACCAAAGCTTGCATGAGTGGTAGGACCAAAGAGATCCACATGAAGGAGCTCCAAGATCCTCTTGGAAGAGATGATAGTCTTGCTTGGGTGCGGAGAGTCATGCATTTTGCCTTCAACACAAGCCCTACAAACACGATCTTTGGCAAAAGAAACATTTTCCATTAGTCCCACAATATGGTTCCCCTTGTGAAGACTTTGCAAAGTTCTCATGTTGACATGGGCCAAGCGGCGATGCCACAACCAACCCACATCCGCCTTTCCGAATAGGCACATCGCACTTGAAGTGGTGGTCCCCGAAAAGTCCACCACATACAAGTTATGTTCGCGATACCCAACGAAAGCGACTTTTAGAGTCTTGCTCCACAAGAGGACCACAATATCATTATCAATAAAGACGGCGAAACCCATCTTGCCAAGGGCGGAAACGGAAAGCAAATTGTAACCAAGGGTTTTGACAAGCATGACATCCACAAGAGTAATGTTGTGTGCAACCACAACCTTGCCAAAACCCAATACCTCGGATGTAGAATTATCGCCAAAGGAGACGGTGATATTATTTATATTGGGCCTCAACTCCTTGACGAGGTTCTTGCCGCCGGTCATATGACTTGTACATCCACTATCAAGTACCCATTTTGAACCTCCGGCGGCATAGTCCTACATGAGATCAATTCTTGGATTGCAACAAGGGTCTTTGGGACCCAAATAGACCAAGCAACATAACCATCATATGGGCCAACATATTTTGCATAGACATTGATGACCCACAAGTATAGGGGGTGTATCGTAGTACTTTCGATAAATAAGAGTGTCGAACCCAACGAGGAGCAGAAGGTGTTGACAAGCAGTTTCGATGAAGGATTCACTGTAAATGCTCACAGACAAGTATTCAGGGGGTTTTGATATTGCAGATAAATAAAGTACAAGTAAATAAAATGCGAGAGAAATAATTGCAGCGAGTGGCCCAATCCTTTTTAGCACAAAGGACAAGCCGGTTTGTTTACTTATAATGACCAAACGTTCTCGAGGACACACGGGGATTTTAGTCTAGTGCTTTCGCTACATACAGCTGATTAATCTTCATTGTTTTGATAAGTGTTGTGTGGGTGAACCTATGCTAATGCACCGCCCTTCCTAGGACTAATACATACTTGTGATTATACCCCTTGCAAGCATCCGCAACTACAAGAAAGTAATTAAGATAAATCTAACCACAGCCTTAAACTCTGAGATCCTGCGATCCCTCCTGCATCGATATACTAACGGGGGCTTAGGTTTCTGTCACTCCGGCAACCCCGCAATTAGCAACCGAATACAAGATGCACTCCCCTAGGCCCATAAATGGTGAAGTGTCGTGTAGTCGACGTTCACACGACACCACTAGAAGAATGACACCACAACTTAAATATCATAACATTGAATATTACTCAACCATAATTCACTACTAGCATTTAGACTTCACCCATGTCCTCAAGAACTAAACGAACTACTCACGAGACATCATATGGAATACAATCAGAGGTGATATGATGATGAATAACAATCTGAACATGAACCTTGGTTCAATGGTTTCACTCAATAGCATCTACAACAAGTATAGAATAACACCGGGAGAGTTTCCCCTATCAAACAATCAAGATCAAACCCAAATCGTTACAGCGGTGACGAGGTGCTGCGGTGATGATGGCGGTGTAGATGGTGGAGACGATGGTGATGATGATGGAGATGATGTCCAGCTCGATGACGATGGCGATGGCGTCGATTTCCCTCCGGGAGGGAATTTCCCGGCGGATTCCTGCCCGCCGGAGAGCTCTTTTCTCTCGTGCTCTCCGCCCCGCAGAGGCGGCTGTAACCCTTCGTGAGGATCCCTCTGTGGCTTAGGTTTTCGGGACGAAGGAGTACGCGAAGAAAAGGAGGCGAAAAGGGTCGTGGGCCCCCCAGAGCATAGGGTGGCGCGGCCAGGCCCTGGGCCGCGCCGCCCTATGGTCTGGGCCCACAGTGGCCCCTCTCTTCTCCCCCTTCTGGCTACCTCCGTCATTTGGAAAAATAGGAATTTACGTGAAATTCCCTTCCACAGTTGATCTTCCGAAATATTGTGTTCTGACGGTGCTTTTTCCAGCAGAATCCTGGCTCCGGTGCTTGATCCTCCAATGATGATGAAACATGCAAAATAGATGAAATAACATAAGTATTGTGTCCCAATATGAAATATATCAATGAATAACACAAATTATGATACAAAATAGTGATGCAAATTGGACGTATCAACTCCCCCAAGCTTAGACCTCGCTTGTCCCCAAGCGAAACTGAGCTCGATAAACAAGACCACATGTTTATGGAGTGAAGAGTCGATAAATAAAATACGGACAAGAAGCATCATATTCATTCACACAAGACATTCTAGTAAACAACTTCCTCATATAACTCATCTCGAAATAAGTAAAGAGAAATCACAAGTAAAGGTGCATAAGAAATCATAGTTGGTGATGGCAAACTTTGTTCTTGGTCAGAGAACTGCTAACGGATTGTACTTCTAAGCAAAGCTTTCATATTAGAATTTATAGCTGAGCCTTCATATTTAAGCATAACAATCTCTTCATAATCATTGATAACTTCAAAGTCATATTCATTCAGATAAAATTGGTACTAAACAAGAAAGTATAAAAGACATGATCAACTGAATCATAGCATAAATGATTGGTTCACAACAACTCAATTGCTTGCTTAGGATAGAGGGAAATAGGTATACTGACTCAACATAAAAGTAAAAGACAGGCCCTTCGCAGAGGGAAGCAGGGATTAAATCATGTGCTAGAGCTTTTCAAGTTTTGAAATCATATAAAGAGAATAAAAGTAAAATTTTGAGAAGTGTTTGTTGTTGTCAACGAATGGTAGCGGGCACTCTAACCCCCTTGCCAAACGAACCTTCCAAGAGCGGCTCCCATGAGGGACGGCATCTCTACCAGCAAGGTAGATCATCCCCCTTCTCTTTTGTTTACACATGTATTTTAGTTTTATTTAGGATGACACTCCCCCAACCTTGGCTTTCTCAATCCATGGCTAACCGAATCCTCGGGTGCCTTCCAACATTCACATACCATGGAGGAGTGTCTATTGCAAAATTAAGTTGCTTACTGATGAATCAGAGCAAAACATGTGAAGAGAATTATTAATGAAAGTTATTAATTGAGGCTGGGAACCTCATTGCCAGCTCTTATTGCAAAGTTATTGGGTAAGCGGATGTGCCGCTAGTCCATTAGGAAAAGTTCGCCCAACAAGATTGAAAGATAAAACACCACATACTTCCTCATGAGCTATAAAACATTGACACAAATAAGAAGTAGTATAGTTTGAATAATTTAAAGGTAGCACATGAAGTATTTACTTGGAATGGCAGAAAATACCATGTAGTAGGTAGGTATGGTGGACACAAATGGCATAGGTTTGGTCTAAGGTTATGGATGTATGAGAAGCATTCCTCTCGATACAGGTCTTTGGCTAGCAAGGTTTGATAGCAAGCATAAAGGTTGAGGGAAACAAACAAATATACATATGATAGAAACAATCATGCATCTTTCTCATAAGCACAAGCAATTTTAACTTAAGAATACTAAGCATAGAGATAATGGAGTAATGTATCTAAGTGTATTTCTCCCTTTTATTAAACATCAGGATGTTGTTGCTATTGACCAATGCTAAGTTTGCCAAAACCAAATAGATTTACTTAATGTTCCCAAAGTGATATCAATACTCATGTCAAGAATAATCATATAATGGAGATTGCAAACTAAAATAAGGTGTGCAAAAAGTAAATGATAAGACTTCTCATTAATATTCCATAACGATAACTCACACCAACGGATACATCGATAACTAACTAAGAGAGATACTTCCACATTGCATACTATTCTATATGATAACTTCCCTACTCATGATATGACACTACTTAATAGTAAAAGATAAAGGTGGTGGTGATGTGATACCGCGGCACTCCCCCAAGCTTGGAACAAACCAAGGGGATGCCAATACCGATGATGAATTACTCCTTCGGTGATGGTGGTGATGAATTCCTGACAAGCTTCTCAATAAGCTCCTGGAGCTCGTCAATCCTGTATATGAGATTGCGAATCATCTCTGAATTGTGCTCGACGCGGTTAAGGAGTCTGTCCGACGGTGAGTCCCAACTCTTGGAGTTATTTCCCCACTCTTCAGCCTCAGGCTCCTTCTCTCCTGCAGTGTCAGAACGGTTTATATCCCAATTACTTGGCAACACTACCTTGGGGGTCCTTTCAGTTTGGCGATCGTAGATTAGATTGCGGTAAGGGTTGTAATGGCTCGGATAAGATGTCCTTGGAGCCAAGTAGTGACGTGGAACCGCTCCTCCGGTGGCGATTCGTGCACTCCTCTTGATGTTGGATGGACTTGATATCACGCCAATACTTGCGACGGTGGCTTGTTGGCGTTCCTGCGGAGCTTCCTCCACTTCTTCATCCTCTCTTGCATCTTCTTTCTTCAGCTCCGGGTCTTGAATATTTTCCTTCAAAGGTTCCTTGTCCTTGTTGTTGGAGACCATGGTGCTTCTAGATCAAAACAAATCTGGCAGAAAACAGCTCGAAACAAAACACGACGAGAAAACGATATTACGGACCTCCAGGGGTCCGGGGGATTATATAGCAAATATTTTTACGACAAAAGGAAGGTTCCAGATCGAACTAGAGTCGGAAAGGGGCAACGAGGCGGCCAGACCATAGGTCGGCGCGGCCAGGGTGGGGCCCGCGCCGGCCTATGGTGGCACGCCCTCGCGCGTCTTTTCCACTCCGTTTCGATCCGTAATTTTTCATATTTTCCAAAAACAGCAGAAATAATGTTCGGAAAGGTAAACGCGGACTTTTTATTACCTATACTGTTACCTATTCAAAGTCCAGTTCTGGCGGACTGTCAATTTGTCCTTTGATGAAAGCCTCCGGTGTTTCCACTTGAATAATATCAACATCAACATTATAAGAATCGCCCGAGATATAATGCTTGAGTCTTTGTCCATTCACCACTTGTGTGGCATTGCCTTGGAGAGAGCTAATTTTAATTGCTCCTGAACGATACACCTCCTCAACAACATATGGTCCTTCCCACTTCGAGAGTAATTTCCCTGCAAAGAATCTGAGACGAGACCGATACAATAGAACTTGATCTCCAACATTAAATTCTCTTTTAATGATCCTTCTATCATGCCACTTCTTAACTTTTTCTTTAAAGAGTTTAGCATTTTCATAAGCTTCACTTCTCCATTCATCTAGAGAACTTAATTGCAACAACCTCTTATTACCGGCTAATTTAGGATCTTTATTTAGTTCTCTAACAGCCCAATAAGCTTTGTGCTCTAGTTCTAAAGGTAAATGACAAGCTTTTCCATAAACCATTTTATAAGGCGACATTCCCATAGGATTTTTATAAGCAGTTCTATAAGCCCATAGTGCTTCTTTCAATTTGCTAGGCCAATTCTTTCTAGATTTATTAACAGTCTTACCCAAGATAGCTTTAATCTCTCTATTTGATAATTCTACTTGACCACTAGTTTGAGGGTGATAAGCAGAAGCAATTCTATGATTAATACCATACTTAGCAAGAGTTTTTCTAAAACCTCCATGAATGAAATGAGAACCTCCATCAGTCATAATATATCTAGGTACTCCAAATCTAGGAAATATAATATCTACAAGCATTTTTATAGAGGTCTCACCATCAGCACTTTTTGTAGGTATAGCTTCTACCCATTTAGTAACATAATCAACAGCGACAAGTATATGAGTGTTACCGTCTGAAGAAGGGAAAGGTCCCATGAAGTCGAATCCCCAACAATCGAATGGTTCAATAACAAGAGTATAATTCATAGGCATTTCATTGCGTCTAGAGATATTACCAACTCTTTGACATTCATCACAAGATAAAATAAATTTCCTTGCATCTTTGAAGAGTGTTGGCCAATAAAAACCTGATTGTAGAACCTTTTGCGCGGTTCTATCTCCAGCGTGATGTCCTCCATAAACACTTCCATGACATTTATTCAATATCTCCTGTTGTTCATATTCAGGAACACATCTTCGCATAATACCATCCACTCCTTCTTTATATAAGTGTGGGTCATCCCAAAAATAATGCCTCAAGTCATAAAAGAATTTCCTCCTTTGCTGAGCTGAAAAGGTTGGAGGCAAATACTTCGAAACAATAAAGTTAGCATAATCTGCATACCAAGGGCTCTCTCGCGAGCTCACCTTTATTACAGCCAATTGTTCATTTGGAAAACTATCATTAACAGGAACAGGATCATAAGCAATATTTTCCAATCTAGACAAATTATCAGCAACAGGATTATCAGCACCTTTCCTATCTATAATATGTAAATCAAATTCTTGCAAAGAAGTACCCATCTAATAAGCCTTGGCTTAGCATCTTTCTTTGTCATAAGGTATCTAATTGCAGCATGATCAGTATGAATTGTAACTTTCGAATCAACAATATAGGGTCTAAACTTATCACAAGCAAAGACTACAGCTAACAATTCTTTTTCAGTTGTAGCATAATTTCTTTGAGCAGCATCAAGAGTCTTACTAGCATAATGAATAACATTTAATTTTTTATCTACTCGCTGTCCAAGAACAGCGCCTACAGCAAAATCACTAGCATCACACATAATTTCAAAAGGCAAATTCCAATCAGGAGGTTCAACTACAGGAGCAGTTGTTAAGGCTTTCTTTAAAGTTTCAAAAGCTTCCTTACAATCATCATCAAAAACAAAAGGTACATCTTTTTGAAGAAGATTAGTAAGAGGCTTTGAAATTTTAGAGAAATCTTTAATAAATCTCCTATAAAACCCAGCATGACCAAGAACACTACGAATACCTTTAACATCCCTCGGATAGGGCATCTTCTCAATTGCTTCAACTTTAGCTCTATCAACTTCAATACCTCTCTCGGAAATTTTATGTCCCAATACAATTCCTTCATTAACCATAAAGTGGCATTTCTCCCAATTAAGAACAAGGTTAGTTTCTTCACATCTCTGCAAAACTTTATCGAGGTTTCGCAGCAATTATCAAAAGAATTCCCATAGACAGAAAAATCATCCATGAACACCTCTACAATACTTTCGCAAAAACCATGAAAAATAGCAGACATGCATCTTTGAAAAGTAGCAGGAGCATTACATAAACCAAAAGGCATACGCCTATAAGCATAAGTTCCATAAGGACAAGTAAAAGTGGTTTTCTCTTGATCTTTAGCTTTAACAGCAATTTGTGAAAACCCAGAATAACCATCAAGAAAGCAAAAATGAGTATTTTTAGACAACCTCTCTAACATTTGATCAATAAAGGGTAAAGGGTAATGATCTTTCTTAGTAACTTTATTAACTTTTCGAAAATCAATGCACATTCTATACCCTACAACTATTCTTTGAGGAATAAGCTCATCATTATCATTAGGCACAACAGTCATTCCTCCTTTCTTAGGAACACAATGCACAGGACTAACCCATCTACTATCAGCAATAGGATATATAATACCAGCTTCAAGGAGTTTTAATACCTCGTTCCTTACCACTTCCTTCATCTTCGGAATTAGACGACGTTGATGTTCAACAACAGGCTTTGCATCTTCTTCCATATTAATAGCATGTTGGCAAATAGAAGGAGAAATCCCTTTCAAATCATCAAGAGTATAGCCAATAGCTCCTCGGTGTTTCTTCAATATTTCCAATAACCTTTCTTCCTCAATCTCTGAAAGCTTAGAACTAATAATAACAGGATATATTTTCTTATCATCAATATGAGCATATTTAAGATTATCAGGTAAAGGCTTTAGATCAAAAACAGGATCTTCCTTCGGTGGTGGTGTTGTACCCAAATCTTCCACCGGTAAATCATGCTTGAGAATAGGTTGGCGACGAAAAATTTCCTCAAGCTCATCTCTTTCTTTCCTAAAAGCTTCACTTTCACTATTCTCCAAATGTTGCTGCAAAGGGTTATTAGGAACAAGAACAATAGATGCACACTGCTCCATTTTAAAATCATTACTAGGCAAGTCAACTTTATAAGGAGTTTTGGTAAATTTAGAAAAGTTAAATTCATAAGGTTCACCAGCAAATCTAGTCAAAATTTTCTCTTTCTTACAATCTATAATAGCTCCACAAGTATTTAGAAAAGGTCTACCAAAAATGATAGGACAATAATCACTAGCAGCAGAACCAAGTACCAAAAAGTCAGCAGGATATTTAATCTTACCACATAGAACTTCCACATCTCGAACAATACCAATTGGAGAAATAGTTTCTCTATTAGCTAGATGAATAACCACATCAATATCTTCAAGTTCACAAGAACCAATTTCGTGCATAATCTCCGTGTAAAGTTCATAAGGAATAGCACTAACACTTGCACCAATATCACATAAACCATAATAGCAATGATCACCAATTCTAACAGATAGCATAGGGACACTAACTTGTTTGGGTTTATTAGGATGTGAAACAATATTAGAAGCATCTTCACAGAAAATAATATGACCATCCTCCACATTCTCAGTCACAAGATCTTTAACTATTGCAACAGCAGGTTCAATTTTAATTTGTTCTTCAGGTTCTTTAGGTTTCTTTTCACTTTTATTAACCGCACTAGATATGACAGAGTACTCCTTCATTTTAGCAGGGAAAGGAGTTTTTTCAATATAAGCTTCAGGAATAACATTATCAACAGTTTCAATCACTACACATTTGTTTACAGATGAATCAATTTTATCTTTATACGGTTCATGATACTTATCAAAATTCTTCTTAGGTTCATAATGAGAGGCAAAAGCTCTATAAAGATTTGCAACAACTTGGGAATCAAGACCATATGTAGCACTCATATTACGAAATTTATCAGTATTCATAAAAGCTTCAATGCATTTATAATCATAAGTTATACCTGATTCTCTATCTTTGTCGTTCTCCCATCCTTCAGTATTTTCTTGGATCCGATCAAGAAGGTCCCTTTTAAACTCTTCATTCTTGCGTGTAAATGATCCAGAACAAGAAGTATCCAGCAAGGTCTTGTCTTGAAAAGAAAGTCTTGCATAGAAATTATCAATAATAACATTACCAGGAAGCTCATGAATGGGGCATTTGAGCATTAAAGACTTCAATCTCCCCCAAGCTTGGGCAATACTTTCTCCATCATGAGGCCAGAAATTATATATGCGGTTCCGATCTTTGTGAATTTCACTTGGAGGATAAAATTTGGAATAAAATAAAGGCACAATGTCCTCCCAATCAATAGAATCACCATTCTTCAGCAATTTATACCAATGCGCCGCTTTACCAGACAGCGATATAGTGAATAGTTTCTTCCTAACTTCATTCATAGAAATACCTGCACATTTGAATAAACCGCATAATTCATGCAAAAACAGTAAATGATCACCAGGATGGACAGTTCCATCCCCTTCATAGCGGTTATCCATAACACGTTCAATAATTTTCGTAGGTATTTTATATGGTACTACTTCCTCACCTGGCGCTTCATCCACTACCGTTGCAGTAGTAGTAGATTTCCCAAATAGAAATTGAAGAGAAGATCTCTCCATAATGATTATAGCAGCAGGCAGAAATAAAATCAGCACAAACAGTAAAGGTTTTCCTTACCAATTCCACTTACCAATAGCGCTTCACTCCCCGGCAACGGCGCCAGAAAATAGTCTTGATGACCCACAAGTATAGGGGGTGTATCGTAGTACTTTCGATAAATAAGAGTGTCGAACCCAACGAGGAGCAGAAGGTGTTTCGATGAAGGATTCACTGTAAATGCTCACAGACAAGTATTCAGGGGTTTTGATATTGCAGATAAATAAAGTACAAGTAAATAAAATGCGAGAGAAATAATTGCAGCGAGTGGCCCAATCCTTTTTAGCACAAAGGACAAGCCGGTTTGTTTACTTATAATGACCAAACGTTCCTGAGGACACACGGGGATTTTAGTCTAGTGCTTTCGCTACATACAGCTGATTAATCTTCATTGTTTTGATAAGTGTTGTGTGGGTGAACCTATGCTAATGCACCGCCCTTCCTAGGACTAATACATACTTGTGATTATACCCCTTGCAAGCATCCGCAACTACAAGAAAGTAATTAAGATAAATCTAACCACAGCCTTAAACTCTGAGATCCTGCGATCCCTCCTGCATCGATATACTAACGGGGGCTTAGGTTTCTGTCACTCCGGCAACCCCGCAATTAGCAACCGAATACAAGATGCACTCCCCTAGGCCCATAAATGGTGAAGTGTCGTGTAGTCGACGTTCACACGACACCACTAGAAGAATGACACCACAACTTAAATATCATAACATTGAATATTACTCAACCATAATTCACTACTAGCATTTAGACTTCACCCATGTCCTCAAGAACTAAACGAACTACTCACGAGACATCATATGGAATACAATCAGAGGTGATATGATGATGAATAACAATCTGAACATGAACCTTGGTTCAATGGTTTCACTCAATAGCATCTACAACAAGTATAGAATAACACCGGGAGAGTTTCCCCTATCAAACAATCAAGATCAAACCCAAATCGTTACAGCGGTGACGAGGTGCTGCGGTGATGATGGCGGTGTAGATGGTGGAGACGATGGTGATGATGATGGAGATGATGTCCAGCTCGATGACGATGGCGATGGCGTCGATTTCCCCCTCCGGGAGGGAATTTCCCCGGCGGATTCCTGCCCGCCGGAGAGCTCTTTCTCTCTGGTGCTCTCCGCCCCGCAGAGGCGGCTGTAACCCTTCGTGAGGATCCCTCTGTGGCTTAGGTTTTCGGGACGAAGGAGTACGCGAAGAAAAGGAGGCGAAAAGGGTCGTGGGCCCCCAGAGCATAGGGTGGCGCGGCCAGGGCCTGGGCCGCGCCGCCCTATGGTCTGGGCCCACAGTGGCCCCTCTCTTCTCCCCCTTCTGGCTACCTCCGTCATTTGGAAAAATAGGAATTTACGTGAAATTCCCTTCCACAGTTGATCTTCGAAATATTGTGTTCTGACGGTGCTTTTTCCAGCAGAATCCTGGCTCCGGTGCTTGATCCTCCAATGATGATGAAACATGCAAAATAGATGAAATAACATAAGTATTGTGTCCCAATATGAAATATATCAATGAATAACAGCAAATTATGATACAAAATAGTGATGCAAATTGGACGTATCAGACATCACCATAATAATCTTTAAATAAAACATAGTGAGGGTTAGCAAATCCCGCACCGTCATCATTAATAGTTTTGCCCTTAGGGGCTTCACCATTATTGATAGCTATTTTCTTTCCTTGTGCGGGCTTGACCTTTTTCTTGTTAGCATTTTTAGTATTGGCATTATAACCAAGACCCTCCTTCCCATTGTTTGACCTTTGCTTACTTTGGGGAGAGGAGGCCTTAGCAAGTTCATCCTTTAACCTAGCATTTTCCTCAATGATATTTGCATGATCACAAGAAGAGGTAGAGGAACTAGGCACATCATATGAAGCAAGCCTAATTTGAAGTTGCTCATTTGACTTGGATAGGAGAGTGTATTCACTCTTCAAAGCTTTGTGAGCTTTGTCTAGTTCATCTAGATCCTTCACAAGTTTCTCATGATCAACACCAAATTGGGCCTTTTCCTTTTTAAGCACTTTAGTCTTAGCCCTAGCAAGATCTCTAGCTTTAGTGAGCTTGTTAATTTTATCTTGAGGCTCTTCAAGATTTTCTAGCCTCTCTTCAAGAGAAGCTATAGTTTCTTGACTTTCCTCAAGAGCATTTTTAAGAGCATGAATTTCAAGAGAGTCTTCTCTCTCTATTTGACATTTTTTCTCAAGAGTATCATTTAGTTGAGCTATACGAACCATGAGATTTGAAACATGCTTTTTAGTGTTACCTTGTAAGTTAAGAATGAACTCATCAAAATCAAGCATTTCTTGTTTCACTTTTAAACTAGCATGATTAACCCCTAGATCATTTGATATGTTAGGCATAGAGGGGTTAGGAGATGATACCTCGGAGGATTTAGCCATGAGGCAACTTTCTTCCTCCACATGAATGACTTCATTGGGGGATTCACTTGGTGATGAAGAGTTGGTGGAGAGGGAGGCAAGAGCAACCAATCCATTTGAAGCATCATCTTCTTCATCATCAACATCATCATCTCCGGAGGAATATTCTTCTTGAGTTGATAGCACAATAGATGTGTCCAAGGTGGACCTTGCCATGAAGCAATGTGCATTCTTGATATGAGGATTCTCATTGGGGGATTCAAAGAGAGATGAAGAGGGAATGTTGGTAGTGACAATGGCGGCCACTTCCTTTGAGCTTTCTTCTTCTTCATCATCACTAGAACTTTCAACTTCATCGGAAGAATATTCTTCCCTAGTCACTAGCACAACTCTTGGGGGCCTCTTGCCCTTCTTGCTCTTGTTGTTGTAGAATTTCTTGTTGGGGGCTTTTGAATATTTGCCCTTTGAGTCTTTGCTCTTGTCCTTGGGAATGAGCCTTCCACCATGAGTCTCCCTATGCTCATAGGGGCATTCGGCGATGAAATGGCGCTTGTCATCACAGTTGTAGCATGATCTTGTTCTTGGACCCAAGCTAGTGAACCCACTTTTGTTGTTTCTCTTGATGTTGTCTTCCTTGGCCTTGGAAGGATCAACCCAAAAAGATTTTGCATGGAAGGCCATGTGATCATTGTAGTGGAGTTCCAAGTCTTCCGGATAGGACATACTCCAAGATGCCCTATATTGTTCTTGAGGGTTCACTTCTTCTACGGAATTGACCGTCAAGGCAAGATTGTTCCCTTTTGACATACCAATGGCACGATTGCGAGAATCATGGGAGTTTTGCTCGAGCACCTTGAGGGCTTGCATCTCGTGCACGGCTTGTTGAGAAGTGAGAGAGGAATAGCATTCTCTCCCAACAAGAGTCTTGACATCAATGGGTTCAAACGGCATCATGCAATCGATGTACTTATCCTTGATCCAAGAGTCATTGATGTGGGTGGCACCCACATTCCGGAAAGCATCGGCAACGGTGATGAGTCTTCCATACATGACTTCATGATCTTCATCCGGTAGCCTCATGAATCCTTCGGCTTGATTCCGAAGAGAATTGTACTTGTTCCTTCTCATGCTATCACTTCCAATGCAACTAGCGGCCAAACCATCCCAAGCTTCCTTGGCGGTGGTGAAATTCCGAACACGAGACAATTCCTTTGTCCCCACACTAGTTTGAATCATGTGCAAGGCGGTGTCATTGAGTTGACTATCAACCGCTTCTCTTCTAGTCAACTTGTCGGGGTTGTAGGGCTTGAAGCCTTCCACGATGATTCTCCAAAGTTCATTGGAGGCACTGCGAACATGAGAACGAAACTCAAATTGCCATGTATCGAAATCTTTAACATTAAACTTAGGTGGGTCGCCCCTAATGTTTATATGAGGATGGGGAACCGGGATATCGGGAGATAGGAAAGGCGGAGCCACTTGATTGTAGCTAACACCTCCACTAGTTTAATAGTGTTTAAGTTATCACCATTCGAGGGATTGGTAGAGAGGGTGATGTCGAAGCATCTTCCTCTCCTAACGCACCCTTGTCCCTTTCCTCTATGATGGGAGCTACGGGGGGAACCGGAGTCAAAAGCTCGGAAATCATTTTTCTCATGCTTTCCATTTGAACATCCATGGCGGACCTCAAGGATGTTTCCATTGCCTTGAATTCATCCATGGTGACCATCTTAGCGGCCCCTTCCGTGCCCTTGTCATTCGGCATACTCTTAGGCGGTTAAGCCCTAAATAAGAGCCGAGGCTCTGATACCAATTGAAAGGATCGTATGCCGCACCTAGAGGGGGGGTGAATAGGTGCTAACCAACTTTTAGTTATTTTTCAATTTAGGCTTGACTCAAAGGTAAATTCTCTAGATATGCAACTATGTGTGTAGGATAACGTAGCATAGAAAACAAAAATTTTCCTACGGCGAACACGCAATCCAAGCCAAGATGCAATCTAGAAGACGGTAGCAACGAGGGGATTGTCGAGACTCACCCTTGAAGAGATTCCAAAGCCTACAAGAGGAGGCTCTTGTTGCTGCGGTAGACGTTCACTTGCCGCTTGCAAAAGCGCGTAGAAGATCTTGATCACGATCGGTTCCGGCGCCACGAACGGGCAGCACCTCCGTACTCGGTCACACGTTCGGTTGTTGATGAAGACGACGTCCACCTCCCCGTTCCAGCGGGCAGCGGAAGTAGTAGCTCCTCTTGAATCCGACAGCACGACGGCGTGGTGTCGGTGGCGGTGTAGAAGTCCGGCGGAGCTTCGCTAAGCTATGCGGGCAATATGAAGTGGAGGAGCAAAGCTAGGGTTTGGGAGGGGGTGGCCGGCCACTCTATGGGGGGCGGCCAGCTTGTGGTCTTGGGGTGGCCGGCCCCCTCCCTTGGCCCTTGTTTATATAGGTGGATCCCAAGTGTTGGTGTCCAAGTCTTCGAATAAGACCCGAAACCAAAACCTTCCATATGGTGGGAAACTTTCCCTCCCACTAGAGGTGGGAATTCCACCTTCCATGGGGGGGTGGCCGGCCCCCTAAGGGGGAGTCCACTTGGGACTCCTCCCCCACTAGGGTTGGCCGGCCATGGAGGTGGAGTCCCATGTGGACTCCACCTTCCTTGGTGGTTTCTTCCGGACTTTTCTAGAACCTTCTAGAACCTTCCATAGAACCTTCCGCATCATTTTATTCACATAAAATGACATCCTATATATGAATCTTATTCTCCGGACCATTCCGGAACTCCTCGTGATGTCCGGGATCCCATCCGGGACTCCGAACAAATATTCCAACTTCATTCCATATTCAAGTACTACCATTTCAACATCCAACTTTAAGTGTGTCACCCTACGGTTCGTGAACTATGCGGACATGGTTGAGTACTCACTCCGACCAATAACCAATAGCGGGATCTGGAGATCCATAATGGCTCCCACATATTCAACGATGACTTTAGTGATCGAATGAACCATACACATACGATACCAATTCCCTTTGTCACGCGATATTTTACTTGTCCGAGGTTTGATCATCGGTATCACACTATACCTTGTTCAACCTCGTCTCCTGACAAGTACTCTTTACTCGTACCGTGGTATGTGGTCTCTTATGAACTTATTCATATGCTTGCAAGACATTAGACGACATTCCACCGAGAGGGCCCAGAGTATATCTATCCGTCATCGGGATGGACAAATCCCACTGTTGATCCATATGCCTCAACTCATACTTTCCGGATACTTAATCCCACCTTTATAACCACCCATTTACGCAGTGGCGTTTGATGTAATCAAAGTACCTTTCCGATATAAGTGATTTACATGATCTCATGGTCATAAGGACTAGGTAACTATGTATCGAAAGCTTATAGCAAATAACTTAATGACGTGATCTTATGCTACGCTTAATTGGGTGTGTCCATTACATCATTCATACAATGATATAACCTTGTTATTAATAACATCCAATGTTCATGATTATGAAACTAATCATCTATTAATCAACAAGCTAGTTAAGAGGCTTACTAGGGACTCTTTGTTGTTTACATATCACACATGTTTCAGTTAATACAATTATAGCATGGTACATAAACATTTATCATAAACATAAAGATATATAATAACCACTTTTATTATTGCCTCTTGGGCATATCTCCAACAGTCTCCCACTTGCACTAGAGTCAATAATCTAGATTACATTGTAATATACCTAACACCCATGGCATTCTGGTGTTGGTCATGCTTTGCCCTAGGGAGAGCTTTAGTCAACGGATCTGCTACATTCAGATCAGTGTGTACTTTGCAAATCTTTACTTCTCCATCTTCGATGTACTCGCGAATCGAGTGGTAACGCAGCTTGATATGCTTCAGCCTCTTGTGTGACCTTGGCTCTTGTGCATTGGCGATGGCACCCATGTTATCACAGTAGATGACAAATGGGTCCAATGCACTAGGAACCACACCGAGCTCTACAATGAACCTCTTCATCCATACCGCTTCTGATGAAGCCTCTGAAGCCGCTATGTACTCCGATTCTGTTGAGGATTTCGCCACCGTGCACTGCTTCGAGCTTGCCCAGCTTACTGCAGCACCATTCAATATAAACACGTACCCAGATTGTGACTTAGAGTCATCAGGATCAGTGTTCCAACTTGCATCGGTGTAACTTGTTACAATGAGCTCTTGGTCACCTCCATAACAAAGAAACATATCCTTAGTTCTTTTCAAGTACTTCAGGATATTCTTGACCGCTGTCCAGTGTTCCATTCCTGGATCACTTTGATATCTGCTAGTCAAACTAACAGCATGTGCTATATCCGGTCTTGTACATAGCATGGCATACATGATAGAGCCTACTGCCGAGGCATAGGGGATCTGACTCATCCTTTCTCTTTCTTCTGCCGTAGCCGGTCCTTGAGTCTTACTCAAGACCTTGCCTGGTAACATAGGTAAGAATCCTTTCTTACTTTCGTCCATTCTAAACTTCTTTAGAATCTTGTCCAGGTATGTACTCTGTGATAGCCCTATTAGACGTCTTGATCTATCTCTATAAATCTTGATGCCTAATATGTATGATGCTTCACCAAGGTCTTTCATTGAAAAACTATTATTCAAATAACCCTTTACACTGCTTAATAGTTCTATATCATTCCCAATCAATAATATGTCATCTACATATAATATCAGGAATGCTACAGAGCTCCCACTCACTTTCTTGTAAATACAGGCCTCTCCATGACACTGTATAAACCCGAAGTCTTTGATCACCTTATCAAAGCGTCGGTTCCAACTTCTCGATGCTTGCTTCAGTCCATAGATTGAACGCTGAAGTTTGCATACTTTGTCAGCATTTTTAGGATCGACAAAACCTTTGGGTTGTACCATATACAACTCTTCCTCAATGTCTCCATTAAGGAACGCCGTTTTGACATCCATCTGCCAAATCTCATAATCGAAAAATGCAGCTATTGCTAACAAAATCCTCACAGATTTTAGCTTCGCTACAGGTGAGAAAGTCTCATCGTAGTCAACACCTTGAATTTGTCGGAAACCCTTTGCGACAAGTCGAGCTTTATAGACAGTAATATTACCATCAGCATCTGTTTTTCTTTTGAAAATCCATTTATTCTCGACAGCCTTGCGGCTATCAGGTAAGTCTACCAAAGTCCATACTTTGTTATCATACATGGATCCCATTTCGGATTTCATGGCTTCTTGCCATTTGTTGGAATCTGGGCTCATCATCGCTTCTTCATACGTCGCAGGGTCTTCATCATTGTTATCCACAATCATGACATTTAGACAAGGATCATACCAATCTGGAGTGGCACGATCCCTTGTCGATCTGCGAGGTTCAGTAGCTGTCTCATTTGAAGTTTCATGATCATTATCATTAGCTTCCTCTGTTGCCGGTGTAGGTGGTACAGGAACATTTTCCGGTACTGCGCTACTCTGATCAACGAGTAGAGATTCTTCAATCTCATCGAGTTCTACTTTTCTTCCAGTCACTTCTTTAGTGAGAAATTCTTTCTCAAGAAAGGTTCCGTTCTTAGCAACAAATATCTTGCCTTCGGATCTGTGATAGAAAGTGTACCCTATAGTTTCCTTAGGGTATCCTATGAAGACGCATTTCTCCGCTTTGGGTTCTAGCTTGTCCGGTTGTAACTTTTTTACATAGGCTTCGCAACCCCAAACTTTTAGGAACGACAGCTTAGGTTTCTTATTAAACCATAATTCATACGGCGTCATTTCAACGGATTTTGATGGTGCTCTATTTAAAGTGAATGCGGCTGTCTCTAATGCATAACTCCAAAATGATAACGGCAAATCAGTAAGAGACATCATAGAACGAACCATATCTAAGAGAGTTCGATTACGACGTTCGGACACACCGTTTCGTTGTGGTGTTCCCGGCGGTGTCAATTGTGAAAGTATTCCGCATTTCTTTAAATGCATGCTAAACTCATAACTCAGATATTCACCTCCGCGATCAGATCGTAGAAATTTAATCTTCTTGTTACGTTGATTTTCTACTTCACTTTGGAATTCCTTAAACTTCTCGAAAGTTTCGGATTTATGTTTCATTAAATAGATATACCCATATCTACTTAAATCATCTGTGAAGGTTAGAACATAACGATAACCACCGCGCGATGCTACACTCATTGGTCCACATACATCTGTGTGTATGATTTCCAATAAGTCAGTAGCTCGCTCCATCATACCCGAGAATGGAGTCTTAGTCATTTTTCCCATCAGACATGCTTCGCATCTATCAAGTGACTCAAAGTCAAGTGATTCAAGTAATCCATCGTATGGAGTTTCTTCATGCGTTTCACTCCAATATGACCAAGACGACAGTGCCACATATAAGTAGAATTATCATTCAATTTAATTCGCTTAGCATCAATGTTATGTATATGCGTATTACTACTATCGAGATCTAACAGAAATAAGCCATTCTTTTGTGGTGCTCGACCATAAAAGATATTATTCATAAAAATAGAACAACCATTATTCTCAGACTTGAATGAATAACCGTCTTGCATTAAACAAGATCCAGATATAATGTTCATGCTCAACGCGGGTACATAATAACAATTATTTAGGCTTAAAACTAATCCCGAAGGTAGATGTAGAGGAAGTGTCCCGACTGCGATCACATTGACCTTGGATCCGTTTCCAACGCGCATCGTTACTTCATCTTTCAGCAGTTGTCGTTTATTCTTTAGTTCCTGTTTCGAGTTACAAATATGAGCAACCGAACCAGTATCAAATACCCAGGTACTAGAACGAGAACTAGTGAGATAAACATCTATAACATGTATATCAGATATACCTTCTTTCTTCTTCTTGACAAGGCCGCTCTTCAGATCCGCCAAATACTTGGAGCAATTACGCTTCCAGTGTCCCTTCTCCTTGCAGTAATAGCACTCAGCATCAGGCTTAGGGCCAGACTTAGGTTTCACAGGAGGCGTGGCAGCTTTCTTGCCACTCTTCTTGTTCTTGCCTTTAGACTTGCCCTGTTTCTTGAAACTGGTGGTCTTGTTGACCATCAACACTTGGTGCTCTTTCTTGATCTCAATCTCAGCAGCTTTTAGCATGCCAAAGAGTTCAGGAAACTCCTTGTTCATGTTCTGCATATTGTAGTTCATCACAAAGTTCTTATAACTTGGTGGCAGTGATTGAAGGACACGATTAATCCCCAGTCTGTTAGGAATCACTATTCCCAAGTCACTGAGTTTCTTCGCATGCCCGGTCATAACGAGCATGTGCTCACTGATGGAGCTGCCTTCTTCCATCATACAGCTGAAAAAGTGTTTCGATGCTTCATAGCATTCCACGGCCGCATGAGTCTCAAAAATAGTCTTCAACTCTTTTATCAACTCATGAGGATCGTGGTGCTCAAAACGTTTTTGAAGATCGGATTCCAGACTGCATAAGATGGCACACTGAACTTGAGAGTACCGAGTTTTCCGAGTCATGTAAACATTCTTTACTTCATCGGTTTCAGTTTCTGCAGGAGGGTCACCTAGCGGTGCATCAAGCACATATTGCAGATTTCCGCCATTGAGGAAGATCCTCACATGACGGAACCAGTCGGTGAAGTTGCTACCGTTGCTCTTAAGCTTTTCTTTCTCTAGGAACTGGTTAAAATTGATTGAGGACGCCATATCTACAACATATTTGCAATAGTTTAGACTAAGTTTATGACAAATTGAGTTCAAATTTTAATTCTACATAATTAAAAAATCTAGGTGAACTCCCACTCAAAACAATATCCCTCGCATTGTCTTAGTGATCACACGAACCAAATCCATCACACCTATGCCCGATCATCACGAGACAAGATGTAATTTCAATGGCGAACACTCAAAGTGTTCATCATATCAATCATATGATTCATGCTCTACCTTTCGGTATCACGTGTTCCGAGACCATGTCTTTACATGCTAGGCTCGTCAAGGCCACCTTAGTATCCGCATGTGCAAAACTGTCTTGCACCCGTTATATGTACTTATCGAATCTATCACACCCGATCATCACGAGATGCTTCGAAACGATAAGACTTGATAACGGTGCTACTAAGGATGAACACTTTATTATCTTGAGATTTTAGTGAGAGGGATCATCTTATAATGCTACCGTCGCGATCTAAGCAAAATAAGATGCATAAAAGGATTAACATCACATGCAGTTCATATGTGATATGATATGGCCCTTTTGTCTTTGCGCCTTTGATCTTCATCTTCAAAGCACGGACATGATCTCCATCATCAACGGGCATGATCTCCATCATCGTCGGCGAAGCACCAAGGTCAATGGCGCCGTCTTCATGATCGTCCTCCATGTAGCAACTATTACAACTACTTTGAAATACTACTCAACATGAAATTTAAAGACAACCATAAGGCTCCTGCCGGTTGCCACAATACAATAATGATCATCTCATACATATTCATCATCACATTATGGCCATATCACATCACCAAACCCTGCAAAAACAAGTTAGACGTTCTCTAATTTGGTTTGCATATTTTACGTGGTTTAGGGTTTTCGAGCAAGATCCAATCTACCTACGAACATGAACCACAACGGTGATACTAGTGTTGTCAATAGAAGAGTAAATTGAATCTTCACTATAGTAGGAGAGACAGACACCCGCAAAGCCACTTATGCAATACAAGTTGCATGTCAAGCGTGGAGCAAATCTCATGAACGCGGTCATGTAAAGTTAGCCCGAGCCGCTTCATCCCACTATGCCACAAAGATGCAAAGTACTCAACTAAAGATAACAAGAGCATCAACGCCCACAAACCATTGTGTTCTACTCGTGCAACCATCTATGCATAGACACGGCTCTGATACCACTGTAGGATAACGTAGCATAGAAAACAAAAATTTTCCTACGGCGAACACGCAATCCAAGCCAAGATGCAATCTAGAAGACGGTAGCAACGAGGGGATTGTCGAGACTCACCCTTGAAGAGATTCCAAAGCCTACAAGAGGAGGCTCTTGTTGCTGCGGTAGACGTTCACTTGCCGCTTGCAAAAGCGCGTAGAAGATCTTGATCACGATCGGTTCCGGCGCCACGAACGGGCAGCACCTCCGTACTCGGTCACACGTTCGGTTGTTGATGAAGACGACGTCCACCTCCCGTTCCAGCGGGCAGCGGAAGTAGTAGCTCCTCTTGAATCCGACAGCACGGCGTGGTGTCGGTGGCGGTGTAGAAGTCCGGCGGAGCTTCGCTAAGCTATGCGGGCAATATGAAGTGGAGGAGCAAAGCTAGGGGGTGGCCGGCCACTCTATGGGGGGCGGCCAGCTTGTGGTCTTGGGGTGGCCGGCCCCCTCCCTTGGCCCTTGTTTATATAGGTGGATCCCAAGTGTTGGTGTCCAAGTCTTCGAATAAGACCCGAAACCAAAACCTTCCATATGGTGGGAAACTTTCCCTCCCACTAGAGGTGGGAATTCCACCTTCCATGGGGGGGGTGGCCGGCCCCCTAAGGGGAGTCCACTTGGGACTCCTCCCCCACTAGGGTTGGCCGGCCATGGAGGTGGAGTCCCATGTGGACTCCACCTTCCTTGGTGGTTTCTTCCGGACTTTTCTAGAACCTTCTAGAACCTTCCATAGAACCTTCCGCATCATTTTATTCACATAAAATGACATCCTATATATGAATCTTATTCTCCGGACCATTCCGGAACTCCTCGTGATGTCCGGGATCCCATCCGGGACTCCGAACAAATATTCCAACTTCATTCCATATTCAAGTACTACCATTTCAACATCCAACTTTAAGTGTGTCACCCTACGGTTCGTGAACTATGCGGACATGGTTGAGTACTCACTCCGACCAATAACCAATAGCGGGATCTGGAGATCCATAATGGCTCCCACATATTCAACGATGACTTTAGTGATCGAATGAACCATACACATACGATACCAATTCCCTTTGTCACGCGATATTTTACTTGTCCGAGGTTTGATCATCGGTATCACACTATACCTTGTTCAACCTCGTCTCCTGACAAGTACTCTTTACTCGTACCGTGGTATGTGGTCTCTTATGAACTTATTCATATGCTTGCAAGACATTAGACGACATTCCACCGAGAGGGCCCAGAGTATATCTATCCGTCATCGGGATGGACAAATCCCACTGTTGATCCATATGCCTCAACTCATACTTTCCGGATACTTAATCCCACCTTTATAACCACCCATTTACGCAGTGGCGTTTGATGTAATCAAAGTACCTTTCCGATATAAGTGATTTACATGATCTCATGGTCATAAGGACTAGGTAACTATGTATCGAAAGCTTATAGCAAATAACTTAATGACGTGATCTTATGCTACGCTTAATTGGGTGTGTCCATTACATCATTCATACAATGATATAACCTTGTTATTAATAACATCCAATGTTCATGATTATGAAACTAATCATCTATTAATCAACAAGCTAGTTAAGAGGCTTACTAGGGACTCTTTGTTGTTTACATATCACACATGTATCAATGTTTCAGTTAATACAATTATAGCATGGTACATAAACATTTATCATAAACATAAAGATATATAATAACCACTTTTATTATTGCCTCTTGGGCATATCTCCAACATGTGAAATTACCTATATGACAAGGTCAACGACTAAGCAAGATATGGCTACGCAATATAGAGGAGATAAAGGATAGAGGTAACCGAGAGTGGAGCACACGGAGACACGGAGTTGATTCCCGTAGTTCCCTTCCTTTGCAAGAAGGTACGTCTACGTTTGGAGGAGTGTGGTCGCTACGAAAGCCAGACCAACAGTCACGAAGACTTCACTCAGGTCTCCTGTGAGCAACGCCACGAAGGCCTAGCCCACTTCCACTAAGGGATTTCCTCGAGGCGGAAACCGGGCCTTTACAAGGTTCTTGGGGCACACATCCACAACCAAATTGGAGGCTCCCAAATCTGTAACAACACAACAATCAACAACAATACATCAACAACAAACAACTAGGGATCCAAAGAGGAACACTAGCAAAGGGGCCCTCAAGCATATGAGGGGGAAATGTAAATCGCTTCGGTGAGGATGTAGATCGGTGTCTTCTCCTTCGAATCTCCAAAGATCAAGAGCTTTGGTTGGGTGAGGGAGGAGATCTTGCAAATCTTGAGTTCTTGAGGTGGCTCTAATGGTGGTGAGGCTTGGCAGAATTTCTTCAATGATTGAGCAAGGAGGAAGGTAGAAGAAGGGGGGTATAAATGACATAGGCACCCCAAATGGGCCTGCCATAGATAGTACCCGGGATTTACTGAAGGCCCACTATCCGAAGAATAAGAAGATTCGGGAGCCCAAGGTGTATTAAGGAAAGCTAGAGTTGTAATAGGAAGTGTTATTTGTAATCTGGCGGGATGAGTTAGAAACCGTCCCGGACTCTGTAACTTGTACAATACGAAACCCTCGGCTCCACCTCCTATATAAGGGGGAGTCGAGGGACAAAGAAAGGATCGAATCTACTGTCAACATAACCCTAGTTTTCATAATCGCCGAGTACTTTTCGCCTAAACCTTCGAGATCTACTTGCCCTCTACTTCTAGCAAAACCCTAGTCTACAATCTGTAGGCATTGACAAGTTAATCCTTTGTCAATTGGCGCCGTCTGTGGGGATTAGAGGCTGCAAGGATCTGATCTCGATGGCACGTTCAAGATCTTCGACATCGTCAACAGCAAGCAACGCGATGGATCGAGGTAACAAGGGAAAAACTGATCTATTCAATTTTATTCCTCACCCGCCCTCCCGTATGGATGCATGTGCCTATCTGGAGGAGCCCATCGTCATGACGTTCGGAGAATTCCGATTTGGCGTCAACAAGGAAGGATCCTACCGTCTCGAAGTTCCGATCTCGTCGGAATTTTCAGCGGTCGACTCCAACTTTTCGTCGACTGACGAGGAGTTTTCGTCGACATACTTCGTCGACAACAAGGCAAGCGGAAAGCTCGCCAAGATCTTCAGCAACACATCCTTCGAGTCATCTGCGGACTCCTTTATAAGCAGCGACTCCGACAGCGTCGACAGCTTCAACTTCATCGACAAGTCTGCTGCCATCGGAAAGGTCTTCACCACTCTATATGATGGTGTCACCAGTCCCGACAAAAATCAATACACAAAATATCATCAGATCTATGTGGTAGAAGGGGCAGGCGCATCAGACCCGCAAACATCAGAGGCTTTCGACGAATTGGGAAATCCATACGTCGATCCCGCTGATCTCAGACATGGTCTAGGCACCAAATATCCTGGATCCACAACTCGCGCAAGAGTACAGCTCCCGCAAAGCGCGTGGGATAGGGCCGCGAAAGCCATGGATGGTTCAGAACCTATGACCAACACCGCTACTGCACAAGAACTTCAAGCATATCAATATAGACTTGCTCGAGTAAGCAGAGAGTTGGAAAAACAGACAGCATCCTTGAATAGGAGAAAGAAGCAGCTTCTGCATCAAGCAGACGCCGGCAGATTTAAGTCGCCTTTCAGGAAATACAGGAGATAGTCACAGAGAAGCTCGGAGGAGAGCAATGTCTCGACTGCAAAACATACCTGAAGCAGAAAGAGGAAACATAATCCAAAATCTCGACATGTCCTTTATGTCGATCGACGAAAGAGGAAATATCATCCCGAAAACGCCAGAGGCAGGTTACATGGCAACACAAGCATACATCTTGGCGTCCAGACCACCTCCTGGGGACCCGAGAGAACCATTGTTCAATATGGCAATGGCTGGAGTAGGGGTTATGGGAACAGCGTTTGCAACAACGCCTCCCGAAGAAAATCCAGACAAAATAGTCCACGACACACCGCAGCAGTTCAAGACCCACCAAGAGCAAGTGGAGCAAGAGACACAGCAGTCCAAGTAAGGGTGGACAGAGCGCGACAAGAAAGGAGGGACCGTCAGCACTCGCCAGAGCTTGCCGACGAAGATATGTGTGGGCTCCCGTGCTTTACGAGAAGAGTGCGAAAAACTCGAGTCCCAAAAGGGTTCAAGTTACCCGAGAATTTCAAGAAGTTCGACGGCCTGCAAGATCCCGAGGATTGGCTCGTGGATTATCTCGAGATGGTGAAACTGGTAGGAGGAACCAGAGCAACAGCAATGCAAAGTATCCAAGTTCACCTGAGTGGTGCCGCAAGATCTTGGATAAAGAAACTCCCCTTGAACTCCATCGACAGCTGGGAAACCTTTGAGGACATCTTCGTGAAGAACTTCCGATCCACCTGCAAAAAACCCGCGTCGTTGGAAGAATTACGAGCGTGTCGACAAAAACATGACGAGTCGATGAGAAAATATATACAGCGGTGGAACATTATCAAAAACTCGGCAGAAGACATATCTGACGAGAGGGCAATAGATGCGTTCGTGGCAGGAATCCGGCGGGCAGACTTCGTCGAGGACTTGGGGAGAACTAATCCCAAGACAATCTCAGCGTTGATGGAAATCGCTAACAAATGGGCAGATGGAGAAGACGCAATATACAACAAACGACACAGGTCGCCAGAAGAGGATCGTAGTCGAAACTATCAAAATAGAAGGCGATTTTCTCGCCAGTTCTACAACAACGATGCTCCCGGCCACATATCAGCTGGTTTTCGAGGAAACCCTGGTGGAAATAGTCGAGATGATTATCAAAGGAGCAATGAGCAACAAGGCGACAATAGAGGTGATTTTCGCGGCAACAGACAAAATAGTGGACCAAGGATTCAAAGACCTTACGTGTCTCCCGAGGAGATGATGAACGGTCCGTGTCAAATGCATTTTTACCTCGACAACAATGGAAAGAGGCAGTCAGGACATCTACAGAAAGACTGCCGCAATTTTCAGGCAATGCTGCGAGCCGCAGGAATCGCAAACGCTCAAGCAAATAACAGAAATCCTCGGGAGCCAAGGAGCGAGATTCACCTCCCACCTCCTCCCGCAATTACCGAGGAAAATCGACATCAGCTCAGAATAGCGGCAGCACCACAACCACCCCCATACGTTGATCCCAATTCCAATGGCGCAGTTCTGATGATTCAGAAAGCTAGGCCGTCCAACAGGGCGCAGAAGGTCATATCTCGACAAGTGTTTATGGCAGAGAAGATGCCTCCACCAACAGTCGAGTATCTAAATTGGTCAGGGCAAGACATAGGCTTCACAATCGCGGATCACCCGCAGCAAGTTCCTCGACCAGGACAATCAGCACTTATTCTACCCGCAGTAATTGCTGGGTTCGACGTGTCGCGAGTTTTCATAGATGGCGGCAGCAGTCTAAACCTCATGTATGCAGACACATTGAGGAAGATGAACATATCCCTGGCAAACTTGAAACCAACTGACACACGCTTCCACGGGATTACACCAGAGAAGCCAAGTTACCCATTGGGCAAGATCAACCTCGACGTTCAGTTTGGAACCCGAGAAAACTACAGATAGAAAATTTAGAGTTTGAAGTGGTGGATTTCCCGTCGCAATATCACGCTTTGTTGGGACGACCAGCGTACGCCAGGTTCATGGCAGTGCCGCATTATACATATCTGTTGTGGAGGTTGCCTGGGCCTAAGGGACCTATCACAATCAAAGGAAGCTTTGCACTGTCCGATAAATGCGACAAGGATTTTCATCGACTGTCAGAAACTTTCGGGATGCAAGCAGAATATGCGGCACCTAGGTTCACTGATTATGATGTGCTGCCGAGGTAGGAAGACCTTCTAAGGAGTCAACTTTCAATATAAATAAAGATTCAAAAGAGGTACAGATCCACCCGACAGATCCAAAGAAAACGACGTCCATTGCTGCAAACATGGATGTCGCATAGGAAAGCGCGCTCGTCGAGTTCCTCCGTGAGCACTGGAAAATCTTCGCATGGTGTCCAGCCGACATGCCAGGAGTACCCAGGGAACTTGCCGAGCACCACCTCAATTTGGATCCCCTCGCACGACCAGTAAAGCAACCTTTGCGGCGTTTTTCGGAACCTAGCCGCAAAGCCATGTTATCGGAAATAGATCGACTCAAAGATGCCGGGTTCATCAGAGAAATATCTACAGAAGCCACATGGGTAGCTAACCCAGTGATGGTGCCGAAGAAACACACAATAGTCCTTCGCATGTGCGTCGACTTTACGTGTCTCAATAAACATTGTCCCAAGGATCACTTTCCCCTCCCAAGGATCGATCAAATCATCGACTCCACGGCAGGATGCGAACGTCTTTCCTTCCTGGACGCATACTCTGGTTATAACCAGATCAGATTAAAAGAAGAAGATGAAGCCAAAACAGCGTTCATCACGCCTTATGGCGTGTTTTGCTACAAAACAATGCCCTTTGGTCTGAAAAACGCGGGAGCAACATATCAACGGATGATGCAGAAGTGCCTAGCAACACAGATCGGGAAAAATGTACAAGTTTACATCGACGATGTCGTAATAACATCAAAGAAAGGGTCAACGTTGATTGAAGATTTGAAGGAAACCTTCGACAACCTCGACAAGTTCTGCCTCAAGCTGAACCCGACAAAGTGCTCTTTTGGAGTACCCGCAGGAGAACTTCTCGGGTTCTTAGTATCAGCAAGGGGGATTGAAGCTAATCCCGAAAAAATACAGGCCATCGTCACTATGAGAAAGCCAACAAAGTTGAAAGAAATACAACAGCTAACGGGGCGAGTCGCAGCTTTAAGCGGATTCGTCGCCAGGCTAGGAGAAAAGGCGTTGCCGTTTTACGCGTTGATCAAGCAAGGGGAAAAATTTCAATGGAACGAGGAAGCAGACAGAGCCTTCGAGAATCTCAAGCGAGCAATCTCGACACCACCGATATTGGTGGCGCCAAAAGAGAAAGAACCTCTCCTCTTGTACATTGCAGCCACACCTCAGGTGGTCAGCACGGCTTTAGTGGTCGAAAGGGAAGAAGAAGGCAAGCTTCATGGAGTTCAAAGGCCAGTATATTTCATCAGAAGTACTGTCGCCGTCAAAACAGCGGTACCCGCAATATCAAAAGCTAGCATATGGAGTATTCACGACAGCAAGAAAATTGCGGCACTATTTTTCGGCTCACCCGATAATAGTGGTCAATGAAGCTCCCTTATCAAATATACTGAACAATCCAGAAGCTACGGGTCGTGTCTCCCTTTGGGGAATAGAACTTTCCCCTCGGGACATCACGTATGAAAAAAGAAAAGCAATAAAGTCACAGGTCTTACCAGATTTCATTGCAGAGTGGATGGAACTACAAAACACGGGACCCCCAGATTTATCGAGGACTTGGACCATGAACTTCGACGGGTCCAAGAGATTGGAAGGTGCCGGAGCAGGCGTGATATTAGTTTCACCTGAAGGCGACAAGTTGAAGTATGTTCTGCGGATGACGTTCCCAAACGCATCTAACAATGAAGCAGAATATGAAGCTCTCATACACGGGATGAAGATGGCGAAAGCTTGCGGTGCAACCCGATTGAAAATTTTCGGCGACTCACAGTTGGTAGCACAGCAAGTAATGAACCAATGCGACGCAGTCAACGAAAGTATGATAGCATACAAGGAGGTATACAATGAGCTGGAGAAGCTATTCGATGGTTGTGAAGTAAACCACATCAGCAGGATGAGCAACGATGAAGCCGACGTTCTCGCAAACATCGGGTCACAATGCCTCGCAATCCCTCCAGGTGTGTTCTGGGAAGAGATTAGCGAGAGATCAACAAAACCAGCAAAAATAAAGGAGAAAAAAGAGAAACCTTCGAGTATCACCAAAAACATAGCAGAAGAAGAAGAAGAAGAGCAAGAGCTAGTCATGATGGTGCAAGTCCCTTGGATGCAGGCTTACATATCCTATATCCTAAGGAAAACGTTACCCGATGATCCAGTTGAAGCAAGGCGAATAATTAGGCGATCAAAAGCTTTCACTGTGGTAAAAGGGGAGCTGTACAAACGCAGTATCTCGGGTGTGCTACAACGGTGTGTTACACCCGAAGAAGGAAGGATCATCCTAAAGGACGTGCATGAAGGAATATGTGGGCACCACGCGAGTAGCAGAGCTATCGCGGCTAAGGTTTTCAGAGCAGGATTTTATTGGTTAACAGCAATCGAGGATGCGAAGGAAATAGTGCGAACTTGCGATGCGTGCCAAAGATTTGCGGCAAGACCTCACTCTCCTGCCGCAGAACTTATGCCAATCCCATTGTCTTGGCCCTTTGCTCAATGGGGTCTCGACATGGTAGGTAAATTACACAAAGCTTCGCCAGGAGGTTATGAGTATATGCTTGTTGCTGTCGACAAGTTTACAAAATGGATCGAAGCAAAGCCGATAAATTCACCGGACGGCGCGTCGGCGATTAAGTTCGTGAAAAGCATCGTCTTCAGATTTGGAGTTCCTCACAGTATTGTGACAGACAACGGCAGCAATTTCACGTCCAAGGAGTTCAAAGCATACTGCGCAGAAGTGGGCATCAAATTGAGTTTTGCGTCTGTCGCGCATCCTCAGACCAATGGACAAGTCGAGAAGGCCAATGGCATCATCTGCAATGGCATCAAGAAACGCCTGCTAGGCCCATTGGAAAAAGCCCGGCATACTTGGCCGGAGGAGTTACAAAGTGTGTTGTGGAGTATCCGAACAACACCAAATACGGCGACACAGGAAACACCGTTCTTTCTGGTCCACGGAGCTGAAGCAGTCTTGCCGATAGAAATAGAGCACGATTCTCCAAGAGTCACAGAATATGACGAAGAAACATCGAGAAAAGCTTTGGAGGATGATGTCGATGCACTCGATGAAGCTCGAGACGAAGTCCTGTCAAGAGTCGCCAAATATCAGCAGGACCTGAAAAACTATCACAGTCGACGATTGCGGCCAAGGTCTTTTCAAGTTGGTGACTTAGTTCTGCGGCTCAACCAAAAAAGTCACGAAAAACTCGAATCACCATGGCTTGGACCCTACATCGTCACAGAAGTAATCGAAGGAGGAGCATACAGAATCAAAGACAAGAAGACAGGGATTGACGAGCCAAATCCCTGGAATGTGGCACAGCTCAGGCGTTTCTACGCCTAGGTGTCGAAAATATAGTCCTCCTTTGTAAATCTTCAATGTACTGAAACGCCCACGAGTTTTCAGACGCACTCTTTTCCTTTTTCGGGGCACCGAGTGGGGCCGGAAAGGTTTTTAATGAGGCGGGCTCGTGGTGCTGCAATATAATAAAGATAGTGGAATTATATATCTTCTTCTCGACAAGATCAGGGGTTTCTCCCCTACATGATACAATATATATATAAACACAGTATCGACAAAAGAAGCACCTTGCCTTGGTAAAAAAATACCTCGCAAAAATAAAAAGAGATATCGACAAAATAGTGATCAACAAAAAAGCTCGGGGGCTTACACCCACAAAAATAGTACAGTGTATATTATCTTGCCTTGGTTAAAAAACCTCGCACTATACAAATACAGCGGCTAGCCACCGAAAATACTCGGGGGCTAGACAAATATAGAAATATACTGTTTGCTTTACAATAGAATCACAACCATGATTCACAAAAAGAAAATTATCTACCAAAGGAAAACTAGCCTTGATTCAATATATCGTCAAGAGTAACTTTGTTTTCCTCAGGAGCAGCACCAAGAAAATCAGCATAATGACCGTCTGCAAAAAAGTCGGCATCCATCCGAAGGAGGTCTTCAATCATTTCTTCGGCTATGGGTGAAACCTTCGTGTTAATGCGATCAATACCAACTCTTCGGCGCCGAACCTTCTCGTGAACCTTCTCAACAACTTGGGTCAGATCAAGTTTTGAATGGCAGATCTGAAGCATTATGAGGGCAAATCTGGCGCCAGCTACCAGTTGAGCTCTGACAAAGTGATGGATCCTATGAGCATCCTTAAACTTCTCCATTAACTCGGGAAGAGTTTTTGGTTGAACGTTCCGAGGAAACATAGAGTTATACACCATAGAGAGGGTCTTGGTACAGAAGTCAAGGTACCCGCGAACCTGAAGCGCGCGATCCTGAAATCTCACGATTTGGCGAGTCCGTTCAGGCGTGCCCCAAAAAGTCGACCCATGATCACGCGCAAGCCGAAGAAGAACATTGGAACGAGCCTCGACACGTTCATCTTCAGCAGCAGTATCCAAAAAAGCACCTATTGTTTCTCGCAACAGGTCAGTAGACAATGAGGCAAGCAGCAAAGAAAAATGAAGCGCGACAAAAGATAATCAAACATACCCGCCATATCCAAGCTAGCATCTACTAACAGCTGGAGCATGGAATTTTCTCGAGACGTAGCTGCAGTGGTTTCAGCAACAGCCGAGTCCTTTTCAGCAATAGCAGTTTGTGCTTGTTGGAGTGCAATTTCCTCGGCTTCAGATGACTTACGAGCCTTCTCCATCAGCACAAGTGATTGCTTCTTCACGAACTGAAGTTGGTGTCGAAGTTCGTCTAATTCTTGCGGCAAGGAATCCTCGGCAGACGAAGCATCAGCAGGAGTTCTCCTTGGGGGAGAAGGCAAAATATTGGAAGAACCAGGAGCTGGCGTATAATTGTCAAAAATTAACTGGAAAAAGAAATATTTCGACATCAATCACTGAGCAAAGATAGATTTCCATTCATCTCCATAATATATACATGTCTATTACAAAAGAAGGACCTTCTAGAGGGATACTGAAGCAGTTCTCGCCAATAACACTACGGCGACAAGGCCAAAAGAAAGAGGTATGCTAAAAAGAAAAAGCAAAGAGGCATTTAACTAGACCTCCGGCTTTGATGAGCTAGGAGTCGAAGATGGCTTGATCCCGATATAAGCCAGGATTTTCCTCGTGTTGGGCTTAGCTGCCTTGATCAAAGACCTCCACCTTGACTGTTCTATCTGATCAGTGTCGCCAACTTTCGACCAATCGATAGACTGCTGGCTGTGAGCAACCAAGGCGACAGTATTCTCCACGGCAACCTTCATATTTTCATGACGCACCCTTAGCCCAAGATCTTCTGATGGATTGAAGCACTTGGCGAGGTCAAGGAAAGTTGCGGGTTCCTCTTTCTTGGGGAAGAAATAAGGGAAAAGCCGCGACAACCCCGCTTTAGCCTGATCAATGCCTTCGCGTGCCTCTGATCCATGAACTTCAAGGAGTGAAAGGGCGTCAAGAAGAGAATCATTGGCGGGTTCATCAAGTTGAAATTCTTGAGCTGTTCTAGCTGTCAAGAAAGAAAAATTGAGCAACAAACGAGTGCAGAGAAGAAAATACAAAAGAATAATGAGTGGTACTTACCTACGAAGCGGCGACTCTGCGTCGTTAAACGCTTACGGATCGCCTCCTCGCGAGCAGACTGGGCGGCTATGTGATCGCTCAGGGAAGTTTCAGCGGTGTGAAGCCTCTTTCTGAGATCTTCGACACCAGCAGCGTCAGCCTTGGCTTTATCAGCCTCTGCTCGTGCATCAATAGCATCTGACTCAGCCTTTTTGCGAGCCTTTTCACTTTGCTCTAATTGCTGAGCAAGTGTATTGGCACGATCATTGGCTTCCGCCAGTTTTTCTACAATGGAAAATAAATATAGTTACAAATCTCGACAACAAAGAAGGAACAAAAGAACAGAGGCAAAAAGAAGGAGCAGAGCATTACCTTCAGCTTTATTCGCATATTCACGGTACCCAACAAATTGGGCACCGATGCGAAGAAGATCCTTGATCACAGGCTATAAAAGCAAGAGGACAAAGAGAGAATGGGGGTATGAGAAAAATATAGTGATACGCAGAAGCAAACAAAGAAAACATAAACACTGACAAAAAAGTAAAGAACTTACATCTTCCATGAGAAGGTTCGAAGAGCTACTCAATTGGAGAGTAGGCTCCGAGACAATCTCCGTCCTTGCCCTTTTCGGTGAAGGGGCTCGGGGGCTCGAAGGAGGAGTAGAAGCGCCGATGTTTTGTTGAGGAGGCGAGGATTCCTCTCCTTCAACTCGTGGCTCTGAAATAACTAGGGTATGTGACATACTCGTTCGAGCAGCCACATCCAAAGTTGGCGTTTCCTCGTCATCATCACTATTGCAAAAGGGTGGCAGTGTAAAAAGCAAGGCAAGCAAAAATTCTTCGAATAGGAAAATAAAAGAGGGAACTTACGAACTGATGATACTCGCAAGATATGGGTCATAAGCTGCCTTTTGCGGTAAAGGAGCAGCTTCTTCGGGTTTAGAAGTCCCGGAATCTTCGACATCACCCCTCTTCCTTTTGTTCTTTGGAGAATCAGCAGGAGGAGGAGATTGGGCCGATGTAGTGTCTTCAGAAGCAGCATCTTTTTCAGCAGATCCCGCAGATTTTCGAGAATCTGCGGGTTCATTCACAAAAGAGGAGGCCTCTTGGTTATCATTAGAGATAACGGTCCTTTCTTCGACTTCCCCACCTTCAGGAAGAGGAGGAAGTGAAACAAGATTTGGATGATTCTGTCCAAAAAGAGGGAAGGATATCAGAACGAAGCAAACAATGCAAAAAAGCAAGGCAGTAAAAAATTGCGCGACAATGTTTACCTTAGGAAGTGCATGGGTGGCGCTGTATGGTTTTACGCGACAAGAAGAAGGGATGGAATCTTTTTTGCTGAGGGAGGTGATTTTTCGGACAAGCCTCTCCAGGTCCTTGACTTCCAAATCCACCGACAGCCGATCCACGTCTTCGTTGCCAGTATATTTCCAGAGAGGAAATTTGCGAGCTTGAAGAGGCTGAACTCTACTCTTAAGGAAATACACTATAATCTGGATACCTGACAATTCTTTGCCGCGAGTATTTTGCAACTCATGGATGCGAGTCATCAGGGCTTCAGTCGAAGTTCTTTCTTCCTCGGTAGCCTCTGCATCCCAGGAACGGCGACGAAGAATTTTTTCGGCACCGTCAAAAGGAGGAATATTATCCTCGAGGCAGCCATCGTTTTCTTCCCGAATGTATAGCCACCTCTTGCGCCAACCTTGAACGGAGTCAGGGAGCTTGACGTCGAAGTAATCAGCAGTGGAACGAATAGAAATAACAACGCCGCCTATATTATAGGCGACATTGGGAGAGCCATTGCGGCGACAGAAGAAAATGCGCTTCCAAAGCGCCCAATTGGGTGAGACGCCAAGGAAGGCTTCACAAAGCGTGATGAAAATAGAAATGTGGAGGATTGAGTTTGGTGTGAGGTGGTGAAGCTGGAGACCGTAGACAAAGAGTAGCCCACGGAGAAAAGGATGGATGGGGGTGGATAAACCACGGATGAGATGGTCGACAAAACTTACCCGGTACCCCATTGGAGGGGCTGGGTAGCTTTCTTCGCTGGGGAAGCAAACCGTGGTGATTCCCAGTTTCTTCAGGAGGTTCAGGTCTTGGTTTGTGATCTTGGACCTCTCCCACTCCGCAGTTCCTAGATCCGCGGCGGCCATGGAAGAATCAGGAGTGCTGTGCCTGGTTAAGCGACGCGGTGGCATCAACAATGGCAATGGCGAGCAGCTGCGAAGAGAAGAGCTTTGGCAGCAGTGGAGCGCAAGGGGAGATTTTGCAGAGGAGAGCAGAGAACGGCGCGAGCGGAAGTGCTCGAGGAAGAAGAAGGAGATCTTATATAGAGGTGCGGTGAACCGACGGAACCGTTGGATGAAGAAAGAATGAAGGAGATGATTACCACGTGGCAACAAGGGCAAATTAGTATTTCAACATTGACGAGGTTACAGAACGTGCGCCAGGAAAAGCGGAGGACGTGTGTCCCCCACTTGCACGACGTGTCAACGTGGTGAGAAAAATGGACCCACGAAGCAGAAAAATTTCGGCTATTCATAGAGGTGAAGAGATTTTGACAAGGGAAAGTTTGTCGACACGCAAAACAAAAAGAGAATGGCGACAGGGTAAATTATTCGACTACTACTGGAGCCTTTGATCAAATACAAAGTTTTTGCCCAAATGCTCGGGGGCTACTTTGGAAAAATAGAAAATTTCGAGTATGACAATATAGCAATGGCGAGAGCCTATGACCAAATTCAAGAATTTGTTCATAGCCTCGGGGGCTACTCCCATCGGGAGCGCTGGTCGCGCACCCGATAAATATAAAAAAATCGAGAAGGATCATAAATATAGCGGCAAAGGATGCTAATCTGTGGAGCCTACACCCAAGCACAAGTTCTTGGCTGTAGCCTCGGGGGCTACTCCCATCGGGAACGCTGTTCGCGTGCCCGATGAATTTGATCAGAAATAAAGAAAAAAAAGTGAGTATATTTCGAGTTACACAAATAACTCTACATATACTCCCATCGGGAAGACAAAATAAAGTCATAAATATGACTCAATAAAATGTGCTATTCCAAAGGCGAAAAGCACTCGACAATATATTCTCAGAACGCCAAAGTTGCGATCAATTTCTGAATGCCGCAAATTTGCGAAGGTAAGACCCCAGATCCGTTCTGCTGGGCGTGGCATCGCCAAAGACTGCGCTCTGCTACTTTTATCCGTATCAACAGATACGAAGAAAAATCCTAACGGACGCGTTAGGTACCCGATAAATTTGACTGGGACTCGACAGAATGGTAAGACCTTAAGCGGCACCTGTCGAAGTTTACACCAGTATCCCGAGATCATGTCCGGGGACGTGATCTTGAAGTAGGTTTTTGCGGATTGCCACTAGAGCAGTTAACTAGTACCTGATCCGTCAGATGAACTAGCCCCAACTACCATTATCCCTGTACAATATAGAATTTTATGTGGAGTATGAATAAAAGCTCTCGAACAAAAATAAACGGGAGAGATTTTCCTTGACTCTACGATTCAAGCAAAATCTCGGGGGCTACTGACATAGGCACCCCAAATGGGCCTGCCATAGATAGTACCCGGGATTTACTGAAGGCCCACTATCCGAAGAATAAGAAGACTCGGGAGCCCAAGGTGTATTAAGGAAAGCTAGAGTTGTAATAGGAAGTGTTATTTGTAATCTGGCGGGATGAGTTAGAAACCGTCCCGGACTCTGTAACTTGTACAATACGAAACCCTCGGCTCCACCTCCTATATAAGGGGGAGTCGAGGGACAAAGAAAGGATCGAATCTACTGTCAACATAACCCTAGTTTTCATAATCGCCGAGTACTTTTCGCCTAAACCTTCGAGATCTACTTGCCCTCTACTTCTAGCAAAACCCTAGTCTACAATCTGTAGGCATTGACAAGTTAATCCTTTGTCAATAAATACCCCCCCCCCCAAAATCCAGCCGTTGGAGACTTTCGAGGGCCGGATAATCCGGCCTAAGTTGGGTGATAATCTGCCCCCGACCAAAAATCCGGCCCTGGGAAAATCCGGCCAAAAGTCCGGCCCATGTCCAGGGACTTACTGAGCCACGTCGCCTCTGGTCCTTAGCCAAATTTTGGGGTCGGATATTTCGAAAATATCCGGCCCGGATTATCCGGCCTTGGGGAAATTCCGGCCAAATGTCCGGCCAATAATCCGGCCCATGTCCAGGGAAGTACTGAGCCACATTGCCTCGAGTCCTTAGCCAAATATTGGGGGCCGGATATTTTGCAAATATCCGGCCCGGATTATCCTGGTGAATCTTTTTCAGCTTTCTTTTGACTCGTTTTTCCACACAAGTCACTCATATTCATGTATCTATATAATCCCTGCACCACTTCATCAAACATTAGAGTATCACATACATTGACATCAAACACACAAAACATATTGTGAGAGATGTTATTTCAATCGTAAACATATGCCTCTTAATCTATATTATAAACATGTATTTAAATTTTTTCTTCTTTTATCAACTTTTTATTTGGAGCCACTTAAATAGGTTTCATGGCCCGAAGATGAAATCGTCAGAGGTGGACATAAAGCTCAAGGCTCGAGGCTCGGCTCTCTCGACTCGGCTCAAAGCCAAGCCGAAATTTCTTTTAAGGGTGGTAGTCTGTCACATCCCGAAATTTTCTAAATTTGAATATAAAATAAAAATAAATTTGATGCTTGATTGTTTGAAATTGATTGAAAATTCACAAAGAATTAAAACTTTTTAAAGTTATTTACAAGTTAATTCCAAAATAGTGTTTTCAAAGACTTTTGGTTTTAAAGTATTTTCAAAATCAAACATATAGGCCAAATGTATATAATGATTATTTTATTTTCACAAAGGGATATTAAAAAGGTTTTTGCAAAAATATAGAGTTTTCATAAACCTTGGTTTTCAAAAGATTTTCTAATAATACTCTAATATTTTATTTGAGAAAACATTAAACCCAAAAAAGGCAATATAGCCACATAGACATGTATGTCAAATTTTGATTTTATAAAGTTTATATTTTTGTTCCAAATTTAGTCTCATATTGAAGTATTTTTCATAACGAATCCAACGGTACCTCATTTGCCTTTTTCCAATTTTATTTGAAGCCTCAAAGTGTATTTCCAATTTTATTCAAAATTAAAAAGATAAAATAAAAACAAAGCGGCCAGTAACTTAATTTTATTTTCTTAGATCTACACCTCCGTTTAGAATAGTGGTTCTTCCGTTAAGTTTGTAATTAGATTCTCTACAACTTTCATGTAGGAAGTTTTTCCATCCGAGCAACTTGTTCGGACAACTTTTCGTACACCATTAGAACTGTAACCACTTAGGTCTAGTTTTGTAAAATCCATATCTTAAGTTCTATCCGTCGGATTTCGACAAACCCTATACCGTTGGAATCAGCAAATCACGTAGATCATGTTAGACATTTTGCATGGCAGTTTCGCCCACTTTATTTTCGCGGTATCCCTTTGATCCGCAACATCGTCTATAAAATAAATCCTACAAACTTTTTCCGAGAGATTCTTTTGGCGATACGCTTGTAATAGAATTCTCTACAACTTCCGTGTAGAAAGTTCTTCCATCCGGAAAACTTTTTCTAATAACTTTTCGCGAAAAGTGTAGTCCTATAACTGGTTTCGACATAGTTCCTTTAGCCAAAATGATCCTTATGATCATACCCATCTTCCAGGACCATTATAATTCTTTATCATGTTCACAGATGATGCATAGCTTACCCCTGGTTGTCTAATTCATATTATTCAAATAACAATTGAGTTATTTGAGTAAAGTGTGACATGTCCTAGTTTAGATTTTTACCTTGCTTTAGTAGGGTGGAGATACTCTACCTCATATCACATGTGATGAACCTTTGTTATCCATTAGGCCCCTCGAACCAAATCCCGATATCATTCACGCCTATACAACCTCATGTCAATCAACCCTTTCCACTTAGTTTGAACTATTCAACTTTCAAATGAGCTACTTGAGTAGTTCAATATATCATAAGTTCATATCCAATGCTATGGGTGACCTTGTGCTACTCTGATAAGTGTTGTCACACTATGTCAATTGCATAAGCCTTGCTTTACAGTACTTCATCCAATAGCACCACCGTCCAAAATATTTGAATCACTTTGCAAATATTCAAATTCAAATATGAGAATTTGAGTATATATCCATTATTGTTTTCTATATTCCTTTCTCAACATGATTCTTTTGTGAAGGTGAAACTCATGATCACATCCACACACCAATACCACTAGACACTTTACCTTGAACCAATATCGTGTCTATCCAAATTCATTTTCATTCACTCCTTTGACTTAGTTTAAAACTATTCAACTTACAAATGAGTAATTTGAGTAATTCCATATATCATTAGTTCATACCCAAGCCTATGTGTAACTCATACTATCTTAGTAAGTGTTGTCACACTTTACTAAATAATATTTTGAGTTGCGCCATTTGAGACTCATGTGATTTTATCACATGGATCATTCCAATTACCCATTCTTGAGTAGCAAACAACAATTGACCATAGGTTCTTATCAATTATTTTCCTTCTGAGTACTTAACTTATACAATCATTTTCTTTCCAAGTATTTGACCCATCCGTTCAATATCTCCAACTCATATCTTTCAAGCCAAACCTCATGCCACACCTAGTACCATAGAGCGATTTCTGATTTGTTGTCTTGTTTGATTTTGTTGTTGTTGTTGTTGAATGGTGTGTTTATGTTGTGCTATATTATATGTTATAGTTTATACGAAGAGGCACGTATTTTGATTAAGAGAAGTGAACGCGCTTCGACTACAAAAAAGGCAAGTGACATTCAATTCCTACCTATTTTATTATGCATTAGTGTTTTTCAAACTAGTATGCATGGTAGGATTTTGTTTTCAAAAGTTATGCTATGCTCGTCAATCCTAGTAGTGTGTAGCCACCCTTGAACCATTGCTAGTATTCTTAGTATGCCTAGCAATAACAAAATGCCACTGCTGTTTTGATTATTTTGGATTGTGAGTATTGAGAATTAAAATTAACAACCTTAATCAATCACCTGGGTGGATTGATTGTGTGGTGGGCGGCTGCTCAGGGCTCCGATCCCTGGGGATGGATGATACGTCTCAAACGTATCTATAATTTCTTATGTTCCATGCTACTTTTATTACAATACTTGAATGTTTTATACATACTTTACAGCATTATTATACATTTTCCGGCACTAACCTATTAACAAGATGCCGAAGTGCCGTTTCTGCTGTTTTTGGTTTCAGAAATCCTAGTAAGGAAATATTCTCGGAATTGGACGAAATCAACGCCCGGGTCCTATTTTTGCACGAAGCTTCCGAAGTCCGAAGAGGAAACGTGGGGCCACGAGGCGGCCGACACAGGCGGCGCGGCTGGGCCTGGGCCGCGCGGGCCGTTGTGTCGGCGCCTCGTGACGCCTGACCTACCCTTCCGCCTACTTAAAGCCTCCGTCGCGAAACCCCCGTACCGAGAGCCACGATACGGAAAACATTACTAAGAGGCCGCCGCCGCGAATCCCATCTCGGGATTCAGGAGATCGCCTCCGGCACCTGCCGGAGAGGGGAATCATCACCGGAGGGGCTCTACATCATCATGCCCGCCTCCGGATTGATGCGTGAGTAGTTCATCCTTGGACTATGGGTCCATAGCTAGATGGTTGTCTTCTCCGCTTGTGCTTTCATTGTATTAGATCTTGTGAGCTGCCTAACATGATCAAGATCATCTATTTGTAATGCTACATGTTGTGTTTGGCGAGATCCGATGAATATAGAATATTATGTTAAGTTGATTATCAATCTATCATATATGTGTTGTTTATGTTCTTGCATGCTCTCCGTTGCTAGTAGAGGCTCTGGCCAAGTTGATACTTGTAACTCCAAGAGGGAGTAATTATGCTCGATAGTGGGTTCATGCCTCCATTAAATCTGGGATCGTGACAGTAGGTTCTAAGGTTGTGGATGTGCTGTTGCTACTAGGGATAAAACATTGATGCTTTGTCTAAGGATATTTGTGTTGATTACATTACGCACCATACTTAATGCAATTATCTGTTGTTCGCAACTTAATACCGGAAGGGGTTCGGATGATAACCCGAAGGTGGATTATTTAGGCATAGATGCATGCTGGATAGCGGTCTATGTACTTTGTCGTAATGCCCTGATTAAATCACATAGTAATCATCGTTGATATGTATTGAATCTTTATTTGTCAATTGCTCACTGTAATTTGTTCACCCAACATGTTAGTTATCTTATTGGAGAGACACCACTAGTGAACTGTGGACCCCGGTCCATTCTTTTACATCTGAATACATTCTATTTTTTACTGTTCTTTGCAAATAAACACCATCTTCCACTCGATACGCTTAATCCTTTGTTTTCAGCAAGCCGGTGAGATTGACAACCTCACTGTTACGTTGGGGCAAAGTACTTTGATTGTGTTGTGCAGGTTCCACGTTGGCGCCGGTTTCACTGGTGTTGCGCCGCACTACACTCCTCCACCAACAACCTTCACGTGCTTCTTGGCTCCTACTGGTTCGATAACCTTGGTTTCTTTCTGAGGGAAAACTTGCTGCTGTGCGCATCATACCTTCCTCTTGGGGTTCCCAACGGACGTGTACATCTACGCGCATCAATCTCTTTTGTCGTTGCCGGGGAGATCAAGACACGCTGCAAGGGGAGTCTCCACTTCCAATCTCTTTACTTTGTTTTTGTCTTGCTTTATTTTATTTACTACTTTGTTTGCTGCACTTAAACAAAACACAAAAAAATTAGTTGCTAGCTTTACTTTATTTACTGTCTTGTTCTCTATATCAAAAACACAAAAAAATTAGTTACTTCTCTTTACTTTATTTGCTTAGTTTATTTTACTACTGTTATAATGGGTACTCCTGAAAATACTAAGTTGTGTGACTTCACTAGCACAAATAATAATGATTTTATATGTACTCCTATTGCTCCACCTGCTACTACAGCAGAATTCTATGAAATTAAACCTGCTTTACTGAATCTTGTTATGAGAGAGCAATTTTATGGTGTTAGTACTGATGATGCTGCTGCCCATCTTAATAATTTTGTTGAACTTTGTGAAATGCAAAAGTATAAGGATATACATGGTGATATTATAAAACTGAAATTGTTTCCTTTCTCATTAAGAGGAAGAGCTAAAGATTGGTTGCTATCTTTGCCTAAAAATAGTATTGATTCATGGACTAAGTGTAAAGATGCTTTTATTAGTAAATATTATCCTCCTGCTAAGATTATATCTTTGAGAAGTAGCATTATGAATTTTAAACAATTTGATAATGAACATGTTGCTCAAGCATGGGAGAGAATGAAATCTTTGGTAAAGAATTGCCCAACCCATGGACTGACTACTTGGATGATCATCCAAACCTTTTATGCAGGATTGAATTTTTCCTCAAGGAACTTATTGGATTCAGCTGCTGGAGGTACTTTTATGTCCATCACTCTGGGCGCCGCAACTAAATTACTTGATGATATGATGATCAATTACTCTGAATGGCACACTGAAAGAACTCCTCAAGGTAAGAAGGTAAATTCTGTTGAAGAAACCTCTTCTTTGGGTGATAAGATTGATGCTATTATGTCTATGCTTGCAAATGGTAGATCTCATATTGATCCTAATAATGTTCCTTTAGCTTCATTGGTTGCTCAAGAAGAAAATGTTGATGTGAATTTCATTAAGAATAATAATTTCAACAACAATGCTTATAGGAATAATTATGGTAACAACAACTTTAGGCCATATCCTTCTAATAATGGTAATGGTTATGGTAATTCTTATGGTAATTCTTACAACAATAATAAGAGTGTACCCTCTGGTCTTGAAGTGATGCTTAAATAATTTATTAGTACACAAACTGCTTTCAATAAAACTGTTGAAGAAAAGCTTGATAAAATTGATATTCTTGCTTCTAAGGTTGATAGTCTTGCTCTTGATGTTGATCTTTTAAAATTGAAAGTTATGCCTGAGAAAGTTGAAGATGCTAGGTTTGCTAAAACAAATGCCATCCAAGTTAGAATTAATGATAATATTAGATTGTTGGCTGAATTGCATGCTAGGTGGGATAGAGAAGAAAAAGAAAAACTTGCTAAAGAAAATAATGTAGCTAAAGTATGGACTATTACCACCACTAGTAATGTTGATTCTTCACATGTTGCTGCACCTCCTACTATCAATGGTAAAATAATTGGTGTTGGCGATGTTTCTACTCCTAGTGCAAAGCGCACAAAATTGCCTGAAACTGCTGAAACTGCTGTTTGTGATAAAACTGCTGAAATTTTTCAAAATATTGGTGACAATGATTCCATTGCTGTAGAACATAATGGTTTAGATTTTGATGATTGTCATATTACTGAAGTTATAAAGTTCTTACAAAAACTTGCTAGAAGTCCCAATGCTAGTGCTATAAATTTAGCCTTTACAAAACACATTACAAATGCTCTCATTAAAGCTAGGGAAGAGAAATTAAAACTTGAAGCTTCTATTCCTAGGAAGTTAGAAGATGGTTGGGAGCCCATCATTAAAATGAAATTCAATGATTTTGAGTGTAATGCTTTATGTGATCTTGGTGCAAGTATTTCTGTTATGCCTAAAAAGATTTATGATATGCTTGACTTGCCACCATTGAAGAATTGTTATTTGGATGTTAATCTTGCCGATAATGTTAAAAAGAAACCTTTGGGGAGGATTGATAATGCGCATTACGGTTAACAATAACCTTGTCCCCGTTGATTTTGTTGTCTTGGATATCGAATGCAATGCATCTTGTCCTATTGTGTTGGGAAGACCTTTTCTTCGAACCGTTGGTGCTGTTATTGATATGAAGGAAGGTAATATTAGATATCAATTTCCTCTCAAGAAAGGTATGGAACACTTCCCTAGAAAGAGAATGAAGTTGCCTTTTGATTCTATTATTAGAACAAGCTATGATGTTGATACTTCATCTCTTTATGTTACTTGATTTGCACTTTCTGCGCCTAGCTGAAAGGCGTTAAAGAAAAGCACTTCTTGGGAGATAACCCATGTGTTTATTTTACTACAGCAATTTTTGTATTGTTGAGTCTTGGAAGTTGTTTACTACTGTAGCAACCTCTCCTTATCATATTTTTGTGCCAAGTAAAGTTTCTATGCTAAAGTTGATGTTATATTTGGGATCGCTGCGCAGAAACATCATTGCTGTCTGTCACGAATTCTGGCATAAGTCTCTGTAAAAAATTCTAAAAAATCTGCAAAATTACGAGCGTGATCCTCAGATATTTACGCAACTTTCATTAGTTTTGAGTTTTTCCATTTGAGCAAGTTAAGTGCCCAGTCCAGATGCATCTTTACGGACTGTTCTGTTTTTGACAGATTCTGTCTTTTATTTCGCATTGCCGCTTTTGCTATGTTGAATGAGTTTCTTTGTTCCATTAACTTTCAGAAGCTTTGTGCAATGTCCAGAAGTGTTAAGAATGATTGTGTCACCTCTGAATATATGAATTTATGCACTAACCCTCTAATGAGTTTGCTTGAAGTTTGTGTGAAGGAAGTTTTCAAGGGTCAAGAGAAGAGGATGATATACTATGATCAAGAAGAGTGAAAGGTCTAAGCTTGGGGATGCCCCGGTGGTTCATACCTGCATATTTTAAGAAGACTCAAGCATCTAAGCTTGGGGATGCCCAAGGCATCCCCTTCTTCATCGACAACATTATCAGGTCACTTCTAGTGAAACTATATTTTTATTCCATCACATTCTTATGTTCTTTACTTGGAGCGTCGGTTTGTTTTTATTTTTGTTTTGTTTTGAATAAAGTTGGATCCCGCCATTCTTATATTGGAGATATTATGCTCCGCTTTTTCTTATGGAACACTTGTGTTCTTAATTGTGCTTTAATGTTCATGGCGAAAGCTTATTGCTTCGTTAAATTGTTATTTGGTTGGAATTGGAAAATGCTGCATATGGTTTGGTAAATTTGGCAATTGTTTGAGCTCTCATAGATCATGTTTAAGCTCTTGCATCATTTAGTTTAATCTATTAATGAAGAACTACTGTAGAGCTTGTTTAATTTGGTTTGCATGATTGATCTCTCTAAGTCTAGATATTTTCGGGTAAAATGTTTGAACAACAAGGAAGACAGTGTAGAGCCTTATAATGCTTGCAATATGTTCTTGTGTGAGTTTTGCTGTACCTTTTCATACTTGTGTTTGCTTCAAACAACCTTGCTAGCCCAAACCTTGTACTGAGAGGAAATGCTTCTCGTGCATCCAAACACCTTGAGCCAAACTCCATGCCATTTGTGTCCACCATATCTACCTACTATGTGGTATTTTTCTGCCATTCCAAAGTAAATTACTTGAGTGCTACCTTTAAATTTCATTCCTCTACCTTTACAATATATAGCTCATGGGACAAATAGCTTAAAAACTATTGTGGTGATGAATATGTAGTTATGTGTCTTAATTCTTATAAGTTGCTTGTTGAGAGGTAACCATGTTTCTGGGGACGCCATCAACTTTATCTTTGTTGGATATCATGTGAGATGCTATGCATGTTCGTCTTGTCTGAAGTAGTGGACTTCACGATCAAATGGTTTGAGTATGCATATGTTAGAGAAGAATATTGGGCCGCTAACTAAAGCCATGTATCATGGTGGAAGTTTCAGTTTGGACATACAACCTCAATCTCTTATGAGAATATTAACTATTGTTTAATGCTTAAGCATTAAAAAGAGGAGTCCATTATCTGTTGTCTATGTTGTCCCGGTATGGATGTCTAAGTTGAGAATAATCAAAAGCGAGAAATCCAATGCGTGCTTTCTCCTTAGACACTTGTACAGGTGATGACCCACAAGTATAGGGGATCGCAACAGTCTTCGAGGGAAGTATTACCCAATTTATTGATTCGACACAAGGGGAGACAAAGAATACTTGTAAGCCTTAACAGCGGAGTTGTCAATTCAGCTGCACCTGGAAACAGACTTGCTCGCAAGAGTTTATCAGTAGTAGTTTTATGGCAGTGGAAATAGTGAAATAACAGCAGCGGTGAAATAAAGGCAGCAGTAGTGATTGTAGTAAACAGCAGGATTAAAATACTGTAGGCACATGGACGGATTTAACGGGCGTTGCATGGATGAGAGAAACTCATGTAACAATCAAAGCAGGGGCATTTGCAGATAATAATAAAACGGTATCCAAGTACTAATCAATCAATAGGCATGTGTTCCATATTTAGTCGTACGTGCTCGCAATGAGAAACTTGCACAACATCTTTTGTCCTACCAGCCGGTGGCAGCCGGGCCTCTAGGGAAACTACTGGATATTAAGGTACTCCTTTTAATAGAGCACCGGAGCAAAGCATTAACACTCCGTGAATACATGTGATCCTCACATCACTACCATCCCCTCCGGTTGTCCCGATTCTTGTCACTTCGGGGCCATTGGTTCCGGACAGTGACATGTGTATACAACTTGCAGGTAAGATCATAAACAACGAATATCTTCATGAATCAATAACATGTTCAGATCTGAGATCATGGCACTCGGGCCCTAGTGACAAGCATTAAGCATAACAAGTTGCAACAATATCATAAAAGTGACATCTACGGATACTAGGCACTATGCCCTAACAATCTTATGACTATTACATGACCAATCTCATCCAATCCCTACCATCCCCTTCAGCCTACAGCGGGGGAATTACTCACACATGGATGGGGGAAACATGGCTGGTCGATGGAGAGGCGTTGGCGGTGATGGCGGTGAAGATCTCCTCCAATTCCCCGTCCCGGCGAGTGCCAGAACGGAGACTTCTGGCTCCCGCGACGGAGTTTCGCGATGTGGCGGCTCTGGAGGGTTTCTGGCGACTTCGACTCTCTCCGTGCGTTTTCAGGTCGAAACCAATAAGTAGTCCGAAGGGGGGCGTCGGAGGCCGGCCGAGGGGGCCACACCACATGGCCGCGCGGCCCCCCCTGGGCCGCGCCGCCATGTGGTGTGGGGCCCTCGGGCCTCCACCTCCCTTGCCCTTCTGGCTCCGTCAATATTTTGGTAAAATAGGGCCTTCTGCATAAATTCCGAGGATTTTCCCGAAAGTTGGATTTCTGCACAAAAACGAGACACCAGAGCAGTTCTGCTGAAAACAGCGTTAGTCCGTGTTAATTGTATCCAAAATACACAAATTAGAGGCAAAACAATAGCAAAAGTGTTCGGGAAAGTAGATACGTTTTGGACGTATCAACTCCCCCAAGCTTAGCTTATTGCTTGTCCTCAAGCAATTCAGTTAACAACTGAGCGATAAAAGAACTTTCACGAACACATTTGCTCATATGATGTATATATTCTCATGCTATGGCTAATACTTAAGCAGTTCATAATAAGATACATGCAAATAAGATCATCCAACAGCTATGTCAATCATGGAGAGGTACCAACAATTAATAATAAGCACCATGAATCATGTATATAAGCAGGATTGCAATGTTCATAAGAGAATATGATAAAGTGGTATCTCGCTTGCCCGTATTTGATCGGCAAAACATAAATGCCGAGGCACCTCTTGAGTTCATAGAAAGACTAGAAGTAGTGATTGTCAAAGATAAAAGCATCAAAGTTATACCACAATCAATTTTATTTTGAGACAAGCATATTATACTAAGAATGACAGTTGTGCTCTCAAGATAGTGCTCGAAGAAAGAATGGAGACACAACATAAAAGTAAAAGATTGACCCTTCGCAGAGGGAAGCAGGGATTAACATGCGCTAGAGCTTTTCATTTGTAAAGCAGGAGTAAAATTATTTTGAGAGGTGTTTGTTGTTGTCAACGAATGGTAATGGGTACACTAACTACCTCATCAACCGGACTCACAAGAGCGGCTCCCATTTTATTTTTGGGTGGCACTCCTTCCAACCTTTCTTTCACAAACCATGGCTAACCGAATCTCGGGTGCCTGCCAACAATCACATACCATGAAGGAGTGCCTTTTTATTTAAGTTTTATTATGATGATGACACTCCCCCCAACCTTTGCTCACACAAGCCATGGCTAACCGAATCCTTCGGGTGCCGTCCAACAATCACAAACCATGGAGGAGTGTCTATTTAAGTTAATTAATTTGGGACTGGGAATCCCATTGCCAGCTCTTTTTGCAAAATTATTGGATAAGCGGATGTGCCACTAGTCCATATGAGAGTCCGTCAAAAGTAAATGACAAGGTTGAAAGCTAAACACCACATACTTCCTCATGAGCTATGAAACATTAACACAAATTGAGAAGCATTTTGAAGGTTTTAAAGGTAGCGCATGAGAATTTACTTGGGATGGTTTGAAATGCCATGCATAGGTATTTATGGTGGACACTTTTGGAACAACTTGGTTTTCAGGTGTTTGGAAACGACGGCGTTCCCGCTCAGTACAAGTGAAGGCTAGCAAAAGATTAGGGAGCGACAAATCAAGAGAGCAATAACTGTCATAATCATGCTTGCGGCAAAATAAATTAACAGAGGCATAAAAGTGATACAAGAACTCTGAAGCAATATAAATCATCGAGGCTTAATTGACTTTTTGTTCAGTCATATGCATGCGTGAGCATGTGCCAAGTCGATATAAATGAATTATTCAGAGGAGGATACCACAATGCCATACTTACTTATGAATAAAACAATGCAAGCAAACATCCATGACATGCTACTCATATTAATAAATTGGAACTAAACATGAGAGATCATGAACTACTAGACTTTCTCAAATAACATATACCTCACATGAACCAACTAAGCATGCTCATATGGATGAGTATATGTACAAAAATGAAAGCAAATAGAGTTCATACCAGCCTCTCACCACAATCAGATTGTCGTAGATCGTCATTATTGCCTTTTCACTTGTGTAGCTTGGATAATATGAAATGAAAACCACGCTCCAGCCACCGAAGACCATTGAACTCATGATGAACTTTACAAACCAAAGAAGAACAGCAAATATTTTTGGTGTTTTCGAATTAGAAACAAGAGCGAAAGAAAACAAGCAAACAAAGTAAAATCTTTTTGGGTTTTCTCATAGCAAACCAACGATAGCAAATAAAGTAAACTAAGAGCAAGGAACCAAATAACCAAATGGTGAAGAGAAACAACAGAAATATTTTTGGTCTTTTTGTGTTTTGGGAAAGAAACAAAACAAAAACAAAAGAATGCAAACTAACAGAAACACAGAAAAGCAGGATGACAGAAATCTGCCAAATCCTGACAGCAGTACAGAAATCGAAAATAAAAAAAATCTTCCATTGCTCAGACCAAAAAGTGTTCAACTAATGAAAGTTAGATAACAACCTGGGGAACATGCTCAAAAATTGGCAACTCAAAATAACGTTCTGGCTGTGCGTACGAATTTTTTTGGTAACAGCCCAGAATCTGTTTTTGGACAGCACTTCCCCAAATATCATCTCCCTCTCATTAGAAAACCACTCTAAGAGACTAAACAAGTATGTACAAGTATCCAGCAACCATAATATGCAAAGAATGAGTGATGCCGGTATACCTCCCCCAAGCTTAGGCTTTTGGCCTAAGTGGAGTTCATTCCCAACGAGGGTCGGAGTTCCACGCCGGTGGATCATACATGGAGTGGTAATAGGGCCCCTGTGCAGAAGAATATCGTGGAGGTTCCACATGCCCATGATGTTGATATGAGGAGCTTGCTGCATCGGATGAAGAGTCGGGATGCTCCTCGGCCTCCTCCACATCTTCCCTTGCACGACGGCTTTCCCTTTCTATGTATGCGTTTAGCTCATTTTCTGTGATCGACCACCCGTCCCTGGCATCAAGGTTAAACAAAGCAGGTGCAGGCAAGCGTACTAATTTTTCAATTTTCTTAGTTATACTCCAACTTTTCTTATACAAAGTTATCCTATAATGCAGGTTGTTCAAATTAGATGCATCTGAAATAAACTCATGCCTGATCATGGAGAAAACATCAAGTTTCTCTATAGAAAGCGGAATATCTAAATGGTGAGGACCTACACCATGCATAGCTAATAAGCGAGAGGCGATAAGACCTCCACAAATTCCTCCTTTCTCACGGTTAGTAGCAAGTCTACAAGCTATTAAAGCACCCAAATTATAAGTCCTATCATGTTGCAAAGCAGCAGCTAAGAAAGCCAAATCTTGGACAGATAATTTACCTCCAGTCCTTCTCGCAAGAACGCACTTTGTAATGAAATAGGCAAAGTAGCGGATGGCTGGATGTTGAATGCTACTAATCTTACCACCATCATTGGAGAAGCTCCTCCCATTACAAATCCTTGTATAAAGATTTGAGAGCTCCCGCGGTGTTCCCCTGATCTTCTCGCAGGATCCCCACTGCGGCACTCTAATCGCTGTGCAAAAATCACTGAAAGGCAAGTCAATAGTTTTGTTATAAATCTTATACCGGACCATGGGGTCAGTTCGAGACCGGTGAAATTCGAAATCCTGCACAACCGACACCGTTAGTTTAGCATATTGGTGAGGTTCACCAACAGCAAAATCTCCCAATCCTGCATTGGAAATTAGTGTTTGCACATCTTGCAGGATTCCTGCATTCCGCATAAAGTCCGTGCATGGGTAATAAGAGGGGTATACTCCCTCTTCACGATGGACTCTCATAACTTGTTGTACCTCCAACTCTTCTTGGTTAAGTTGGTGCACACTCCCTTCCATTTTCTGAAAATTTTCAACAATCATTATAAAATTTGATTTCAAGGTATATAATTGAAGGGAACTACTATAGGAACTTGCTAGAGTACTAAACATGCATCAAAACTAGTTTCTTCCACTTAGAACAAGCATGCAAGCTCACTAAACATGTTATCTACAGCAGCAAAATATTCAAGATATACTCAACCAAATGAAATTCTAATTGGACAATCAAAGGAGTCACATACCAAGGAGTAAATGTGCCAAATTTCAGACAGAAATCTGGGCTGAGCAAGGAGATCGAAAAATCGCGAGTTCTTGAGCAGAAACACGAGTGAGAGGAACTTGGTACGAGCTTTTTCGGGAGAGAGAAGGTGCTGGGAGGAAGAGATGATGTAGTGGGGCAAGGGGTGGCCCACACCACAAGGTGGCGCGGCCCCCTTGCTGGCCGCGCCGGCCTATGGTGTGGCACCCCCTGGTGCCCCACAGGTCATCCTCTGGTGCTCCCAGGTGCCTCGTCGAAAAATAGGACCAACGGTGTAATTTTTGTAATTTTTAGAGAACTTCGAAAAATGCACATTTCTGGGTATTAAATTAATGATTACTGCGCAGGAAAATGATTTCCAAAATCTTAAATGACTAAAGCATATTGCAAAACAAAAGTGCTACAGCAAGTAAAATAGGTGGAGGGAGAAAGAAAGAAAGAAGTGTTGTTTAGCTCTTTTATGCAATAAAATATACTTGTTAACAAGGTTGATCAAGTCTTGCTACCAAATAAATTTTATATGACATAAGAAGAAATAAACCTCAAATCAATCATGTTACCTTATATTGAATTGATATGGATCCAATCACAAGAGTTTGATATTCTTCTTTAGGCTCATATATAGGACAATCAATGGATCCCACTTTGATAGTTTTCACATTAAAAATTGTATTAACTCCACATACTTTATCAATCCTCTTGGGAAAATAGACAGTATGTTCCTTATCATCAACATTGAAAGTAACCATGCCTTTATTGCAATCAATAACAGCCCCTGCAGTATTAAGAAAGGGTCTTCCAAGAATAATGGACATATTATCATCTTCAGGCATTTCCAACACAACGAAATCAGTTAATATCAAGCAATGCTGAGTAACTTGAACAGGAACATTTTCACATAAACCAACAGGAATAGCAGTAGATTTATCAGCCATTTGCAAGGATATATCAGTTGGTATCAATTTATCTAAATCAAGTCTCTTATAAAGAGAAAAAGGCATCACACTCACACCTGCTCCCAAATCACATAGAGCAGTTCTAACATAATTATTCTTGATGGAACAAGGAATAGTCGGTATACCTGGGTCTCCAAGCTTCTTTGGAATCTTACCATTGAAGGAGTAATTAGCAAGCATAGTAGAAATTTCCTCATTGGGGATTTTCCTTTTGTTAGTAACAATATCTTTCATATACTTTGAATAAGGAGGCAATTTAATAGCATCAGTCAAAGGAATTTGCAGAAATAAAGGTTTCATCCAATCACAAAATTTATTATAATGTTCCTCCTCCTTTGATTTTAGTTTCTTAGCAGGAAAAGGCATTTGCTTTTGAACCCAAGGTTCTCTTTCATTACCATGTTTCTCAGCAATAAAATCTTCTTTAGTGTACTTTTTATTTTTAGCATGCTTTTCAGGTTCTTTTTCAATTTCTTCTTTATCAGGAGTATCATTCTTATCATTATCTTCCTCATGTTCATTACCACTTTCAGTTTCAGCATCAGAAATAGAAATACTATTAGGATCATTAACAGGTTCAGAGGATTCTACAACATTCTTATGTTTCTTTTTCTTTTTCTTAGATGAAGCACTAGTTTTAATTAGTTGAGAATCTTGTTCAACTCTTTTGGGATGCCCTTCAGGATATAGAGGATTGATGACCCACAAGTATAGGGGGTGTATCGTAGTACTTTCGATAAATAAGAGTGTCGAACCCAACGAGGAGCAGAAGGTGTTGACAAGCAGTTTCGATGAAGGATTCACTGTAAATGCTCACAGACAAGTATTCAGGGGTTTTGATATTGCAGATAAATAAAGTACAAGTAAATAAAATACGAGAGGAATAATTGCAGCGAGTGGCCCAATCCTTTTTAGCACAAAGGACAAGCCGGTTTGTTTACTTATAATGACCAAACGTTCCTGAGGACACATGGGGATTTTAGTCTAGTACTTTCGCTTCATGTGGCTAAATAATCTTCATTGTTTTGATAAGTGTTGTGTGGGTGAACCTATGCTAATGCACCGCCCTTCCTAGGACTAATACATACTTGTGATTATACCCCTTGCAAGCATCCGCAACTACAAGAAAGTAATTAAGATAAATCTAACCACAGCCTTAAACTCTGAGATCCTGCGATCCCTCCTGCATCGATATACTAACGGGGGCTTAGGTTTCTGTCACTCCGGCAACCCCGCAATTAGCAACCGAGTACAAGATGCACTCCCCTAGGCCCATAAATGGTGAAGTGTCGTGTAGTCGACGTTCACACGACACCACTAGAAGAATGACACCACAACTTAAATATCATAACATTGAATATTACTCAACCATAATTCACTACTAGCATTTAGACTTCACCCATGTCCTCAAGAACTAAATGAACTACTCACGAGACATCATATGGAATACAATCAGAGGTGATATGATGATGAATAACAATCTGAACATAAACCTTGGTTCAATGGTTTCACTCAATAGCATCTACAACAAGTATAGAATAACACCGGGAGAGTTTCCCCTATCAAACAATCAAGATTTAACCCGAATTGCTACAGCGGTGACGAGGTGCAGCGGTGGTGATGGCGGTGTAGATGGTGGAGATGATGATGATGATGATGGAGATGATGTCCCGCTCGATGACGATGGCGATGGCGTCGATTTCCTCCGGGAGGGAATTTCCCCGGCGGATTCCTGCCCGCCGGAGAGCTCTTTTCTCTCTGGTGTTCTCCGCCCGCAGAGGCGGCTGTAACCCTTCGTGAGGTCCTCTCCGTGGCTTCGGTTTTCGGGACGAAGGAGTACGCGAAGAAAAGGAGGCGAAGGGGCTGGGGCCCCTGCACAGGTGGCGGCCGGGCCCCCGGGCCGCGCCGCCCTAGGGTCCTGGGCCCACAAAGGCTCCTCTCTGCCCCCTTCTGGCTCCCTCCGTCATCTGGAAAAATAGGAATTTACGTGAAATTCCCTTCCACAGTTGATCTTCCGAAATATTGCGTTCTGACGGTGCTTTTTCCAGCAGAATGGCTCCGGTGCTTGATCCTCCAATGATGATGAAACATGCAAAATAGATGAAATAACATAAGTATTGTACCCCAATATGAAATATATCAATGAATAACAACAAATTATGATACAAAATAGTGATGCAAATTGGACGTATCAACTCCCCCAAGCTTAGACCTCGCTTGTCCCCAAGCGAAACTGAGCTCGATAAACGAGACCACATGTTTATGGAGTGAAGAGTCGATAAATAGAATACGGACAAGAAGCATCATATTCATTCACACAAGACATTCTAGTAAACAACTTCCTCATATAACTCATCTCGAAATAAGTAAAGAGAAATCACAAGTAAAGGTGCATAAGAAATCATAGTTGGTGATGGCAAACTTTGTTCTTGGTCAGAGAACTACTAACGGATTGTACTTCTAAGCAAAACTTTCATATTAGAATTTATAGCTGAGCCTTCATATTTAAGCATGACAATCTCTTCATAATCATTGATAACTTCAAAATCATATTCATTCAGATAAAATTGGTACTAAACAAGAAAGTATAAAAGACATGATTAACTGAATCATAGCATAAATGATTGGTTCACAACAACTCAATTGCTTGCTTGAGATAGAGGGAAATAGGTTTACTGACTCAACATAAAAGTAAAAGACAGGCCCTTCGCAGAGGGAAGCATGGATTAAATCATGTGCTAGAGCTTTTCAAGTTTTGAAATCATATAAAGAGCATAAAAGTAAGGTTTTGAGAGGTGTTTGTTGTTGTCAACGAATGGTAGCGGGCACTCTAACCCCCTTGCCAAACGAACCTTCCAAGAGCGGCTCCCATGAGGGACGGCATCTCTACCAGCAAGGTAGATCATCCCCCTTCTCTTTTGTTTACACATGTATTTTAGTTTTATTAAGGATGACACTCCCCCCAACCTTGGCTTTCTCAATCCATGGCTAACCGAATCCTCGGGTGCCTTCCAACATTCACATACCATGGAGGAGTGTCTATTGCAAAATTAAGTTGCTTACGATAACTCGTAGCAAAACATGTGAAGAGAATTATTAATGAAAGTTATTAATTGGGGCTGGGAACCCCAGCTCTTATTGCAAAGTTATTGGATAAGCGGATGTGCCGCTAGTCCATTGGTGAAAGTCCGCCCAACAAGATTGAAAGATGAAACACCACATACTTCCTCATGAGCTATAGAACATTGACACAAATAAGGAGTAGTAGTTTGAATAATTTAAAGGTAGCACATGAAGTATTTACTTGGAATGGCAGAAAATACCATGTAGTAGGTAGGTATGGTGGACACAAATGGCATAGGTTTGGTCTAAGGTTATGGATGTATGAGAAGCATTCCCTCTCGATACAGGTCTTTGGCTAGCAAGGTTTGATAGCAAGCATAAAGGTTGAGGGAAACAAACAAATATACATATGATAGAAACAATCATGCATCTTTCTCATAAGCACAAGCAATTTTAACTTAAGAATACTAAGCTCATAAGCATAGAGATAATAGAATAATGTATCTAAGTGTATTTCTCTCTTCTATTAAACATCAAGATGTTGTTGCTATTGACCAATGCTAAGTTTGCCAAAACCAAATAGATTTACCTGATGCTCCCAAAGTGATATCAATACTCATGTCAAGAGTAATCATATAATGGAGATTGCAAACTAAAATAAGGTGTGCAAAAAGTAAATGATAAGACTTCTCATTAATATTTCATAACGATAACTCACACCAACGGATACATAGATAACTAACTAAGAGAGATACTTCCACATTGCATACTATTCCATATGATAACTTCCCTACTCATGATATGACACTACTTGATAGTAAAAGATAAAGGTGTGATGATGTGATACCGCGGCACTCCCCCAAGCTTGGAACAAACCAAGGGGATGCCAATACCGATGATGAATTACTCCTTCGGTGATGATGGTGAATCTTTGTCGTCATCAGACTTCCATGGAAGAGGCCCTCCATCAACAAAAGACATCTTGGTCTCCGGAAACCTGAAACTAGCAGCATGACTTATGCGCTTAAACCTGTTTTCATACTCACAGTTTTGATTATGAACGTCATAGAGTTGAGCTTGGAGTTTGTTGGTGGTGTCATGAAGTGAGAAGATATCGTCCCACAGCTTTGCAGTCTCCTTCTTGTGCCCATCAATGAGTTCAGACACAATCTTGTGAAAGATATCCACTTCACGCTCAGCCATCTTCTTGTAGTTGAAAACCTCTTGTTCCAGTTTCTCCATCCTGTCTTCCAAATTCCCTTCTCCCTTAGGACCCTGGACATCTTTGATCTGCAACTCTCCATCCACGAGCTGCAACTCTTTGGGGTGCATCTTCAGCTCGTTCATGTACGGGTTGACGACGTCCTCAAAGAAGCTGTCCTTCTGAGTTCCCGACGAAGACATGATGGATCTAGACCCGAAGCAGATCCTGGCAGAAAACAGCTCGAAACAAAACACGACGAGAAAACGATATTACGGACCTCCAGGGGTCCGGGAGATTATATAGCAAATATTTTTACGACAAAAGGAAGGTTCCAAGCCGAAAACGAGTGGAAACAGACGCCGAGGGGCTGTCACCATAGGTCGGCGCAGGGTGGGGCCCGCGCCGCCTGTGGTGACGGGCCCTCGCGCGTCTTTTCCACTCCGTTTCGATTCCGTAATTTTTCATATTTTCTAAAAACAGCAGAAATAATGTTCGGAAAGGTAAACGCGGACTTTTTATTACCTGTACTGTTACCTATTCAAAGTCGAGTTCTGGCGGACTGTCAATTTGTCCTTTGATGAAAGCCTCCGGTGTTTCCACTTGAATAATATCAACATCAACATTATAAGAATCACCCGAGATATAATGCTTGAGTCTTTGTCCATTCACCATGATACATCTCCAACGTATCGATAATTTCTTATGTTCCATGCTACTTTATTGATGATACCTACATGTTTTATGCACATTATATGTCATATTTATGCATTTTCTGAACTAACCTATTAACAAGATGTCGAAGAGCCAGTTGTTGTTCTGCTGTTTTTGGTTTCAGAAATCCTAGTAAAGAAATATTCTCTAATTGGACGAAACTTTCGCCCAGGGTCCTATTTTTGCACGAAGCTTCAGAAGACCGAAGAGATAACGGAGTGGGGCCACGAGGCGGCCGAGGGTGGCCGGCGGCCAGGCCCCGGCCGCGTTACCTACCCCCGGGCCCCCGTGTGGCCCCCGCGTTGACCCTCCGCCTACTTAAAGCTTCCGTCGCGAAACCCCCAGCACAAGAGCCACGTAAACTTCCAGAGACGCCGCGCCGCGAATCCCATCTCGGGGATTCAGGAGATCGCCCCGGCACCCGCCGGAGAGGGGATTCATCTCCCCGAGGACTCTACACCGCCATGGTCGCCTCCGGAGTGATGAGTGAGTAGTTCACCCCTGGACCATGGGTCCATAGCAGTAGCTAGATGGTCGCCTTCTCCTTGTTGTGCTTCATTGTTGGATCTTGTGAGCTGCCTAACATGATCAAGATCATCTATCTGTAATACTATATGTTGTGTTTGTCGGGATCCGATGGATAGAGAGTACTATGATTATGGTGATTATCAATCTATTGTTCATGTGTTGTTTATGATCTTGCATGCTCTCCATTATTAGTAGAGGCTCTGGCCAAGTTTTTGCTCTTAACTCCAAGAGGGGGTATTTATGCTCGATAGTGGGTTCATGCCTTCATTGAATCTGGGATCGTGACAGTAGGTTCTAAGGTTGTGATGTGTGTTGCCACTAGGGATAAAACATTGATGCTATGTCTAAGGATGTAGTTGTTGATTACATTACGCACCATACTTAATGCAATTGTCTGTTGCTTTGCAACTTAATACTGGAGGGGGTTCGGATGATAACCTGAAGGTGGACTTTTTAGGCATAGATGCAGTTGGATGGCGGTCTATGTACTTTGTCGTAATGCCCGGATTAAATCTCACTATATTTATCATATCATGTATATGCACTGTTATGCCTTTCTATTTGTCAATTGCCCGACTGTAATTTGTTCACCCAACATGCTTTATCTTATGGGAGAGACACTTAGTGAACTGTGGACCCCGGTCCTATTTTTTACATAGCATACAATCTACCTGCAATTGTGTTTACTGTTTTCTTTGCAAACATCTTCCACTCGATACGTTTAATCCTTTGTTACAGCAAGCCGGTGAGATTGACAACCTCACTGCTTCGTTGGGACAAAGTACTTGGGTTGTGTTGTGCAGGTTCCGCGTTGGCGCCGGAATCCCTGGTGTTGCGCCGCATCACATTTCGCGACCATCAACCTTCAACGTGCTTCTTGGCTCCTACTGGTTTTGGTTTCTTTCCTGAGGGAAAACTTGCCACTTGCGCATCATACCTTCCTCTTGGGGTTCCCAACGAACGTGTGAGTTACACGCCATCAAGCTCTTTTTCCGGCGCCGTTGCTCGGGAATCAAGAAAAGTTACACCACGAAAATTGCCTCCCACGCAACAGCTCTTTTTCTCGCGCCGTTGTCGGGGAGATCAAGACACGCTGCAAGGGGAGTCTCCACTTCTCAATCTCTTTACTTTGTTTTTGTCTTGCTTTATTTTATTACTACTTTGTTTGCTGCACCTAAACAAAACACAAAAAAATTAGTTGCTAGTTTTACTTTATTTAATGTCTTGCTCTCTATATCAAAAACAAAAAAATTAGTTACTTGCATTTACTTTATCTAGTCTGCTTTATTTACCGCTAAAATGAATACTCCTGAAAATACTAAGTTGTGTGACTTCACAAATGCAAATAATAATGATTTCCTATGCACACCTATTGCTCCACCTGCTACTACAGCAGAATTCTTTGAAATTAAACCTCCTTTACTAAATCTTGTCATGAGAGATCAATTTTCTGGTGCTAGTTCTGATGATGCTGCTGCCCATCTCAATAATTTTGTTGAACTTTGTGAAATGCAAAAGTATAAGGATGTAGATGGTGATATTATTAAATTGAAAGTATTTCCTTTCTCATTAAGAGGAAGAGCTAAAGATTGGTTGCTATCTTTGCCTAAGAATAGTATTGATTCATGGACTAAATGCAAGGATGCTTTTATTGGTAGATATTATCCTCCCGCTAAAATTATATCTTTGAGAAGTAGCATAATGAATTTTAAACAATTAGATACTGAACATGTTGCTCAAGCATGGGAGAGAATGAAAACTTTGGTAAAGAATTGCCCAACCCATGGACTGACTACTTGGATGATCATCCAAACCTTCTATGCAGACTAAATTTTTCTTCGCGGAATTTATTGGATTCAGCTGCTGGAGGTACCTTTATGTCCATCACATTGGGGGCGGCTACAAAACTTCTTGATGATATGATGATAAATTACTCTGAATGGCACACGGAAAGAGCTCCACAAGGTAAGAAGGTAAATTCTGTTGAAGAAACCTCTTCCTTGAGTGATAAGATTGATGTGATTATGTCTATGCTTGTGAATGGTAGATCTAATGTTGATCCTAATAATGTTCCTTTAGCTTCATTGGTTGCTCAAGAAGAAAATGTTGATGTGAATTTCATTAAAAATAATAATTTCAACAACAATGCTTATAGGAACAACTCTGGTAATAACTATAGGCCATATCCTTCTGCTAATGGTAATGGTTATGGTAATTCTTATGGGAATTCTTACAACAATAATAGGAATGTACCCCTGGTCTTGAAGCTATGCTTAAAGAATTTATTAGTACACAAACTGCTTTTAACAAATCTGTTGAGGAAAAGCTTGATAAAATTGATACTATTGCTTCTAGAGTTGATAGACTTGCCTCCGATGTTAATCTTTTAAAATTGAAAGTTATGCCTAATAATGATATTGATAATAAGATTACTACTACAGAAAATGCCATCCAAGTTAGAATTAATGAGAATATAAGATTAATGGCTGAATTGCGTGCTAGGTGGGATAGAGAAGAAAATGAAAAACTAGCTAAAGAGAATAATGTAGCTAAAGTTTGGACTATTACCACCACTAGTAATGCTAATTCTCCACGTGTTGCTGCACCTCCTACTATCAATGGTAAAATAATTGGTGTTGGCAATGTTTCTACTCCTAGTGCAAAGCGTACAAAACTGCCTGAAATTGCTAAAACTGCTGAAACTGCTTGTGATAAAACTGCTGAAATTTTTTCCAACCTTGGGAACAATGATCCCATTGCTGTAGCTCATAATGATTTAGATTTTGATGATTGCCACATCTCTGAAGTTATAAAGTTCTTGCAAAAACTTGCTAAAAGTCCTAATGCTAGTGCTATAAATTTAGCCTTTACAAAACATATTACAAATGCTCTCATAAAAGCTAGAGAAGAGAAACTAAAACTTGAAACTTCTATTCCTAGAAAGTTAGAAGATGGTTGGGAGCCCATCATTAAAATGAAATTCAATGACTTTGAATGTAATGCTTTATGTGATCTTGGTGCAAGTATTTCTGTTATGCCTAAAAAGATTTATGACATGCTTGACTTGCCACCATTGAAGAATTGTTATTTGGATGTTAATCTTGCCGATAATGTTAAAAAGAAACCTTTGGGGAGGATTGATAATGTGCATATTACGGTTAACAATAACCTTGTCCCCGTTGATTTTGTTGTCTTGGATATCGAATGCAATGCATCTTGTCCAATTGTGTTGGGAAGACCTTTTCTTCGAACCGTTGGTGCTGTTATTGATATGAGGGAAGGTAATATTAAATATCAATTTCCTCTCAAGAAAGGGATGGAACACTTCCCTAGAAAGAGAATGAAGTTGCCTTTTGATTCTATTATTAGAACAAGCTATGATGTTGATGCTTCTACTCTCGATGTTACTTGATTTGCACTTTCTGCGCCTAGCTGAAAGGCGTTAAAGAAAAGCGCTTATGGGAGACAACCCATGTTTTTACCTACAGCAATTTTTGTTTTATTGAGTCTTGGAAGTTGTTTACTACTGTAGCAACCTCTCCTTATCATGTTTTTGTGCCAAGTAAAGTTTCTATGTCAAAGTTGATGTTATATTTGGGATCGCTGCGCAGAAACAGCATTGCTGTCTGTCACGAATCTGGGCACAGTTCTCTGTAGAAAATTCGAAAAAATCTGCCAATTTACGAGCGTGATCCTCAGATATGTACGCAACTTTCATTAGTTTTGAGTTTTTCCATTTGAGCAAGTCTAGTGCCAACTTTAAATTCGTCTTTACGGACTGTTCTGTTTTTGACAGATTCTGCCTTTTATTTCGCATTGCCTCTTTTGCTATATTGGATTTATTTCTTTGATCCACTAATGTCCAGTAGCATTATGCAATGTCCAGAAGTGAAAATAATGATTGTGTCACCTCTGAATGTGTGAATTATTAATGATGCACTAACCCTCTAATGAGTTTGCTTGAAGTTTGGTGTGAAGGAAGTTTTCAAGGGTCAAGAGAGGAGAATGATATACTATGATCAAGAGGAGTGAAAGCTCTAAGCTTGGGGATGCCCCCGTGGTTCACCCCTGCATATTTTAAGAAGACTCAAGCGTCTAAGCTTGGGGATGCCCAAGGCATCCCCTTCTTCATCGACAACATCATCAGGTTCCTCCCCCGAAACTATATTTTTATTCAATCACATCTTGTGTTCTTTACTTGGAGCGTCGGTTTGTTTTCGTTTTTGTTTTTGTTTGAATAAGATGGATCCTAGCATTCACTTTGTGGGAGAGAGACACGCTCCGCTGTTGCATATGGACACATGTGTCCTTAGGCTTTACTCATAATGTTCAAGGCGAAGTTTCTTCTTCGTTAAATTGTTATATGGTTGGAATTGGAAAATGCTACATGTAGTAATTCTAAAATGTCTTGGATAATGTGATACTTGGCAATTGTTGTGCTTATGTTTAAGCTCTTGCATCATATGCTTTGCACCCATTAATGAAGAAATACATAGAGCTTGCTAAAATTTGATTTGCATATTTGGTCTCTCTAAGGTCTAGATAATATCTAGTATTGAGTTTTGAACAACAAGGAAGACAGTGTAGAGTCTTATAATGCTTACAATATGTCTTTTATGTGAGTTTTGCTGCACTTGTTCATCCTTGAGTTTGCTTCAAATAACCTTGCTAGCCTAAACCTTGTATCGAGAGGGAATACTTCTCATGCATCCAAAATCCTTGAGCCAACTACTATGCCATTTGTGTCCACCATACCTACCTACTACATGGTATTTCTCCGCCATTCCAAAGTAAATTGCTTGAGTGCTACCTTTAAAATTCCATCATTCACCTTTGCAATATATAGCTCATGGGACAAAATAGCCTTAAAAACTATCGTAGTATTGAATATGTACTTATGCACTTTATCTTTTATTAAGTTGCTTGTTGTGCGATAACCATGCTTCTGGGGAACGCCATCAACTATTGTTGAATATCATGTGAGTTGCTATGCATGTCCGTCTTGTCTGAAGGATCTATCATTTTAGTGGTTGGAGCATGCAAAATTGTTAGAGAAGAACATTGGGCCGCTAACTAAAGCCATGAATCATGGTGGAAGTTTCAGTTTGGACATATATCCTCAATCTCATATGAGAATAATAATCATTGCTACATGCTTATGCATTTAAGAGGAGTCCATTATCTGTTGTCCATGTTGTCCCGGTATGGATGTCTAAGTTGAGAATAATCAAAAGCGAGAAATCCGAAATGCGAGCATTCTCCTTAGACCTTTGTACAGGCGGCATGGAGGTACCCCTTTGTGACACTTGGTTGAAACATGGCATGCAAAGATCCGGTAGTCCAAGCTAAGTAGGACGAGGTGCGGGCACTATTAGTATACTATGCATGAGGCTTGCAACTTGTAAGATATAATTTTCATAACTCATATGCTTTATTACTACCGTTGACAAAATTGTTTCATGTTTTCAAAATAAAAGCTCTAGCACAAATACAGCAATCGATGCTTTCCTCTTTGAAGGACCATTCTTTTACTTTTATTGTTGAGTCAGTTTACCTATCTCCTTCCACCTTAAGAAGCAAACACTTGTGTGAACTGTGCATTGATTCCTACATACTTGCATATTGCACTTGTTATATTACTTTATGTTGACAATATCCATGAGATATACATGTTATAAGTTGAAAGCAACCGCTGAAACTTAATCTTCCTATGTGTTGCTTCAACACCTTTACTTTGATTTATTGCTTTATGAGTTAACTCTTATGCAAGACTTATTGATGCTTGTCTTGAAGTACTATTCATGAAAAGTCTTTGCTTTATGATTCAGTTGTTTACTCATGTCATTACTTTTGTTTTGATCGCTGCATTCATTACATATGTTTACAAATAGTATGATCAAGATTATGATGGCATGTCACTTCAGAAATTATCTTTGTTATCGTTTTACCTGCTCGGGACGAGCAGAACTAAGCTTGGGGATGCTGATACGTCTCCAACGTATCGATAATTTCTTATGTTCCATGCTACTTTATTGAGATACCTACATGTTTTATGCACATTATATGTCATATTTATGCATTTTCTGGAACTAACCTATTAACAAGATGCCGAAGAGCCAGTTGTTTTCTTGTTTTTGGTTTCAGAAATCCTAGTAAAGAAATATTCTCGGAATTGGACGAAACTTTCGCCCAGGGTCCTATTTTTGCACGAAGCTCCAAGACCGAAGAGATAACGAAGTGGGGCCACGAGGCCGGGGGTGGCGGCGCGGCCTGTGCCCTGGCCGCGCCGACCTACCCCCGGGCCCCTCGTGTGGCCCGCGTTGACCCTCCGCCTACTTAAAGCTCCGTCGCGAAACCCCAAGACCGAGAGCCACGATACGGAAAACTTATCGAGACGCGCGCCGCCGCGAATCCCATCTCGGGGATTCAGGAGATCGCTCCGCACCCTGCCGGAGAGGGGATTCATCTCCCGAGGACTCTACACCGCCATGGTCGCCTCCGGAGTGATGAGTGAGTAGTTCACCCCCTGGACCATGGGTCCATAGCAGTAGCTAGATGGTCGTCTTCTCCTTGTTGTGCTTCATTGTTGGATCTTGTGAGCTGCCTAACATGATCAAGATCATCTATCTGTAATACTATATGTTGTGTTTGTCGGGATCCGATGGATAGAGAGTACTATGATTATGGTGATTATCAATCTATTGTTCATGTGTTGTTTATGATCTTGCATGCTCTCCGTTATTAGTAGAGGCTCTGGCCAAGTTTTTGCTCTTAACTCCAAGAGGGGGTATTTATGCTCGATAGTGGGTTCATGCCTTCATTGAATCTGGGATCGTGACAGTAGGTTCTAAGGTTGTGATGTGCTGTTGCCACTAGGGATAAAACATTGATGCTATGTCTAAGGATGTAGTTGTTGATTACATTACGCACCATACTTAATGCAATTGTCTGTTGCTTTGCAACTTAATACTGGAGGGGGTTCGGATGATAACCTGAAGGTGGACTTTTTAGGCATAGATGCAGTTGGATGGCGGTCTATGTACTTTGTCGTAATGCCCGGATTAAATCTCACTATATTTATCATATCATGTATATGCATTGTTATGCCTTTCTCTATTTGTCAATTGCCCGACTGTAATTTGTTCACCCAACATGCTTTATCTTATGGGAGAGACACCTCTAGTGAACTGTGGACCCCGGTCCTATTCTTTACATAGCATACAATCTACTGCAATTGTGTTTACTGTTTTCTTTGCAAACATCTTCCACTCGATACGTTTAATCCTTTGTTACAGCAAGCCGGTGAGATTGACAACCTCACTGTTTTGGGACAAAGTACTTGGGTTGTGTTGTGCAGGTTCCGCGTTGGCGCCGGAATCCCTGGTGTTGCGCCGCATCACATTTCGTGACCATCAACCTTCAACGTGCTTCTTGGCTCCTCCTGGTTCGATTAAACCTTGGTTTCTTTCTGAGGGAAAACTTGCTACTGTGCGCATCATACCTTCCTCTTGGGGTTCCCAACGAACGTGTGAGTTACACGCCATCAACCACTTGTGTGGCATTGCCTTGGAGAGAGCTAATTTTAATTGCTCCGGAACGATACACCTCCTCAACAACATATGGTCCTTCCCACTTCGAGAGTAATTTCCCTGCAAAGAATCTGAGACGAGACCGATACAATAGAACTTGATCTCCAACATTAAATTCTCTTTTAATGATCCTTCTATCATGCCACTTCTTAACTTTTTCTTTAAAGAGTTTAGCATTTTCATAAGCTTCACTTCTCCATTCATCTAGAGAACTTAATTGCAACAACCTCTTATTACCGGCTAATTTAGGATCTTTATTTAGTTCTCTAACAGCCCAATAAGCTTTGTGCTCTAGTTCTAAAGGTAAATGACAAGCTTTTCCATAAACCATTTTATAAGGTGACATTCCCATAGGATTTTTATAAGCAGTTCTATAAGCCCATAGTGCTTCTTTCAATTTACTAGCCCAATTCTTTCTAGATTTATTAACAGTCTTACCCAAGATAGCTTTAATCTCTCTATTTGATAATTCTACTTGACCACTAGTTTGAGGGTGATAAGCGGAAGCAATTCTATGATTAATACCATACTTAGCAAGAGTTTTTCTAAAACCTCCATGAATAAAATGAGAACCTCCATCAGTCATAATATATCTAGGTACTCCAAATCTAGGAAATATAACATCTACAAGCATTTTTATAGAGGTCTCACCATCAGCACTTTTTGTAGGTATAGCTTCTACCCATTTAGTAACATAATCAACAGCGACAAGTATATGAGTGTTACCGTCTGAAGAAGGGAAAGGACCCATGAAGTCGAATCCCCAACAATCGAATGGTTCAATAACAAGAGTATAATTCATAGGCATTTCATTGCGTCTAGAGATATTACCAACTCGTTGACATTCATCACAAGATAAAATAAATTTTCTTGCATCTTTGAAGAGTGTTGGCCAATAAAAACCTGATTGTAGAACCTTTTGCGCGGTTCTATCTCCAGCGTGATGTCCTCCATAAACACTACCATGACATTTATTCAATATCTCCTGTTGTTCATATTCAGGAACACATCTTCGCATAATACCGTCCACTCCTTCTTTATATAAGTGTGGGTCATCCCAAAAATAATGCCTCAAGTCATAAAAGAATTTCCTCCTTTGCTGAGCTGAAAAGGTTGGAGGCAAATACTTCGAAACAATAAAGTTAGCATAATCTGCATACCAAGGGCTCTCTCGCGAGCTCACCTTTATTACAGCCAATTGTTCATTTGGAAAACTATCATTAACAGGAACAGGATCATAAGCAATATTTTCCAATCTAGACAAATTATCAGCAACAGGATTATCAGCACCTTTCCTATCTATAATATGTAAATCAAATTCTTGCAACAGAAGTACCCATCTAATAAGCCTTGGCTTAGCATCTTTCTTTGTCATAAGGTATCTAATTGCAGCATGATCAGTATGAATTGTAACTTTCGAATCAACAATATAAGGTCTAAACTTATCACAAGCAAAGACTACAGCTAACAATTCCTTTTCAGTTGTAGCATAATTTCTTTGAGCAGCATCAAGAGTCTTACTAGCATAATGAATAACATTTAATTTTTTATCTACCCGCTGTCCAAGAACAGCGCCTACAGCAAAATCACTAGCATCACACATAATTTCAAAAGGCAAATTCCAATCAGGAGGTTCAACTACAGGAGCAGTTGTTAAGGCTTTCTTTAGAGTTTCAAAAGCTTCCTTACAATCATCATCAAAAACAAAAGGTACATCTTTTTGAAGAAGATTAGTAAGAGGCTTTGAAATTTTAGAGAAATCTTTAATAAATCTCCTATAAAACCCAGCATGACCAAGAACACTACGAATACCTTTAACATCCCTCGGATAGGGCATCTTCTCAATTGCTTCAACTTTAGCTCTATCAACTTCAATACCTCTCTCGGAAATTTTATGTCCCAATACAATTCCTTCATTAACCATAAAGTGGCATTTCTCCCAATTAAGAACAAGGTTAGTTTCTTCACATCTCTGCAAAACTTTATCGAGGTTTCGCAAGCAATTATCAAAAGAATTCCCATAAACAGAAAAATCATCCATGAACACCTCTACAATACTTTCGCAAAAACCATGAAAAATAGCAGACATGCATCTTTGAAAAGTAGCAGGAGCATTACATAAACCAAAAGGCATACGCCTATAAGCATAAGTTCCATAAGGACAAGTAAACGTGGTTTTCTCTTGATCTTTAGCTTTAACAGCAATTTGTGAAAACCCAGAATAACCATCAAGAAAGCAAAAATGAGTATTTTTAGATAACCTTTCTAGCATTTGATCAATAAAGGGTAAAGGGTAATGATCTTTCTTAGTAACTTTATTAACTTTACGAAAATCAATGCACATTCTATAACCTACAACTATTCTTTGAGGGATAAGCTCATCATTATCATTAGGCACAACAGTCATTCCTCCTTTCTTAGGAACACAATGCACAGGACTAACCCATCTACTATCAGCAATAGGATATATAATACCAGCTTCAAGAAGTTTTAATACCTCGTTCCTTACCACTTCTTTCATCTTCGGAATTAGACGATGTTGATGTTCAACAACAGGCTTTGCATCTTCTTCCATATTAATAGCATGTTGGCAAATAGAAGGAGAAATCCCTTTCAAATCATCAAGAGTATAGCCAATAGCTCCTCGGTGTTTCTTCAATATTTCCAATAACCTTTCTTCCTCAATCTCTGAAAGCTTAGAACTAATAATAACAGGATATATTTTCTTATCATCAATATGAGCATATTTAAGATTATCAGGTAAAGGCTTTAAATCAAAAACAGGATCTTCCTTCGGTGGCGGTGTTGTACCCAAATCTTCCACCGGTAAATCATGCTTGAGAATAGGTTGGCGAAGAAAAATTTCCTCAAGCTCATCTCTTTCTTTCCTAAAAGCTTCACTTTCACTATTCTCCAAATGTTGCTGCAAAGGATTATTAGGAACAAGAACAATAGATGCACACTGCTCCATTTTAAAATCATTACTAGGCAAGTCAACTTTATAAGGAGTTTTGGTAAATTTAGAAAAGTTAAATTCATAAGGTTCACCAGCAAATCTAGTCAAAATTTTCTCTTTCTTACAATCTATAATAGCTCCACAAGTATTTAGAAAAGGTCTACCAAAAATGATAGGACAATGATCACTAGCAGCAGAACCAAGTACCAAAAAGTCAGCAGGATATTTAATCTTACCACATAGAACTTCCACATCTCGAACAATACCAATTGGAGAAATAGTTTCTCTATTAGCCAGATGAATAACCACATCAATATCTTCAAGTTCACAAGAACCAATTTCGTGCATAATCTCCGTGTAAAGCTCATAAGGAATAGCACTAACACTTGCACCAATATCACATAAACCATAATAGCAATGATCACCAATTCTAACAGATAGCATAGGAACACTAACTTGTTTGGATTTATTAGGATGTGAAACAATATTAGAAGCATCTTCACAGAAAATAATATGACCATCCTCCACATTTTCAGTCACAAGATCTTTAACTATTGCAACAGCAGGTTCAATTTTAATTTGTTCTTCAGGTTCTTTAGGTTTCTTTTCACTTTTATTAACCGCACTAGATATGACAGAGTACTCCTTCATTTTAGCAGGGAAAGGAGTTTTTTCAATATAAGCTTCAGGAATAACATTATCAACAGTTTCAACCACTACACATTTGTTTACAGATGAATCAACTTTATCTTTATACGGTTCATGATACTTATCAAAATTCTTCTTAGGCAATTCATAATGAGAGGCAAAAGCTTTATAAAGATTTGCAACAACTTGGGAATCAAGACCATATGTAGCACTCATATTACGAAACTTATCAGTATCCATAAAAGCTTCAATGCATTTATAATCATAAATTATACCTGATTCTCTATCTTTGTCATTCTCCCATCCTTCAGTATTTTCTTGGATCCGATCAAGAAGGTCCCTTTTAAACTCTTCATTCTTGCGTGTAAATGATCCAGAACAAGAAGTATCCAGCAAGGTCTTGTCTTGAAAAGAAAGTCTTGCATAGAAATTATCAATAATAACATTACCAGGAAGCTCATGAATGGGGCATTTGAGCATTAAAGACTTCAATCTCCCCAAGCTTGGGCAATACTCTCTCCATCATGAGGCCAGAAATTATATATGCGGTTCCGATCTTTGTGAATTTCACTTGGAGGATAAAATTTGGAATAAAATAAAGGCACAATGTCCTCCCAATCAATAGAATCACCATTCTTCAGCAATTTATACCAATGCGCCGCTTTACCAGACAGCGATATAGTGAATAGTTTCTTCCTAACTTCATTCATAGAAATACCTGCACATTTGAATAACCCGCATAATTCATGCAAAAACAATAAATGATCACCAGGATGGACAGTTCCATCCCCTTCATAGCGGTTATCCATAACACGTTCAATAATTTTCATAGGTATTTTATATGGTACTACTTCCTCACCTGGCGCTTCATCCACTACCGTTGCAGTAGTAGTAGATTTCCCAAATAGAAATTGAAGAGAAGATCTCCATAATGATTTATAGCAACAGGCAGAAATAAAATCAGCACAAACAGTAAAGGTTTTCCTTACCAATTCCACTTACCAATAGCGCTTCACTCCCCGGCAACGGCGCCGAAAATAGTCTTGATGACCCACAAGTATAGGGGGTGTATCGTAGTACTTTCGATAAATAAGAGTGTCGAACCCGAGGAGCAGAAGGTGTTGACAAGCAGTTTCGATGAAGGATTCATTGTAAATGCTCACAGACAAGTATTCAGGGGGTTTTGATATTGCAGATAAATAAAGTACAAGTAAATAAAATACGAGAGGAATAATTGCAGCGAGTGGCCCAATCCTTTTTAGCACAAAGGACAAGCCGGTTTGTTTACTTATAATGACCAAACGTTCCTGAGGACACATGGGGATTTTAGTCTAGTACTTTCGCTTCATGTGGCTAAATAATCTTCATTGTTTTGATAAGTGTTGTGTGGGTGAACCTATGCTAATGCACCGCCCTTCCTAGGACTAATACATACTTGTGATTATACCCCTTGCAAGCATCCGCAACTACAAGAAAGTAATTAAGATAAATCTAACCACAGCCTTAAACTCTGAGATCCTGCGATCCCTCCTGCATCGATATACTAACGGGGGCTTAGGTTTCTGTCACTCCGGCAACCCCGCAATTAGCAACCGAGTACAAGATGCACTCCCCTAGGCCCATAAATGGTGAAGTGTCGTGTAGTCGACGTTCACACGACACCACTAGAAGAATGACACCACAACTTAAATATCATAACATTGAATATTACTCAACCATAATTCACTACTAGCATTTAGACTTCACCCATGTCCTCAAGAACTAAATGAACTACTCACGAGACATCATATGGAATACAATCAGAGGTGATATGATGATGAATAACAATCTGAACATAAACCTTGGTTCAATGGTTTCACTCAATAGCATCTACAACAAGTATAGAATAACACCGGGAGAGTTTCCCCTATCAAACAATCAAGATTTAACCCGAATTGCTACAGCGGTGACGAGGTGCAGCGGTGGTGATGGCGGTGTAGATGGTGGAGATGATGATGATGATGATGGAGATGATGTCCCGCTCGATGACGATGGCGATGGCGTCGATTTCCTCCGGAGGGGAATTTCCCCGGCGGAATCCTGCCCGCCGGAGAGCTCCTTTCTCTCTGGTGTTCTCCGCCCCGCAGAGGCGGCTGTAACCCTTCGTGAGGTCCTCTCTGTGGCTTAGGTTTTCGGGACGAAGGAGTACGCGAAGAAAAGGAGGCGAAAGGGGCTGTGGGGCCCCCACGACACAGGGTGGCGCGGCCAGGCCCCCGGCCGCGCCGCCCTAGGGTCTGGGCCCACAGTGGCTCCTCTCTGCCCCTTCGGCTCCCTCCGTCATCTGGAAAAATAGGAATTTACGTGAAATTCCCTTCCACAGTTGATCTTCCGAAATATTGCGTTCTGACGGTGCTTTTTCCAGCAGAATCCTGGCTCCGGTGCTTGATCCTCTAATGATGATGAAACATGCAAAATAGATGAAATAACATAAGTATTGTACCCCAATATGAAATATATCAATGAATAACAGCAAATTATGATACAAAATAGTGATGCAAATTGGACGTATCAAGGATCCTGGGTAGAAACACCTCTAGTTGTTACTTCATAAGCATGTTTTTCTTTAGAATTATTTCCCAACAAGTCATTTTGCACTTTAGTAAGTTGATCAATTTGAGTTTGAACCATTTGAAAATGTTTAACAAGTATCTTAACATCATTGGAGGTTCTCTCCACAATACCATGCAATTCACTAATAGCTCGGGAATTTTCCATTAAATGATTCTCTACTCTCATATTAAAGTTTTCTTGCTTAACAATATAATTATCAAACTCATCTAAGCATTGAGCAGGAGATTTTGAATACGGAATATCTTCCCTAGTAAAGCGTTGAAGCGAGTGTACCTCAATCATGGATGAAGGGGGAATTGTCTCACATATATCTTCTATAGGAGGTAAATTCTTCACATCTTCAGGTTTAATACCCTTCTCTTTAAGAGACTTCTTGGCTTCCTCATATCTTCATCATTCAATTTAATCATACCCCTCTTCTTCACTATCGGTGTCGGGGTTGGTTCAGGTGTAGACCAATCATCATGATTCCGGCCTATTTTAGCCAATAATTCTTCAGCGTCGTCTGGAGTTCTTTTCCTGAAAACACAACCAGCACAACTATCCAGGTATGCCCTAGACTCAATGGTTAGTCCACTATAAAATATATCAAGTAAATCATGCTTTTCCAAATCATGGTCAGGCTGAGCTCTAATAAAAGAGCAAAATCTCGCCCAAGCCTCAGGCAATTTCTCTCCATCTTCCTGGTCAAAATTATAAATTCTCTGCAAAGCAATATGTTGAGCACTAGCAGGAAAGTATTTTCGAAAGAAAACATCACGCAAGTCGGTTGGACTTTTAATAGAACCAGGAGGCAAATTATTATACCAAGTTTTAGCATCATCCTTTAATGAGAACGGAAAAATTTTAGCGACAAAATAAGTACGCATCTTGACATCATCAGAAAACACGCCACTAAGAGTAGATAACTCAGTCATGTGTTCAACAACACTTTCTTTTTCAGTACCACAAAAGGGTGTTTTCTCAACAATAGCTATATGAGATAGATCAAGAGAAAAATCATAATCTTTATCCCTAATGTTTATAGGAGATTTGGCAAATTTAGGATCAGGAGATGGTTTATATCTAACAGCATGTTCTGCAAGCAACTTTTTAATTTTTCTTGCATCAGTAGTAGCATTGCATTTTTCAATAAAATCATCATCAAGCTCTACATAATCTTCATCAAGATCATCACTAGAATATTCAACAGACTCAGGTGAATTAACAGGTGTAGCAGCATTTTCATTAGGAGTTTCAGTATTTTCAATTTGTCTAGACTTAGCAATTGTAGCATCTAGAAAAGATCCTAACGAACCATCATTATCAAGCACAGCAGAAGCATCATCATAATTATGAGAAGAAATTTCAGATTCAGCAGAAGTACCAACATTTGAAGTTTGTGGTGGTGAAGCAAGTTTACTTATCACAGATGGTGAATCAAGAGCAGCAGAGGTACTAAGAGTTGTACCTTTTCTTGTAGTGGATGGTAATATGGCGATCTTAGTATCGCGAGGTTTACCCATAATGGAGAATTTGCAGCGAACAATATCAATCCAAGTGAACTTCCAAATAAAGCTATGCTCCCGGCAACGGCGCCAGAAAATAGTCTTGATGACCCACAAGTATAGGGGATCGCAATAGTCTTCGAGGGAAGTATTACCCAATTTATTGATTCGACACAAGGGGAGACAAAGAATACTTGTAAGCCTTAACAATGGAGTTGTCAATTCAGTCACCTGGAAACAGACTTGCTCGCAAGAGTTTATCAGTAGTAACAGTTTTATGGCAGTGGAAATAGTGAAATAACAAGAACGGTGAAATAAAGGCAGCAGTAGTGATTGTAGTAAAGCAGGATTAAAATACTGTAGGCACAGGGACGGATTTAACGGGCGTTGCATGGATGAGAGAAACTCATGTAACAATCAAAGCAGGGCATTTGCAGATAATAATAAAACGGTATCCAAGTACTAATCAATCAATAGGCATGTGTTCCATATTTAGTCGTACGTGCTCGCAATGAGAAACTTGCACAACATCTTTTGTCCTACCAGCCGGTGGCAGCCGGGCCTCTAGGGAAACTACTGGATATTAAGGTACTCCTTTTAATAGAGTACCGGAGCAAAGCATTAACACTCCGTGAACACATGTGATCCTCACATCACTACCATCCCCTCCGGTTGTCCCGATTCTTGTCACTTCGGGGCCATTGGTTCCGGACAACGACATGTGTATACAACTTGCAGGTAAGATCATAAACAACGAATATCTTCATGAATCAATAACATGTTCAGATCTGAGATCATGGCACTGGGGCCTAGTGACAAGCATTAAGCATAACAAGTTGCAACAATATCATAAAAGTGACATCTACGGATACTAGGCACTATGCCCTAACAATCTTATGACTATTACATGACCAATCTCATCCAATCCCTACCATCCCCTTCAGCCTACAGCGGGGGAATTACTCACACATGGATGGGGGAAACATGGCTGGTCGATGGAGAGGCGTTGGCGGTGATGGCGGTGAAGATCTCCTCCAATTCCCCGTCCCGGCGGAGTGCCGAACGGAGACTTCCTCCTCCGCGACGGAGTTTCGCGATGTGGCGGCTCTCTGGAGGGTTTCTGGCGACTTCTCTCTCGTGCGTTTTCAGGTCGAAACCAATAAGTAGTCCGAAGGGGCGTCGGAGGCCGGCCGGGGGCCACGCCACATGGCCGCGCGGCCCCCGCCGCGCCGCCATGTGTGGTGTGGGCCCCTGCCTCCACCCTTGCCCTTCGCTCCGTCAATATTTTGGTAAAATAGGGCCTTCGCATAAATTCCGAGGATTTTCCGAAAGTTGGATTTCGCACAAAAACGAGACACCAGAGCAGTTCTGCTGAAAACAGCGTTAGTCCGTGTTAGTTGTATCCAAAATACACAAATTAGAGGCAAAACAATAGCAAAAGTGTTCGGGAAAGTAGATACGTTTTGGACGTATCAACAGGCGGCATAGAGGTACCCCTTTGTGACACTTGGTTGAAGCATATGTTATGCGATGAGAATCCGTGTTTCCGAGATAGTAGGACAAGGTGCGAGCACTATTAGTACTCTATGCATGAGACATGCAACTTGTAGGAAGTATTATGCATAGCACATATGAATTATTACTGCCGTTGACAAAATTGTTTCTATGTTTTCAAAACAAAAGCTCTAGCACAAAAATAGTAATCAATGCTTCCCTCTGCGAAGGGCCAATCTTTTACTTTATGTTGAGTCAGTTTACCCATTCCCTTCTATCTTAGAAGCAAACACTTGTGTTAACTGTGTGCATTGATTCTTACATGTTTACTTATTGCACCTGTTATAATACTCTATGTTGACAAATATCCATGAGATATACATGTTACAAGTTGAAAGCAATTTCTGAAACTTAATCATCCTTTGTGTTGCTTCAATTCATTCTACTTTGAATTTATTGCTTATGAGTTATCTCTTATGCAAGTCTTATTAATACTTGTCTTGAAAGTACTATTCATGAAAAGTTTTGCTATATGATTCATTTGTTTAGTCATTATCTTTGTTATCAATCTTTTGTTCAGATCACTCCATTCATCTCATATGCTTTACAATAATGTTGATCAAGATTATGTTGGTAGCATGTCACTTCGAAATTATTTGTGTTATCGTTTACCTACTCGAGGACGAGTAGGAACTAAGCTTGGGGATGCTTGATACGTCTCAAACGTATCTATAATTTCTTATGTTCCATGCTACTTTTATTACAATACTTGAATGTTTTATACATACTTTACAACATTATTATACATTTTCCGGCACTAACCTATTAACAAGATGCCGAAGTGCGAGTTGCTGTTTTTCTGCTGTTTTTGGTTTCGAAATCCTAGTAAGGAAATATTCTTAATTGGACGAAATCAACGCCGGTCCTATTTTTGCACGAAGCTTCCGAAGTCCGAAGAGGAACGAAGTGGGGCCACGAGGCGGCCGACACCAGGGCGGCGCGGCCTGGGGCCGTTGGCGTCAAACCCACCGGCGGGCGACCGGCCAACACGTAGGAGCCGGGAATGACTAGGGCTGCGGCTGGCCCCAGCCCTCGTAGCGACGGCCCGCAAAGCCTCCGGTCGCGCGCCGATGCGGGTCGCAGGCGTGCCACCTGACCTATACCTGGTCGGAAGGTGTGGATGATGCCTCGCTTAGTTTCCTCGGGGCACACACGTACACGTTAAATACGAGCCTCGATCGCTCAAAGTTGTCCCGTGAATCGGCTCATGGAGCCGATCCACCCATGATTCGTCCAAGGTGGCCGAATATATGGTCCTGCTTGATCAAGATAAAGCATATGAGATCCACGACGATCTAGGGTTTTCACCGCATAATCGGATCATCCTACTCACGATTGGGCCTCGCGCTCACGCACGGTAAACGTAAGCCAGCCCTAGACAAGGCCTAAAAACCAACACTAGGTTGATCCTCGGAACGTCCTGTCTAGGGGCAGCAAACTACACCCTGCATGCAGCTGGATCCTCCAACCCTTTGTAAGGCCTAACTATTGCGATATTAAACTAATCCTTGATGAATCAAGGAGCGACCATAACGGATCAGATCTACTAGATAAAGATCAAGCGGGTGCCGCCCCTGCACCCATGATGAGGCACAAGGACGGCTAGACGCGCAAGGGTTGCACTACGCGAGCATATGATGCTAAGAACGATGCTAACCCTAACGCGTCTACGATAACTACGTTGCTCGCCATCAAAAGGCTTCAGTACGAGCAACGCATGAACAACTAGGCAGGCTTGTGCTGCCTAGATCGCGAGATGCGATCTAGGCAGCATGATGCTTACCGGAGGAACCTTCGAGACGAAGGAGTTGGGGATGCGCCGAGATTGGTTTGTGTTGAACGTTGGTTGTTGTTTATTCCATAAACCCTAGGTACATATTTATAGTCCAGGGACTTTCTAATGGACGTGCACCAAACCATGCACGGGTAAAACTCTAACTTCTAAACTAAGATGCGATCTAATATGTTACGGATACATGGGCAGTTTAGCCCAACTTGGTATAAAAGGCCGATTCACGTATCTCTTCTATATGTATATCTTCAAGACCATCCTGATCGCGGCCCACCTCGACTTGTCCAAATTCGGTGATAACACATGCCCCTGGTTTTGGAAATGACATTTCCAAAATCATTATGCTTTTTCCGTCGGGTCACATGTCATGGCAGAGCAGAACTGTCGCAGTATACTTCATGATGACGTCTTGCCTTCTCCTCTCTGCGCGATGACACGGTTCCACGTCTCGAAACTGCTTGGGCATTAAATCACGCCCCTTTCATTTGGCCACTCCCCATAATTCCTTTTTTATCCCCTTGCTCCACAGTAGCCATCGGCAAACCCAAAAACCCTCATTAGTCCCCATGGATTCTTCCTCTTCCGCCGCTCTCGGCCTGTCCTCCAGTCCTCCTCCTCCAGCGAGCTCGAGCAGGAGGTCGATCCGATGGCCATCTACGAGGCCCGCGCCCAGAATATTGGGACGCGCGGGACTGGGACTTCTCCAAAGAGTCGGAAGACGACGAACCCTCACCGACGGGGAAGAAGACCTTCAGTTCCTCCTTGACGGAGAGCTGGAAGCAACAAGTGACGACGACCTCTTCCCCTGGGGGCTTCTCCTCCGACGAGGAGGAAGAGGAGGAGGAGACGACGACGACTCCCTCGAGGGCTACCCACCAGCGAAGCGCCTCCGCATGTGGTGGGACGACGACGACAGCGATGACGAAGAAGAGGATGAAGCCCCCGCAAAGGGCTTCGGGAGCCGACGAGGAGCCCGTCGGCAGCAGCGCCGATGGGAACTCCGGGGATGATGATGAAGGCAGTGACGGCCCGTAGATTAGGATCTGCTAGTGTAGGTCTAGTAGTAGTGGCCCCTCCTTTTGTTCTTCCCTTCTCAAGCAATCGGTTCCTCCCTTGTAAGAAATCTAGTTATCAATGGAAATTCCCCAACTTGATTTCACTGATTCTTTTTTATGCTAACTTAGCCGATTGTCAACTCAATCGATTTTTAATGAGCCGATCTCCCTTCTCCCATTGTCAGCCACTACTTTAGGCGATCACCCCTGACTTAATGAACAATAGGCTGTTTTGGGATGCCAACGTCTCAGCATTGCCAAACCGGTAATGAGGCAACTTTGAGTGCTCGTACTAGAGCCGATAGCTGCGCATCGGCTTTGCGCAGGCTGATGATTTGATCTTGGGCAAGTGCCCTCAACGGAGCTCTAGGCTTGTCTCCCAATTGATGTGGGAACTGATATACTTTGGTGACACCAGCGCTAGCCGATTCCAAAAATAAATTGGCTTTTGATAGCAAAGGATCCTCCAGGGCAAAGAAACCTCCACGGTCAGCTGCCCCCCGAGCCTTTGACCAAGGCGAGCATGAAAGTGAACCGGTAGTATCGGGCCACTATCCACCTCTCAGCTGCGGTGTAGCATCAACCGATCCTGACCAACTCGGCCGTCAACAACAGAGAACCTTCAGACTAATGGGGCAACCTCTGGTGGAAATGAGTTCAATCTAGCCGGATGACCGTCGGTTGTTCTCTTGATCCTAGCCTGATTGGGTACGGCTGCAATCCTTGAATTCGCCAGCAGCGTTACACCTGAAGGCTTGCAAACGACGCCGGAGGTCCTCGCGGAGAAGACCTGAGCCACCAAACAGTTGGAGAAATCTTCGTAGAGCCTCATCCTGTAACAGGTGCCAATTCTAGCCAAATCGGCTTTTCAAAAGCAGAGGACCATCAACGAGAACTGCCCCCCGAGCTTCTTCAGCTTTCATCAATGTAGCAGAAAAAACTTCTATCCAAATAGCCGATGCAGTCAACCTCCCCCTTGAACTAAGAGGCCCCGAGTCGATGTCCGCGCATCGGCTGTGCTCAAAAATTTTTTTTTTAATTTTTTCACGCCCGACTTGTGCGTCAATCCATCTAGATGCCCCCCGAGCCGATCCTGTCAAGAAAATTGATGGTATCGGCTTTTTAGGTAGTCCCTGCTGGGTCAAATGTCGATCCCAGGCAAAATAGATGGTGGGGACAATTCTGGCCGATTGCTGGAATCGGCCTCGACGTTGCTTGCTCGGTGAAGGTTTTATAATGTTCCTCCACCAATCTTTGGGGCCGATCACAAGGACCAGCCTCCACAAATCAGGTATGGGTGGGTCTCTGAGAGGTATAGGGGGACCGGACGAGGGAGTCATGGTCCTCTTTGTCCCACTTCGTTGGGGCGAGGATGTCATACGCCGCCTGCGTGCCCCACGAGATTGGTTTATTAGCCGATCGATTCATGAATCGGCTCCCCCTGGGTACATCCTTTGCGGCTCCGTGCCTTCTCCGTGTATATGCCCCCCGAGCCGAATCCTTCACGAGTTTGAAGATATCGGCTTTCCAGCCAATTCGAGATTTTCCCGCCACTCACCCATATGAAATAGCAACAGTAAACAAGGGTGATGCGAGTAATTGGAGCCGATCGCTGGAATCGTCTCACCTTGTAGTGGTCGATCCGATCATTCACAGAATGTTGAGATTTCGAAAATCTATGGAAACGCGCCACCGGCCATCCTTTTTCTCCACAGGTAGTATATTGGAAATCATTTCAGCGTGCCCGTATGGCCTGATGAACCCGGCGTCCAACAACTTCCTGATCTCCTCCTTGACTCTCGTAATCTCTTCCGGCCCGTCAGCCGATGTAAACCCGTAGTCCAGCTTTCCATCGCCTCCTGGGTCAACGCTTGTCATTATTTGGGGCCGATCGTGTGGATCGGCCTCCTCTTCGCCTTTCCGCAGGAGCGACTGTTCCCGGGTTTATCCTCGTAATGGCGATCTGCAAGCCTTGCCCTATTAACACCAGACGAGCCACCTGGCTCGTGTCTTATGCAGTGGCTGAACGACCATGTTGACCTCCGGAAACGGCTGCGTATCAACTTTAAGCAAACTGATCGAAGAGTAACCGGCCTTGCTCTATCGCCATCTGTATCTGTCCGCGCAAGGCTGCGCAGTCGTTGGTGGCATGGGTGAACGTGTCATGCCATTTGCAGTATGGTTTGCCGGTCATCTCTTGTAACGTGGGGATTTTGTGGCCGTCGGGTAACTTCAGCTGTTTTTCCTTCAGGAGCCAATCAAAAATTTGCTCCGTTTTGCTCAAATCGAAGTCGAATTCCTTTGCCGGCCCTGGTTGTTTCGCCCACTTGCAGGACATGGGTTTTGCCCCCGGGCCCGCTCCGCACTAGCGAACTCCCGGTCTCTCGCAGAACCTTTATCTTTGCCCTCCTCGATCAAGGTGACGCGCTTGTACTCGTCCCGGCACAATTCTGGATGACGCTGTTCACATATTGTTCTCTTCTGAACCATATCTGTGCCTGCCGATGCGTATGCATCAGACGCCCTGATGTGCATCGGCTTTCGCTGTTTGGGGCGCCATACTTTCTTTGGCGGCGCGCAGTGTGAACCCCTTCCATCTGATGCCATGGGAGCGGGTCCGTGGAAAGAGCCGATTAGGTCGGCTTCGAGGGCAGACTTGATCTCGTCGTACTTCTTCTTGAGCTCGCCAGTGAGATCCCCGTACGTGACCGGAGTTTGCCACTTCTGATGAAGACGGTATGGTGTCTTTCGCCATCTCGATGTGGATGGCGAGATGGTTGTCGTTGAAGATGTGTCCCACCGGGCGTGCGAATGTGTTGGCGTCGAAACCCACCGGCGGGCGCGACGGCCAACACGGTAGAGCCGGGAATGACTAGGGCTGCGGCTGGCCCCGCCCTCGAGCGACGGCCCGCAAAGCCTCCGGTCGCGCGCCGATGCGGGTCGCAGGGCGTGCCACCTGACCTATACCTGGTCGGAAGGTGTGGATGATGCCTCGCTTAGTTTCCTGCAGGGCACACACGTACACGTTAAATACGAGCCTCGATCGGCTCTCGTTGTCCTGTGAATCGGCTCATGGAGCCGATCCACCCATGATTCGTCCAAGGTGGCCGAATATATGGTGGTCCTGCTTGATCAAGATAAAGCATATGAGATCCACGACGATCTAGGGTTTTCACCGCATAATCGGATCATCCTACTCACGATTGGGCCTCGCGCTCACGCACGGTAAACGTAAGCCAGCCCTAGACAAGGCCTAAAAACCAACACTAGGTTGATCCTCGAACGTCCTGTCTAGGGGCAGCAAACTACACCCTGCATGCCGCCGGATCCTCCAACCCTTTGTAAGGCCTAACTATTGCAGATATTAAACTAATCCTTGATGAATCAAGGAGCGACCATAACGGATCAGATCTACTAGATAAAGATCAAGCGGGGTGCCGCCCCTGCACCCATGATGAGGCACAAGGACGGCTAGACGCGCAAGGGTTGCACTACGCGAGCATATGATGCTAAGAACGATGCTAACCCTAACGCGTCTACGATAACTACGTTGCTCGCCATCAAAAAGGCTTCGACGAGCAACGCATGAACAACTAGGCAGGCTTGTGCTGCCTAGATCGCGAGATGCGATCTAGGCAGCATGATGCTTACCGGAGGAACCTCGAGACGAAGGAGTTGGCGATGCGCCGAGATTGGTTTGTGTTGAACGTTGGTTGTTGTTTATTCCATAAACCCTAGGTACATATTTATAGTCCAGGGACTTTCTAATGTGGACGTGCACCAAACCATGCACGGGTAAAACTCTAACTTCTAAACTAAGATGCGATCTAATATGTTACGGATACATGCAGTTTAGCCCAACTTGGTATAAAAGGCCGATTCACGTATCTCTTCTATATGTATATCTTCAAGACCATCCTGATCGCGGCCCACCTCTGACTTGTCCAAATTCTGGTGATAACAGCCGCGCGGCCCTGTTGTGTCGGCGCCTCGTGACGCCCCCTGACCTACCCTTCCGCCTACTTGAAGCCTCCGTCGCGAAACCCCCTGTACCGAGAGCCACGATACGGAAAACATTACTGAGAGGCCGCCGCGAATCCCATCTCAAGGGATTCAGGAGATCGCCTTCGGCACCCTGCCGGAGAGGGGAATCATCACCGGAGGGGCTCTACATCATCATGCCCGCCTCAGGATTGATGCGTGAGTAGTTCATCCTTGGACTATGGGTCCATAGCGTAGCTAGATGGTTGTCTTCTCCGCTTGTGCTTTCATTGTATTAGATCTTGTGAGCTGCCTAACATGATCAAGATCATCTATTTGTAATGCTACATGTTGTGTTTGGCGAGATCCGATGAATATAGAATATTATGTTAAGTTGATTATCAATCTATCATATATGTGTTGTTTATGTTCTTGCATGCTCTCCGTTGCTAGTAGAGGCTCTGGCCAAGTTGATACTTGTAACTCCAAGAGGGAGTAATTATGCTCGATAGTGGGTTCATGCCTCCATTAAATCTGGGATCGTGACAGGAGGTTCTAAGGTTGTGGATGTGTTGTTGCTACTAGGGATAAAACATTGATGCTTTGTCTAAGGATATTTGTGTTGATTACATTACGCACCATACTTAATGCAATTATCTGTTGTTCGCAACTTAATACTGGAAGGGGTTCGGATGATAACTCGAAGGTGGATTATTTAGGCATAGATGCATGCTGGATAGCGGTCTATGTACTTTGTCGTAATGCCCCGATTAAATCACATAGTAATCATCGTTGATATGTATTGAATCTTTATTTGTCAATTGCTTGCCTGTAATTTGTTCACCCAACATGTTAGTTATCTTATTGGAGAGACACCACTAGTGAACTGTGGACCGGTCCATTCTTTTACATCTGAATACATTCTATTGCTTTTTGTTCTTTGCAAACAAACACCATCTTCCACTCGATACGCTTAATCCTTTGTTTTCAGCAAGCCGGTGAGATTGACAACCTCACTGTTACGTTGGGGCAAAGTACTTTGATTGTGTTGTGCAGGTTCCACGTTGGCGCGGTTTCACTGGTGTTGCGCCGCACTACACTCCTCCACCAACAACTTCACGTGCTTCTTGGCTCCTACTGGTTCGATAACCTTGGTTTCTTTCTGAGGGAAAACTTGCTGCTGTGCGCATCATACCTTCCTCTTGGGGTTCCCAACGGACGTGTACATCTACGCGCATCAATGGACCAGTGGACGGGTGGGTGCCTGAGAGCGCGCGGTTGAATAGTGGTTGCCACCTAGGATTAAAGAGATTATTATGTCGTCCATGTTTTAGATAGCTTCCAGTGCAACCACAATACATTATGGGCTCTGTCTTAGCTAAGTACTTGTGGGAAACCTCGCCTAGGGTACCGCCAGCGGGTGGAGTTTGGGTACGGGCGGATCCGGTAGGTGGAGGGGCTACTAAGGAAAAGCTTCGTAGTGACCTCGTCCTAGCCTTAATGAAGATGAAGAATTTTGGCAAAAAGGCTTGGTTGTGAATTGTGGGTAAAGAGCACAACCTCTCGAGAGTTAAACCTAAGATCTTAGCCGTGTCCCCGGTTATGGACAATTTGAGCTTTCTAGGCAAGGAATGTACGGAAGAATCGCATCATTGTTTTCTGAATGTATTTAAAATTTGTATCAACTTTGAAAACTCATGGGAGATGTAACCATTTGATTATTCTAAAACCCATGGAGGATTTAACCATGGTGTGATTTCATAATGTCATTCAAAGATTTTCAAAATGTTTTGTTTTAAATAAAATGTAGGATAAAATTGGCTTTATGCAAATTTGCCTAAACTCCACTAGCCAAATATCATGTAGATAGTCATGCCTAAAACTTCCACCATATAAGTGTTATTTGCCAGTACATCATTGTACTGACCTCCATTCGTGGGGCTGCATATTCAAACGTGCAAGATTTTCTGAGGAGAAGTACGTGGTAAGATCTCGAGTCTACATTCCAACATGACTGCCTGTGGCACATGAAGACGATGAAGGCTCATTGATGACTTACATTCCGCTGTGTTTGTTCTGAACATTGTTGAGCTAGTCCATGTGATTATGAAATTTGTAAGGTTTTACTTTACCCTCTGGATCAACGATGTAGTAATTTTATACCATTGCAATGATTACTACATTTTGTAATGTGTGCTATCAGTGATCCCAGGAATAGCACTATACACAGGTATCCTGCCTTTATTAAAAGGTAGGGTGTTACATAATGGTATCAGAGCATAGTGTTGCCTGTAGGATCGAGACCCTAGGTTTGGATTAGAAATAGGAAGACCTAAGATGAAAACTTTTGTATAATCCTATTTCAATTAAAATATGTTTGGATTTTGAACCTCTTGTATTCTCATCTAATCCATCTTCAAAATTGTTTTCCTCTCACTTTAGATGTCCACCTTATCAAAACTATCAACAAGTACTGATGATGACCATGTCCCTGAAGCCTGAAGAGTGATGATTCACGTGATGCTCTTTGACTCAACAAGAAGAGTTTCATTGAAGACAAATGAAGAACTTGAAGGAAGACTTCGATGCAGACTACACAACACACGAAGATACACCGAAGGAGTAGAATAGAAACTTGAAACATCCAAAGCAGAAATAGACCAGACCACCATTAGTTTTCTTTTTATTGAAACAACGCTAGCATTAGAAAGTAATTATCTTGCCAAATTGAGGTATGATCATACTAATTTGTTTGTGTTTGAACCATATGGCTTGATGCTTGTTAGATGTTGTCTGTAATATGTTTTGCCTTGATATGATGTGTTTAGATGGGAATCCTTTAGAATCTTTCTATCTATTCTCATCTATACCCAACCCAGAGAATGTTTTCTCGACAACCCGCCATGAACACAACACTAGGGAAACCAACCCAGATGTTTCCTATTAAAATGAAGAAGTATAGTTTGTGAGATACGCAAAATCCTAGATAAGGATCGATAGATTTTTTTTAAAACAATTCAATATTGGGGATTGAAACATTGATTCAAGTCTCCATGGAACTTTTATCAAATGGTGAGATAGACCAAGTGTTAGAATACGAGATTCAATAAATCAAATACGGAGTAATGATTTGGGTGCAGGATGGATTGATCACCATTCCTACTACTCTTATTATTCGCTTTCGTAATATTGAGTTTGCGAATCTAGAGAGACATACCTACAAAAGAGATGTCGGCGAATAAGCCTAAAACTTAGTGTGGATAAATATTAATATACCCTTATAGTAGGCAAGTGCTGCCAAGCGTAGGACTACGGTGAGTTTGAAGACCCAACTACTAGATGAAGACAGTGGAAGACCGTCGAAGGCACCAATAAACAAAGACGAGGAAAGTCGGGAAGTCTTCTCATCTTGGTCTCCTAATAGACCCAAGGAGTGACCATCAGTGTCAGAAGTAGTTTAACAACCAACCATTTGGATTAGAAACCCTTCTATGAAGAAAACCTATTCGACTCACCTTGGAGAGATACGTGGTTCACTATATGTGAATAGACATTCGCCTATTGGATATTAACTTAGAAGCCCTAAGCCATAGATGTTTTCCAAATATGACCTATTGTCAAATCTTATCCTCAGATGAGCCAACTCATACAAAATGATCTTAGCCTAAACCCAAAACCTAAGACTACCTACAAAAGTTTCTTTTAAGGGTGGTAGAAACCATACCCTTAGATGATGAATTTACACCAGATGTCCCGTGAGATGGTACTTGGAGAAGTATCACAAGGAGTTTCCTATGACCAAGTGTACTCAAGTAAAAGATAATACCCATGAGATGAGTACCCTTATATGAATGGATACAGTTGATGATATGACCGCATATAGTTTAGTGTCAAGTTTTCAAAGCCCAAGGTTAACTTCCGAAATCTCCTCGGAGATGTTCGAAAAAGAAGCAATAGTGAGTATGAACCTATTAGAAGACCTGAACCCAAACCTTTTCTTTCTAGCCTTTCGCAAATCTCGAGGACGAGATTTCTGTCACATCCCGAAATTTTCTAAATTTCGGAATATAAAATAAAAATAAATTTGATGCTTGATTGTTTGAAATTGATTGAAAATTCACAAAGAATTAAAACTTTTTAAATTTATTTACATGTTAATTCCAAATAGTGTTTACAAAGACTTTTAGTTTTAAAGTATTTTCAAAATCAAACATATAGGCCAAATGTAAACAATGATTATTTTATTTTCACAAAGGGATATTAAAAATGTTTTTGCAAAAATATAGAATTTTCATAAACCCTAGTTTCAAAATATTTTCTAAAAATACTCTATTTTGTTCGGAGGTTTTGAAAACTTATAAAATATTTTATTTGAGAAAACATTAAACCCAAAAAAAAGGCAATATAGCCACATAGACATGTATGTCAAATTTTGATTTTATAAAGTTTATATTTTTGTTCCAAATTTAGTCTCATATTGAAGTATTTTTCATAACGAATCCAACGGTACCTCATTTGCATTTTTCCAATTTTATTTGAAGCCTCAAAGTGTATTTCCAATTTTATTCAAAATTAAAAAGATAAAATAAAAACAAAGGGCGCGGCCGACCGTGCGGCCAACGCCCGCAGCGGCCCAGCTCGCCCCTGCCCGGCCCACCTCCCGCCCCCAGCCCAACCCCGGCCCAACGCCCCCGCGCCAGCCTAGCCGCACGCCAGCGCCCATCCCGCACGCGCTGCACGCCCCTGCCCCTTTTTGTTTTCCTTTTCTTTAGTCCCACCTCGCCCCCTTTCAGCAATTTGCTCCAGCCCTAGCCCTATAAATACCTCCCAGGGAGCAGCCCAAAATTCACACCACCAGGCCCCGACGCCTTTCTCCCTCTCTCCGAGCTGCTGCTATCTGCCGATGCAAAGGCGTGACGCAAAACGTGCAGCTGCTCGCGGCACACACTCGCCACGCAACATCAGCGACACTATTTTGGGAGGTAATAATTCTATGTCCGCTTTTTTTTCATAGATTGTCATATGCAACTTCGCAATTTTTATTTTCTTAGATCTACACCTCCACTCTACAACTTTTACGTAGGAAGTTTTTCCATCCGAGCAACTTGTTCGAACAACTTTCCGTACGCAACCACTTCTGTTTAGTTTTGTAAAATTCATATCTTAAGTTCTATCCGTCGGATTTCGACAAACCCTATACCGTTGGAATCAGCAAATCACGTAGATCATGTTAGACATTTTGCGTGGCAGTTTCGCCCACTTTATTTTCGCGGTACCACTTTGATCCGCAACATCGTCTATAAAATAAACCCTACAAACTTTTTCCGAGAGATTCTTTTGGCGATACGCTGGTAATAAAATTCTCTACAACTTCCGTGTAGAAAGTTCTTCCATCCGGAAAACTTTTTCTAATAATTTTTCGCGAAAAGTGGAGTCCTATAACTGGTTTCGACATAGTTCCTTTAGCCAAAAGGATCGTTGTGACCATATCCATCTTCCAGGACCATCTATAATTCTTTATCATGTTCACAGATGATGCATAGCTTACCCCCGGTTGTCTAATTCATATTATTCAAATAACAATTGAGTTATTTGAGTAAAGTGTGACATGTTCTAGTTTGGATTTTTACATTGCTTTAGTAGGGTGGTGATACTCTACCTCATATCACATGTGATGAACCTTTGTTATCCATTAGGCACCTCGAACCAAATCCCGATATCATTCACGCTTATACAACCTCATGTCATTCAACCATTTCCACTTAGTTCGAACTATTCAACTTTCAAATGAGTTACTTGAGTAGTTCAATATATCATTAGTTCATATCCAATGCTATGAGTGACCTTGTGGTACTCTCGTAAGTGTTGGCTAGCTACCCCACGGGAATCAGCTCTCACATGGCAGACTATATGAATCATTCAAGAAATTTCTTTAACAACCACAGCAGGTCATCATCCATTAACCCTATAATGGAAACAATTGCTAAAAACAGGGAAATAATCAAAATGTAATCAATCTTCAGAGCCGAACTTCTGACCTAAAGACAAGGAGAACCGGTTGATCCACATCTGACCGAAAAATCAGAATAAACTCACATAAGACTGGATCCAAGCACTTTTCCTGGAGCAAAAATTATCATGTGTTAATATATTGTCTGATATATGGAAAAAATATCGGGAGCCAGCAAAATGTTGAGTATATACTCATTCATCTTAATTTTCAGACGAACTCCACAATTGGGTAATTCCACAAACTTATAATTTGTAGCACCACCAAAGAAAACCTCACGCGCTCTCTCCACCTGCTGAGATGCTGCGCCCTACGCTGCATCATGCAACTAATCTTGCATACATTAGGCTCTAGCTGCCTACCTAAATAAAAGATCGATGCTGGCCTGCTCCTTTTCTACCTTCTTTAGTAGCTTCTCGCTACAATTTTACTTTGACAAATAGTACATGGAAACAACCAAGGGGATCAGATCGGGAGGTTACCTCTGTGGGTCAGCTTGACGCGGAGGAAACGAAGTTGTGGAGTAAATCCTCAATCTCCAACAATACTTGCATCCTCGATCGCTGCTCTTCCGTCGGCCTGCAACTTCTCGCGCGCCCGCTCAACCGCTCGCCCACGGCCACCCTTCCGTTGCCGTACGGTGCGACCGTGGCCTTCGGCCGGCCGACAAATCTTTGTTTTCGCTCCGCCTGCTCCTTTTCCTACATCAACTGTGGTCACCAGATGCAACAATCCTAGTAAGATGACGACCTGCAAATACGGAGCACAAAGCCGAAATAAATCAAGTCATGGGTAAGGGGAAGGATTAGCAAAACATGGACAAGAAGAAAAATCCAGAAGAGCCCAATAACAACCAGATCTAAATAGTGCACTTTGTCTCCAGAAGCGAGGCCAGAAAGAGAGCAAAATTTGGTGGGGGAAAAGCATCACCCGGGGAAGAAACAAAAGAATAAAAAGACTTACTTTGTTTCTAGAAACACGACACTCCTCCACGAACAAATGAGGTCGGCGCTCATTTCTGCCGGTGAAAAAATAAGGAGTGGAGGAGCGCCGGTAGACACCGCCGCCTCGCAGCTCGTCAGCCGCCCATGTCCTAGCCACCCACCATAGCCCCAACGCCTTCTTCACCGGTCCATCTTCCTTGCGGACCCGCGAGCCCGTGCATCCAATCGAGCAACCGCGGTCGAACCCTAAGCGCCGGCGGCGAGAGACTCCCGCGCGGCGCAGCAGCTCGCCGGCCGAGTCAAGGCCATGGAGTGGCAGTGGACTGGTGGAGGAGAGACATGGATGGCGTGTGGGATCTAGGAGATGAAGAGAGGCAGGGGATTGGGGAGGGAGCCTGCAACGTGATTGGGGACTGGCCGACCAAAACGACGTGCAAGGAAAGGCCTATTCTACCCCCGTGGGTGGAGATCTTTTCCACGGGCTGACGCCACACCCGACCAAACCAAAACTTACCCACTGTGACTGATGAGCGGGTCCGGCTGATTGTGGGACCCACGAGCAGCCTGATGCCGGTAACACATGGCTATTTCATGGCTTTAGCTAGTGGGAGGATCAATGGAAGAATGCCCACGCGCTGCCAGAGCCAACCAACACGCTTGCTTTCAGTCCAGAACGAATGGACAAGATGCATATATGGAAAGATCTGATGGCTCATAAGCGCTAATCGCTGTGAGACCCCCATGGGGGTGCATCAATTATACCTTTAGACTAGATTTAGATGTGCGCCTTGGCGCACGATCTCGTGAAATTCGCGTTGATATATTTTGCGTAAGGAACATGCACTTATAAACACCCAATACGATGAGAGACACGACAATCAGCCACTCGTTCACCCCTACATCAATAACATGCACTTAGATACGCTCAATATGATGAGACACTGTGGTAAGGCTTATGTCAAGTGTTTTTCAATGAAGAGCAATATGGCATTTAAGTGATACAAATTACACAGGCATCGCTAGCTCCTCTTCTAGCCGATTCTGACAGAGAAAGATGAATAAGTCTATTAAAAGTACTTCTCGTGGCCCTCCACTCAAATGGTGCAAGCATAATATAATACTTGGCCAATAAATAGACGAACAATTCTAAATCTATGCCTCCTCTAGCCAAAAAAAAATAGTGATTAATATTTACATAATAATTAATAGAGTTAAATAGTTAATTATATTTGTAGTACTTCGTACGTAAACTTTTCCGGTGGGAACACTTTATGCCACAAACTTGTAAAATGCAACCGGTCAAATTGGCAAGCATGTCATGTTCTGAAATCGCCAATTCCATATCGATGAGACAATGAAAGCTCGCTAGGCGACGGAGAATAGAGCGATGGCATTGAAGACATTAGTGGAGAGGAGAAGGGACACCGGCGGCCATTGCGTAGCTGATCCTGCTATGCATCGGCAGTGGGGAAGAGCGGGTCTGGCACCTCCCTAGGAACCTCCTTCAGATTGGAGACAATAAGTTTTACTTCCTCCTACCCACGGTGTGTATCTTTGCCTGTTTCCCGCTGCTCAGCAAGCCCTTCACTCTAAATCAGCCTAGTAGAATTAGAGCATATGATGGCATTAACCGTGCGTCATAATTAACTTCTCGATGGTTAAACAACATGAATAATACATAATCATTACATCTCGGATTGGTGAATCCATTGGAAACTGGAATCACCCACAAATATTTGACCTGCAGTCAGACTACTAAATTAATAACTTTTACCATGGATAACTATCATACTGTACAAAAAAAAATCAGCTTGTGTGAAGGCCACACTATGTTAGCACAATAGTTTAACATTTTGGGTGATATAAAATTAAAATTTACAAAAACTCCGACACAAATGTTCCAAGCGAAGAAACAACTTAAGAATTAATCATGTTTGCAATTATCAGAATTATACACAGAAACATCTCCTAGGTATCAACATCAAAATTTCACAAACAGGCCGTAACATCAGCTCAATTCGCAGATAAAAAGGTCTAACCAATTTGAGGGAAAAGAGATTTCTTTCACATTGTTAATAATGTCTTTACAATCATATTGCACAAGGGTGGAGATAGCTTCAGGGGGTCGGTTCATCCAGCAGCCAACCAACCCTTCTACCCGAGCTAGCCTAGCTAATGCATGGGCAATCCAGTTGCCATCTCTTCTCAAAAACTGGAAGCTGCAACAAGATAACCTTGCTGCCAGGTCTCTGACAGTATTATAGATCACATGGTATTTTGATCTGTTTATACTCTATCGTTGTTGGAGCGTCGATAGTGCAGTCACTCTCCACGATCACAGGTCCCTGGATCATCCTCGCTGCCCGCTGCACTCCCTCAAGCACGACATATGCTTCATCTTCTTCCCCGGATGCTAATCCTTCTAGATTTCTGCCTGCACAAAAACAGAATTGACCAGCACTATTACGTGCAATAAGACCAATAGAAGCCTGACCCGTTTCGGCAACATAGGAAGCATCAGTGTTGATCTTAATGCAATCTCCAAACGGGGGTGTCCAGTGTGATTTTTCCTCCAAGAGTCAGGAATGAGATATATTCCAGTGGTGTTGGTCATTTGTACCAATCAGTAGTCCTTTACCTTTGTCATCTGCTCATTTAGGGATTTCTGAATTGAGCATCTGGTAATAGTTCTTGAGGAAGAAGACAGATTCTCTAACAGTAGATTCCCCTTTACCACCATGGACAATATCATCTCTTAGGAAAAGATTGGAAAAGGCTATCAAGGAGTAACCGTGAGCAAAAATAGTGAGGAAAAAATGGCAGCAAGCATTTGATTCTTTTTCCCATGAGAAGGGAGGCCAGAGGACTCACAATTTCATTATGAAATTGGATCAAGTCTTTTAGAACACACACTCAACAACGCCATAGATTTGTGCACCGACAAATGAGCATGCTAAAGGATAGACGCTATGAGCTACAACAAAACACAATATCGTCCAAAGTTTCTCAGAATATTCATAGCTAAGCAAAGTTTCTTGGAATATTGATAGCTAAGCATGAGGGTCACTTGAAATTGGATTATACTAACAAACAACGCCATGAACTGTTTGCCCATCAAGGTGCTACATGACTTCACTATATTCCACAATAAGAGCATGAATGCAAGGGGATAGACAGAGATATCTGAACCAGGCCATCCACTGGAAAAACTTCAAACCTAGCACCATGCTATGACAGTAATTTAATTCATGTCTTGCAGTAGATTTTTGAAATGCGTGTTTGGGATATACAGTAGGAAATGCGTGTTCTACATCACGCATTTCTATTCCAATAAATTGTCTTGAGTTTGTCCCTTAGAAACGTCCTACTCGATAAAAGCGTTCACATGTTTGCTTCCCATCTTATAGCATGGATAAATCAAACAAACTATTCTAGTAAAATGATCCACCATTTGACTACATTATTACTTATCTATATGTTAATGTCGATGATAGAAACTAAAGTTGCAAGTAGCAAGCAATGCAGGTAATAAAAAAAAAAGCAAAGCAGTAATAACTGATTTGTCCTATATTAGCATGATTAGATGTTCCTAAAAATGATGCACAACATGGTAAGAGAACCACTTACACCATAAGAGAAAAAAATCTTGCACAGACCATGAAATGTTCAGAAACTATCAAACTGTAAACTGTTATTTAGCGAAAACATGGTGCATTAATATGAAACCTTATACGCAGAGTGATGGAATTTTCTCCAGCTATTTCCAGAAAAGGCCTCTTTGCAACTATTGGCTCCAAGAATATATCTTTCAAATAGAGTGATCATGGTACAATAAGAATAAAATCTTTCAGAGGACCGGAAGGAAAAAAACAGAGGTAAGAGAAAATACAAATTGATTCAGTGTTGAAGACATCAATTTCAGATTAGAGTGTGATATACAACATAATGTATATAAATTGTACTTTCTATATAGTAACACAAAATAACACCCAACCAACAAGTGCCAACTAAATTTATCGCCAAGTCATGTATTTAGAGAAATCAACAGTGAACATTTGCTAGTCCCTGATGTACAAGGAACCAACAAACTAATGGAAATGTATTATCTCCTGATCATATTGTAGCTTTAGGATAGATATTCTGGAATCCTCAAGTCAATTAAGATGAAAGAAGAAAGTGGATAAATGATGGACGTCGATCCCCAGCTAGTATTTTTTGCAAACCGACTAAGAAAACAATAGTAAACTGCTCGACCTAGATTCAGAGGTTTAGCTGATCAAATGTAATTTTATCGAGATTCTAGGTGTGAAACTGAAACTACTTGGTCCATTAGATCCTCACAAACTGATATATGACATGAATGAATTTAATAAAGAGCAAGTAGTCGCACTCGTAACAAAGAAAGCATTCAGAGTTTCAGACAACAAAGAGACATGATTACCTGTTCCGAACCTGTAGGTAGGAACCCAGTGCACAAAGTGATAAAACCTGCCTTGAGTTCTCAAGGTAAATTGCTCGACCTAGATTCAGAGGCATTCAGGTTTCCACATAAATCAAGTTGTAAATTTATGGCTGTACATATCAGGTACAGATTCTATAATAAGCTTATCCTAAACTTATCAGAAAAAGCTGGAACATTGGAACAGAACACTACAATTCTCATTGTCAAAACACAGCTGACTGCCCAACTTTGCTCTCGAATAGGATGATTGCACTTATTAGTCATCACATTAATTAATCTGAAGAGCACACAAAAGGGACGAATTTTTTGACGTACCGTGTCGATGCCTAGGACATCAATGATGGAGCACCAGATCTTGTAGAACTTGAACGACACATCCAATTGGTTCACCAGGACGTGCTTCAATTGTTAATACATAGAGGAAATTAAATCAGACGAGTGTTGTTGAGCATATGCTCAGCTACGGTGAAGATAAAAAAGAGCACATCAACTCAGCTATGGCGACAATGAACAGGCATGAGCGCCGCCGCCGGTAGTACAGTCTACAGTACACAAAAGTTGAACAACAAACAGGAATGTGTATGAGCATGTCACAAGGAATGTGACTCGACTAACATGTCAGTGTTCCGATAAAGGCACCATAAAAATGGTTCCGATAAAGACACCATAAAAAGTACTTCTTCCTTCACCAATGTAAGAACTTTTAGCAAGCTAAATTAGTTTGCTAAAAGGTTTGACATAATTACATTACTGAACATAAGAAGAAGTAGAAAGCAAGACTTGGAAGTATGGCAATAAAGCTCAAATTAAAACATTAGAAACAAGGACTGAGAAATAAATATTTAGACTAAAACTAAATCTACCCTGAAAAATAAAACTGGAACTAAGGGATAAAAATGCAAAGAACCATGTATTAACAATTTGTAGTAAAGTAAGATAATCAACTCTTTCCTCCGTACGGAAATAAGTGAGTCGGATTGGTCAAGATTCACTTGTATCTATACAGTAAAACACGTCTAGATACATGTGAATCTAGACAAATCGAAGTCACTTATTTCCGAACGGAGGGAGTATATCTTTTCTTAGGTAAATATCTCAAATGCAAGACTACACGCACTACACATGCTTCACATGCTGGAAATTTTAATTACCCATCTAGCTCTACTCAGTTAACAATGGATGGAAAGAAAATCCCTCGTCAGCTATCAAATGTTCTACAGTAGCAAGATGGAAATCTCCATAAGTAGATGCATTGTAAACTTTAGTTGATTATTAGAGAAGAAAAGGTCCAATGAAAATATTGCTCCTTTAGAACCCCAGTTGCAATTATAGCAATTGACAAACTGCTTGAGACTGAATTGACTAAAGAGAATCCAAATATCCCGTAAAATAAATCCAAATATCAGAATGATTGATTAGGCTATGAACACCCACTGTATGGATCTCATAGCCTACAAGAACCTCTGGACATAGAAGAAATTGAATGAATATCATGAATATTTGCATTAGTGTGATGGCTCATTCAGCCACGATTCATTCTGTAAGATACAAAATCTAAAAACAATCATTGTGTACTTACAACAGTAGGGCTATCAAATCTTTGTGGGAGCGAGTGATCGAGGATTATATAAAGGATTCAATTAACAAAGCCGTATGAGCCACTAATGACCGATCCACAGTTAGAAGGCGAGTGCAAATAGTGTCTCCAGCAGTGTCTTCATCCCAGTCACAAATAGGAGTGTTGGAACCATGATTTCCTTGTCTGGGATCAACCAAACATTTTGCAGTTAAAATATGCCATGGCAAATGATGAGTAATAAACATAAAAATAAGAAATTATCACATTATTTCAACACATAAAAAGAACCAACATTTAGGGGATCATCACAGAAGTTCCTAAGGGGAATTTGTAATGTTGTAAACCCAAAGAATTGCCTCTCCTGACAGCTAAAACAATACATATAACTTCCTAAGACAATTTTTGTCAACACCCGGATTTTTAAGTCCAGATGCCTATTATCTCATTCATCGCAATCCCAGGATAATGTTGTTGCGAGACATAATAATCGAATATCATAGTCATCATTTATTACAAACCATATTGTCTTACAACTTGAATCACATGATCCATATTACACAAATAGTTGATCTATTGATCAACGAACACAAGTTCATAGCAGAAGCGTAAAGATAAAAGGACTCTCTAGTCCACAGGCCAACGCTTGACGTCGGAAAACTCCTAGTTGTCGTCCCGCTGGTCCTCCTCCCGGTAGTTCTGTTCATCTTCATACTGCCATTTGAATAGCCAGGGACAAAGCCGTGAGTACTTTAAGTACTCGCAAACCAATACTAATGTAAGTGCTAGACAATTCTAGTAAGGGGTGCTAAGCCCTAGTTTTATTTGCATAAAGCCAATTTTAGTTCACAAGTATTTGATAAAGACATATTCATGTGCTAACTAACTCAAGTGGGAACATTAGTGTCATTCTCACACATGGTTGTGATTAAAAATTCAAGTCACCATTCACCATTCATTTTAGGAAACTTTCCCAACCCTAATACTGGAAACTGTATGGCTTTCCAACCGTCCGTAACCGTGGACACGGCTATTCGAATAGGTTTACACTCTGCAGAGGTTGCACACTTGTGCCACAACATTTGATTTCATCCGTCGGGATAACCCCGAATCATCGCAACACAGTACGCGGATCATCAACCATAACCTTTCATTTACAAATCCTAGTATGAGCACCTCTCCCCATGAGCTTGGCCTCCCAGTGAAGACCAACTGTCAACCTGGGAACCACAGGGCTTGGCCGTACAATTCACCTCAATTCACATCATTTCTCAACAACGGAGGCAGCCTCGGCATAACCCCTATGATGTGTGTTCAGAGGGAACTCATACTAAAATCTATAAACTTCCAGTTAAGCCCTACCCATAATCAGGTATTGTGGGGGTACTCAAAAATTGGAAAGGTATCGCATCCAAACCAATATCAGTTTTTAATCAAAAATCACTATCTTCTCTTAGTTATATTCACCTTTAAAACTCATTTCATAGTTTCATTTGTATTTCAAAAATCACATGTTCCCATCTAGAGTAGTCAAGTTTTATATTTAGCACTAGCATCTAATCATGAGGTGTGCTAACTACTTGTAATGCTAGTAAGGCTAAGTTTGATGCTCTTGTAGTATTCTAGACTTAGACCAAAGTTAACTATAAAAGGAAACTTCAAGATTGAATTTGGAAAACTTGAATGATAAAGCTTGGGATGGGTTCATGAAACATAAGAAAAGGTGAGTGTGCCTTGTTCTTGGTAGAACTTTGCACTTTGCAAGAATATTAGCTTGCCTTGGTAGTTCTCAAATTGTTCCTCCTCCTCCTCTTGGTAGCAACCTTCTTCTTCGGCGTACTCTCCGGTGCTAGCGTCTAAATTTGAATACGAGTATAATCACTCACTAATTCAATGGCTATTCCAACATCACATATATGCACACATCTATTCTAAGCACACAAGTAATTCAATTAAAGTGCATTGGTTGTGTTTCTTGAGGCAAAATAATTTCCTCTCATTACATATGTAAATGATAGTTTCCATGTTGTTCTTGAGAAATAATTTCCTCTCATTGAAATCTTCTTAAGATTTAATTTTCTCAAACAATCATACATGAATTTGTATTGACCTAAGTCAACCATTCATTATCATCATTTGAGAAAATGATTTAAATGAGGTAGACCACCTCATACCATTTATCAATCCTACACATGGTTTAAATCTCCAAGTATTTCATATAGGTGAGTTTGTCCAGGGGTCCAAATCATCACATGAATTCATTTGGGACAAGATTTAAATGAAGTATAACACCTCATATAATTTGCATACTAGTTTTGGACAATATCACTTAGAGAAAATAGCCATATTGTCCACTACTTAAACTAGGGCATGATCATGCAAAGTGACCATACCATTTTCTTGCAGAAACAATTAGTGTAAGTCAAATGTGAGCTACTGGAGTTGGAGTTAACTAAATATCTATTTTGGTTGATTTTTAAAATTTATTTGAATGTGCAAAAGTCCCTGACTTGTTCTTTTTGCCACATTATTTCTACAACAGATCTGGTCATGGGACCAGCGCCATTTTGTAGATCTTTCTACTAGCTTTCCAACCATATAAAGTTCATTGAATTTGGTTTAGCCAATTTAAATCTATTGAATTTCAAAGTGGAGGCAGTGTTGAAATTATTTGAATTCGTTTAAATACATTTGAACTAAAAGGGCCGGCGGGAAAAACTACTGGGCCAAATCATTTAAACAGGCCCAAGGCCAGCCCAGCCACGGTCCAGTGCCGCGCGGGCTGCCTGACAGCGGGGACCACCCGTCGGCGACGTTTAAACGCCGAAACGGTATGGGTGAACCAGAGACGTAGGATTAGATCAAAGATCAACGGCTCGAGTTCGTCGTCGTCTCCGACGAGAACCCGACGCTCTGGCGGCGGCGGTAGGGGGTCGGAGGGCTAACCGAGCTCCAGCGAGGGATGGCAGTGCTCGGGGTAGATGTGGACGACGGCGAAGCTCCAGTACAGTGGCGTCGCCTGAGGTGGACCTGGTTCGCCGGCGATTGCTGGAGCCCGCGGCGGCGAGCTCTCGATTGGCCTTGCTCCGGCGTGAATCAGGTGAGTGGTGGGTGGTTGAGAAGCGGTGAGAGGTGGGGAGTGTGTGCTTACATTGTCCAGGGGAGGTCCCCTTTTATAGCAGCGCAAGGGTGCTGCGGGGCAGGGTGGTGGTCGACCATGGCGCGGCGTTTCCGGCGAGGGGTCGAGCTAGGCGAGGGTGCAGCAGTGCTCTACGTGTACAGGCGAGGTTAATGGTGGTGACGGCGCGGTCGGGCGGCGTCGGAATAGCTCGCGTTGCTTCCATGTCGTGCGGTGGCAGTGGCGGGATCTTGTCACCGTCCCCGGCTGCGGCGGGCACGGGTCTGGGCTGCGCGCGTGTCTGGCGGCGTCCAGGTGGCGAGGTGATGCTCAACGGCTACGGCCAGCTGGCGGTGGTGGCGCGGCGCGTGGCCAGTGTGCGTCCATGCACGTGCATGCGCGACGCGAGCGGCGTCCAGGGCTGATCTTGGCGCGTGATCTCCGGCCAGTGTCGTCGTCGAGCTCGACCGTGGCGGTGCTAGGAAGAAGAGGTGGGTGCGCGGTGGCGCGGTGGCCAGGGCAGAGAAGCAAGGGACAGAGGGAGGTCGTCGGGCTTGGCGACATGGCCGGCATGGCCATGCCCTAGCTGCCCTCCTCCTCTCCTTAGCATTACTATGCATCATTTAGGGTTAGAGGGGACCAGGGGACACCATGGTGTAGGTTAGGGTAGTTTAGGTGATGCTAGTTTATTTGAGGACAGGCTAGTTAGTTACTTACTATTATTTGAGGACTGTTCATGGACCTCAATATCTCCATCTGTATTATCCTCATCAGCTTGTCCCGAATCAGATATTGGCCTCTGATTATTGTTGTTGACATCAACATTACTTTTAACTGGAAAATACTTATTCAAATCGCCTCTTTGCGATTCCCTAATCTTTTCATCTTGCTTTCTCTTCCTTTTTTTCGCAGCACCAGACAATTGTTTTGGTGGCATTGTAACAGTGTAACACCTATAGTGATGAATGAATTTACCTCAAATCAAAACCCTAAAAATAGTTCTAGATTACAAGAAAGAATTAGCCGGGAATCAGTTGAGGACTTACAAAAAGACCGGACGGGCACGGTGACCGGGCGAGCCGAACGCAGGGAGGAAAGATCGGAAGATCGGCCGGCGCTGCGGCCGCTGCCCGCCTGCCCCTGCGTGGATCGGCGGCGAGGACTGGCGAGGCGAGGGCGGCAGGGCGATACACAACGCACGGGACGCGGCGACTCTTCGGGACTTCGGCTCGCGAGGCTGATCGAACGATTGGATCCGTGCGACTGTGCGAGGAGCAGCCGAACAGGCAGGAGTAACTTCACGTACAGGGGCTGTTCACGTATTTCGTTTCTAGATAGAGTTGGGCCTGATGACTATTTTTTTTCCAGCCCATATAGATATAGCATAGAGAAAAAGCCTCCATCTTGGGCCCCCCCAGGCCTGGGCCCTTGGCGACCGCCCAACCCTGCCAAGGGCCAGGGCCGGCCCTGTTAGGTGGAGTAGATCACTACTAGCTGAATGCCCGCGCGTTGCAGCGAGATAAAAATATATATTATGTATATACGTAAAGTAATTTATTGTTGGTAAGCCATGGGGTGTTGTAGAAATGAATGTGTTACAGTATCTACAAATAAATAAATATGTGCTTAGAAATTCATGTGTATTGCAACCGAAGAGAGAAAAGTTGTAATTAGAACACACAAAGTAATTTTTTGTTTATCTCGTACTAAGGATGAAGCAGCATTCCAATCTAGAAGTGCTTAAAAACGGTACTATGCGGTGAAATATTTTCGGTAACGCTAACGTGAGAAGAACTCCTTATGAGTGGTGTCTTTGTAACGTCTAGGAAAATATCCCATATTAGTGTTTCCTTTTTTTCGTGTGACCGTGATTCCCTCTTATAAATTCGTCCCCTCTTTTTCTGAAATAAATATTTTCCAGTTCATTTGGGAAATTACAAAAAAACATTAATGGAGAGGGAGAGCCTAAACCAGGCCAGGCCCTAAAGGCCCAGCCGGTGCCTTCAAACCCAGCTGGAGCCTTCCATCCGGTGGCCCACGTCAGGCCACCTAAGCCACCTGGTTGGAGCCGTAATCCACCAAGCACAGCTTCTGACTATTTTGCAAAATAACCCTCCCGCCGCCGGATCGTTTTGCAATTTGATCCTCAGCAAACAAAACGCAGTCTCCCCATCTCTCTCAGTCTCTCTCGGCCCCAACCAACACCTCATCCTCTTTCCCGACGAGAGCAGAGCCTCGTGGCTCCCTTGCTCGATTCCACGCTGTGCCGGCTCGCTGATCCCCTCCCTTGGCCGTGTCGCCCCTTGCTGCCCTTGCCCACGTGCGCGCTGCCGCCGCATCAACCGGGACGCATGCGAACTTCCCAGCTAGCCATCGTCCTCCTCCGTTGTTCGTCGTCTCCTGTGCCCACATCACGCGCCCGCGGCCTCCTTGTCCCGTTCTGTGGTTAGCGAGCTCTGCCTCAACCCGTCCGCCATGGCCAAGCAATCCTCCGAGATGGACGTCCTCGTCCCAGATGGCCACGCCTGCAACTACATCCGCGCGGCCCCTCTTCTGTGTCGCAAGGCTTGTCCCGTTCCATCCGTGCCCCGCGCTAAATCCGGTACGAGCTCTGCCTCAAGCCGTCCGCCATGGCCGGGCACTCCTCCGAGCTAGGCGTCCTCGTCCTGGATGGCCACGCCTTCCATGACCTCCACGTATCCCTTCGCGGCCTGGAAATAGGGCGACCGCAGAGGGAGTTGTGCTCGGTGGCGCGGAGCGGTGGAGGGATCTTGCGGGTCGGGGCAGCGCGGAGGGAGCCGTGCCTAGCGGCGAGAGCTAAGCAATATTTCTGATTTGGGACTTTTTTTCTGCGCAGAACAAAACAACGAAACGGTGCGTTTCACTTGGCGGTGGCATAGCTTGTAATTTTAGGCGGGCGGTTTTTTAAGTACGCTGGTTTTTTCCTCTAGCCGGCTTTTCCGCCGTGGGATCGCTAGGTTGGCTTGGTTTTCTGGTTTTTACGTACGACGATAGGACGCTGGTTGATTCGGGTCTTTTTGACGGACGAAAATATAACCGGTTTTTTCGACCTACCAACACCACCGATCTGTAACTTATTAGTAGAGATTTGCAATAGTTGCAAATAGTGCCCGAATTTGGAATTTACAAATTTGTCTAAATTTGAAATAATTCAAAAGGTGAATCTATCTGAAAAGTATTTGTTTAGATAAGTTGTATTTGACCAGAGGTGATTAGAAGTGGTGGTGGAAAAGTTTAATTCCAAGTTTTGCCAAAATTGGCTAAGTGGAGAATGTTGCATATGTTACAAAGTTGAAACTTTGGATGAGCATAGCTAATGATCAAAGATGATTTTGGCCTGGTGGTCTTTACAAAAGTTGTTCACCTTGATGTTGAATTTGAAATGGTGCAAAGAGTTAGCAAGATTTGGGTTGAGAAAATTGAACGGCAAAGGCTCAAAGTAGTGATCAGACTATAATGGGCAGATTTGACCATTATTCTATGTGAGCAAGTTTTGTAATTGATATCCATTTGATTTGTGATTCTATGATTCCAAAAGTTATAATAAGTGTTTAGTAACATTATTCAAATAATGGTGAAGACCCAATTGGTCTAGGGTCAAAATTTATAAAAATGCCATAGAGCATATGTGAGGGTTTTAGGGTTTTTCTTTTATTTGATTTCTTTCTCTTTTTGATTTATTTGTTTGGTGATCTTCACATGATCACCTTAGGGTTTTTAGAGTATAGCACAAGCACATATTAACAATCATCATGGCATATCACTCAAATGCACAAGTCCTAGGCAGGATACTATATGCAAAGAAAAGTTTTTGTTGGTTTGAAATTTTGATCTCTGGAATTCTTCTTCCTTTCTTTTTATTGAAATTTGGGATGTTACAATTTTGACCTCCAAATGCTTAGTGCCTGCGAAAAACCACTAATCGGGCAGTTATAAGGCCTACATAAAGAGTTTGCAAACCGTTCTTTGATAGCTATCAATTATTCTTGCTTGTAAATTATAACCAAATGTCTTTTTCCGAAAAAGACAGAAGTATCTTCAACCGTGTTGTTATTTGTTAGTCTAGTACGGAGTATTTAATACCACTGTAAGATGAAAATCTGGACGACACATTCTACATATTTGCAGGATCTAAAAACCACAGGCAATCAGTTTGCAGGAACTAAAGCATCAGCTTGGCTACAGGGGAATAAATATAGGAATCTTCTCCAGACTGGTACCAGACGGTGGAGTTCCATGCATGAGTTCTGCTTATGGTTTATAAAGGCACTGACGGAGATAGAGATCTAACCCAAGGAAGGTTGTCCGCAGGGGCAACTATCCAGATCTCATCAGCAACAACAAATAGAGAGAGAAGGGAGAAACCTGGAACTTGTGGATGCCTTCTAGACGTGAGGATGAGGGAAACGTCGCCGGCCAGTGGGGAAGCACACGAGAAGGGCAGGCCGAGTCCTGGCCGGCGTCTTCCTCGACGAATCGGCCCCAAGAACCGCACATCTGAGGCCCCAAGCCCCCAACCCCCAACGCTACACTTCTGTCTGCAAGCGCCGCTCCTTGTTCTTCTTCATTGTCTAGGAGGTTCGGATGCTGCGTTCCTCCTTCCTTGCAAAGAGGTGGATGAGGAGGCGATTAGGCAAAGGGGTGATAGCAAGAGGAAAATGAGTTTCTAACCTCAAACAACGGTGCGGCGGAGAACCATAGGCTGCTCTGAATCGGAGGCCTCTTCCCCGCCCACCGATGACAATAACGCTGAGGATGATGGCTGCAGATGAAACTAAGACGGGATGGTACAGGGACGCTGCTTCCGCCGACCACTGATGCCTTGTGCATCTCCACCACCAGGCACGGCTCACTTGGAGGAGAAAAAAGAGAGAGCCCGTGAAGATGAAGGGGATTGGGGAGGAGAGAGGGAGCGACGAGATTGGGAGGAAAAGCGGGCGACGGGATTGGGGAGACGAAGCGAGCGAGGGGATTGGGGGCTGGCGGCTAGGGTTTCCACCGCCCAGCGTTTCTCGTTTTATATCCCACGGTGTAAAAAACCAACGACCCAGATTCATGCGGTAAGATCTAATGGACAGTTAAATCTAATTTAACTAGAGGCCTGATGAGGGTGCCTCTATTATACCTTTAGATGCCACAGCCGCCGCCGTGTGCCTCGGCCAGCTTCTGCTCGACCACGAACATCGGCATCGTCATCTTGTCCTTGAACGGCTGTGTCAGCCCCTGCGCCACCCCGAAGATGTTCCGTGTGGCCGACTTCAACCTATATATATTTTTTAGATCAACCTTCGATCTAAATATTCAACGAATCATAGATTAATTTAGCTCAAGTTGAAGGCTTTGCATCTTGAGCGCAGCGCCCGCTCGCAGCAACCGCGACTCGATTACCTCTTCTCTCCGGATGGCTGGCGCATGCGTCGCTCCTCCTCCCGAGTCTTCTCCGCTGCACGACGCCGCACCTAGCTCCTCGCTCTGTTGCCACGCCGACTGGCGACTGGTAAGTCTCGCCCTTCCTTTCGGCTCGAAGTATCATGCATGGACACCGCTTTTGGATCATCTGTGCGAGTCCTAGGATCCTAGCCCCAATCTGATCACATCTGCTACAACAGCGATTGGAGTCACAGCATAATCAATTATAATTGGAAAACACAGTCGGCTGGTGAAAACATACTTGGAGAACAGATCTAGAGAAACGGTGCCAAAAATTCATGGGAGCGGCCATTGATGGAGGTGACCTCGGAACCCACAAAAGCGGCGGCGCTGCGGAAGCTAGGAACGCAGCCAGGATGAACATGCATCAGGAACGACGATTTCCAACTCGGGCACATGTTAGGTTTGCACGCACCCATCAGGAACTGTTGGGTCTAGCGAATAATCTTAGCCGTTAAAAATTCTTAACTTTAGTTGGATCAATCTTTACTGTTGGTTGTTTGTTGTTTTAATAATATAATAGATAGATGTGCATCGATTGCTCCGGTTTGAATAAGCATTGTCCGAAGGCCGTTCCCCTTGCCGCGCATTGACCAAGTCATTGATTCGACGATAGGGACGGAATTTCTGTGTTTTCTTGACGCATATTCCGGGTATCACCGGATCCGAATGAAGAAGTCCGACCAAAAGGCGACCTCGTTCGTCACACCCTTTGGCACTTACTACTACGTCACCATGCCTTTTGGTTTGAAAAATGCAGGTGCCACTTACCAACATACGATGTAGCGGTGCTTGAAGGACCAAATTGGCCGGAACGTGCACGCTTACGTCAACGACATCGCGGTCATGACCCGGAAAGAATCCGACTTGATCATCGATCTCACAGAAACCTTTAAAAATCTTCGACGGTACTAGATGATGTTGAATCCGCTGAAGTGTATCTTTGGCGTACCAGCCAGAAAACTCCTTGGCTTCATTGTATCTCATAGAGTCATTGAAGTAAACCCGTAAAAAATCAAGGCTATCCTGTGCATCAAGAGGCCAACTTGTCTCAAAGATGTGCAACGACTAACTGGTTGCGTTGCTGCAATCAGTAGGTTTGTTAGCCGTCTTGGCGAGAAGGCACTACCTTTGTACTAACTGCTGAAGAAAATAGACAAATTTGTCTGGGACAACGCAGCATATGCAGCACTTCAGGGGTTGAAGGACATACTCTCTTCGCCGCCTATCTTGGCATCTCCGGCTGAGTCAGAGCCTATGCTCCTCTACCTGGCAGCCTCCAACAAGGTCATCAGTCTCGTTATCATGGTGGAGCGAAAGGAAGAAAGTCATGAGTACGGAGTCCAAAGGCCAGTCTATTATATTAGCGAGGTACTGATGGAATCCAAGCAAAGATACCCTCACTTTTAGAAGCTAGCCTACAGAGTGTTCCTAGGTAGCCAGAAGCTGAGACACTACTTCCAGGAGCATCCTATGGCAGTTGTGAGCAAAACTCCATTGTCAACCATCATCAACAACTCCGACGCAACAGGGCGCGTAGCAAAGTGGGGCATCAAACTTTCCGCCTTCGACATCAACTACAAAGCCAGATCCTCGATCAAGTCCCAAGTATTGGCGGATATCTTCGTCGATTGGACTGAAGCGCCGGAGGGCACACAAGCTTGGGTCATGCATTTTGACGGATCCAAGCAACATCAAGGCTCGGGGGCTGGAGTTACCATGAAGTCACCAACCGGAGAAGATCTACAGTACGTCCTGCAGATTCACTTCGAAGCTACAAACAATATGGCGGAATACGAGGCTCTACTACCGGTCCCGCATCGCTAAGGAAATTGGGATCAAGAACATCATATGTTGCGGAGATTCCGACCTGGTGGCACAACAAGTAGCCGGAACCTGGAACGCCAGAAACTCCGTTATGGCTGCATACAGAGACAAAGTTGAAGATATCGCCAAATGCTTCCTCGGATACGAAGTCAAATACGTCAGGAGAGATGATCACACAGCGGCAAATATGTTGTCCAAGATCGGATCCAGCAGGAAACTCATTCCGCCTGGGATTTTCCTTGAGCATCTACGTACACCCTCGGTAAAGGGCGCTAACCCGGAAAACCCAGATGTGGCGGTGTCACTAGTGGAAAACAGGGCTTTCGTGGGAGCCTTTTGTCGCGGGCGCAACTGCACCCGCGACAAATGACGTGGCCACGTCGCCCCGAAACCATTTGGAGCGACCCGGGCCTTTTGTCGCGCCCTTTGTCGCGGGCCGTATCACAACCCGCGACAAAAGGGGTCTGAGCTCTGGCACCTCCTGCCGGCACCCCTTTTGTCGCGGGTCGTAATACGGCCCACGACAAAAGGGCCATGCCTATATATACACGCAGCCAGCCCCCCCACCTCCCTACATTTTTTTCCTTGGTGGTGAAAGGTGGAGGTGTATGCTAGCTCATTTTTTCTTCATGTGCACAAGAGGTGTTTGATGGAATGCTTGTGAGGGATGCCACTTGATTTTATTTGATAAGATTTCTCCTCTTTTTGATCCTAAAAGGTTAGCAACTATTTTCTCGTATATACATAGTCCGTACAATACTAATTTTAGCAAGGTGATTGCATCTGATACATAATTGTACTTATGATGCAGATGAGTCATCCATGGATGTACGGTAACCGATGTGCTCCCGCTTTCAGAGAGGGCGTGAATTCTTTCCTGCTTGTGGCCGAGGCCAACAAGTCGAAGCAAGGTTTTATGTGCTGTCCATGTCTGAAATGTAAGAACGAGAAGGATTACTCTTGCTCAAGAGACATTAAGAGCCACCTGCTTCGGTTTGGATTCATGTCCAGCTATAATGTTTGGACCAAGCACGGAGAAGAAGGGGTTATGATGGAAGACGGCGATGAAGAAGAAGATAACGATGACCAGTACCGATCTATGTTCTCTGAATGCGATGATACCGCAATGGAAGACAATGAAGAAGAAGGAGGTGAAGAACATGCAGCAGATGATCCTGTTGATGATGATCTTCGTCGGGCCATTTCTGATGCAAGAAGAGACTGTGGCACGGATAAGGAGAGGTTGCAGTTCGACAAGATGTTAGAGGACCACCACAAATTGTTGTACCCAGGTTGTGAAGATGGGCAGAGAAAGCTGGGTAGCATATTGGAATTGCTAAAATGGAAGGCAGAGGTCGGTGTGACTGACTCGGGATTTGAAAAATTGATGATAATATTAAAGAAGTTGTTTCCAAGAAATAACGAATTGCCCGTCAGTACATATGAAGCAAAGAAGCTTGTCTGCCCTCTAGGATTAGATGTGCAGAAGATACATGCATGCGTTAATGACTGTATCCTCTACCGCGGTGAGAAGTATGAGAATTTGAATAAATGCCCGATATGCGGTGCATTGCGGTATAAGATCGAAAAGATGACCCCGGTGATGTTGAGGGCGAGCCACCCAAGAAGAGGTTTCTGCGAAGGTGATGTGGTATGCTCCCATAATACCACGGTTGAAACGTTTGTTCAGAAACAAAGAGCATGCCAAGTTGTTGCGATGGCACATGGAAGAACGTAAGAAAGACGCGATGTTGAGGCACCCCGCTGATGGTCGGCAGTGGAGAAACATCGGGAGAGAGTTCCCGGATTTTGCAGGTGAGGCAAGGAACTTATGGTTTGGTCTAAGTATAGATGGCATGAATCCTTTTGGGGAGCAGAGCTGCAGTCACAGCACCTGGCCCGTGACTCTATGTATCTACAACCTTCCTCCTTGGTTGTGCATGAAGCGGAAGTTCATTATGATGCCAATGCTTATCCAAGGCCCAAAGCAACCCGGCAACGACATTGATGTGTACCTAAGGCCATTAGTCGATGAACTTTTGGAGTTGTGGGCCAAACCAGGTGTACGTGTGTGGGATGAGCACACCGAGCAAGAATTTGACCTACGAGCGTTGCTATTCGTAACCATCAATGATTGGCCTGCTCTTAGTAACATTTCAGGACAGACGAACAAAGGATACAATGCATGCACACACTGTTTAGATGAGACTGAAAGTAAATATTTGGGAAAAAGCAGAAAAGTTGTGTACCCGTTCAATCGTCGTTTCCTTCCGCGCAAGCATCCCTTAAGGGAAAAAGGCAAGCATTTCGATGGCGAGGCAGACCACCGTCCGAAGCCTGTCCCCCGTAGTGGTGCTGATATATTTGACATGGTCAAGGATTTAAATGTTATCTTTGGAAAGGGTCCAGGCAGTCGACCTGTTCCGAAAGACGCTGACGGACACGCGCCCATGTGGAAGAAGAAATCTATATTTTGGGAGCTAGAATATTGGAAAGTCCTGGAAGTCCGCTCTGCAATCGACGTGATGCACCTGACCAAGAATCTTTGTTTGAATATTCTAGGTTTTCTGGGCGTGTATGGGAAGTCAAAAGATACAACAGAAGCACGTGAGGACCAGAAACATCATAAAGGACGAGACGACAATCATCCAGGGAAGTTTGAAGGGCCTGCCAGCTACGCTCTTACCAAACAAGAGAAGGAAATATTTTTTGAAGCCCTATTCAGTATCAAGGTTCCGTCTGGTTTCTCATCGAATATAAAGGGAATAGTAAATATGAAGGAGAAAAAATGCCAGAACCTAAATTCCCATGACTGCCACGTGCTTATGACACAATTGCTTCCGGTTGCATTGAGGGGACTTTTACCAGAAAATGTTCGACTAGCCATTGTGAAGATATGTGCATTCCTCAACGCAATTTCTCAGAAGGTAATGGATCCAGAAACTTTGTCAGGGTTACAGGCTGATGTGGTCGAATGTCTTGTCAGCTTCGAGTTGTTGTTCCCACCATCCTTGTTCAATATTATGACGCACCTCCTCGTTCACCTAGTTGAAGAGATTAGAATTCTCGGTCCTGTATTTCTACACAATATGTTCCCCTTCGAGAGGTTCATGGGAGTCTTAAAGAAATATGTTCATAACCGAGCTAGGCCGGAAGGAAGTATCTCAAAGGGCTACGGAACTGAGGAGGTCATTGAGTTTTGTGTTGACTTTCTTCCTAACCTTAAGCCGATTGGTGTTCCTGAATCTCGGTATGAGGGGAGGCTGACTGGAAAAGGCACACTAGGAAGGAAAGCAAAGGTGTGCAGGGACAAGATTTCTTTCAATCAAGCACACTACACAGTTCTATACAATTCCATCTTGGTGGCTCCGTACATCGAGAAACACAAGAATGTTTTACGAGAAATAAACCCGGGGCAGCCCGAGTCCTTGATTACACGTCAACACATGAATACCTTCGGCAGTTGGTTGCAAAGACATCTCATGAATACCACTGTTGTAGAGCAGCTGTATGATACGTCTCAAACGTATCTATAATTTCTTATGTTCCATGCTAGTTTTATGACAATATCTACATATTTTGTTCACACTTTATATCGTTTTTATGCATTTTCCGGAACTAACCTATTAACAAGATGCCGAAGTGCCAGTTCATGTTTTCTGCTATTTTTGGTTCCAGAAATCCTACAAAGGAAATATTCTCAATTGGACGAAATCAACGCCCAGGACCTTATTTTCCCCGGAAGCTTCCAGAGCCGAGAGGCACCAGAGGGGAGCCACGGGGCCCCACCCCACAAGGCGGCGCGGCCAGGGGGCGCCCTATGGTGTGGGACCACCACTCCTCCGAGGCTGCCCTTCCGCCTATAAAGTCTCTCCGCCTCGAAAACCCTAAAAAGATAAGCCACGGGACGAGAAAAGTTACGCAGCCGCCGCCATCGCGAAGTCAAGTTCGGGGACAGAAGTCTATGTTCCGACACGCCGCCGGGATGGGGAAGTGCCCCCGGAAGGCATCTCCATCGACACCACCGCCATCTTCACCGCCGCTGCTGTCTCCCATGATGAGGAGGGAGTAGTTCTCCCCCGAGGCTGAGGGCTCTACCGGTAGCTATGTGGTTCATCTCTCTCTCCCATGATGTGATCTATATGAATGTGTAGATGTTACTCTTGTCTATTATGCTCTAGAGGTTACTTAAATACGAATTCCGTATGTTGTGGAGCTTGTTAACTCCGGCTTGAGGGAGCTCTTGTAGCCCTACACAATGAATGGTGTTTGTCATCCAACAAGAGAGTGTTTGAGAGTAGTACTTATTTGTTCATCTATGTGATCGTGAGCTTTGCAATCTAGATGTCTTATGTTATTCAAGTGGATTTTACTTATGTGATCTCCGGAGACTCCTTGTCCCACGTGTGTAAAGGTGACAGTGTGTGCACCGTGTGGGTCTCTTAGGCTATATTTCACAGAATACTTGTTCACTTGGTTATGATTTGAGTTGGATGTCTCTATGAAATTGTGGTGTGTTAGTACCTCCTATGAATGCTCAAAGTGACAGCGTGGGGTGTTCATTAGTACTTGGGAATACATCTTTAAGGTTTGCTTTGCAGCCCTACACGGTGAATTAGTGTTCGTTATCCCGCCAGAGAGTAATTTGGAATAGCATAGTGAAGTGCTTATTTATATTCAATTATGATTGCAATGTTGAGAGTGTCCACTAGTGAAAGTAGGATCCCTAGGCCTTGTTTCCAATACTGCAAACACCGCTTACTTACTGTTCTACTACATGTTTACTCGCTGCCATATTTATTTCAGATTGTTATTACCACTCATATTCATCTATACCACCTGCGTTTTAATATCTCTTCGCCGAACTAGTGCACCTATACATCTGACAAGTGTATTGGGTGTGTTGGGGACACAAGAGACTTCTTGTTTCGTAATTGCAGGGTTGCTTGAGAGGGATATCTCTGACCTCTACCTCCCTGAGTTCGATAAACCTTGGGTGATTCACTTAAGGGAAACTTGCTGCTGTTCTACAAACCTCTGCTCTTGGAGGCCCAACACTGTCTACAAGAATAGAAGCACACATAGACATCAAGCTATTTTCTGCGCCGTTGCCGGGAGGTAAGGTAAAAGGTATTCACATCCTCCGACTACTAAGCTATTTCCTAGCACTGTTGCCGGTGTGTGAGTGCTCGAAGATAATTCCTTTAGATCCTGCAATTATATCTTTTTGTTTCTTGTTTTCACTAGTAAGGCTTAATGGAAAACAACAAAAAAATTAGAGATCTTTATGAACTTTATATTGAACTAGGACATGATGTGTTTGAAGAGAGAATTAAAAAACCCATGGAACTTTGTTTGCAAAATAGTTGTAGCAATGTTATTAGCATGAACTCTTTGGACACTATTATTGCTAATGCTATGGAAGAATTTAAGCTTGGGGAAGCTGGTTTTGAGGAGCATGATATTTTTAGTCCCCCAAGCATGGAGGAGAAAAATTACTTTGATGATACTTTACCTCCTATATATGATGATTACAATGATGAATATGATATTTTCAGTCCACCTACTATTGAGGAGAAAATTAATTATGATTACAATATGCCTCCTATATATGATGATTATGGTGATGAGAATAATAATGATGGCTATCTTATTGAATTTGCTCCCACTACAATTAATTGTAATGATTATGCTTATGTGGAGAGTAATAATTTTATGCATACGGCTCATGATAAGAATGTTTTATGTGATAGTTATATTGTTGAGTTTGTTCATGATGCTACTGAAAGTTATTATGAGAGAGGGAAACATGGTTATATGCATCTTAATAATACTAAGTTTCCCCTCTTTATGTTGAGAATTTTGAAGTTACTCGTGTTTTATCTTCTTATGCTTGTCACTTTGTTCTTCATGAATTTATTTGTGTACAAGATTCCTTTTCATAGGAAGTGGTTTAGACTTAAATGTGTTTTGAATTTGCTTCTTGATGCTCTTTTTTTCTTCAACTTTTATTTCTTGCGCGAGCATCATTAAAATTACTAAGCCCATCTTAATGGCTATAAAGAAAGCACTTCTTGGGAGATAACCCATGTTTTTATTTTTCTACTGTTTTGTTGAGTCTTGGAAGTTGTTACTACTGTAGCAACCTCTCCTTATCTTTATTTTATTGCATTGTTGTGCCAAGTAAAGTCTCTAATAGGAAGTTGATACTAGATTTGGATTTCTGCGCAGAAACGATTTGTCAGTTCTGTCACGAATTTTAGATCTCTCTGTACAAGAATCAAAAAATCTGCCAATTTACGTGCGTGATCTCAGATATGTACGCAACTTTCATTAGTTTTGAGCTTTTTCATCTGAGCAAGTTAAGTGCCCTTTCGTCTTTACGGACTGTTCTGTTTTGACAGATTCTGCCTTTTATTTCGCATTGCCTCTTTTGCTATGTTGAATGGATTTATTTGTTCCATTAACTTTCAGTAGCTTTGGGCAATGTCCGAAGTGTTAAGAATGATTGTGTCCTCTGAACATGTGAATTTTTGATTATGCACTAACCCTCTAATGAGTTTGTTTTGAGTTTGGTGTGGAGGAAGTTTTCAAGGGTCAAGAGAGGAGGATGATATAATATGATCAAGAAGAGTGAAAAGTCTAAGCTTGGGGATGCCCCGTGGTTCATCCCTGCATATTTCAAGAAGACTCAAGCATCTAAGCTTGGGATGCCCAAGGCATCCCCTTCTTCATCGACAACTTATCAGGTCACCTCTAGTGAAACTATATTTTTATTCAGTCACATCTTATGTGCTTTACTTGGAGCGTCTGTGTGCTTTTATTTTCGTTTTGTTATTTTCATTCTCTGAATAAATTGGATCCTACCAGGCATATGTGGGAGAGAGACACGCTCCGCTCGTTCATATGAACACTGGTGTTCTTAGCTTTACTTTTAATGTTCATGGCGAAGGTTGAAACTGCTTCGTTCATTGTTATTTGGTTGGTTCAGAAAATGTTGCATGTGGTAGTGGTATAATGAAAAATTTGCATAATCTTGTAGATCATTGAACTTTGATAACCTGATTCTTTGCAAACGTTTTGAGATATTTAGATGGTGAAGCTTGCTGGTTAATTAAGTCAAAATTAGTAGTGGATTGTTGTCTTTAAGCTTGTACCGTACTACAAACTCTATTAAATTGTTGAAGGTGTAGTTGGACTTGATAGCTTTCCATGTCTAAAGGTTCATCGTAATAACTAAGTTGTGCTGAAGGTCGAGGGAGCTAGCGGGGTACTTGTGCCGCCGTGAACGGCCCTCCTTGGAGTGAAATTTAATCATGCTCTTAATGTTGAACCTGCTAGTCGTTTGCAATAAGCTTGTGAGTTCTTTTTGACTAATGTTAAGCTACGGTTTTTGGCACTTCCACCATCCAAATTTGCTAGCCTCTTCGGTGTTGTGCATTGCCTTCTGCTCACATTGAGAGTTGTGCATACTTCGCCAGTACATCCAAACCCGTGGGAGGACTTTCTCTTGTTCTCCTACACATAAGCCCATACATCTTCCTCAAAACAGCCACCATACCTACCTACCACAACATTTCCATAGCTGTTCCGAGATATATTGCCATGCAACTTCCATTTGACATTACATGACTTGTTGTCATTCATCATTTATATATTGCTTTGCGTGATTCTATACAGTTGATGTGTGGTTACCCATGTTACGCTAGATCATTGCACATCCTGCTACACTGGCAGAGGCATACAGTTTTATACATCATGTTTTGTTCATTATGAGTTATTTGTACCAAAAAGTGTGTTGTCATATTAGGATGTTGCCCCTAAAGGTGAAAAGAGCCATGGAGGCCATCGAAAAGAGAAACAGAAAAAGAATAAAAAGAAAAAAGGAAAAAAAAAAGAAAAAAAAGAAAAAAGAAAAAGGGGGCAACATTACTATTCTTTATCCACACTTGTGCTCATGTTTTAGCACCTGCAGTATTCATAGTCATCATTTGTGCTCATGTTTAGCACCTATACTCCATGAGAGAGTTTTCATGTTTTACTAGTATAACTATGTGGGGAATTTACACTATAGAACTTGGGTTGTATATTCCAATGATGAGCTTCCTCAAAAGTGCTCTAGGTCTTCGTGAGCAACCAAGTTGGATGCACCCCCACTAGTTCCATTGGAGAGCTTTCATACACATATAGCTCTATGTGCATCCGTTGCATGGCAATCACTACTCCTTACATAGCTTCGATTATAAGACTTCCTCTTGTCTAATGATCACTTATAGCTTTGTGAGACTTTCTTCCATTGGCCTTCCAAACCCCCATTAATGTTCTTTTTGCCATAACATCCTGGTGCCAATACCAAATGCTTGCGCTCACCGGTTGAGTAAGCTTCGAAACAGTTGATTCATGACGTTCATGTTTATTTTTACTTGACTGAATCCTTCTATGTTGTGAAAATTTACTTGATGCTTGGAATGAAGGATAGAACTCCTACGCTGGATACTTAAAACATCTTTAATGAACTTTGTACGGTTTCATGTCTTTAAAGCAATAGTTCATGAAAACTTTAACTTGTTTGACTCTTGCATCATCATCTCTTATATCAACTATAGACATTTGCTTTGAATAATTTGATCTCAGTTCACATGCCTTACATCATTATTTGATCAAGATTATGTAAGTAGCATGTCACTTCAGAAATTATCCTTGTTATCGTTTACCTACTCGAGGGCGAGTAGGAACTAAGCTTGGGGATGCTTGATACGTCTCAAACGTATCTATAATTTCTTATGTTCCATGCTAGTTTTATGACAATACCTACATGTTTTGTTCACACTTTATATCGTTTTTATGCATTTTCCGGAACTAACCTATTAACAAGATGCCAAAGTGCCGTTCTTTTTTGCTGTTTTTGGTTCCAGAAATCCTACAAAGGAAATATTCTCGGAATTGGACGAAATCAACGCCCAGACCTTATTTTCCCCGGAAGCTTCCAGAGAGCCAGAGAGGCACCAGAGGGAGCCCTGGGGGCCCCACCCCACAAGGCAGCGCGGCCAAGGGGGGGCGCCCCCCTATGGTGTGGGACCACCAGGACTCCTCCGAGGCTGCCCTTCCGCCTATAAAGTCTCTCTGCCTCGAAAATCCTAAAAAGATAAGCCACGGGACGAGAAAAGTTACGCAGCCGCCGCCATCGCGAAGTCAAGTTCGGGGGACAGAAGTCTATGTTCCGACACGCCGCCGGGAAAGTGCCCCGGAAGGCATCTCCATCGACACCACCGCCATCTTCACCGCCTGTCTCCCATGATGAGGAGGGAGTAGTTCTCCCCGGAGCTGAGGGCTCTACCGGTAGCTATGTGGTTCATCTCTCTCCCATGATGTGATCTATATGAATGTGTAGATGTTACTCTTGTCTATTATGCTCTAGAGGTTACTTAAATACGAATTCCGTATGTTGTGGAGCTTGTTAACTCCGGCTTGAGGGAGCTCTTGTAGCCCTACACAATGAATGGTGTTTGTCATCCAACAAGAGAGTGTTTGAGAGTAGTACTTATTTGTTCATCTATGTGATCGTGAGCTTTGCAATCTAGATGTCTTATGTTATTCAAGTGGATTTTACTTATGTGATCTCCGGAGACTCCTTGTCCCACGTGTGTAAAGGTGACAGTGTGTGTACCGTGTGGGTCTCTTAGGCTATATTTCAGAATACTTGTTCACTGAGTTATGATTTGAGTTGGATGTCTCTATGAAATTGTTGTGTGTGAGTACCTCCTATGAATGCTCAAAGTGACAGCGTGGGGTGTTCATTAGTACTTGGGAATACATCTTTAAGGTTTGCTTTGCAGCCCTACACGGTGAATTAGTGTTCGTTATCCCGCCAGAGAGTAATTCGGAATAGCATAGTGAAGTGCTTATTTATATTCAATTATGATTGCAATGTTGAGAGTGTCCACTAGTGAAAGTACGATCCCTAGGCCTTGTTTCCAATACTGCAAACACCGCTTACTTACTGTTCTACTGCCTCATATTCATCTATACCACCTGCGTTTTAATAACTCTTCGCCGAACTAGTGCACCTATACATCGACAAGTGTATTGGGTGTGTTGGGGACACAAGAGACTTCTTGTATCGTAATTGCAGGGTTGCTTGAGAGGGATATCTCTGACCTCTACCTCCCTGAGTTTGATAAACCTTGGGTGATTCACTTAAGGGAAACTTGCTGCTGTTCTACAAACCTCTGCTCTTGGAGGCCCAACACTGCTGAATAGAGCAGCTGTAGACTTGTACTTGGCCAAGTTACCATCTTCAAACATATGTACATTCCAAGGGTACGAGATAAATGGGAATACATTTTACACGATCGACCAAGATAAAAAGAGCACCAACCAAAAAAGAGCACCAACCAAGACGAGAATGGGAAGACCACCACATATTATGGGTACATAGAGGAGATATGGGAACTTGACTATGGACCCACTTTTAAGGTCCCTTTGTTCCGGTGCAAATGGGTGAAGCTCAACGGTGTACAGGTAGACGATAAGTACGGAATGACAATAGTGGATCTCAACAATCTTGCGTACATGGACGAGCCATTCGTCCTAGCCAACGAGGTGGCTCAAGTTTTCTACGTGAAGGACATGTCTAGCAAATCGAGAAAAAGAAATCAACAAAAGAATATATCAACCGAGGAGCCAAAGCGCCACATAGTTCTTTCGGGGAAAAGAAACATCGTGGGAGTGGATGACAAGACAGACATGTCAGAAGATTATAATAAGTTTAAAGAAATTCCGCCCTTCACGGTGAAAATTGACCCAAGCATCTTGCTAAATGATGAAGATTCTCCATGGCTACGGCGTAGAAGATCACAACAATAGATGGCGATGTAATAATGTATTCTTCATATATATTTCCCAAGACAATCTCTACATTTATGTAATAATGAGAACCCTTTCCCCAACACTGTTAGAGGAGATGGAGTCTTTCACGGGCTTGCAGGGAAATTTTTCCGAGGAGCAGCTTCCGAAGATGCCGTAGGGCGTGTGCACCAACGACATCTTGGAGAAGCTGCGCCACAGGAGATTTCCCAACCCTTTCCCCAAGACTGTTAGAGGAGATGGAGTCTTTCACGGGCTTGCAGGGAAACTTTTCCGAGGAGCAGCTGATACGTCTCCAACGTATCGATAATTTCTTATGTTCCATGCTACTTTATTGATGATACCTACATGTTTTATGCACATTATATGTCATATTTATGCATTTTCTAGAACTAACCTATTAACAAGATGCCGAAGAGCCATTGCTGTTTCTGCTGTTTTTGGTTTCAGAAATCCTAGTAAAGAAATATTCTCGGAATTGGACGAAACTTTCGCCCGGGGTCCTATTTTTGCACGAAGCTTCCGAAGACCGAAGACCTAACGAAGTGGGGCCACGAGGAGGCCAGGAGGGTGGCCGGCGCGGCCCAAGCCCTAGCCGCGCCGACCTACCCCCGGGCCCCCGTGTGGCCCCCGCGTTGACCCTCCGCCTACTTAAAGCCTTCGTCGCGAAACCCCCAGTACCGAGAGCCACGATACGGAAAACCTTACAGACGCCGCCGCCGCGAATCCCATCTCGGGGGATTCCGGAGATCGCCTCCGGCACCCTGCGGAGAGGGATTCATCTCCCGGAGGACTCTACACCGCCATGGTCGCCTCCGGAGTGATGAGTGAGTAGTTCACCCCTGGACCATGGGTCCATAGCAGTAGCTAGATGGTCGTCTTCTCCTTGTTGTGCTTCATCGTTGGATCTTGTGAGCTGCCTAACATGATCAAGATCATCTATATGTAATTCTATATGTTGTGTTTGTCGGAATCCGATGGATAGAGAGTACTATGATTATGGTGATTATCAATCTATTGTTCATGTGTTGTTTATGATCTTGCATGCTCTCCGTTACTAGTAGAGGCTCGCCAAGTTTTTACTCTTAACTCCAAGAGGGAGTATTTATGCTCGATAGTGGGTTCATGCCTCCATTAAATCTGGGACAGTGACAGAAAGTTCTAAGGTTGTGGATGTGTCGTTGCCACTAGGGATAAAACATTGATGCTATGTCTAAGGATGTAGTTGTTGATTACATTACGCACCATACTTAATGCAATTGTCTGTTGCTTTGCAACTTAATACTGGAGGGGTTCGGATGATAACTCGAAGGTGGACTTTTTAGGCATAGATGCGGTTGGATGGCGGTCTATGTACTTTGTCGTAATGCCCAATTAAATCTCACTATATTTATCATATCATGTATATGCATTGTTATGCCTTTCTCTATTTGTCAATTGCCCGACTGTAATTTGTTCACCCAACATGCTTTTATCTTATGGGAGAGACACCTCTAGTGAACTGTGGACCCCGGTCCTATTCTTTACATAGCATACAATCTACTAATTGTGTTTACCTGTTTTCTTTGCAAACATCTTCCACTCGATACGTTTAATCCTGTTACAGCAAGCCGGTGAGATTGACAACCTCACCGTTTCGTTGGGACAAAGTACTTGGGTTGTGTTGCAGGTTCCACGTTGGCGCCGGAATCCCTGTGTTGCGCCGCATCACATTTCGCGACCATCAACCTTCAACGTGCTTCTTGGCTCCTACTGGTTCGATTAAACCTTGGTTTCATACTGAGGGAAACTTGCTTCTATACTCATCATACCTTCCACTTGGGGTTCCCAACGGACGTGTGCATCTACGCGTATCAAGCTAAACTGGCGCCGTTGCCGGGAGATCAAGACACGCTGCAAGGGGAGTCTCCACTTCTCAATCTCTTTACTTTGTTTTTGTCTTGCTTTATTTTATTTACTACTTTGTTTGCTGCACTAAATTAAAATACAAAAAATTAGTTGCTAGTTTTACTTTATTTATTGTCTTGCTCTCTATATCAAAAACACAAAAAAATTTAGTTACTTGCATTTACTTTATCTAGTTTGTTTTATTTACCGTTGCTAAAATGAATACTCCTGAAAATACTAAGTTGTGTGACTTCACAAATGCAAATAATAATGATTTCCTATGCACACCTATTGCTCCACCTGCTACTACAGCAGAATTCTTTGAAATTAAACCCTTTACTGAATTTGGTTATGAGAGAACAATTTTCTGGTGCTAGTTCTGATGATGCTGCTGCCCATCTCAATAATTTTGTTGAACTTTGTGAAATGCAAAAGTATAAAGATGTAGATGGTGATATTATTAAATTGAAAGTGTTTCCTTTCTCATTAAGAGGAAGAGCTAAAGATTGGTTGCTATCTTTGCCTAAGAATAGTATTGATTCATGGACTAAATGCAAGGATGCTTTTATTGGTAGATATTATCCTCCCGCTAAAATTATATCTTTGAGAAGTAGCATAATGAATTTTAAACAATTAGATACTGAACATGTTGCTCAAGCATGGGAGAGAATGAAAACTTTGGTAAAGAATTGCCCAACCCATGGACTGACTACTTGGATGATTATCCAAACCTTCTATGCAGGACTAAATTTTTCTTCGCGGAATTTATTGGATTCAGCTGCTGGAGGTACCTTTATGTCCATGGGGCGGCTACAAAACTTCTTGATGATATGATGATAAATTACTCTGAATGGCACACGGAAAGAGCTCCACAAGGTAAGAAGGTAAATTCTGTTGAGGAAACCTCTTCCTTGAGTGATAAGATTGATGTGATTATGTCTATGCTTGTGAATGGTAGATCTAATGTTGATCCAAATAATGTTCCTTTAGCTTCATTGGTTGCTCAAGAAGAAAATGTTGATGTGAATTTCATTAAAAATAATAATTTCAACAACAATGCTTATAGGAACAACTCTGGTAATAATTATAGGCCATATCCTTCTGCTAATGGTAATGGTTATGGTAATTCTTATGGGAATTCTTACAATAATAATAGGAATGTACCCTCTGGTCTTGAAGCCATGCTTAAAGAATTTATTAGTACACAAACTGCTTTTAACAAATCTGTTGAGGAAAAGCTTGATAAAATTGATACTATCGCTTCTAGAGTTGATAGACTTGCTTCTGTTAATCTTTTAAAGTTGAAAGTTATGCCTAATAATGATATTGATAATAAGATTACTACTACAGCAAATGCCATCCAAGTTAGAATTAATGAGAATATAAGATTAATGGCTGAACTGCGTGCTAGGTGGGATAGAGAAGAAAATGAAAAACTAGCTAAAGAGAATAATGTAGCTAAAGTTTGGACTATTACCACCACTAGCAATGCTAATTCTTCACATGTTGCTGCACCTCCTACTATCAATGGTAATATAATTGGTGTTGGCAATGTTTCTACTCCTAGTGCAAAGCGTACAAAACTGCCTGAAATTGCTAAAACTGCTGAAACTGCTTGTGATAAAACTGCTGAAATTTTTTCCAACCTTGGGAACAATGATCCCATTGCTGTAGCTCATAATGATTTAGATTTTGATGATTGCCACATCTCTGAAGTTATAAAGTTCTTACAAAAACTTGCTAAAAGTCCTAATGCTAGTGCTATAAATTTAGCCTTTACAAAACATATTACAAATGCTCTCATAAAAGCTAGAGAAGAGAAACTAAAACTTGAAACTTCTATTCCTAGAAAGTTAGAAGATGGTTGGGAACCCATCATTAAAATGAAATTCAATGACTTTAAATGTAATGCGATCTTGGTGCAAGTATTTCTGTTATGCCTAAAAAGATTTATGATATGCTTGACTTGCCACCATTGAAGAATTGTTATTTGGATGTTAATCTTGCCGATAATGTTAAAAAGAAACCTTTGGGGAGGATTGATAATGTGCACATTACGGTTAACAATAACCTTGTCCCCATTGATTTTGTTGTCTTGGATATCGAATGCAATGCATCTTGTCCTATTGTGTTGGGAAGACCTTTTCTTCGAACTGTTGGTGCTGTTATTGATATGAGGGAAGGTAATATTAAATATCAATTTCCTCTCAAGAAAGGTATGGAACACTTCCCTAGAAAGAGAATGAAGTTGCCTTTTGATTCTACTATTAGAACAAGCTATGATGTTGATGCTTCTACTCTCGATAATACTTGATTTGCACTTTCTGCGCCTAGCTGAAAGGCGTTAAAGAAAAGCGCTTATGGGAGACAACCCATGTTTTTACCTACAGCAATTTTTTGTTTTGTTGAGTCTTGGAAGTTGTTTACTACTGTAGCAACCTCTCCTTATCATGTTTTTGTGCCAAGTAAAGTTTCTATGTCAAAGTTGATGTTATATTTGGGATTGCTGCGCAGAAACAGCATTGCTGTCTGTCACGAATCTGGGCACAATTCTCTGTAGAAAATTCGAAAAAATCTGCCAATTACGAGCGTGATCCTCAGATATGTACTCAACTTTCATTAGTTTTGAGTTTTTCCATTTGAGCAAGTCTGGTGCCATTTTAAATTCGTCTTTACGGACTGTTCTGTTTTTGACAGATTCTGCCTTTTATTTCGCATTGCCTCTTTTGCTATGTTGGATTTATTTCTTTGATCCACTAATGTCCAGTAGCATTATGCAATGTTCAGAAGTGAAAATAATGATTGTGTCACCTCTGAATGAGTGAATTATTAATTGTGCACTAACCCTCTAATGAGTTTGCTTGAAGTTTGGTGTGAAGGAAGTTTTCAAGGGTCAAGAGAGGAGTATGATATACTATGATCAAGAGGAGTGAAAGCTCTAAGCTTGGGGATGCCCCCGTGGTTCACCCCTGCATATTTTAAGAAGACTCAAGCGTCTAAGCTTGGGGATGCCCAAGGCATCCCCTTCTTCATCGACAACATCATCAGGTTCCTGAAACTATATTTTTATTCAATCACATCTTGTATTCTTTGCTTGGAGCGTCGGTTTGTTTTCGTTTTTGTTTTTGTTTGAATAAGATGGATCCTAGCATTCACTTTGTGGGAGAGAGACACGCTCCGCTGTTGCATATGGACACATGTGTCCTTAGGCTTTACTCATAATGTTCAAGGCGAAGTTTCTTCTTCGTTAAATTGTTATATGGTTGGAATTGGAAAATGCTACATGTAGTAATTCTAAAATGTCTTGGATAATGTGATACTTGGCAATTGTTGTGCTCATGTTTAAGCTCTTGCATCATATGCTTTGCACCCATTAATGAAGAAATACATAGAGCTTGCTAAAATTTGATTTGCATATTTGGTTTCTCTAAGGTCTAGATAATATCTAGTATTGAGTTTTGAACAACAAGGAAGACAGTGTAGAGTCTTATAATGTTTACAATATGTCTTTTATGTGAGTCTTGCTGCACTTGTTCATCCTTGAGTTTGCTTCAAATAACCTTGCTAGCCTAAACCTTGTATCGAGAGGGAATACTTCTCATGCATCCAAAATCCTTGAGCCAATTACTATGCCATTTGTGTCCACCATACCTACCTACTACATGGTATTTCTCCGCCATTCCAAAGTAAATTGCTTGAGTGCTACCTTTAAAATTCCATCATTCACCTTTGCAATATATAGCTCATGGGACAAAATAGCCTTAAAAACTATCGTAGTATTGAATATGTACTTATGCACTTTATATTTTATTAAGTTGCTTGTTGTGCGATAACCATGCTTCTGGGGAACGCCATCAACTATTGTTGAATATCATGTGAGTTGCTATGCATGTCCGTCTTGTCTGAAGGTCTATCATTTTAGTGGTTGGAGCATGCAAAATTGTTAGAGAAGAACATTGGGCCGCTAACTAAAGCCATGAACCATGGTGGAAGTTTCAGTTTTGGACATATATCCTCAATCTCATATGAGAACAATAATCATTGCTACATGCTTATGCATTTAAGAGGAGTCCATTATCTGTTGTCCATGTTGTCCCGGTATGGATGTCTAAGTTGAGAATAATCAAAAGCGAGAAATCCAATGCGAGCATTCTCCTTAGACCTTTGTACAGGCGCATGGAGGTACCCTTTGTGACACTTGGTTGAAACATGGCATGCGAAGACCCGGTAGTCCAAGTTAAGTAGGACGAGGTGCGGGCACTATTAGTATACTATGCGTGAGGCTTGCAACTTGTAAGATATAATTTTCATAACTCATATGCTTTATTACTACCGTTGACAAAATTGTTTCATGTTTTCAAAATAAAAGCTCTAGCACAAACAGCAATCGATGCTTTCCTCTTTGAAGGACCATTCTTTTACTTTTATTGTTGAGTCAGTTTACCTATCTCCTTCCACCTTAAGAAGCAAACACTTGTGTGAATGTGCATTGATTCCTACATACTTGCATATTGCACTTGTTATATTACTTTATGTTGACAATATCCATGAGATATACATGTTACAAGTTGAAAGCAACCGCTGAAACTTAATCTTCCTATGTGTTGCTTCAACACCTTTACTTTGATTTATTGCTTTATGAGTTAACTCTTATGCAAGACTTATTGATGCTTGTCTTGAAGTACTATTCATGAAAAGTCTTTGCTTTATGATTCAGTTGTTTACTCATGTCATTACCTTTGTTTTGATCGCTGATTCATTACATATGTTTACAAATAGTATGATCAAGATATGATGGCATGTCACTAAATTATCTTTGTTATCGTTTTATTCGGGACGAGCAGAACTAAGCTTGGGGATGCCGATACGTCTCCAACGTATCGATAATTTCTTATGTTCCATGCTACTTTATTGATGATACCTACATGTTTTATGCACATTATATGTCATATTTATGCATTTTGAACTAACCTATTAACAAGATGCCGAAGAGTGGTTGTTGCTGTTTTGGTTTCAGAAATCCTAGTAAAGAAATATTCTCGGAATTGGACGAAACTTTCGCCCAGGGTCCTATTTTGCACGAAGCTTCCAAGACCGAAGACCTAACGGTGGGGCCACGAGGAGGCCAGGAGGGTGCCAGGCGCGGCCCAAGCCCTAGCGCCGACCTACCCCCCGGGCCCCTCGTGTGGCCCCGCGACCCTCCGCCACCAAAGCCCGTCGCGAAACCCCCGCACAGAGGCCACGATACGGAGGAGGCGCCGCGCCCATCTCCGGGATTCGAGGATCGCCTCCGCACCCGCCGAGAGGGGATTCATCTCCCGGAGGACTCTACACCGCCATGGTCGCCTCCCGGAGTGATGAGTGAGTAGTTCACCCCTGGACCATGGGTCCATAGCAGTAGCTAGATGGTCGTCTTCTCCTTGTTGTGCTTCATGTTGGATCTTGTGAGCTGCCTAACATGATCAAGATCATCTATATGTAATTCTATATGTTGTGTTTGTCGGGATCCGATGGATAGAGAGTACTATGATTATGGTGATTATCAATCTATTGTTCATGTGTTGTTTATGATCTTGCATGCTCTCCTTACTAGTAGAGGCTCTGGCCAAGTTTTTACTCTTAACTCCAAGAGGGAGTATTTATGCTCGATAGTGGGTTCATGCCCATTAAACTGGGACAGTGACAGAAAGTTCTAAGGTTGTGGATGCTGTTGCCACTAGGGATAAAACATTGATGCTATGTCTAAGGATGTAGTTGTTGATTACATTACGCACCATACTTAATGCAATTGTCTGCTGCTTTGCAACTTAATACTGAGGGGGTTCGGATGATAACCTGAAGGTGGACTTTTTAGGCATAGATGCAATTGGATGGCGGTCTATGTACTTTGTCGTAATGCCCAATTAAATCTCACTATATTTATCATATCATGTATATGCATTGTTATGCCTTTCTCTATTTGTCAATTGCCCGACTGTAATTTGTTCACCCAACATGCTTTTATCTTATGGGAGAGACACCTCTAGTGAACTGTGGACCCGGTCCTATTCTTTACATAGCATACAATCTACTGCAATTGTGTTTATTGTTTTCTTTGCAAACATCTTCCACTCGATACGTTTAATCCTTTGTTACAGCAAGCCGGTGAGATTGACAACCTCACTGTTTCGTTGGGACAAAGTACTTGGGTTGTGTTGTGCAGGTTCCGTTGGCGCCGGAATCCCTGTGTTGCGCGCATCACATTTCGCGACCATCAACCTTCAACGTGCTTCTTGGCTCCTACTGGTTCGATTAAACCTTGGTTTCATACTGAGGGAAACTTGCTTCTATACGCATCATACCTTCCACTTGGGGTTCCCAACGGACGTGTGCATCTACGCGTATCAGCAGCTTCCGAAGATGCCGTAGGGCGTGTGCACCAACGACATCTTCGAAAAGCTGCGCCACGGGAGATTTCCCAACCCTTTCCTTCATCCATGGGAACAAAACTCTGCTTGACTTGTTGATCTGCTTGGCAAGGCGTATCGATGCTCCTTTTATAGACACGGCACTGCTTCTAGTTTGTCTTGTTCCTTCGATAGGGTGTCGTGCGCTACATGCTTTATCTCATCGAGCAGTGCGTCCACCTGATGGCGCGTGGTTGCACACGTCCGTTGGGAACCCCAAGAGGAAGGTGTGATGCGCACAGTAGTAAGTTTTCCCTCAGAAAGAAACCAAGGTTATCGAACCAGTAGGAGATGAAGGCCACGTGAAGGTTTTTGGTGGAGGAGTGTAGTGCGGCGCAACACCAGGGATTCCGGCGCTAACGTGAACCTGCACAACACAATCAAAATACTTTGCCCCAACTTAACAAAGTGAGGTTGTCAATCTCACCGCTTTAAACAAAGGATTAAACGTATGGTGTGGAGAATGATGTTTGCTTGTAGAAAACAACAGAGAACAATGATTGCAGTAGGTTGTATTTCAGATGTAAAAGAATGGACCGGGGTCCACAATTCACTAGTGGTGTCTCTCCAATAAGATAAATAGCATGTTGGGTGAACAAATTACAGTTGGGCAATTGACAAATAGAGATGCACATACATATCATGATGACTACTATGAGATTTACTTAGGCATTACGACAAAGAACATAGACCGCTATCCCATGCATCTATGCCTAAAAAGTCCACCTTCGGGTTAGCATCCGCACCCCTTCCAGTATTAAGTTGCAAACAATGAATTGCATTAAGTATTGTGCGTAATGTAATCAACACAAATATCCTTAGACAAAGCATTGATTTTTTATCCCTAGTGACAACAGGACATCCACAACCTTAGAACTTTCTGTCACTGTCCCAGATTCAATGGAGGCATGAACCCACTATCGAGCATAAATACTCCCTCTTGGAGTCAAAGTATCAACTTGGCCAGAGCCTCTACTAGCAACGAGAGCATGCAAGAACATAAACAACACATATATGATAGATCAATTAATCAACTTGACATAGTATTCCATATTCATCGGATCCCAACAAACACAACATGTAGCATTACAAATAGACGATCTTGATCATGATAGGAAGCTCACAAGATCTAAACATGATAGCACAAGAGAGAAGACAACCATCTAGCTACTGCTATGGACCCATAGTCCAAGGATGAACTACTCACGCATCAATCCGGAGGCAGGCATGATGATGTAGAGTCCTCCGGTGATGATTCCCTCTCCGGCAGGTGCCGGAGGCGATCTCCGAATCCCCGAGATGGGATTGGCGGCGGCGAACTTTCTCGTATCGTGGCTCTCGGTAATAGGGTCTTCGCGACGGAGAGAATATATAGGCGAGGGCAGAGTCGGGGACGCTCGAGGGCCCACCCCATAGGGCGACGCGGCCTGGTGGGGCCGCGCCCCTAGGGTGTGGCCGCCTCGCCCTCTTCGTCTCCTCTTCGACTGGAAGGCTCCATGCAAAATAAGACCGTGGGCTTTGTTTCGTCCAATTCCGAGAATATTTCCTGTGTAGGATTTCTGAAACCAAAAAGCAGAAAACAGGAATTGGCGCTTCGGCATCTTGTTAATAGGTTAGTGCCGTAAAATGCATCAAAATGATGTAAAGTGTATATAAAACATGTGAGTATTGTCATAAAACTAGCATGGAACATAAGAAATTATAGATACGTTTGAGACGTATCAAGTATCCCCAAACTTAGTTCCTACTCGCCCCGAGTAGGTAAACGATAACAAGGATAATTTCTGAAGTGACATGCTACTATCATAATCTTGATCAATACTATTGTAAAGCATATGAGATGAATGAAGTGATTCAAAGCAATGGTAAAGATAATGACTAAACAATGAATCATATAGCAAAGACTTTTCATGAATAGTACTTTCAAGACAAGCATCAATAAGTCTTGCATAAGAGTTAACTCATAAAGCAATAGATTCTTAATAGAAGGTTTTGAAGCAACACAAAGGAAGATATAAGTTTCAGCAGTTGCTTTCAACTTCAACATGTATATTTCATGGATAATTGTCAACACAAAGTAATATGATGAATGCAAATAAGCAAGTATGTAAGAATCAATGCACACAGTTGACACAAGTGTTTGCTTCTAAGATAGAAAGAAGTAGGTAAACTGACTCAACATAAAGTAAAAGAAAGGCCCTTCGCAGAGGGAAGCATGGATTACTCATGTGCTAGAGCTTTTTATTTTGAAAACATGGAAACAATTTTGTCAACGGTAGTAATAATTCATATGTGTTATGCATAAAACCTCCTATAAGTTGCAAGCCTCATGCATCGAATACCAATAGTGCCGCACCTTGTCCTAATTAGCTCGGATTTCCATGGATTATCATTGCATTACATATGTTTCAACCAAGTGTCACAAAGGGGTACCTCTATGCCACCTGTACAAAGGTCCAAGGAGATATATCGCATTTGATTTCTCGCTTTGATAGATCTCAACTTGAGGACATCCATACCGGACAACATAGAAAACAGATAATGGACTCCTCTTGAATGCTTAAGCATTCAACAATAGATAATATTATCAGATTGAGGATTAATGTCCAAGCTGAAACTTCCACCATGATACATGGCTTTGGTTGGCGGCCCAATGTTCTTCTCTAACAATATGCATACTCAAACCATTTAATCATGATAAATCACCCTTATTTCAGACAAGACGAACATGCATAGCAACTCACATGATATTCAACAAAGGTGTAAAAAGTTGATGGCGTCCCCGAAACATGGTTACCGCTCAACAAGCAACTTATAAGAAATAAGATACATAAGCAACATATTCAATACCACAATAGTTTTTAAGCTATTTTCCCATGAGCTATGTATTGCAAAGACAAGGAATGAAATTTTAAAGGTAGCACTCAAGCAATTTACTTGGAATGGCAGAGAAATACCACATAGTAGGTAGTTATGGTGGACACAAATGGCATGAGTTTTGGCTCAAGGTTTTGGATGCACGAGAAGCATTCCCTCTCAAGTACAAGGCTTTGGCTAGCAAGGTTGTTTGAAGCAAACACAAGTATGAACCGGTACAACAAAACTTACATAAGAACATATTGCAAGCATTATAAGACTCTACACTGTCTCCTTGTTGCTCAAACACTTTTACCAGAAAATATCTAGACCTTAGAGAGACCAATCATGCAATCCAAATTTCAACAAGCTCTACGGTAGTTCTCCACTAATAGGTTTAAACTACATGATGCAAAAGCTTAAACATGATCTATGAGAGCTCAAAACAATTGCCAAGTATCAAATTATTCAAGACCATATACCATTTACCACATGAAGCATTTTCTATTTCCAACCAAATAGCAATCAACGAAGCGGTTTTCAACCTTCGCCATGAACATTAAAGTAAAGCTAAGAACACCAGTGTTCATATGAAAAAGCGGAGCGTGTCTTTCTCCAACACAAAGAATGCTAGGATCCGATTTTATTCAAACAAAAACAAAAACAAAAACAAACATACGCTCCAAGTAAAGCACATAAGATGTGACGGAATAAAATATAGTTTCACTAGAGGTGACATGATAAGTTGTCGATGAAGAAGGGGATGCCTTGGGCATCCCCAAGCTTAGATGCTTGAGTCTTCTTGAAATATGCATGGATGAACCACGGGGCATCCCAAGCTTAGACTTTTCACTCTTCTTGATCATATTATATCATCATCCTCTCTTGACCCTTGAAAACTTCCTCCACACCAGACTCAAAACAAACTCATTAGAGGGTTAGTGCATAATCAAAAATTCATATGTTCAGAGAGGACACAATCATTCTTAACACTTCTGGACATTGCCTAAGGCTACTGAAAGTTAATGGAACAAAGAAATCCATTCAACACAGTAAAAGAGGCAATGCGAAATAAAAGGCAGAATCTGTCAAAACAGAACAGTCCGTAAAGACGAATTTTTTAGAGGCACTTAACATGCTCAGATGAAAAAGCTCAAATTTAATGAAAGTTGCGTAGATATCTGAGGATCACGCATGATTTTTTTTTAGCATTTTACGTGCTCTCACGAGAGATCTACTCAAATTCGTGGAGTAAAATCTGTTTCTCGCAGAATCCAAATCTAGTATCAACTTTACTATCAAAGACTTTACTTGGCACAACAAATGAAATAAACATGATAAGGAGAGGTTGCTACAGTAGTAACAACTTCCAAGACACAACAAAATAGTAGTAAAATAAAAACATCATGGGTTATCTCCCAAGAAGTGCTTTTCTTTAACGCCTTTCAGCTAGGCGCAGAAAGTGCAAATTCAAGTATTATCAAGAGAAGAAGCATCAACAGAGGAGTTTGGAGTTTCCTCAACAATGCATTGTATCTTATCTATGTAAGAAACTCCTCGTTCATTACTATTAGGCTTACTATCCTCCTCAAACAAATTTTCAGGAACAATCCAAGCAAAATTCTTTTCTAGTGCCTCATGCATTCCTATGAGTTTATTAGGTATTGGTATTTTAATCTCCCCCTCACAACTGGTTTTATTAGTATATTTTAGCCTATCCTTTTCCATATTTTCAAGGGTATTTGCAAAATTGGTAAAACACCCAAGCATTTTATGTTTAATAAAGACTTTCCTAGCTTCTCTAGCTACATCTCCAAATTCTCTAAGAAGGGTTTCTAAAACAAAACTTTTCTTTTCTCCTTCTTCCATATCACAAAGTGTAAGAAACATATGTTGCATTATAGGATTAAGATTAACAAATCTAGCTTCCAACATATGCACTAAAGAGGCAGTAGCAATTTCATAATTAGGAGCAAGTTCCATCAAGGATCTATCTTCAAAATCTTTAACCGTACTAACATGAGTGAAAAATTCTTCTATATTATCTCTTCCAATGATGGACCCATGCCCTACCGATATATCTTTCAAAGTAAACTTAGGGAAAAGCATGATGAAATAAACAAAGGTAAACTAATAAAGTAAATGCAAGTAACTAAATTTTTTGTGTTTTTGATATAAAGAAAAGCAAACAAGACAGAAAATAAAATAAAGGAAAGCAAGACAATAAACAAAGTAAAGAGATTGGATGTGAGAGACTCCCCTTGCAGCGTGTCTTGATCTCCCCGCAACGGCGCCTAAAAACAGCCTTGATGGCGCGTGATGCACACGTCCGTTGGGAACCCCAAGAGGAAGGTGTGATGCGCACACAGCAAGTTTTCCCTCAGAAAGAAACCAAGGTTATCGAACCAAGTAGGAGATGAAGGCCACGTGAAGGTTGTTGGTGGAGGAGTGTAGTGCGGCGCAACACCCGGGATTCCGGCGCCAACGTGGAACCTGCACAACACAATCAAAATACTTTGCCCCAACTTAACAGTGAGGTTGTCAATCTCACCGCCTTGCTGTAAACAAAGGATTAAACGTATGGTGTGGAGAATGATGTTTGCTTGTAGAAAACAACAGAGAACAATGATTGCAGTAGATTGTATTTCAGATGTAAAAGAATGGACCGGGGTCCACAGTTCACTAGTGGTGTCTCTCCAATAAGATAAATAGCATGTTGGGTGAACAAACTACAGTTGGGCAATTGACAAATAGAGATGCACATACATATCATGATGACTACTATGAGATTTACTTAGGGCATTACGACAAAGAACATAGACCGCTATCCAGCATGCATCTATGCCTAAAAAGTCCACCTTCGGGTTAGCATCCGCACCCCTTCCAGTATTAAGTTGCAAACAACAGACAATTGCATTAAGTACCGTGCGTAATGTAATCAACACAAATATCCTTAGACAAAGCATTGATGTTTTATCCCTAGTGGCAACAACACATCCACAACCTTAGAACTTTCTCTCACTGTCCCAGATTCAATGGAGGCATGAACCCACTATCGAGCATAAATACTCCCTCTTGGAGTCACAAGTATCAACTTGGCCAGAGCCTCTACTAGCAACAGAGTGTTGGAGATATGCCCAAGAGGCAATAATAAAAGTGGTTATTATATATCTTTATGTTTATGATAAATGTTTATATACCATGCTATAATTGTATTAACCTAAATATTGATACATGTGTGATATGTAAACAACAAAGAGTCCCTAGTAAGCCTCTTAACTAGCTTGTTGATTAAAAGATGATTAGTTTCATAATCATGAACATTGGATGTTATTAATAACAAGATTATATCATTATATGAATGATGTAATGGACACACCCAATTAAGCGTAGCATAAGATCACGTCATTAAGTTATTTGCTATAAGCTACATAGTTACCTAGTCCTTATGACCATGAGATCATGTAAATCACTTATACCAAAAAGGTACTTTGATTACATCAAACGCCACTGCGTAAATGGGTGGTTATAAAGGTGGGATTAAGTATCCGGAAAGTATGAGTTGAGGCATATGAATCAACAGTGGGATTTGTCCATCCCGATGACGGATAGATATACTCTGGGCCCTCTCGGTGGAATGTCGTCTAATGTCTTGCAAGCATATGAATAAGTTCATAAGAGACCACATACCACGATACGAGTAAAGAGTACTTGTCAGAGACGAGGTTGAACAAGGTATAGTGTGATACCGATGATCAAACCTCGGACAAGTAAAATATCGCGTGACAAAGGGAATTGGTATCGTATGTGAATGGTTCATTCGATCACTAAGTCATCGTTGAATATGTGGGAGCCATTATGGATCTCCAGATCCCGCTATTGGTTATTGGTCGGAGTAAGTACTCAACCATGTCCGCATAGTTCGCGAACCGTAGGGTGACACACTTAAAGTTGGATGTTGAAATGGAGAACTTGAATATGGAATGGAGTTTGAATATTTGTTCGGAGTCCGGATGAGATCCCGGACATCACGAGGAGTTCCGGAATGGTCCGGAGAATAAGATTCATATATAGGATGTCATTTTATGTGAATTAAAATGATATGGAAGGTTCTAGAAGGTTCTAGAAAAGTCTGGAAGAAACCACCTAGGAAGGTGGAGTCCACATGGGACTCCACCTCCATGGCCGGCCAACCCTAGTGGGGGTGGAGTCCCAAGTGGACTCCCCCTTAGGGGGCCGGCCACCCCCCATATGGAAGGTGGAACTCCCACCTCTAGTGGGAGTCCTAGCTTGGGAAGGTTTCCCCACCATATGGAAGGTTTTTGGTTCGGGTCTTATTCGAAGACTTGGAGACCAACACTTGGGGTTCCACCTATATAAAGAGGGGCCAAGGGGAGGGGGCCGGCCAACCAAGACCACAACCTGGCCGCCCCTTGAGTGGCCGGCCACCCCCTCCCAAACCCTAGCCGCCCCTTTCTCCTCCATAGCTCCCGCGTGCTTTAGCGAAGCTCCGCCGGAGTTCTCCACCGCCACCGACACCACGCCGTCGTGCTGTCGGATTCAAGAGGAGCTACTACTTCCGCTGCCCGCTGGAACGGGGAGGTGGACGTCGTCTTCATCAACAACCGAACGTGTGACCGAGTACGGAGGTGCTGCCCGTTCGTGGCGCCGTGATCAAGATCTTCTACGCGCTTTGCAAGCGGCAAGTGATCGTCTACCGCAGCAACAAGAGCCTCATCTTGTAGGCTTTGGAATCTCTTCAAGGGTGAGACTCGATAAACCCTCGTTGCTACCGTCTTCTAGATTGCATCTTGGCTTGGATTGCGTGTTCGCGGTAGGAAATTTTTGTTTTCTATGCTACGTTATCCTACAGTGGTATCCGAGCCGTGTCTATGCATAGATGGTTGCACGAGTAGAACACAATGGTTTTGTGGCGTTGATGCTTATGTTGTCTTTAGCTTGAGTACTTTGCATCTTTGTGGCATAGTGGGATGAAGCGGCTCGGGCTAACTTTACATGACCGCGTTCATGAGATTTGCTCCACGCTTGACATGCAACTTGTATTGCATAAGTGGCTTTGCGGGTGTCTGTCTCTCCTACTATAGTGAAGATTCAATTTACTCTTCTATTGACAACACTAGTATCACCGTTGTGGTTCATGTTCGTAGGTAGATTAGATCTCACTCGAAAACCCTAAACCACGTAAAATATGCAAACCAAATTAGAGAACGTCTAGCTTGTTTTTGCAGGGTTTGGTGATGTGATATGGCTATAATGTGATGATGACTATGTATGAGATGATCATTATTGTATTGTGGCAACCGGCGGAGCCTTATGGTTGTCTTTAAATTTCATGTTGAGTAGTATTTCAAAGAAGTTGTAATAGTTGCTACATGGGAGAACAATCATGAAGACGGCGCCATTGACCTTGACGCTACGCCGACGATGATGGAGATCATGCCCATTGATGATGGAGATCATGTCCGTGCTTTGGAGATGAAGATCAAAGGCGCAAAGACAAAAGGGCCATATCATATCACATATGAACGCATGTGATGTTAATCCTTTTATGCATCTTATTTTTCTTAGATCGCGACGGTAGCATTATAAGATGATCCCTCTCACTAAAATTTCAAGATAATAAAGTGTTCATCCTTAGTAGCACCGTTGCCAAGACTTGTCGTTTGAAGCATCTCGTGATGATCGGGTGTGATAGAATCAACAAGTGCATACAACGGGTGCAAGTCAGTTTTGCACATGCGGATACTAAGGTGGCCTTGACGAGCCTAGCATGTACAGACATGGTCTCGGAACACGTGATACCGAAAGGTAGAGCATGAATCATATGATTGATATGATGAACACTTTTGAGTGTTCGCCATTGAAATTACATTTTGTCTCGTGATGATCGGGCATAGGTGTGATGGATTTGGTTCGTGTGATCACTAAGACAATGCGAGGGATATTGTTTTGAGTGGGAGTTCACCTAGTTTTTAATTTTGTTAAATTAAAATTTGAACTCAATTTGTCATAAACATTAGTCTAAACTATTGCAAATATGTTGTAGATATGGCGTCCCCAATCAATTTTAACCAGTTCCTAGAGAAAGAAAAGCTTAAGAGCAACGGTAGCAACTTCACCGACTGGTTCCGTCATGTGAGGATCTTCCTCAATGGCGGAAACCTGCAATATGTGCTTGATGCACCGCTAGGTGACCCTCCTGCAGAAACTGAAACCGATGAAGTAAAGAATGTTTACGCGACTCGGAAAACTCGGTACTCTCAAGTTCAGTGTGCCATCCTGTGCAGTCTGGAAGCCGATCTTCAAAAACATTTTGAGCACCACGATCCACATGAGTTAGTCAATGAGTTGAAAACTATCTTTGAGACTCATGCGGCCGTGGAATGCTATGAAGCATCGAAACACTTCTTCAGCTGCATGATGGAAGAAGGCAACTCCGTTAGTGAGCACATGCTCGCCATGACCGGGCATGCGAAGAAACTCAGTGACTTGGGAATAGTGATTCCTAACAGACTGGGGATTAATCGTGTCCTTCAATCACTACCACCTAGTTATAAGAACTTTGTGATGAATTACAATATGCAGAACATGAACAAAGAGTTACCTGAACTCTTCGCCATGCTAAAATTTGCTGAGATTGAAATTAAGAAAGAGCACCAAGTGTTGATGGTCAACAAGACCACCAGCTTCAAGAAACAGGGCAAGTCTAAAGGCAAGAACAAGAAGAGTGGCAAGAAAGCTGCCACGCCTCCTGTGAAACCTAAGGCTGGCCCTAAGCCTGATGCTGAGTGCTATTACTGCAAGGAGAAGGGACACTGGAAGCGTAATTGCTCCAAGTATTTGGCGGATCTGAAGAGCGGCCTTGTCAAGAAGAAGAAAGAAGGTATATCTGATATACATGTTATAGATGTTTATCTCACTGGTTCTCGTACTAGTACCTGGGTATTTGATACTGGTTCGGTTGCTCATATTTGTAACTCGAAACAGGAACTAAAGAATAAACGAAGACTACTAAAGGATGAAGTGACGATGCGCGTTGGAAATGGATCCAAAGTCGATGTGATCGCTGTCGGCACACTTCCTCTACATCTACCTTCGGGATTAGTTTTAAGCCTAAATAATTGTTATTTTGTACCCGCGTTGAGCATGAACATTATATCTGGATCTTGTTTAATGCAAGACGGTTATTCATTCAAGTCTGAGAATAATGGTTGTTCTATTTTTATGAATAATATCTTTTATGGTCGAGCACCTGAAAAGAATGGCTTATTTCTGTTAGATCTCGATAGTAGTGATACACATATACATAACATTGATGCTAAGCGAATTAAATTGAATGATAATTCTACTTATATGTGGCACTGTCGTCTTGGTCATATTGGAATGAAACGCATGAAGAAACTCCATACCGATGGATTACTTGAATCACTTGACTTTGAGTCACTTGATAGATGCGAAGCATGTCTGATGGGAAAAATGACTAAGACTCCATTCTCGGGTATGATGGAGCGAGCTACTGACTTATTGGAAATCATACATACAGATGTGTGCGGACCAATGAGTGTAGCATCGCACGGTGGTTATCGTTATGTTCTAACCTTCACAGATGACTTGAGTAGATATGGGTATATCTATTTAATGAAACATAAATCCGAAACTTTCGAGAAGTTTAAGGAATTCCAAAGTGAAGTAGAAAATCAACGTAACAAGAAGATTAAATTTCTACGATCTGATCGCGGAGGTGAATATCTGAGTTATGAGTTTGGCATGCATTTAAAGAAATGCGGAATACTTTCACAATTGACACCGCCGGGAACACCACAACGAAACGGTGTGTCCGAACGTCGTAATCGAACTCTCTTAGATATGGTTCGTTCTATGATGTCTCTTACTGATTTGCCGTTATCATTTTGGAGTTATGCATTAGAGACAGCCGCATTCACTTTAAATAGAGCACCATCAAAATCCGTTGAAACGACACCGTATGAATTATGGTTTAATAAGAAACCTAAGCTGTCGTTCCTTAAAGTTTGGGGTTGCGAAGCCTATGTAAAAAAGTTACAACCGGACAAGCTAGAACCCAAAGCGGAGAAATGCGTCTTCATAGGATACCCTAAGGAAACTATAGGGTATACTTTCTATCACAGATCCGAAGGCAAGATCTTTGTTGCTAAGAACGGAACCTTTCTTGAGAAAGAATTTCTCACTAAAGAAGTGACTGGAAGAAAAGTAGAACTCGATGAGATTGAAGAATCTCTACTCGTTGATCAGAGTAGCGCAGTACCGGAAGATGTTCCTGTACCGCCTACACCGGCAACAGAGGAAGCTAATGATAATGATCATGAAACTTCAAATGAGATAGCTACTGAACCTCGCAGATCGACAAGGGAACGTGCCACTCCTGATTGGTATGATCCTTGTCTAAATGTCATGATTATGGATAACAATGATGAAGACCCTGCGACGTATGAAGAAGCGATGATGAGCCAGATTCCAACAAATGGCAAGAAGCCATGAAATCCGAAATGGGATCCATGTATGATAACAAAGTATGAACTTTGGTAGACTTACCTGATAGCCGCAAGGCTGTCGAGAATAAATGGATCTTCAAGAGAAAAACAGATGCTGATGGTAATATTACTGTCTATAAAGCTCGACTTGTCGCAAAGGGTTTCCGACAAATTCAAGGTGTTGACTACGATGAGACTTTCTCACCTGTAGCGAAGCTAAAATCTGTGAGGATTTTGTTAGCAATAGCTGCATTTTTTGATTATGAGATTTGGCAGATGGATGTAAAACGGCGTTCCTTAATGGAGACATTGAGGAAGAGTTGTATATGGTACAACCCAAAGGTTTTGTCGATCCTAAAAATGCTGACAAAGTATGCAAACTTCAGCGTTCAATCTATGGACCGAAGCAAGCATCAAGAAGTTGGAACCGACGCTTTGATAAGGTATCAAAGACTTCGGGTTTATACAGTGTCATGGAGAGGCCTGTATTTACAAGAAAGTGAGTGGGAGCTCTGTAGCATTCCCGATATTATATGTAGATGACATATTATTGATTGGGAATGATATAGAACTATTAAGCAGTGTAAAAGGTTATTTGAATAATAGTTTTTCAATGAAAGACCTTGGTGAAGCATCGTATATATTAGGCATCAAGATTTATGGAGATAGATCAAGACGTCTAATAGGGCTATCACAGAGTACATACCTGGACAAGATTCTAAAGAAGTTTAGAATGGACGAAAAGAAAGGATTTTTACCCTATGTTACCAGGCAAGGTATTGAGTAAGACTCAAGGTCCGGCTACGGCAGAAGAAAGAGAAAGGATGAGTCGGATCCCCTATGCCTCGGCAGTAGGCTCTATCATGTATGCCATGCTATGTACTAGACCGGATATAGCACATGCTGTTAGTTTGACTAGCAGATATCAAAGTGATCAGGAATGGAACACTGGACAGCGGTCAAGAATATCCTGAAGTACTTGAAAAGAACTAAGGATATGTTTCTTTGTTATGGAGGTGACCAAGAGCTCGTTGTAACAAGTTACACCGATGCAAGTTGGAACACTGATCCTGATGACTCTAAGTCTCAGTCGGTACGTGTTTATATTGAATGGTGCTGCAGCAAGCGCAGTGCACGGTGGCGAAATCCTCAACAGAATCGGAATACATAGCGGCTTCGGAGGCTTCATCGAAGCGGTATGGATGAAGAGGTTCATTGTAGAGCTCGGTGTGGTTCCTAGTGCATTGGACCCACTAGTCATCTACTGTGACAACATGGGTGCCATCGCCAATGCACATGAACCAAGGTCACACAAGAGGCTGAAGCATATCAAAGCTGCGTTATCATTCGATTCGCGAGTACATCGAAGATGGAGAAGTAAAGATTTGCAAAGTACACACGATCGAATGTAGCGGATCCGTTGAATAAAGCTCTCCCTAGGGCAAAGCATGACCAACACCGAATGCCATGGGTGTTAGGTACCTTACAATGTAATCTAGATTATTGACTCTAGTGCAAGTGGGAGACTGTTGGAGATATGCCCAAGAGGCAATAATAAAGTGGTTATTATATATCTTTATGTTTATGATAAATGTTTATATTACATGCTATAATTGTATTAACCGAAACATTGATACATGTGTGATATGTAAACAACAAAGAGTCCCTAGTAAGCCTCTTAACTAGCTTGTTGATTAATAGATGATTAGTTTCATAATCATGAACATTGGATGTTATTAATAACAAGATTATATCATTATATGAATGATGTAATGGACACACCCAATTAAGCGTAGCATAAGATCACGTCATTAAGTTATTTGCTATAAGCTTTAGTTACATAGTTACCTAGTCCTTATGACCATGAGATCATGTAAATCACTTATACCGGAAAGGTACTTTGATTACATCAAACGCCATTGCGTAAATGGGTGGTTATAAAGGTGGGATTAAGTATCGGAAAGTATGAGTTGAGGCATATGGATCAACAGTGGGATTTGTCCATCCCGATGACGGATAGATATACTCTGGGCCCTCTCGGTGGAATGTCGTCTAATGTCTTGCAAGCATATGAATAAGTTCATAAGAGACCACATACCACGATACGAGTAAAGAGTACTTGTCAGGAGACGAGGTTGAACAAGGTATAGTGTGATACCGATGATCAAACCTTGGACAAGTAAAATATCGCGTGACAAAGGGAATTGGTATCGTATGTGAATGGTTCATTCGATCACTAAGTCATCGTTGAATATGTGGGAGCCATTATGGATCTCAGATCCCGCTATTGGTTATTGGTCGGAGTAAGTACTCAACCATGTCCGCATAGTTCGCGAACCGTAGGGTGACACACTTAAAGTTGGATGTTGAAATGGTAGAACTTGAATATGGAATGGAGTTTGAATATTTGTTCGGAGTCCCGGATGAGATCCCGGACATCACGAGGAGTTCCGGAATGGTCCGGAGAATAAGATTCATATATAGGATGTCATTTTATGTGAATTAAAATGATATGGAAGGTTCTAGAAGGTTCTAGAAAAGTCCGGAAGAAACCACCTAGGAAGGTGGAGTCCACATGGGACTCCACCTCCATGGCCGGCCAACCCTAGTGGGGGTGGAGTCCCAAGTGGACTTCCCCTTAGGGGGCCGGCCACCCCCCATATGGAAGGTGGAACTCCCACCTCTAGTGGGAGTCCTAGCTTGGGAAGGTTTCCCACCATATGGAAGGTTTTTGGTTCGGGTCTTATTCGAAGACTTGGAGACCAACACTTGGGGTTCCACCTATATAAAGAGGGGCCAAGGGGAGGGGGCCGGCCAACCAAGACCACAACCTGGCCGCCCCTTGAGTGGCCGGCCACCCCCTCCCAAACCCTAGCGCCCCCCTCCTCCATAGCTCCCGCGTGCTTTAGCGGCTCCCGGGAGTTCTCCACCGCCACCGACACCACGCCGTCGTGTGCGCCGGATTCAAGAGGAGCTACTACGCTGCCCGCTGGAACGGGGAGGTGGACGTCGTCTTCATCAACAACCGAACGTGTGACCGAGTACGGAGGTGCTGCCCGTTCGTGGCACCGTGATCAAGATCTTCTACGCGCTTTTGCAAGCGGCAAGTGATCGTCTACCGCAGCAACAAGAGCCTCATCTTGTAGGCTTTGGAATCTCTTCAAGGGTGAGACTCGATAATCCCCTCGTTGTTACCGTCTTCTAGATTGCATCTTGGCTTGGATTGCGTGTTCGCGGTAGGAAATTTTTTGTTTTCTATGCTACGTTATCCTACACAGAGAGCATGCAAGAACATAAACAACACATATATGATAGATCAATTAATCAACTTGACATAGTATTCCATATTCATCGGATCCCAACAAACACAACATGTAGCATTACAAATAAACGATCTTGATCATGATAGGCAGCTCACAAGATCTAAACATGATAGCACAAGAGAGAAGACAACCATCTAGCTACCGCTATGGACCCATAGTGCAAGGATGAACTACTCACGCATCAATCCGGAGGCGGGCATGATGATGTAGAGTCCTCCGGTGATGATTCCACTCTCCGGCAGGGTGCCGGAGGCGATCTCCTGAATCCCCCGAGATGGGATTGGTGGCAGCGGCGTCACAGTAACTTTTCTCATATCGTGGCTCTCGGTAATAGGGTTTTCGCGATGGAGAGAATATATAGGCGAAGGGCAGAGTCGGGGGACGCTCGAGGGGCCCACCCCATAGGCGCGCGGCCGGGGTGGGGCCGCGCCCCCCTAGGGTGTGGTCGCCTCGTCGCCCCTCATCGTCTCCTCTTCGGACTTTTGGAAGGCTCCGTGCAAAATAAGACCGTGGGCTTTTGTTTCGTCCAATTCCGAGAATAGTTCCTGTGTAGGATTTCTGAAACCAAAAACAGCAAAAAACAGAAACTGGCGCTTCGGCATCTTGTTAATAGGTTAGTGCCGAAAAATGCATCAAAATGATGTAAAGTGTATATAAAACATGTGAGTATTGTCATAAAACTAGCATGGAACATAAGAAATTATAGATACGTTTGAGACGTATCACCACCCACACGTCCTTATCCTGCCGACAGCTTTAGTCCCGGTTGCACCCACCAACCGTGAGTCCGTGACTAAAGGTTACCGACACATCCTTATCCTGCCGACAGCTTTAGTCCCGGTTGCACCACCAGCCGTGACAAAAGGTTACCCGCACGTCAGCCCCCCAGATAAGCCCCTCCTAGATAAGCCTCTCCCAGTTAAGGCCCCTATCTTTTGTCCCGGTTTGAGCCTCCACCCGGGATGAAAGTTTCCCGCGCCACTGCGTTCCCGCCTATTTTTTCCCGCGTTCCCGCCTCCGTCTTCCCGCCATTTTTTCACTATATATATGTAGGTTTGGTCTCCATTTACATATCACATCTAGACTCATATCTACAAACCTCATCACTCTCTCCCATGGCTTCCATCGTATGTCTAACACCCCGGGAGGCGGAGGCGCTTTGCGCCTCGAACTACCCCTGCCCGCCAGGCTACCGCGTCCCGACCGGCTGGTTGCTGAGCGTCGGAGGCGTACCGGTCCCTCCTATCCCTCTAGGTGTGCCACGCGAGATGGCCATCACGAACCACTACTACTTCGAGCTCACGCTAGAGCAGCGGAGGAATCCCTAGTGGCATCCGACTACAGCCCAACTTGGGACAGCTTCTTCATCAATCGGCGTGAGAGGCGGTTGCAGGTACGAGAGGACGGCCCGCCTCCTTCGAACTTCAACGAGGCCGGCCGTCGGCTGTGGTGGCGCGACCGGACTCTCCCGAGCGTCATGGCCTCTGTGGCCCCCGCTACCCTCAATCCCAGCCCACGCGTGCTCACCCACCGAGATTCGACAACCGCGACTCCGATGCTAGCGACGATGATGTCGGCGACTATGATGACTACAGTGGCGAGTATTATAGGGCTAGGAACGACTATGACTGAATGGCTCCAACATTGGAATCTGGCCATGTATCTTAATTTTCAGTTAAGCTCTGTACTTTAATTCCAGTTCAATCGTAATAAAATTTCGTAACAACCACTTTATTGAACAAAAACAACCGACAACGACTTTATAAACTAAATTTAAACTAAAAGAACCGACAACGAATTTATTGAAATTACAATAAAATAGATAAATGACTAGTCTAGTCTCTACTCGTCGTCGGAGGTTGTCTCCGTCCAAATGTCATCCCATCGAGGGTCGTTTTCGGTCCAAATTGTATTTGGGTTCTCGAGCTCGAACTCGACGGCCCGACGGTGGCGCTGTTGGACTGCGTTGTGCCCCCGAGGTCGCGAAGAACGCGTCGGTGTTGTCGACGTCGTTGGGAACTGCGCCTCCTTTGGCGCATCAGCGATCGTCGTGCTCGGCGATGGCGATCTGCGCTGCACTGGCGGTGCCGGTGGCGGTCCTTGTCGTCGACGAGGCACGGCGGCGCGAGGAACTCCGCCTCCTCTAGCGATTCAACATCCGGGAAGTTCATGTCGCGCCGTGGCCGCCGAAAGCGCCACTCCGCCGCGTCGTAAGCGCGCGCCGCCAGCTCCGGCGTGTTGTACATGCCGAGGGTGAGGCGGAAGCCACCGGCGCGTATCTCGGCGTAGAACCTACCTCTCGGACACTCGAACGCCACGGAAACCGGACGACCCTCGACGACGTGGAGGCATCCCGGAGATGAATGAGCGGAGGCGGTGGCGACGTGTGGTTGCGCCCGCACGCGTCGCTCTATATAGCGCACGCGGGGCATGGCACGTGTAAGCCACGGCTACACACGTCGCACGCCGGCAGCGACGGGGGCGAGGCACGTGGAAGCGGCGGCGACACGTGGCACGGGGAAACCTTAGTCGGTGTCACTCTGCATATCATTAGGGTGAAAGATACACGACTATCAATGTTTGATATGATGCGAGATTCAAATAGTTATATGGATGTCATATACATGTTCATTGGATTTTTCTGATCAATTTTCATATATAAAACTTTTCTATTTGAGTTACCATTTAAAAGTTATTGAAATAATAGTTTTTATTAAGTTAAAATAGATAAATAAGGGTTTATTTAAAAACAGAAAAGGATAGCGCCCAATGAGGAGGCAACGGCGCCATGGTTGGATCGCCCCGCCCCCTTTGGATGCACCTGCCGCGGATGACCGTCACGGCGCGATAAGGCGGGTCGCCACCACCCGCGATAAAAGGGGTAGATAAAAAACCGGCCGCCCACCGCGACACGGGCCTAACCACCCGCGCGTCGCGGGAGTGCCAGCCCGCTGCCGTAAAGCCGCCTCCCCCAGGCCGCCATTTCGCTGCCGCCTTCTCGCTGCTCCCGGTTCGCGCCCTCTACCGCGCCCACGTCGGCTAGCCCTCTACCGCGCGCGCGCCGCTCTTGCCGCCGTCTGCCCCCGTCGCCTCTCGAGCTCTCGGCGCCCGCCCCATCTCTGCCGCGCCGCCGCTCGGTGCCCCGCCCTGCTGCCCGCGCCGTGTCGGCTAGCCTGCCGCTCACCTTCGCCGGGAGCTCGCATTCCGGCTTTTTTTGATCTAACTCTTTTTTTAAATTTTTTTGAGTTAGTTAGTTAATTAGTTAGTTCAATTTTTTTGTAAGTATTTTAGTATATATATAGATAATTAGTTAGTTTAAATTTCGTTGTAAAATTTTGTAGTTAGATAATTAGTTAGTTCAAATTTTGTTGTAAGTATTTTGTTGTAATTAGTTAGTTTAATTTTTTTGTAAAAATTTTGTAGTTTAAATTTTGTTGTAAATTTTTTGTAGTTAGATAATTAGTTAGTTCAAGTTTTAGAGTTTAAGTTTTTTTGTATATAATTTAGTTAATTAGTTTAAGTTTTAGTTTAGTAAACACCCGCCGACACCCCTCTCGCAAACACCCGCCGACACCCCTCTCCCTCTCGTAAACAACCGACACCGATACCCTCTCCCTCTCGCAAACAACCGACGTCGACCCCCTCCCCCCTCGCAAAAACCCGTCGCCGACACCCTCCCCCTCTCGCAAACACGCGCCCTCTCCCTCTCGCAAACACGCGTCGCCGACCTCCTCTCCCTCTCGCAAACACGCGTCGCCGACACCCTCTCCCTCTCGCAAACACGTGTCGCCGACACCCTCTCCCTCTCGCAAACACGTGAGCATTGTCTCCCGATCTGTGGTTAGGGTTAGGGTTTGGTTAGTGTTTGATTAGGGTTAGGGTTAGAACATGTACTTATCGATTTAATTTTTTGCAGAAACAATGGATCCATTCGAAATCCATCGGGACTTGGAACAGGAAGACCTTTTCGAGAACATAATCCGCGATGGTCCAGAAGCCAACCGAGAAGACCGCGACTCCGGTGATGGAGAAGCCCGCGGCTCCGGTGATGGAGAAGCCGACGGCTCCGGTGATGGAGAAGCCGACGGCTCCGGTCATGACGAGGTATACGATTAGTATAGAGGCATTAATGGAATTCTATATGTACATATGTATATAAATTAATTAATTTTTATTCTCTTAGGCCTCCGAAGATAAGTTGGAGAAACGAGGCCCGGCAAAGAAGTTGACCAAAAAAGACCACTTCACAATTGAAGCTATATCACCGGAAGGCCAACCTGTGGCACCCAATGCTGTCAGAACGATATTTAAAAATCAGTGCGGAGTTCTAGTTAGGGATTGTCTCCCGATCACTATTAGAGAATGGAACAAGACCAAGAAGTGGTCCGAAAGTCAGGTTGCCGATAGGTACAAAGACACACTTTTTGACGACCTCATGGCACATTTCACTTTGCCAGATTTGGGATCGGAGTCTGAGATGGCTAAGCAGAGGGTGCTAGTGAAGAAATGGGCTCTTAAGAAGATGGGGGAACTTTTCCGGGCGTATAAGAACCGGTTATGGGCAACTTATAAGGCCGAGAAGAAGCCTCCAGTATTCGAAAACTATCTAGCGAAGCAAGAGCATAATTGGGAAGAATTTGTGAAGTACAAACAATCGGAGGACGCTTTGAACCTGTCCAAGAAAAACAAGAAGAATGCAAGCGAAAAGAAATATCACCATCATACTGGGCGAGGGGGCTACGAAGTAGCCATGCCTAAGTGGTCTGCACAAGAGGCTGAGATGGAGCGGAATGGAATCACTCCAGAACCCATCCGAGAATGATAGGACTTTAGGGCTCGAAATTGGTTCCTTGCGCATGGCTGTGAGTATGACATGAAGACAGGGAACATTGTTGAAAGTGACAGCAGGGTTAGGGTACCCAGGGAAAAATGGATTCAAGTGACGGCAGATATAAAGGAAAACTAAAGTTTGCTCCCGATAGAGAGAAAGACTTGCTGACGCTTGTCCTCGGTAATCCTGAGAAGGGAGGACGAACAAGAGGCTTCGGCCCTAGTGTTCCGTGGTCGCTTGGGTTTCCGGCCGACACAGAGACTTATAGAATCCGAGCGAGAGCAAAACAACGCGAGCTGGAGGTGCAGAATGACCGGATGGCCGAGTTCCAACGCCAACTTGACCAGCAGCAGCGGGAGATTCAGCAGCAGCGGGAGATAAATGAACTAAAAGGACAGCGCCAGCCAGATAATACCGCCGGCATGTCTCAGCAGCGAGACAGCAGCGTTGCCGACTCGGAGGTGGCACCGCCTTTAAAGATGATAGATGGCGGTCCTTGTGATCTCCATGACGTGTTCAGGAACGTATCTGTTAAGGTGGCGGTCGGCTATGTCTTACCTGCATTTGGAGCTGAAGGTGAGCCAGCAACATGGCATGGCAATGAGATTCCAGCTGGCTATGCTCGTGTCGGGGTGGATTCAGTTGTACCATCGTGGGAGACATTGCAGCTCGAAATCCCTGGAGGTGATGGGGGGTTACACTCGAAGAGGTGCTTGGAGAAATCATTCTCGGGAAAAGAAGAACATCAGGCTGCCAGGCTGGGTAGCCCCAAGTACCAGTCGTCCCAGGTCACCATCACCTCCTCCAGGTGATCGCAGACCGCCATCACCTCCTCCTACTGATCACATGTCGCCACCATCACCCTATGGGTACGACGTCGACCACGACATCCGTAGTCCATCTCCAGCGCCGCCGCCTCCGCACACTAAGACTCGGAATGCACCGGCCGGAAGCGTTTCAAGAGTCCTATCCGCAAGATGTCGCCCCTCCCAAGAGTACCAAAGGTTCCTCCCCCCGTCCTTACGATCGTACTGAAGAGGAAAATGCGGCCATTGTTGCGAAACACAACTATGATCATTTTCATAAGCCAAAACCTCCAGCGCCAGAGCCATGCAGAAGCAAAAAGCATATGCTATTTCTTTTCTGAACACACCATCGCAATATGACTTACACGAGAAGAAGGATCACTATACACGCTACCTTGCGAGGATAATTGATGACAAGGCTAAGGAGAAGAAGGATGACAAGGCTAAGGAGAAGGATAGTGCTAGCACGAGCAAATCATCAGCTAGAAGTGTAGCCGGGAAGAAGTCAAGTTCAACAAGTGCACCCCTCAAGGCCAAGCAAACGACAAAAGGCAAAAAAAAGAAAGGAAGTTTCCCAGCTCGGAGAACAGCCCAAACAATCGATCCCAGCACTCAAAGTGTTTGATGTTCCCAAGGTGTACCTAGAACATGGTGGTGGTTTCAATATGGAAGAAGTTGCGATGCTAGCGGCTTCGATGGACTGTACCGTGGAGGAATTGCTGAGTGCCGCAGATGCTGCACTACCCATTGCTGAAGTAGCTCATAAATTTGTCTACGGGGCCGACTTGGTCAGCAGAGAGCGGTGCTTAAACTGTCAACGCATATGCAAAATTTGCATCAGTGGTACCTTGATGCGTGCAAGGAGAACATAACTTACATCGTGGCGAAGATCCCATTTGAATATTACTACCGAAAGGAGGAGATCCATATTGAGATGAATGAACTCTGGCAGTTATTCAATTTAGAAGCCCTCGACAAATCTCTCATGAGCTGCTATTGCTTGTAAGTTGTTAACTACATATAAGTTCATTTTCATTCAGTTCATGTTCGTTTTCATTGCATATACTCATTATATCTTATGTGTTCTCTTATGCAGACTGAAGATCAGTGAATGCAAAAGTAATAATATTATCAATATTGGGTTTGTTGACCCGGATAAAGTACATGTTGAAACGGTAAAGCATAAAGGCGAAGAAACGGGGGAAACCTACTAAGGTTTTTGGGGGAGCAACATTTCTGTGATTCAATACTGTTTCCTTACAACTACGAGTGAGAGTCTTAATGATCTTTTATGCACATTCAATTTTTCTTACTCGATGTTAAGTGTAATTCCTGACGTATATACATAACATGTGCAGCTTCCACTGGATTCTACTAGACATTCAAGTTGATAAGGGAATAGTTGAAGTAAGGGACCCAATTAGTAGAGGCGTGGACGGGTTCCGCGACTTGCATAAGTTGCTCCAAGTGTAATTTCCTTCATCGCCGCGCTATATCTTTCGTGAGATATCAATTAATTATCCACTCATTCAATCATTCTTTTGCCTGGCATGGCTTGGAGAGCTTTCAGGAACCATACTAAGGGTACCTGGGCAGAGAGGCTAACATTTACTCCTGTACCGTGCGCCCAACAGCCACAAGAGACGAATCTATGTGGATACTACGTTTGCGAGTCCATTCGCATGTTAACCACTGAGAAGCAGAACAATAATAAATTCAACGTAAGCAATAACATTCACAACTTTATTTATTATCATCAATATTTCGTTATCATAGATCCTATATAGGTCGAGTTCATGCGGGACACACTCCAACCAAAGGAATACCTACTAGGAATTGCGGAGGAAGTGGCGGGACTTTTGGTTAGAGAAGTAATAGACAACAACGGCTTGTTTAGTCCAAATAGGCGCTCTCCCTCTCTCTCCAAATAGACGGTCTTTAGTACCGGTAGTCGTGAGCTCCATGTATATATGTAAGGGGAATCTACGAATATGTAAGGGGAATCGACTTTTGCTTCCAATATTTGTTTGATCGATCTATATATAATGAATGAACGTGTACAACTTCTAGTAGCGTACAAATATATGCAACTTTTATTTTCGAATGAAAAAATGAAATAAAAGGGGGTCGGTGGCGGGGGGGGTGCACCCCTCAAACCCTAAAGCAGCAAAGGGGCTATCCCCTGCGCGCCCCGCCCTGCCACGTGGTGGACTATATGTCGCGGGTGGTAAGCGACCCGCGACAAAAGGGTGGACCTTTTATCGCGCCTTCCTTGTCGTGGATGGCCGCCCGCGACAAAAGGCCCTTACCACCCGCGACATTAGGCCTGTTCTCCACTAGTGTGTCTCCAGCTAAGGAGGTGATGGAAATCACTCCGGCTTGGACCCAACCTTTCCTGGACTACCTCATTAACCAAAAGTTGCCGGACGAAGTCCTCGCACGATAGGTCATCAGACGAGCAAGATCCTACACAATAGTTGATGGACAGCTCTATAAACAAAGTGCAAACGGGGTATTTCTGAAATTAGTTATTATAACAGTATAATGGAACCACCTAGGACCTCTCACAGCGCTTTGACATTTTAGGCCGTCAGATCTCGTATACAGACGCTCCGGATCATCCCATCTTGCCGAAACGTTGTTGTAACTCTTTCGCTCGATAAAATCGCGTGAAAAGGCCGGCCCAACGTATACGGGCTGCTACTCTCAAAGACGACCAGGGCGTGCTCTCGTTAATCGGGCCAAGAGCGTGTGGATCCTTCGACCAGGGTGTTAGCAGCCCACTATTCTGTTTCTTTTCTTTCTCAATAGTTGGCGTCGTTTGCTTTCTGCGTTTCCCCTTCCATCCGCCAGAGCCTGGGCGATTAGAGAAAACCCCTGGGTTCCGCCGCCGCTGCGTCTGGTGTCGCTTCTGCGCCTCCCCTCTCTTTCCGACGACGGCGGATGGTGTCCCTGATTCACTTTTTTGCCAACCTTGCTATTTACCTACCTTGCGATGGTGATGGCCGCTGCTCCCTTCGCCGAAAATAGCAGGCGCTGGATTGGCACGCTCCTTGTGCGTAGATCAAAGGTAGTCCGTTTCTCTCATCCACCACATCACATGTCCCTTCCTAATGTTCTATTTTGTTGTCTTAATTTGTGCCGATTCAGTTTGGGTCCTTGCTCCTCTTTCCTAGGATTTTTAATATCCACCTTCATTCCCTTTTCATAGGGGCCTACGCGCCAGCAAGATATGGTGCTGCAAAATGAAGAATGGTATGCAATATTCCTTTACGGCTTAAAGCACATGCACATGTTTATTTTTTCTTTGAGAACTTATGCAGATGTTGTATTCTGCACAAAGTGTACAATGCAATTAACTATTTGAAAAGTTGCAGGAGCTAGCAGTACGATATTTTCTTGAAGTCAAGGCACTTATCTTGAATTTAACGTCAGCAGTTGATCTTGGGAACCTAACATATAAGGTGCATGAAGCTCTACACAAAATTTTCAACATAGGCACGAATGCGGCAATGCCCATTGAACAGTTGTTTTGCCATCGTATATAGTTTTTGCTGGATGACTGATGCCGATGAAAAAATGTTGCCATCTCTGTCCAAATTTGGTGATAAATCTTGTAGTTTACCAATTTCTTGTGTTGATATAATCTATATATTATAGCATTAGTAGTTTAAGCACCAATCAGGCCAGGAACTAATGAGCTAAGTTGACCATTGCAGGATTCCGTTCACCGCTAGGATACAGATTCCCCTACTAGCAAGTTACTTCAGGTACTATGCCTCCAAAATTATTATAGATTAGAACTTCTGAGATCATAGGAATTAATTGCAAGTTTTTATGTTTTTTCAAATTCTTCTCCCTTTGATATGTCGGCATATGACTATAAAGTTTCTTTGGACATGTAAATGATATGTTAGATTAAAGTTAATTATATAGGTATTGTTCATATGACTTAATCATGTATTCATGTGTAGTGTGGAGTATGTTTATCTATTACCCCATTCTTTCTATTCGGCACAACATTTTTTCTATATAACTTATAGAATAACCATTGCCTACTATTCCGGATAATGTCAACTTGATATTTAATTTATTCTTCAACTCTTACATATTAGCTGAATTCTTAACTCTTAAGCACATGGTTTTACTCTCAAAGCAAAAAAGAAAAAGAAGAAAAGATACAGTAAATAAAGCTGATGTATGTGCAATACGAGCAAGTTCAAAAATGGGGAAGTTGCTCCAGTAGAATGTCCCTTACATAGAAGTTTAGTGTGAACTGATTTTGAGCTTTGAAGTTCCTTATGTATGCACTTAGGAACATGTAATTGATTCAGCCAAATATATGAAATCAATGCTCGAATATGCCATGCTTGGGGCGAACTGTGATTTGGGGTCTTCTGTCTAAAACAATCTGGACAAGCTCCTATTTAGCTCGATGAGTGTCTTCCTGTCAGTGTGGTAACCTACCTGTTGGTGGAAAATAGATAATGAAAATTATTTTATCTAGGATATAAAGATCATGTTCACTCTTGGTTGTCAACCTACTTGGGACAAACTGTGCTTTGGGGTATTCTGTCTAAAGGAATCTGGACAAGCCCCCTATTTAGCTCCATGAGCGAGTTCCCGTCCGTGAGGTAACCTACCCGTTTTATAATGAAAATGATTTCAACTAGGATATGAGATCGTGTTCACCCTTTATGTGAACTACTTAATGTGAAGTGCCATATTGCCGTTCGGATGCGATCAGATTATTCATTTAGTATTGCAAGTCTCTAAATAGGTTAGCCACAGAATGTGCCAATTAGTCTGTAAACTATTTGAGGCCTACTAATTATCAAGAACATTATGCCCCCTTGCTTTGTTAACCGCTGCTCTGGCAGGTAAACTATCTTCATGTAAAATAAGCAGTCAAGCTCATAGATTTTAGTATAGTTGATAACACTGTGTTGTTTTTAGTTGAATCGTAAATCACTTTGTTCAGACATTTTCTCGATAAAAGAGATTTGATGTGAAGGAAAAGGAATATACCAGCCAACAACGCAAATATTTTTGTTTGATAATCTACTATATTTAGCTAAGGAAGAGGATTTTTCTAAGAGATTGATGTCTTGATTTGATAGTTAGTTAGTTTTAGAATATTAAACATCATAAAAGAGCTTGTAGTAATTCAATCTCATCCAATATATAAATGAGTGATTTCTTGTTTGATGAGTGTTTTGCACTTGAATTTTCCAGAAAAGATAGCAACAGAAATTTAAGAAAATTTCTTGTTTGCTTCTAATTAGAAAATTGGAAAATCTTGGACTCTTCAAAAGCGGGATCAAGTGAACTACCTTTATATCAGTATCAGTATATGGTCACGTTTGTATGCATGTTTCCAGCCCTTTCTTTATTTTTTATGCTTTTAGATCATCTGCGAATGTAGTGTACACCGTAACTCTTTAAAGGCATGTAATGAATGATTTGATATGTCGAGAAGTCATGCAATGGTTCTTGATTAACATCTTAAGTTAGGATTTATCTCAAAAAAGTGGATTATGCACATATTGAATATCATTAGCTTTTTGCAATTTAATTACAAGTACCACTTATGCTCCCTTTGATAAGTTGTTTCTCTTTTGGTTTGATTCGATGAAGAACCATTGTTATCTCCTTGATAATTTTTTATTTTCTAGCCATGAGAAACTATTTACGTCATAAGTTTACACTTTATGATTGTGTTTCAGTTTTAACTAGGAAGCATAGGCGCGGCGGCACGCCGCGCCCCTCGGATACCTTGTTGATATACTCCGTACATATGATCAATTCTAGTAGCATATGAGTGGATGGTCAAGAAGATGGTAGTGTGAGGTTGGTTGGTGTGTCAGAAAGGTGTCACTTGATTGGACTTGGTGAACTTAGACCTGAGATAGAATGTTGATGGTTTGGTGAATTCATAAATATAGTCACTCTTCTGTGTTATGAATTTCAAATTTGTTGTGCAAATCTTGATGTATGACTGCAGGTAGAGTGAGCACAGATAGCAGAGCAACAGAGTATTACAACTAAGATATTTATGCATAGCCATCTAGTAATAATCATTTAATACTACAACACGGTGGAAGTATTTGTTCATCGAGCTTGGACATGGATCTTCAATATTATACATGATAATCTGGACGGAAGAAGACAGATTAGTAGGTTCGTTCTAAATCCTGCCTGTGATGGTATTTCAGGTACTTGCACTGCATGACATATTTTTTGAGCAAACTATGTCATTCCCTACTACTGTACTCGGTAGATTGGGGATTTATAGTCCCCAAAACCTGGAGCATTTTGATCTACAGAGCAAAGAACTGTTACGGACAAAATTTGAAATTAGAAGTAAACAAAAAGGGTAGGGGTGAGCCAATCTTATTACTGTAGATCTAGAATCTCTCACTTATGCTATGGTCAGAAGTTTGCTTATCGTCACAAAAATTTCTTAACTCGCGGACGAAGCCTACCCATACCTTGTTTGTACACAAATGGTAAACTTGCCATCAGAAATCCAAAACCTGGAGCATTTTGATCTACAGAGCAAAGAACTGTTACGAACAAAATTTGAAATTAGAAGTAAACAAAAAGGGTAGGGGTGAGCCAATCTTACTACTGTAGATCTAGAATCTCTCACTTACGCTATGGTCAGAAGTTGGCTTATCGTCACAAAAATTTCTTAACTCGCGGACAAAGCCTACCCATACCTGGTTTGTACACAAATGGTAAACTTGCCATCAGAAATCTAGGTCTGAAGTAATTGTTAAAAAGTAAGTAAACTGTAATAACTAATTGCCAAAAAATGTAGCCCAACTCTTTACATGATTCCAGAGAAGAAGCATTACAGTAGCAATGAAGCAATTAATTTGAGCTTACGTTAGCAGAAATCTCGCCATAGCAATCAAAGCAAACCAGAGAAAAGGCTAAACTTTTAAATCCACATGTTTGCTCAATCTCGGAGTACTCCGCGTGTACCTCTAATGTTTTCACAGGGTCAGCATTGTAAACCTAGATGGTGAAAAACGTTTGCACAAACAGTTGACAAAAGACTACTGCAGCAGTAGATACTACAGGACATTAATGTAATGATTCCCATATGAAAAGGGGCGACCAACATATTTTCAATGTTACTATGAACTGAATTTGTAGCTGTGAAATCTCAAAAATATATTTCCAGCATGTACAGCCAAACAGACATTGAAGAAATGAACGGTCTCTTCTCTCATACTCGAGTCCGTTGCAGCAGGTCAAGCCTATCCATGAGTATTAAGGTAGGAGAAAATTGTGCTTGAGTTGACTGCATGATTTACATAACATGAAAACTTAACGGACTCAACAACTACTGGCAGAGCATGGACACTCTCAATCGCTGTAATATAATGTACCTAAGTAACTCTATATTTATTCCAGCTATGCTCCTTAGTTTACTGATGACCACCGGTGCAATATATATGTATCTATGTTGCTCACGACCAGTAACATACCACACAATCCAAATCAGGCGCCAACAAACTAAAAGGCACAGTTCAGCTACGCCGTCCACCAAATAGTTTGCCGTATTAAATACTGATATATCAATAGAACAGTTCACTTATCATATACTTCAAAATATCATTATTTGAACATCACTGCATACCCTACTGATCAACAACACACTAATTTACTATCAACATGCCAGCAAACCAAAAGATTAATTCTACTCAAGCAGTCATCGTACTTAATACCATGCAACAAATTTAGGTTTCATAATAAGAAAACCATCGACCCTATTGACACAATTACCATATGCTAATCAAAAAAGAAAATGCACAAACAGACTTTCTCCTCTTCACTCAACTAAGAAGTTCAGATATACCTCACAGGTGGTAAAAACTGAAAGTATCAGTGATAGCGTTTTCCTGAAGATAATTAAATACTCGCATTGCGGGCCTCCTCTGAAGGGGAAGATGGAAAATATCACCTGGGGAGCCCTGCTGGGTAGAAAAGCATTGAGCTTTAACAAAAAAAAGATATGTGGCCATTGTTTCTTCCAATAGAATTTGTCTGTCCCAAATATGAAGTCAGAAAACAGTATATTGTCCATTTTCGACAGTGCAGGCAGCGCTTCAAAGATCGTAATGGAATCCCTCCATCAGAAGGAATAATATGCAGTGTCCGGTTTTTACCATAATGAAGTCCCCTAGTTACAATCATCAGAGGGAATCCAAGGGGATAAAAAATATACTGTGCAAGTTCTTTGCAATTAGACTGTGTCATATCACTGCAGAATTGCCAGCTGAACCCTAGCTTTGGCAAAATGGCTCAAAGAACAGAGGAGAAAATAGCAGATCTAAAGCAATGTAAACCTGTCCATGAGAGACCACAGGCTTTGGCAAATAGACGCCTACTTTGTCAAGCGTCTGACCCTATCTACTATATTACACTACATTAAGAAGGACCAACGACCCAGGCAGACATGCAACAAAATTAACAAACCACAAGATACATAACTGAATCAAGGGCTAGAGAACAGCAGCAACAATAACACACCAACACACATACGCAAAATGGAGGAAATGAGCACTGACGCTCTGTCCTAAATATGCCAGAAATGACATAAGAATAGGCTTATATACTCAAAACCACTGTAATCTTGGACATTCGAAGAAAAACATACCATGTACTGTGAAAGCCAAAGCAACTCAAATAGAGCATTTAGAAACACCCAAAGCCTTAAAAGGAAACCAACAGGAAAGCCTACTGCATAAGATTTTCAAGAACAGAGCTAAATGTTTGACATATAAGCATTGTACTCTGTACCTTTGCAACATACTCACAAAAGATAGCACCAAATCCCTGGTCTACCTAGATGCAGAGATTGAAGAACAGAAGCGGGGAACAGGAAATAATCATGTAATTGACACAAAAAATACAATAGTTTCCAAACAGTGAAACGTAGTTGGCATGCAGAGTATTCCCTTGCAATAAAGAACTATCAGATGGCATGTGAGCAGGTATCTTACACATACCTGAAACATTGCTTGAATAGCAATAAGTCGACACTATTGTAGGCGAGCATGTGCTTCTTACTGTCCCATTTTCATGCACACAAATCATTCTTGATACAAAATGTTAGTAATTTTGACAAAAACCTCAGTAGCAGGGATGATAAAAAACAGCAAAAGAGTGGAAATGTAGCAACACTATTATGATTACCCGTAGATGGGACCAACCAGAGATAGTCGAGTTCACAGAACAATTATCATTATTATAGAGGAAATATGCTCAGGATGACAAATACCTTACATTTCAGAGGTGGCACGTAACACAGCCAAGTACAGGGCAAGCATACGCTTGAGAACTTGCTCCATTAAAAACATGCAGCAAATGGAAGAAGTACCATACCCTATTCCTCTAGCAGAAAGCAGAATGTGCAAGCAACGAAACATGAGACGGTAGCAACTATCCGAGCACATAGCATGCATATATTAGAAAATATGGCGAGACTAATGAACATACCTCAAACCGTAGCCTTTAATAAACACCTCTAAAGATGATCAAGCACCGCTCGATATATAATATTTCTCTACCACCTCCTTCCTTTTACCGCTCTTTTTGAGGGTATTTGGTAAGTTTCTTGTCATATATAGGGTTAGCTCAAACACAAAAAACAAATTAATTATCTCCAGATTGTCTATTCCTAAATTAAGATAATGATTAAGCCTCTTCTCTGAAGCATCATGTCTAATAGTTCGGAAGTGATGCTCTATAACATGGTTGAAGCACAACAATCAGATGAGCAGTATCAGAAACAGAGGTAAAAGTAATAATCAAAAGGGAGATATCCTAGGAGAATATAGAGGGGTAGTGAGAGGGAAAAAGATCAGGAAGGTGGGGAAAAAGAAGGACTCCCACACCCCTCCACCACGAGTTCACAGATGCGGGATCCCCCAGCGCCTACCTTCGATGAAGCAGCAGCAAAAGCGCGCCCATCCACCACACATTCACCGCGGCGGAATTCCCCGGAGCGCCTGCCTTCGATGAAGCAGAAGCAGCCTTCACCGCCGCCTCCATTGTTGAGGAGGTCGCCGCCCTTGCCGGGATAAGAGATGAAGCAGCAGCAGCTTGCCCCGCCGTGTCCACCGTAGAGGACACCGCTGCCCCCGCCGTCAGCTCCGTGGCTGCCTTCTTGCTGCCTCACGCCACCGTTGACGGCTCCGCAGCGCAGGCGGCGCGGGCCACGCGCAGGGGCGGCCGGCTAGCCAGCGCCCAGATCAGAGGTCGCGTTGAGGCGGCCATGAGAAGGATCTCATCTAAAGAGAAGCTTCGAGCAGGGGCAGATGGAGGTGGAGATAGGGAGAAACGTCTAGAGAGATGTTTGGGGAACGTACGCGTTGATGCCAGGACCCAATCCAAAACTAACTGCTCGACGTGGTGGGTCCATTACCGCTTTGACCAAATTAAACACGTTAAGGAAAGGAAACCGGGAGAACATCGATCAAAAATACGCACTGCACATTCGTTTGCCGGTAGCCGGTCACCTCATCCTTAGGAAAAAAACCGAAGGAAAGTTACTGCCTAAGGCAAAAAAAGATAACAGCATACGTGTCGTTCAAAGAAAGAATTGGCAACGATGGAAAATACTCCATCTACAGTGGACCGATCAATTAGGGAGCTCTAAACCGTACAACTTTTATATAGGTTATAATTGACATGTTGTGTACTTATTTAGAGGATCTATTGCAAGACATAGCAGAAGAGACCTAAAAGAATGAAGAAGTCAAATAGGAGGCTAAGAAACGATATTGGAAAATACTTTTCTATAGATGGCATGTTGTTTGCCTAGAGCCCTCGGGGTGTATATTTGAAATGTAATTTTTTTTGCACACGCCTAATTACAATTGAAGGCCTCTTACAAAACAAAAAAACTAATATGAATTTAAGTTGGTAGGTTTACGACAAGGGCATAACCTTTGTTTGGCTTTGCGCTTGATAAGAAGTACAACAATAATCAGGTGTCGTTTCATTTTGTTGAATTTCGTATTCTTGTAGTGCAATATCAAATGGATGTTAGATTTGGCTATTATGTGATCTGTCATGAAGTAGTGTACTATTTCATAGCTTTCCATCCAGCTGCTTTGGCTGATCATGTAAATTCAATGCTATAAAATTCCATATTCGTTTGGTAGTATATTTGTAGTCCACTGGAGATTATAAATTGAACAATATACATTTATATGCACAAAACTAAAATAGGAACCTAATGCCTTAATTTAGTGTTTTTTCTTTTGTTTCTTAGTAACTATTTCAATCACGTTTTAGCTTTTGCTCGTGTAGTTACTTCCATTCCACTATCAAAATGGACGGGCGCGGCAAAGCGCGCTATCATGATCTAGTGTGTCTCAAATCAAGATGGCGTCGAAATCCTCAAAGAGATCCAGCAAGGTGATTGCGGCCATCACGCTGCTCCCAGGTCCCTCGTTGCAAAAGCTTTCCGGCAAGGTTTTTACTGGCTAACAGCTAAAGAAGATGCTGAGAATATAATGAAAACTTGCCGAGGTTGTCAGTACTATGCTACTCAACCAAACGCTCCGGCTCAGGAGCTGAAGACCATACCTATCACCTGGCCGTTCGCGGTCTTGGGGCTCGATATGGTCGGAAAATTAAAGAAATCATCTCCTGGCGGTTTTGAGTACCTCTTGGTCCCTATTGACAAGTGCAGTAAGTGGATCGAGGCAAAGCCAGTGAGAAAAGCCGATGGTGCTACAACACTAAAATTCGTGTGCAGCCTCGTAATGAGATACGGCATCCCACACAACATTTTCACAGACAGTGGCACAAACTTCGCATAGGGAGAACTAAAGGATTATTGCAGTGACGTAGGGATCCGGCTTGATCTCGACTCTGTGGAGCATCCACAATCAAATGGGCAGGTCGAGCGAGCCAACGGGCTCATACTAGCCGGAGTCAAACCTCGACTTGAAAAACCGCTGCGGCGTTCAGCCGGAGCTTGGGCTGAGGAGTTAGATTCTATTCTGTGGAGTTTACGAACTACCCCTAACAGATCAACTGGATTCACACCTTTCTTCCTAGTATACGGATCTGAAGTTGTGCTCCCCTCCGACATCATCCACGATTCCCCGCGAGTTACCGCTTACAATGAAGAAACTGCTGACGAGGCTCGACATATCGTGGACTTGCTCGAAGTTCGGAACTTAGCGATCAACGTTCCACCATCTACCAGCAGAAACTCCGACGCTATCATAGCCGTCGAGTTCGGAGCCGCTCATTTAAAGAAGGTGACTTGGTCCTCCGCCTTCGGCAGGTGAAAGAACATAAGCTGCAATCTCTTTGGGAAGGACCTTTTGTCATCAGCAAAGTGCTACACAACGGATCTTACTACCTTGTTGATTTCTGTGATGATGTGGACATTACCCTTCGGGTAACTTGTATTGTGCTACCTCTTACAGCCCAACCAGGGGCCCATGAAGATCATCCATTGGCCAAGGTGGGCCGCCAGGTCTGTTCCGAAGAAATATACTTGGTGAACAAGACAGGAAGACGAAGAACAAGGAAAGTTTAGATGTATAACTCTTTGTAACCTAGTCGTACCCGGACAGACCTCTCAAGACCTGGCTCACAATATAAGGGCCAGGAGATGGTCTGCCGAGGGACACACAATCAACTTAGCCATAACCACCACAAGTCTAGAGCTAGGTCATACAAAATCTTAGCCTCTCGACGAGATCTTAGTCCAAGCCTTCGGCTGCCCCATTGTAACACAATATTTTCGATAATCAAGATTAGACAAGCAGGAAGTAAGGGTTTTACCTCATCGAGGGCCCCGAACCTGGGTAAATTTTTATCCCCGTTTGTTTGGTATCCGATGTCTCGTGTCAGTCTGCAAGATTCCATCAACCCTAAGCCCCAAAAGGTGGGCATTGCCGAGGGGTACCCTCGACAATTGGCACCGTATGTGGGAAACCTGTTGGCACAAGTTTAGTTATCGGCTGCTTTGGTCATGTCGTCCACGACTCCACCAGCATTGCCGATGCTTTCTGTTAGGAATAAATTAGCGTCATAATTAGGCTAATAAGGCAGTTAGGATTTCTATTAGGAAAACTACCTAGCAGTTAATCTCTAGCGTTGTCCAAACGTTGTGTACTTAGAACCGTCGCCGCACCTCTTCGAAGCGACGCAATCATGTAAACCGACTATGTACTGACGACTGTTGGGGTACTATAAATACCCCATGTCCCTATCAATGAAAGCATCCATTTTTGCCATTATATCTTTGTCTCTCTTCACGTCATCAGCACGCATTGCTCTATAGAGTAGGCTACAGGAGAGAACAGAGAAAAAGGTGAGAGCGATGGATTCCCTACCGGAACTTGCTTTTTTCCTTTGCTCACTTTGTGGCCAGGGAGCATCGCCGCTCCTATTTCCGTCGCCCGTTCAACCTTGCCGCTGTTCGTCGCCAGAACTTCGGCCGTCGCCATCGCCTGGACAGGAACCGTGGCCTCCGCCACCACAGGACACCATGGAGTACCCCTCGCCACCGATATGGTCCTGGTGCTGGCCTCCGTCAGCGCCACCCATATCACCGGCACAGCTACCGTGGTTACCGCTGGGTGCAACGCCGGCACTCGCCTGGAGCACTAGGCCCAAGTACCATGGCGGTTGTGCCCCAGGAAGAGGCCCCGATCATGCCACAAGTTGCTGCCGCGGTGCCGGAGGTCTTTGCGCACGAGCCGGAGGTGGCTGCAGAGTTCGAGAACGAGGCCTCCGCCTCCAACTTCACCGCGGACGCCGACGAACTTCTGCCTCCTCCGCCGGCATTCACTGTCCCGCCCATGGACTGGCTGCTGGGCGGGCCGAGCGCCGGGTGGCTTGCCGACGACCCCGAGCGCGACGATGATGAACTGCAGACTTCGCTGCCGATGATGCGCTACTTCGAGCGCCATGGGAACATGCCGCGCCTCCCATCCCCGACGCCCTCCGACGAGGTCGCGGAACACTTCGCTCCGCCGGGCTACGCCGACGTGACGGAGTTCTTCGAGCCGCCGGCTGCGGCTCCCGTGGACGCGCTCCCGCCGGCGCTCACCATCAACCTCCAGACGGAGATGGAGGGGAACGGGGCCATGGCAACCGCTCGCGCCCGCGCGCTCGTCCCCGACCTCAACCTCCCCATGCCGGAGGAGAAGGAGGAGGAGAACGAGGACGCGGCGCCGTCACCCACCCTCCCGACGCCCTCACCTGAGGCACGCGTGCTTGTCCGCCGCCTCGCATCAGCCATGGCGGCTCGCCCTGCCGGCATCCGCGCCGGGACTTGGTCCCCGGCGAAACTTGGCCTCACAGATCGCTTGGGGGCGCTCCGCCTTGAAGACCCCTCCGAGGGAACAAGCCGCCGTTGAATCGCTGGCCACGGCCGCTGGCATGAAGCTGGGCAGAACTGTGTAGAAGATAAGGCGAGGAGGAATGGACGACGACGGGATTTTATTTTCCCCAAGTCGCTCCCAGACTCTCCCTATTTTTCTATTGATCAGCGATGTGCCGAGACAGGCCGTGTACTGAAAAGTCTGGAAAGCTATATCTAGTTTACTAGTACTGTTACGTGTAGTACTACTGTCTGAAAATCTCTGTTTGCTTTACTCAGATTAGCAGTGTAGTGTGATGTAAATACATCTATTCTAGACCTTATGTCTATTAGAAGTCACAAATATGTAATGTGTCATGTTATTAATATATTTGCTCCTAGCATATTATAACATGTTATTTGGTACAGCAATTTTATCCCACGCTCTAAATTCATCCGCGTTCAAATTGTTCCTCTAGAACAAATTTGTTGCTTACCAAAATAAATTTTACTATCAAGTAAAATTAATTAAATGCATGATCATACATGCAGGAAAAATGGGTGACATCAGTAAAAAAGAATTCCAAGAACTACAACTTGATGGAAGTAACTATCTATCATGGGCCATGGATATGAAAATAAATTTAAATGGTCGTGGCCTTGGTCCCGTGATTATCACACCCCCGAAAATGCTCCAGAAATACCCCAAGTGGCAAAGTATGCGGCATTACATTTCATAAGGCACCACCTCCATCCCGATTTAAAAAATGAATATTTGATGGAGGAGGATCCACTAGCTTTATGGAACTCCCTCAAGGAGAGATATGACCAACAAAGAGCGTTTATGTTGCCGGAAGCCGAGAGAGAATGGTCTCTCATAAGGTTCCAGGACTTTAAGTCCGTTGCGGCATATAATTCTGCCGTGCATAAAGTTAACTCCAAACTGAGATTTTGCAACAAGAAAGTTTCAGATGAAGATTTAATCGAGAAAACCTTATGCACTTTCCATCTCTCGATGAGGATATTGCAACAGCAATATCGTCAACACAAATACACGAAGTATTCTGAGCTTATATACACATTACTTCAGGCGAGAAGCATGATGAACTTCTCATGAAAAATCACAATGCTCGCCCAACGGGTGCCATGCCGATCCCTGAAGCACATGCTAATGCTCATTTTACTAATAAATTCAGAAACCGTAAGAGGAACTTCCGAAAATTCAAGGGAAAGTGGAAGAATAATGGTCAAAGGACCAATGGTCAATTTAAGGGGAAAGGTCATTTCAAGAAAAATGATCAAAATGACAACTCTCAAGTTTGTCAAAGGTGTGGATGTGCGAATCATCGTACAAACAAATGTCGTATTCCCAAGCACCTAGTGGACCTATACATGAAGTATGGAGGAAAAGGGAAGCAAGTTCATGGAAATAAGGCTGAAGCTCACTTCAATGCCATTGAAGACAACCCTCAAGCTAGTCCTTCTCAAAGTGCTATTGAAGAATTCAAGCCAAAGGACAACATCATCCTCGACGAAGACATGCTTGTGGACTACACCCAAGATGTTTTTGGAGATCTCAATTGATCTCCTAAACAATTGATGTCACTTAGCTATTTAAATACTACGATATATTATATATTGTATAACAATAAGTATAATAAAGTTTTTCAGACTACATGTATTGTATTATGTGAATCAAACATAATATTGTAATGTATTTATATTTCGAATTTGTAATATAAATACTATGTATGTAATTTGATGAATATATGAATAAAATAAATTTATTCTAAAATATTCTCTTTCTATTTTTAGAAAGTTTACGGGAAAAATCCGATGGAAGAAGAATTATGTTTAGTGGATAGTGCTACCACTAACACAATTTTAAGGAAACAAAATACTTCCAAACTCTTACTAAGAGAAAGGAAGATGTTATGACTATAACCGGGAGTAACAAAGCAATAATTGGTTCTGGAAGAACCACATTCACACTTCCTATGGGTACTACTATTGTAATTCAGAATGCACTCTTGTATCCTGAATCAACACGTACCCTTATAAGTTTCAAAGATATCCGATCAAATGATTTCCATCTTAAAACTGTTAAGATGGATAAGAAAGAATATTTGCTTTTAACAAAAAGCGACGGATATGAGGAACAAACTCTTGAAAAATTCCCTTCATTTTCATCCGGATTATACTTTACATACATCAAACCCGTACCTTATGTTGCGTACAAAATAATTTTTCAAAATCTTGATAAATTCAAGACTTGGCATGATCGCCTTGGTCATCCTGGAATAGGTATGATGAGAAAAATTATAAGCAATTCTATTGGTCATAATTTACCAATTAAAAGATTTCTCAAGTCATCAGATTTTGTATGCACCGCATGTGCTATCGGGAAATTAATTATTAGGCCATCCTACCTCAAAGTTAAAAATGAGTCACTTAATTTTCTTGAAAGAATTCAAGGAGATATTTGTGGTCCAATACAACCTTTATCTGGACCATTTAGGTACTTTATGGTGCTAATTGATGCATCCACTAGATGGTCACATGTGTGTTTATTATCAACACGTAATCATGCATTTGCCAAATTAATAGCTCAAATTATCAAATTAAGAGCAAATCATCCTGAACACAGGATCAAAACAATAAGAATGGACAATGCGGCTGAATTCAGTTCACGCGCATTCAATGATTATTGTATGGCCTTAGGCATTCATCTAGAACATTCTGTACCTTATGTTCATACTCAAAATGGATTGGCTGAATCTTTAATCAAAAGAGTAAAATTAATTGCTAGACCATTATTGCAGAATTGCAATTTACCAACCGCTTGTTGGGGACATGCGGTTTTACACGCCGCGGATCTGATGCAAATCAGACCAACTGCATATCATGAAACTTCCCTATTTTAAATAGTACGAGGCAATCAGTCAAGTATTTTCCACCTGCGAAAATTCGGTTGCGTTGTATACGTACCGATATCACCACCGCAGCGTACCTCCATGGCCCTTGATATGTCCAAAACGTATCTACTTTCCCGAACACTTTTGCTATTGTTTTGCCTCTAATTTGTGTATTTTGGATACAACTAACACGGACTAACGCAGAATTGCCCAGTGTCTTATTTTTGTGCAGAAAATCAACTTTCGGAAAATCCCGGAAATAATTGCAAAGGGCCTATTTTACAGAAGACACACGGAGCCAGAAGGGCAAGCCTGGGAGAGGCCCACGGCCACCAGGCCGGGCGGGGGGGGGGGCGCCGCGTTATGGTGAGGTCGCCTCGACCACCCCGTGACCACGAAGCCCTCGACCTAAAAAAAGGGGGTTCGACCACTTTTCCGAAGACATCCAGAACTCCGCCGCCATCGCGAAACTCCGTCTCGGGACCAGAAACTCCGTTCTGGCAGCCTGCCGGGACGGGGAATTGGAGGAGATCATCGCCATCATCGCCACCGACGCCTCTCCATCGACCATCCATGTTTCCCTCATCCATGTGTGAGTAATTCCCGCTGTAGGCTGAAGGGGATGGTAGGGATTGGATGAGATTGTTCATGTAATAGCCATAAGATTGTTAGGGCATAGTGCCTAGTATCCGTTGTTGGTACTTTTATGATATTGTTGCAACTTGTTATGCTTAATGCTTGTCACTAGGGCCCGAGTGCCATGATTTCAGATCTGAACATGTTATTGATTCATGATGATATTCATTGTTTTATGATCTTACTGCAAGTTGTATACACATATTGTTGTCCGGAACTCAAGGCCCCAAAGTGACAAAAATTGGGACAACCGGAGGGGAAGACTGTGATATGAGGATCACATGTGTTCACGGAGTGTTAATGCTTTGCTCCGGCACTCTATTAAAAGGAGTACCTTAATTACCAGTAGTTTCCCTAGAGGCCCGGCTGCCACCGGTAGGACAAAAGATGTTGTGCAAGTTTCTCATTGCGAGCACGTACGACTATATACGGAACACATGCCTATGATTGTTTAGTACTTGGATACTGTTTTATTATTATCTGCAAATGCCTAGTCTTGATTATTACATGAGTTATCTTATCCGTGCAGCGCCCGTTCATCCATCCCTATGCATACATTATTTTAATCCTGTTGTTTACTAAAATCACTAATGATGTCTTTATTACACTACTGCTTATATTTCACTACTGCTATAAATTTTCCGATAAACTATTGCGAGCAAGTCTGTTTCAAGTGCGCTGAATTGACAACTCCATGTTAAGGCTTACAAATATTCTTTGGCTCTCCTTGTGTCGAATCAATAAATTGGGTTTACTTCCCTCGAAGGATTGCCCCTATACTTATGGGTCATCAAGACTATTTTCTGGCGCATTGCCGGGGAGCATAGCTTTATTTGCAAGTTCACCTGAATTGATATTGTTCGCTGCAAATCCTCCATCATGGGTAAACCTCGCGATACTAAAGTCGCCATATTACCATCCACTACAAGAAAAGGTACAACTATGAGTACCTCTGCTGCTCTTGATTCACCATCCGTGATAAGTCAACTTGTTTCACCACCACAAGCTTCACGTGTTGGTACTTCTGCTGAAACTGAAAATTCCTCTGATAATTTTGATGATGCTTCTACTGTGCTTGATGATAATGGTTCATTAGGTCCTTTTCTAGATGCTACAATTGCTAGGTCTAGACAAATTTAAAATACTGAAATTCCTAATGAAAATACTGTTACACCTGTTAATTCACCTGAGTCTGTTGAACACTCTAGTGATGATTTTGATGAAGATTATGTGGAACTTGATGATGATTTTATTGATAAATGTAATGCTACTACTGATGCAAGTAACATTAAAAAGCTTCTTGCACAACGTGCTGTTAGATATAAACTGTCTCCTGATCCTAAATTTGCCACATCTCCTATAAACATTAAGGATAAGGATTATGATTTTTCTCTTGATTTATCTCATATATCTATTGTTGAGAAAACACCTTTTTGTGGTACTGAAAAAGAAAGTGCTGTAGAGCACATGATTGAGCTTTCTACGTTGAGTAGCTTGTTTTCTGATGATACTAAGAAGCGTACTTATTTTGTTGCTAATTTTTTTCCTTTCTCATTAAAAGATGATGCTAAAATTTGGTATAATAGTTTGCCTCCTGATTCTATTGATAGTCCAAGTTGTTTGCTTGATGTTTTCTTTCGAAAACATTTTCCTGCTAGTGCTCAACATATTGCTTTGCGGAAAATTTATAGTTTTGACCGGGAAGATGGAGAGAAATTGGAAGCTTGGGCAAGGTTTTGCTCTCTTATTAGAGCTCGGCCTGGACATGATTTGGAAAAGCATGACTTACTTGATATATTTTATAGTGGACTAACCATTGAGTCTAGAGCATGGATAGTTGTGCTAGTTGTGTTTTCAGGAAAAGAACTCCAGACGAAGCTGAGGAATTGTTGGCTAGAATAAGCCAAAATCATGATGATTGGATTACACCTGAACCAACCCCAACACCATTATTGAAGAAGAGGGGTATGATTGAATTAAATGATGAAGATATGAGCGAAGCCAAGAAATCTCTTATGGAGAAAGGTATTAAATCTGAAGATGTGAAGAATTTACCTCCCATAGAGGATTTATGTAAGATAACTCCCCTTCATCCACAATTGAGGTACGTTCTCTTCAACGCTTTGATAGAGGGGACATTCCTTATTCAAAACCTCCTGATCAATGTTTAGATGAATTTGATAATTATGTTGTTAACCAAAATAACTTTAATAATGGAACACTCTCAAGCTATTAGTAAATTGCATGATATTGTGGAGAGAACCTCCAATGATGTTAAGATGCTTGTTAAACATTTTCATATGGTTCAAACTCAAATTGATCAACTTACTAAAGTTCAAAATGACTTGTTAAAAAATACTCATAAAGAAAAAACATGCTTATGAAGTAACAACTAGAGGTGGTGTTTCTACTCAGGATCCTCTATATCCCGAGGGGCATCCCAAAAGAGTTGAACAAGATTCTCAACGAACTAAAGAAACTAGTGGTCCTTCTAAGAAAAGAAGAAGAAACATAAAGTTGTAGAATCCTCTGAACCTGTTAATGATCCTAATAGTATTTCTATTTCTGATGCTGAAACTGAAAGTGGTAATGAACATGATAAAGATAATGATAAGAATGATGTTTATGATGAATTGAAAATGAACCTGAAAAGCATGCTAAAAATAAAAAGTACACTAAAGAAGATTTTATTGCTAAGAAACATGGTAATGAAAGAGAACCTTGGGTTCAAAAGCAAATGCCTTTTCCTGCTAAGAAACTAAAATCAAAGGAGGAAGAACACTATAATAAATTTTGTGATTGGATGAAACCTTTGTTTTTGCAAATCCCTTTGACTGATGCTATTAAATTGCCTCCTTATTCAAAGTATATGAAAGATATTGTCTCTAACAAAAGTAAAATTCCTAATGAGGAGATTTCCACTATGCTTGCTAATTACTCTTTCAATGGCAAGGTTCCAAAGAAGCTGGGAGACCCAGGTATACCGACTATCCCTTGTTCCATCAAAAATAATTATGTTAGAACTGCTCTATGTGATTTGGGAGCAGGAGTTAGTGTTATGCCGTTTTCTCTTTACAAGAGGCTTGATCTAGATAAGTTGATATCAACTGATATATCTTTGCAAATGGCTGATAAATCTACTGTTGTTCCTATTGGTATATGTGAAGATGTTCCTATTCAAGTTACTCAAAATTGCTTATCTGATTTTGTTGTGTTGGAAATGCCTGAAGATGATAATATATCTATTATTCTTGGAAGACCTTTTCTTAACACTGCAGGGGCTGTTATTGATTGCAATAAAGGAAAAGTCACTTTCAATGTTGATGACAAGGAACATACTGTTTATTTTCCCAAGAGGATTGATAAAGTATATGGAGTTAATACAATTTCTAATTTGAGAACTATCAAAGTGGGAGTTATTGATTGTCCTATATATGAGCCTAAAGAAGGATATCAAACTATTGTGATTGGATCCATATCAATACAATATAAGGTAACATGATTGATTTGAGGTTTATTTCTTCTTATGACATGTAAAATTTATTTGGTGGCAAGACTTGATCAACCTTGTTAACAAGTACATTTTATATGCATGGAAGAGCTAAACAACATTTCTTTCTTTCTCCACTTGTTTTACTTGCTGTAGTACTACTTGTTTTGCAAGATGCTTTAGTTGTTTAGAAGTTTGAAAATCTTTTTCTGTCCTGAAATAGTTATTTTAACACCCATAAATGTGCATTTTCGAAATTTTCAAAAATTTACAAAAATTATATCAACTGGTCCTATTTTTCAAAATGCAACTGGGAGTGCCTGGGCTGACAGTGGGGCACCCCAGGCTGCACCCCATGTGCGTGGCCAAGGAGGGCGCCACCCTGTGGTGAGGGCCCCCTGGCCCCACTCAGTCATCCCTTCCACTCATTCCTCTCTCTCCGAAAAACTCGTACTTCGTTCTCACTCGCGTTTCGCGAGAGCTCAAGATTTTTCGATCTCCTTGCTCAGCCCAGATTTGGAGCATTTGATCTCCGGTATGTGACTCCTCCGATTATCCAAATAGAATCTAGTATAGTTGAGTATATCTTGAGTAATTTGCTGCTGCAGGTGACATGTTAAGTGAGTTTGCATGCTTGATTCAAGTTGTAAAAATTAGTTTTGATGCATGTTTAAGTACTCTATTAAGTTCTTATAGTAGTCTCCCTCATTTATATGTCTCAAAATCAGATTTTATAATGATTGTTGAAAAATTTCAGAAAATGGAGTGGAATAGACATCAACTCAATCAACATGAATTGGAGGTGCATGAAGTTATGAGAGTCCACCGTGAAGAGGGGTATTCCCCTCCTACTACCCATGCACCGATTTCATGAAGAGTGCAGGAATTTTTCAGGATGTGCAAAATCTAATTTCTAATGCAGGGTTAGAAGATTTTGTTGTTGGTGAACCTTACCAATATGCAAAACTAACCATGTCAGTGGTGCAGGATTTTGAATTCCATTGGTCCCAACCTAACCCCATGGTTCAATATAAAATCTACAATAAAACTATCAACTTGCCCTTTGATGTTTGTGCAGCTATTAAAGTGCCACAATGGGGATCATGTGAGAAGATTAGGGGGCTGCCACAACAACTCTTGAATCTATACGAGATGATCTGTCAAGGGAGAAGCTTCTCAGATGAGAGTGGTAAAATTCGTAGTATTCAACTCCCATCTATTCGCTATTTTGCTTACTTTATCACCAAGTGTGTTCTTGCTAGAAAGAATGCAAATAAGTTATCTGTCCATGACTTGGTATTCTTAGCTGCTGCATTGCAACATGATAGAACTTACAATTTGGGTGCTTTGATAGCATTTAGACTTGCTACTAACCGTGATAAAGGAGGAATTTGTGGAGGTCTCATTGCCTCTCGTTTGCTAGCTATGCATGGTGTAGAACCTCACCCTCTTGATGTTCAGCTCTCTGTAGAGAAACTTGATATTGTTTCCATGATAAAACATGACTTTGTTTCTAATCGGTCTAACTTTAATAACCTGTCCTATGAGATAACCTTTTTCAAGAAAAAGTGGAGAGTAATTAAATCTGAAAGGATTTTTGGATTGCCTGCACCTGCTTTGTTTAACCTTAATTCCAGGAACGGTTGGTCGGTCACAGAAGATGAACTTGATGCATACATAGAGAGTTGCGGCCATCATGCAGGGGACGGCATGGAGGAGGCCGAGGAACCCCTCGACTTGTCATCCAACGCAACAAGTTCTTCACATCAGCATTTCGGGCATATGGAGCCTTCATCCTTCTCTTCGGCACAGGGATCTTATTACGACCACGCCATGTACGATCCACCAGCATGGAACCCTGACCCTCATTGGGGTTGATCTCCACTTAGGCCAAAAGCCTAAGCTTGGGGGGAGGTACGTCGGCATCACTCATTCATTGCATATTACAATTGCCGGTCATTTGTATATACTTGTTTCGCTTCTTTTGATTGTTTCTCTTTCGGTTATTTTTATTTCAGTAGTTTCTTAGTTTTAGTTTTTGAAGGTAGTTACTACTGTAGTAACCTTTACTTTTACTTTTTATTTCATTTGTGTGCCGATGGTTGCCTCTAATATGAGGAAGATGATATTTGGGAGTGCTGTCTAAAAAAACAGATTTTGGACTGATACTGAAAAAATTCCTGTGCGTAGCCAGAACGTTATTTTGAGCTGCAAATTTTTATGCATGTTCCCCAGGTTATTATCTAACTTTCATTAGCTGAGCACTTTTCGAGTTGAACAACAGAAGATTTTCGAAAAAAATGATTACTGTACTGCTGTCAAGTTTTGGCAGATTTCTGCCACTTTGCTTTTCTGTGACTCTTTTAGTTTTCATTCTCTTGTTTTTGCTTTTTTTCTTTTCTAAAACACAAAAATACCAAAAATATTTCTGTGGTTTCTCTTTATCATTTGTTTATTGTTCCTATTTTGCTTTATCTACTATCGTTGGTTTGCTATGAGAAAATCCAAAAAGATCTTACTTTCGCTCTTGTTTCCAATTCGAAAACACCAAAAATATTTGTTGTTCTTCTTCGGTTTTGTAAAGTTTATTATGGAGTTCAGCGGTCTCCGGTGGTTGGAGCTTGGTTTTCATTTCATATTATTCAAGCTACACAAGTGAAAGGCAATAATGACGATCTACGACAATCGACTGTGGTGAGAGGCTGGTATGAACTCTATTTGTTTTCATTTTTGTACATATACTCATTCATGTGAGCATGCTTAGTTGGTTCATGAGAGGTATATGTCATTTAATGAAAGTCTAGTAGTTCATGATCTCTCATGTTTAGTTCCAATTTATTAATATGAGTAGCATGTCATAAACATTTGCTTGCATTGTTTTATTCATAGATAGGTATGACATTGTGGTATCCTCCTCTGAATAACTCGTTTGAATTGACTTGGCACATGCTCACGCATGCATATGACTAAACAAAAAGTCAATTAAGCCTTGATGATTTACTTTTCTTCAGAGTTCTTGTATCACTTTTATGCCTCCGTTAATTTTATTCTGCCGCAAGCATGATTATGACAGTTATTGCTCTCTTGATTGTCGCTTCCCAGTCTATTGCTAGCCTTCACTTGTACTGAGCGGGAATGCTGCTCGTGCTTCCAAACCCCTGAAAACCAAGTTATCCCAAAGTGTCCACCATAAATACCTATGCATGGCATTTCAAACCATTCCAAATAAATTTTCATGTGCTACCTTTAAAACCTTCAAAGTACTTCTCAATTTGTGTCAATGTTTTATAGCTCATGAGGAAGTATGTGGTGTTTTATCTTTCAACCTTGTCATTTACTCCTGACAGACTTTCACCAATGGACTAGTGGCACATCCGCTTATCCAATAATTTTGCAAAAGGAGCTAGCAACGGGGTGCCCAGCCCCAATTAATTACAAATTTCATTAATAATTCTCTTCACATGTTTTTCCCTGATTTATCAGTAAGCAACTTAATTTGCAAATAGACACTCCTCCATGGTATGAGAATTTTGGAAGGCACCCGAGGATTCGTTAGCCATGGCTTGTGTAAGCAAAGGTTGGGGGAGTGTCATCCATAATGAAACTAAAATACATGTGTAAACAAAAGAGAAGAGGGATGATCTACCTTGCCGGTAGAGATAACGTCCTTCATGGGAGCCGCTCTTGAAAGTCTGGTTGACGAGGTAGTTAGAGTGCCCACTATCATTCGTTGACAAGAACAAACACCTCTCAAAACAGTTTTACTTCTGTTTAAAAAATGAAAAGCTCTAGCACATGTTAATCCCTGCTTCCCTCTGCGAAGGGTCAATCTTTTACTTTTATATTGAGTCACCATCCTTTCTTTGAGCACCTTCTTGAGAGCATAATTGTCATTCTTAGTGTAATATGCTTGTCCCAGAATATGGTTAACTGTGGTATAACTTTGATGCTTTTATCTTTGATAGTCTTTACTTCTAGTCTTTCCATGAATTTCAGAGGTGCCTGGGCATTTATGTTTTGCTGTACAAATACGGGCAAGCGAGATACCACTTTATCATATCTTTTTATGAACATTGCAATCCTGCTAATAGATATGATTCATGATGCTTATTATTAGTTTGTTGGTATCTTTTTCATGATTGACATAACTATTAGATGACTTTATTTGCATGTATCTTATTATGAATTGCCTAAGTACTCGTCCATATCATGAGAATATTTACATCATATGAGCAAATGTGTTCGTGAAAGTTCTTTTATCGCACTCAGTTGTTAACTGAATTGCTTGAGGACAAGCAATAAGCTAAGCTTGGGGGAGTTGATACGTCCAAAACGTATCTACTTTCCGAACACTTTGCTATTGTTTTGCCTCTAATTTGTGTATTTTGGATACAACTAACACGGAGTAACTTATTTTTTTAATTGCCCGGTGTCTTATTTTTGTGCAGAAAATCAACAGGAAAATCCCTGGAAATAATTGCAAAGGGCCTATTTTTACAGAAGACACGGAGCAGAAGGGCAAGCCTGGGGAGGCTGATGTCTACGGGTGCTTCTATTCTTGTAGACAGTGTTGGGCCTCCAAGAGCAGAGGTTTGTAGCAAGCAAGTTTCCTTAAGTGGATCACCCAAGGTTTATCGAACTCGGGGAGGAAGAGGTCAAAGATATCCCTCTCAAGCAACCCTGCAACCACAAAGCAAGAAGTCTCTTGTGTCCCCAACACACCTAATAGGTGCACTAGTTCGCGAAGAGATAGTGAAATACAAGTGGTATGAATGAATATGAGCAGTAGTAGCCAGAAAAGCGCTTGCTGGCGTGCAGTTGATGGTAGTAATATTGCGGGAACTAAACATGCAGTAGAACGGTAAACAAGCAGCGATTTTATTTAGGAACAAGGCCTAGGGATCATACTTTCACTAGTGGACACTCTCAACATTGATCACATAACGAATAAATAGATAGATGCTAGACTCTACACCCTCTTGTTGGATGATGAACACCACTTGTGTAGGATTACATGAACCCTCAATGCCGGAGTTAACAAGCTCCACAATATTCAATGTTCATATTTAAATAACCTTAGAGTGCATAACAGATCAACATAACCAAACCAAATACTAACATAGCATGCACACTGTCACCATCACACTATGAAGGAGGAATAGATCACATCAATACTATCATAGCAATAGTTAACTTCATAATCTACAAGAGATCACAATCATAGCCTACGCCAAGTACTACACGATGCACACACTGTCACCATTACACCGTGCAGGAGGAATAAACTACTTTAATAACATCACTAGAGTAGCACATAGATAAATTGTGATACAAAACACATTGCAATCATAAAGAGATATAAATAAGCACTTCACTATGCCATTCATAACAGTGAATAAGTATTCGTGAAATATAGCCTAAGAGACCCACACGGTGCACACACTGTCACCTTTACACACGTAGGACAAGGAGTCTCCGGAGATCACATAAGTAAAATCCACTTGACTAGCATAATGACATCTAGATTACAAGCATCATCATATGAATCTCAATCATGTAAGGCAACTCATGAGATTATTGTATTGAAGCACATAGGAGAGAGATTAACCACATAACTACGGTACAGCCCCGAGCCTCGATGGAGAACTACTCCCTCCTCATGGGAGGCAGCGTTGATGAAGATGGCGGTGGTGTCGATGGAGGAGCTTCCGGGGCACTTCCCGTCCCGGCGGCGTGCCAGAGCTCCGTCCCCGGATCTTGGCTTCGCGATGGCGGCGCTCTAGAAGGTTTTCTCTGGTTTCGTCGAACGTGGTAGGGTTTTCGCGACGGAGACTTTAAGTAGGCGGAAGGGCAAGGTCGGTGGAGTCTGGTGGGACCACACACTAGGCCGGCGTGGCCGGGGCTTGGGCGCCGCCACCGTGTCCCCGCCTCGTGGCCCCACCGTTTCCCTTCGGACTCGGAAGCTTCGTGGAAAAATAGGACCCCGGGCGTTGATTTCGTCCAATTTCGAGAATATTTCCTTACTAGGATTTGAAACCAAAAACAGCAAACAGAAGGGACTTCCATCTCGTCAATAGGTTAGTTCGGAAAACGCATAAATATGAAATAAAGTATGCATAAAACATGTAGATATCATCAATAAAGTAGCATGGAACATAAGAAATTATAGATACGTTTGAGACGTATCAGCCCCCACACCATAGGCCGGCGCGGCCAGGAGGGGGGGCGCGCCGCCTTATGGTGAGGTCGCCTCGACCGCCCCCGCTCCACTCTGGACTACTTAAAGCCCTCGACCTAAAAACGCGAGGGGGGTTCGACCACTTTTCCAGAAGACATCCAGAACTCCGCCACCATCGCGAAACTCCGTCTCGGGACCAGAAACTCCGTTCTGGCAGCCTGCCGGGACGGGGAATTGGAGGAGATCATCGCCATCATCGCCACCGACGCCTCTCCATCGACCATCCATGTTTCCCCCATCCATGTGTGAGTAATTCCCCCGCTGTAGGCTGAAGGGGATGGTAGGGATTTGTCACATCCCGAAATTTTTCCAAATCTCGGAATGTAAAATAAAAATAAATTTAATGCTTGATTGTTTGAACTTGATTTAAAATTCACAAAGAATTTTTTTCTAAAGTTATTTAAAAGTATTTCCCAAAATGGTGTTTTCAAGTACCTTTGGTTTCAAAGTTTTTTTTTAGTAAACCATAGTTTCTTTCAAGTATTTGAAATTATATAAAAAAGATTCTCCTTGGGAATACAAAATCCCTAAAACCCTAATTTGGAAAATGTGCATAAAAGGACCCTTTTTGGTCTACTCTATTATTTTGAAAGTTTCAAAAATTATTTTTCAAATAAAATAAGTGCCAAAGTGTTCTTCACTGAATTATCTTTGTATTGATATTTTATTCAATTTTTTTGAATAGGTTTTGAATCAATTTGAATTTTGCAAATCGAATAACAGAGAAGAAATCGGAAAAGGAATATAAAAAAATGAAACGACCCAGCCCAAAGAAACCAGCTGTGGCCTCCTTCTCTCCATATATTTGGGCCGACCCAGCCTGGCCCAACTAACAAAACTAGCCATCGATCGTCTTCCTCCTGGAGCACGTACATAAACACCACCGTGAACAAAGTATGGCAGTTAACCTTGTCTCATCTTTTCCCTAATCTCTAGCCACTGTTTCCTCTCGGCTTAAATACGAAAATTACTCAGTATTAACTGAGGAATCCATTTAGGGAATTATTTCCTCTCTTTATTGACTTAATTGCCCAAATGAAAACGACGCCCTGAATGCCGCTCGTTGGCATTCACCTCCCAATCTATCACCTCAGACCATTCCGAGATAAACCGAGATGTCTACCTTGTGTCCCTGTCTTTCCTCCCTCACTTTCATTCTCAAACTTTTCTGAGAAGAGCTCTGTACAGCCCGTGCCAACCAATGCCATCCATAGCCTCGAGTTCGAGTTCATCGCCAGATCCCGTCACCACCCGTCGTCAACTCGTCGATTCCTCTTACCAGGAGACTCCTCTTGTCAAGGGCTACTTCCAGGACATGGTGGTGCACCAGGTTTTTGTTGCGTCGCCGTTGTTCCGCCGGCCACAGTGACGACGCCGTCGTCTTCGTCGGATATAAAGGACTCAGGCCATGGTTCTTCCATCTCCCTTTTTATTTAAACCTTACATGTCCTGATGCCCCATTTCTCTCGATTCGTAGAGGCACTGTCCGACGATGTCCGATGCCATCAAAGTAGCAGCTCGTCATAGGAGACGAACGAGTTGGCCATTACGTACGTCCTGGAGTACTAGCTCGACATCCAGCACTCTACTTCCGTATCCATCGAACCGGAGGTCACCCACGACAAAGCATCCGACGTCTACATCCGTCGACCCATGTCCACGATCGCTGGTACGATCCTGACTATGCCTTGTGTTTTCAGCACTCGTGTTAACCCTGTACGAACATGCAATAGTATTACAGTTCAGATTTTGTATAGTCAGATCCATCCTTGCCCAATTAAATGAACCTGTATACAATCGATCGATCGTATCATACTGCCACCATTCTTCTTTAATCAATAGCTGAACCGATATCAATCGTCTCATGCCCTGCCATATGTCCCTTTGTTTTTCACGCGAGCGTGTATTCTGATCGATCGATCCTTGTGTGCTAGCTCATACCTTATGCCAAATTTTGAAATTCCATAACAATAGATCTAGAGCTCTGTTTCAGATGATATCTTTTGCGTTGAGTTTGTAATTAAATTCTTTACATCTTTCATGTAGAAAGTTTTTCCATCCGAGAAACTTTATCTGACAACTTTTCGTACAATATTAAAATTTAACCGTGACATGTTTAATTTTGTTAAAATTATAGAAAAACAATTACACATCCAAAGTTGGCAAATAATATACCGCTGGACTCATAAAAATGTTTAGAACACAAATTTAAATTTAAATCTGACTTTCGAGTAATGTTCAAATATTCAAATTTGAATATGTGAATTTGAGTATTTTGACATAACTCAAATTCTATAAACCCAAATCAAGTGATTCTTTTTACCAATGGATCATTTTTATGCCCTCTGTCCACTTACACAAACATCAAATTTAGTTCAACTCTTTGCGACTATTCAAATTCAAACATGATGATTTGAGTATTTCCATTGTAGATGCCTTTCTTTAATTATTCTAAACAAGATTCATCCTTACAAAGGTGAATCCCTTAGTCAAACCCATGATCACATCTAGACACATTCATCCTGCTCTATGTTCACATCTTTCCAAATAATTTTATCCTAGTTCATATTATTCAAATAACAACTGAGTTTTTTGAGTAAAGTGTGATATGTTCTATTTTATACTTTCACCTTGCTCCGGGGAGGTCAAGAAACCCTACTACATATCCCATGTGTTAAACCCTTGTTATCCATTAGGAATCGCGAGCCAAATCCCGACACCTACAATCCGTATTCAACCTCATGCCCACTTAATCTTATTGCCTTCTATTGAACTATTGAATTTACAAATGAGTTACTTGAGCAATTCAATATACCACAAAATCCATACCCAATCCTATGTGTAATTTATACTATTTGTAATTGTTGTCACACTTATTCAATAGTATTATTTTTGCACTATTTGTCATTTATGGGATTCAATTCTCATGAGTCATTCCAAATTCTTTTCATACTTTTCTAAAGCATAAAGATTCTTCAATTATATCTTAGATAATCCATCTCTTTCTAATCATGTGACTTGCCATTCAAACTCTCACCGCCATACCTTGCAAGCCAGACCTCATGCCCCACCTTAGTACCATAGAGCGATTTCCGATTGTTGTCTTGTCAGATTTTGTTGTTGTTGAATGGTGTGTTTATGTTGTGCTATATTTTATTTTATAGTTCGTGTGAAGAGCGACGTGTTTTGATTGAGAGAAGTGAACGATCTTCAATTACCAAAAGGCAAGTGACACTCAATTCCTACCTATTTTTATATATGCATTAGTGTTTTGAAACTAGTATGCATGGTAGGATTTTGATTTCAAAAGAAAAGTATTATGCTATGCTTAGAAAACCCTAGTAGTGTGTAGCTAATCCTGAACCTATTGATAGGATACTTTATTTCTGCTCTGCAACATCAAATGCCAAATGCTGTTTCATTGTTTTGATTGTGATGTTCTGAAAAGTGAAAATTAACAACCTTAATGAAACACCTGGGTGGATTGGTAATTGCTTGGTGGGCGGCTACTCAGGGCCACATTGTGGTTGTCATCGCCTGAGGGTGGGCAAATGTTGAGTGGCTACTCAGGGCCACATTGTGGTTGTCATCGCCTGAGGGTGCTCACATGTTGAGTGGCTACTCAGGGCCACATTGTGGTTGTCATCGCCTGAGGGTGCACTTGTGGATGGCCACTCGGGATTAAAGAGATTATTATGTCGTCCATGTTTTAGATAGCTTCAGTGCAACCACAATACATTATGGGCTCTGTCTTGGCTAAGTACGTAGTGGGAAACCCCGCCTAGGGTACCGCCAGTGGGGGGAATCTGGGTACGGGCGGATCCGGTAGGTAGGGGGGCTACTAAGGAAAAGCTTCGTAGTGACCTCGTCCTGGCCTTAATGAAGATGAAGAATTTTGACAAAAAGGCTTGGTTGCGAATTGTGGGTAAAGAGCGCAACCTCTCGAGAGTTAAACCTAAGATCTTAGCCGTGTCCCCGGTTATGGACAATTCGAGCTTCTAGGCAAGGAATGTACGGAAGAATCTCATCACCTTTTCCGAATGTATTTAAAATTTGAATCAACCTTTGAAAACTCATGGGAGATGTAACCATGTGATTATTCTAAAACCCATGGAGGATTTATCCATGGTTTGATTTCATAATGTCATTCAAAGATTTTCAAAATGTTTTGTTTTAAATAAAATATAGGATAAAATTGGCTTTATGCAAATTGTTCCTAAACTTCACTAGCCAAATATCATGTAGATAGTCATGCCTAAAAACTGCCACCATATAAGTGTCATTTGCCAGTACATCATTGTTGACCTCCATTCGTGGGGCTGCATATTCAAACGTGCGGGATTTTGAGGAGAAGTACGTATTAGGATCTCGAGTCTACATTCCAACATGTCTGCCTGTGGCACATGAAGATGATGAAGGCTCATTGATGATTTACTTTCCGCTGTGTTAGTTCTGAACATTGTTGAGCTAGTCCATGTGACTACGCAATTTGTAAGGTTTTACTTTACCCTTTGGATCAACGATGTAGTAATTTGATACTATTGCAATGATTACTATATTTTGTAATGTGTGTGCTATCAGTGATCCCGGGAATAGCACTATACACAGGTATCTTACCTTTATTAAAAGGTAGGGTGCTACAGAATGGTATCAGAGCATAGTGTTGCCTGTAGGATCGAGACCCTAGGTTTGGATTAGAAATAGGAAAACCCTAGGATGAAAATTTTGTCTAATCCAATTTCAAAAAAAATGTTTGCTTTGTGAACTTCTACTATTCTCCTCTATTCCATCTTCAAATTGTTTTCCTCTTGCCTTAGATGACCTACCTTATGAAACCATCAAGGAAGTAGAGAGGATGACCTTATACCCGAAGTGAGGTACTAATGCTTCATATGATATTCTTCGAATCCTTAATGAGTGTTTCACGGAAGACCAACGAAGATTTGGAGAAAGACTTCGATGCAGACTGCACAACACACGAAAGATACACCAAAGGAGTAGAATAGAAACTTGATGCATCCAATATAGAAATAGACTAGACCACCACTTGTTCTCTTTTGGCGAATCAATGATAAAGAAAAAAATATTGATCTTACCAAATTGAGGTATGACCATACTAGTTTGTTTGTATTTGAAAACATATTGCTTGATGCTTGTTAGATGTTGTTTGTAAGATGATTTGCATTGATCTGATGTGCTTGGGTAGGAATTCTTTAGACCTTTCTATCCATTCTCATCTATACCCAACCGAGAGAATGTTTTCTCGGCAACTCGCCATGAAGACAACATTAGTGAAACCAACCTAGATGTTTCCTATCAAGATGATGAAGCATAGAGATGAGAGGTACGCAAAACCCTAGGATGGATAAATATTATACCCTTATAGTAGGTAAGTGCTGCCAACCGTAGGACTATGTATAGTTTGAAGACCCAACTACTAGATGAAAAATAGTGGAAGACTTCAAGTAAGAAGAAGAAGGATGCCTTGAAGTGCTCTCATATTGGTTTTCTGATTGACCCAAAGAGTGACCCATCAGTATCAAAAGTAGTTTAACAACCAACCATATGGATTAGAAGCCCAACTATGAGGAAACCTACTCAGGCTACCTTGAAGAGATATGTTGTTCACTATATGTGAATAAACATTCACCTAGTGGACATTAACTCAGAAGCCATAAGCCATAAGTGTTTCAAACCATGACCCAGTGCCAAGTCATATCCAAGATAATCTTAGCCTAAACTCAAGACCCAAGACTACCTACAAAAGTTTCTTTTAAGGGTGGTAGAAGCCATACCCTTGAATTTTGGGTATACACCAGATGAGATGGTACTTGGAGAAGGTATCACAAGGAGTTTCCCCTGAGTATACTCAAGTACAAGATAATACCCATGGGATGAGTACCCTCGGAAGAATGGATATAGTTGATGGTATGACCAAATATGGTTTAGTGTAAAGTTTTCAAAGCCCAAGGTTGACTTTTGAAATCTCATCGGAGATGTTCGAAAGAGAAGCAATAGTGAGTATGAACCTTCTAGAAGACCTCAACCCAAAACCTTTTTCCTTCTAGCCTTTCTCAAATCTCGAGGACGAGATTTCTTTTAAGGGTGGTAGTCTGTCACATCCCGAAATTTTTCCAAATCTCGGAATATAAAATAAAAATAAATTTAATGCTTGATTGTTTGAACTTGATTTAAAATTCACAAAGAATTTTTTTCTAAAGTTATTTAAAAGTATTTCCCAAAATGGTGTTTTCAAGTACCTTTGGTTTCAAAGTTTTTTTAGTAAACCATAGTTTCTTTCAAGTATTTGAAATTATATAAAAAAGATTCTCCTTGGGAATACAAAATCCCTAAAACCCTAATTTGGAAAATGTGCATAAAAGGACCCTTTTTGGTCTACTCTATTATTTTGAAAGTTTCAAAAATTATTTTTCAAATAAAATAAGTGCCAAAGTGTTCTTCACTGAATTATCTTTGTATTGATATTTTATTAAATTTTTTTGAATAGGTTTTGAATCAATTTGAATTTTGCAAATCGAATAACAGAGAAGAAATCGGAAAAGGAATATAAAAAAATGAAACGACCCAGCCCAAAGAAACCAGCTGTGGCCTCCTTCTCTCCATATATTTGGGCCGACCCAGCCTGGCCCAACTAACAAAACTAGCCATCGATCGTCTTCCTCCTGGAGCACGTACATAAACACCACCGTGAACAATGTATGGCAGTTAACCTTGTCTCATCTTTTCCCTAATCTCTAGCTACTGTTTCCTCTCGGCTTAAATACGAAAATTACTCAGTATTAACTGAGGAATCCATTTAGGGAATTATTTCCTCTCTTTATTGACTTAATTGCCCAAATGAAAACGACGCCCTGAATGCCGCTCGTTGGCATTCACCTCCCAATCTATCACCTCAGACCATTCCGAGATAAACCGAGATGTCTACCTTGTGTCCCTGTCTTTCCTCCCTCACTTCCATTCTCAAACTTTTCTGAGAAGAGCTCTGTACAGCCCGTGCCAACCAATGCCATCCATAGCCTCGAGTTCGAGTTCATCGCCAGATCCCGTCACCACCCGTCGTCAACTCGTCGATTCCTCTTACCAGGAGACTCCTCTTGTCAAGGGCTACTTCCAGGACATGGTGGTGCACCAGATTGTGACTGTTTGTTGCGTCGCCGTTGTTCCGCCGGCCACAGTGACGACGCCGTCGTCTTCGTCGGATATAAAGGACTCAGGCCATGGTTCTTCCATCTCCCTTTTTATTTAAACCTTACATGTCCTGATGCCCCATTTCTCTCGATTCGTAGAGGCACTGTCCGACGATGTCCGATGCCATCAAAGTAGCAGCTCGTCGTAGGAGACGAACGAGTTGGCCATTACGTACGTCCTGGAGTACTAGCTCGACATCCAGCACTCTACTTCCGTATCCATCGAACCGGAGGTCACCCACGACAAAGCATCCGACGTCTACGTCCGTCGACCCATGTCCACGATCGCTGGTACGATCCTGACTATGCCTTGTGTTTTCAGCACTCGTGTTAACCCTGTACGAACATGCAATAGTATTACAGTTCAGATTTTGTATAGTCAGATCCATCCTTGCCCAATTAAATGAACCTGTATACAATCGATCGATCGTATCATACTGCCACCATTCTTCTTTAATCAATAGCTGTACCGATATCAATCGTATCATGCCCTGCCATATGTCCCTTTGTTTTTCACGCGAGCGTGTATTCTGATCGATCGATCCTTGTGTGCTAGCTCATACCTTGTGCCAAATTTTGAAATTCCATAACAATAGATCTAGAGCTCTGTTTCAGATGATATCTTTTGCGTTGAGTTTGTAATTAAATTCTTTACATCTTTCATGTAGAAAGTTTTTTCATCCGAGAAACTTTATCTGACAACTTTTCGTACAATATTAAAATTTAACCGCGACATGTTTAATTTTGTTAAAATTATAGAAAAACAATTACACATCCAAAGTTGGCAAATAATATACCGCTGGACTCATAAAAATGTTTAGAACACAAATTTAAATTTAAATCTGACTTTCGAGTAATGTTCAAATATTCAAATTTGAATATGTGAATTTGAGTATTTTGACATAACTCAAATTCTATAAACCCAAATCAAGTGATTCTTTTTACCAATGGATCATTTTTATGCCCTCTGTCCACTTACACAAACATCAAATTTAGTTCAACTCTTTGCGACTATTCAAATTCAAACATGATGATTTGAGTATTTCCATTGTAGATGCCTTTCTTTAATTATTCTAAACAAGATTCATCCTTACAAAGGTGAATCCCTTAGTCAAACCCATGATCACATCTAGACACATTCATCCTGCTCTATGTTCACATCTTTCCAAATAATTTTATCCTAGTTCATATTATTCAAATAACAACTGAGTTTTTTGAGTAAAGTGTGATATGTTCTATTTTATACTTTCACCTTGCTCCGGGGAGGTCAAGAAACCCTACTACATATCCCATGTGTTAAACCCTTGTTATCCATTAGGAACCGCGAACCAAATCCCAGACACCTACAATCCGTATTCAACCTCATGCCCACTTAATCTTATTGCCTTCTATTGAACTATTCAATTTACAAATGAGTTACTTGAGCAATTCAATATACCACAAAATCCATACCCAATCCTATGTGTAATTTATACTATTTGGAGTAATTGTTGTCACACTTATTCAATAGTATTATTTTTGCACTATTTGTCATTTATGGGATTCAATTCTCATGAGTCATTCCAAATTCTTTTCATACTTTTCTAAAGCATAAAGATTCTTCAACTATATCTTAGATAATCCATCTCTTTCTAATCATGTGACTTGCCATTCAAACTCTCACCGCCATACCTTGCAAGCCAGACCTCATGCCCCACCTTAGTACCATAGAGCGATTTCCGATTGTTGTCTTGTCAGATTTTTTTGTTGTTGAATGGTGTGTTTATGTTGTGCTATATTTTATTTTATAGTTCGTGTGAAGAGCGACGTGTTTTGATTGAGAGAAGTGAACGATCTTCAATTACCAAAAGGCAAGTGACACTCAATTCCTACCTATTTTTATATATGCATTAGTGTTTTGAAACTAGTATGCATGGTAGGATTTTGATTTCAAAAGAAAAGTATTATGCTATGCTTAGAAAACCCTAGTAGTGTGTAGCTAATCCTGAACCTATTGATAGGATACTTTATTTCTGCTCTGCAACATCAAATGCCAAATGCTGTTTCATTGTTTTGATTGTGATGGTCTGAAAAGTGAAAATTAACAACCTTAATGAAACACCTGGGTGGATTGGTAATTGCTTGGTGGGCGGCTACTCAGGGCCACATTGTGGTTGTCATCGCCTGAGGGTGCGCAAATGTTGAGTGGCTACTCAGGGCCACATTGTGGTTGTCATCGCCTGAGGGTGCTCACATGTTGAGTGGCTACTCGGGGCCACATTGTGGTTGTCATCGCTGAGGGTGCACTTGTGGATGGCCACTCAGGATTAAAGAGATTATTATGTCGTCCATGTTTTAGATAGCTTCCAGTGCAACCACAATACATTATGGGCTCTGTGTTGGCTAAGTACGTAGTGGGAAACCCCGCCTAGGGTACCGCCAGTGGGGGGAATCTGGGTACGGGCGGATCCGGTAGGTAGGGGGGTACTAAGGAAAAGCTTCGTAGTGACCTCGTCCTGGCCTTAATGAAGATGAAGAATTTTGGCAAAAAGGCTTGGTTGCGAATTGTGGGTAAAGAGCGCAACCTCTCGAGAGTTAAACCTAAGATCTTAGCCGTGTCCCGGTTATGGACAATTCGAGCTTCTAGGCAAGGAATGTACGGAAGAATCTCATCACCTTTTCTGAATGTATTTAAAATTTTAATCAACCTTTGAAAACTCATGGGAGATGTAACCATGTGATTATTCTAAAACCCATGGAGGATTTATCCATGGTGTGATTTCATAATGTCATTCAAAGATTTTCAAAATGTTTTGTTTTAAATAAAATATAGGATAAAATTGGCTTTATGCAAATTGTTCCTAAACTCCACTAGCCAAATATCATGTAGATAGTCATGCCTAAAAACTGCCACCATATAAGTGTCATTTGCCAGTACATCATTGTATTGACCTCCATTCGTGGGGCTGCATATTCAAACGTGCAGGATTTTCTGAGGAGAAGTACGTATTAGGATCTCGAGTCTACATTTCAACATGTCTGCCTGTGGCACATGAAGATGATGAAGGCTCATTGATGATTTACTTTCCGCTGTGTTAGTTCTGAACATTGTTGAGCTAGTCCATGTGACTATGCAATTTGTAAGGTTTTACTTTACCCTCTGGATCAACGATGTAGTAATTTGATACTATTGCAATGATTACTATATTTTGTAATGTGTGTGCTATCAGTGATCCCGGGAATAGCACTATACACAGGTATCTTACCTTTATTAAAAGGTAGGGTGCTACAATTGGATGAGATTGTTCATGTAATAGCCATAAGATTGTTAGGGCATAGTGCCTAGTATCCGTTGTTGGTACTTTTATGATATTGTTGCAACTTGTTATGCTTAATGCTTGTCACTAGGGCCCGAGTGCCATGATTTCAGATCTGAACATGTTATTGATTCATGATGATATTCATTGTTTTATGATCTTACAAGTTGTATACACATATTTCTGTCGGAACTCGAGGCCCCAAAGTGGAGAAATTGGGACAACCGGAGGGAAGGCTGTGATATGAGGATCACATGTGTTCACGAGTGTTAATGCTTTGCTCAGGTACTCTATTAAAAGGAGTACCTTAATTACCAGTAGTTTCCCTAGAGGGGCTGCCACGGTTGGTAGGACAAAAGATGTTGTGCAAGTTTCTCATTGCGAGCACGTACGACTATATACGGAACACCCTATGATTGTTTAGTACTTGGATACCTTTTATTATTATATGCAAATGCCTAGTCTTGATTATTACATGAGTTATCTTATCCATGCAGCGCCCGTTCATCCATCCCTATGCCTACGGTATTTTAATCCTGTTGTTTACTAAAATCACTCTTGCTGTCTTTATTACACTCTACTTATATTTCTCACTCTGCTTTATAAAGCGCACTGATAAAATATTGCGAGCAAGTCTGTTTCAGTGCGGCTAAATTGACAACTCCGTTAAGGCTTACAAATATTCTTTGGCTCCCCTTGTGTTGAATCAATAAATTGAGTTTTACTTCCCTCGAAGACTGTTGCGATCCCCTATACTTGTGGTTCATCAGCCCCATAGAAAAATTGGAATCTATGTGGGATATAAATCTCTGTCAATTATAAAATATTTAGAACCCCTAACAGGGGACCTGTTTACAGCCCGGTACGCTGATTCAATTTTTGATGAGGATCATTTCCCGGCATTAGGGGGAGAAACAAACCACAAAGAATGCCAGGAAATAGATTGGAATGTAACATGCATCCAATCCTTAGATCCACGTACTAAAGAATCTGAATCTGAAGTTCAGAGAATAATAGATTTGCAACACTTTGCAAATAACTTGCCAGACGCATTTACTAATCACAAAGGTGTCACTAAATCATATATCCCTGCAGTCAATGCACCAGAACGAATAGAGGTACCAAATAAAACTACTCAACCCCCAATTGCAAATAAAAGGGGGAGAAATCTGGTCTCAAGGGAAAAGGCTTCTCCAAAGCCACCGCGGAAACAAAGAAAATCTATGACGGTAAATGCAAATCAACCTGAAGTTGATAGACACCAAGATGATGTTCAACATCAAGAACCTAGCATAAATGTGCACACAAATTCTAATGCTGGGACACCGAAACAACCAGACGCCGTTGTTATGGGAAATCACATGGTGCCGGAAGAAATCAATGAAATTTCCATAAACTATATCGATTAGGGAGAATCATACAATAGAAAGACTACACTTGTCGACACATATTTCTCCTCTAAAATTGCTAAAACCCTTCAACTGGATCCAGAGCCAAAATCTATGAAAGAGTGCCTCAAGCGCTCGGATTGGCCTAAATGGAAGGAGGCAATTGAGGCAGAACTGCGCTCGCTTAATAAAAGAGAGGTATTCTCTAAAGTAATACCTACTCCTCAAAAAGTCTTCCATGTGGGAGCTAAATGGGTTTTCGTTCGAAAAAGGAATGAAAATAATGAGGTGGTGAGATATAAAGCGAGACTAGTAGCACAAGGGTTTACGCAGAGACCCGGTATCGACTACGACGATACATATTCTCCTGTAATGAGTGGAATTACGTTTCGATACTTAATATCATTGGCAGTACAAATGAATTTATCAATGCAGTTAATGGATGTAGTGACTGCATATCTATATGGGTCACTCGATGCGGATATTTATATGAAAGTTCCCGATGGACTTAAAATCCCTAATCCAAACACAAATCGCAACATGTATTGTGTAAAATTACAAAAGTCACTCTATGGCTTAAAGCAGTCGGGTAAAATGTGGTATAACCGGCTTAGTGAGTTCCTTCTTCAGAAAGGATACTCAAATAATGATGATTGCCCATGCGTTTTCATAAAGAAATCCTCAAAAGGATTTTGCATCATCTCAGTTTATGTTGATGACCTCAACATCATTGGTAATGCGGCAGATATATCTGTAGCACGCAATCATTTAATGACGGAGTTTGAGATGAAGGATTTGGGAAAAACCAAATTCTGCTTCGGTTTACAACTTAAGCATCTTCCCTCTGGAATACTCGTTTATCAGCCCGCATTTATTTAGAAAGTTTTGGAAAAATTCAATATGGATAAATCATATCCATCCAAAACACCCATGGTCGTTAGATCCCTTGATATGGAAAAGGATCCTTTTAGACCTAGGGATGATAACGAAGATGTATTTACAAGGTACCAAAAATCTTGGTTTATTCTATAAGAAGAATCAAGATATGACTTTGACTGGCTATACTGATGCCGGCTATCTTTCTGATCCCCATAATGCTAGATCACAAACTGGATTTGTATTTTTATATGGTGGAACTGCTATCTCATGGAAATCAACTAAACAGACTTTAGTAGCAACCTCCACTAACCACTCTGAAATAATTGCATTATATGAAGCTTCACGTGAGTGTGTATGGCTTCGCAGAGTGATTAATCACATCCAGACCTCATGCGGTATAGGTTCATTAGAATCACCAACTATTATCTTTGAAGATAATGCTGCATGTGTTGCTCAAATGCATATGGGGTATATTAAAAGTAATATCACAAAACATATTGCTCCAAAACTTTTCTTTCCTCATGAATTACAGAAAAATGGAGAAATAAATATTTTGCAAACAAAATCTTGTGACAATCTTGTAGATTTGTTCACTAAGTCTTTACCAACAGCTGCATTTCAAAAATGCATTCATGGCATTGGTATGAGATGACTTAGAAATTTGCAAAGTTCAGGGGGAGAAATCTCCCAGGACTGAACTTAGTATTTATCATCCGATAATAATATATTGTACTCTTTCCTTATGAGTTCTCCAACGGATTTCTCATATAAGTTTTAATGATACAATTATTATACCAACGGTATATCGGATTCCTATATTATCCTTATATTTTTCTACAGGATTCTGGAGGACATATATTTTACAAGATCAAGTTTTCAAGAGACCTTATGGAAAATTTTGGGCATAGAAGATTTTGAAGACATCGTTTGTCCAAGGGGGAGTGTTAGGAATAAATTAGCGTCATAATTAGGCTAATAAGGCAGTTAGGATTTCTATTAGGAAAACTACCTAGCAGTTAATCTCTAGCGTTGTCCAAACGTTGTGTACTTAGAACCGTCGCCGCACCTCTTCGAAGCGACGCAATCATGTAAACCGACTATGTACTGACGACTGTTGGGGTACTATAAATACCCCATGTCCCTATCAATGACAGCATCCATTTTTGCCATTATATCTTTGTCTCTCTTCACTTTCGTCGGCCGCTTCGTCACCAAGCTCTGGGAACTCGATTCGATTTGGGTCCTTCGAGTTTACTCCGCACAGCGACTCGTCTCGTCCGATCTTTTCGGACCTGCAAGGTAGGCTCGGTATGAGGTTCGGGAGCGTCCACTACCGCATCAACACCGAGGGCGTCCTTCGATTGCCCGATCCGTCCGTCTCCAACGCAACCAGGTCTCCATCATCAGCGGCAGCAGGATCCACTGCATCGACTCCGGTTTCGATCGGTCTGGCGATCTCTTCGTCACCATCGACAGCTTCTTCACCACCATCGACACTGTCTTCGTCACCATCGACTCCGCGCCGTTCATCATCGTCTATGTCCGTTGGATCCAATGACTCTACGTCGTCCGATCTAACGTCATACTATTGCCTCAACTGCGACACTAGGCATGGATTGGGCTCGGGTGACACACCGTTCGTCTGCAGTGCCAATTACTCTTCAGATGAAGAAAGTATCGACATCATCGTCAGGGCGGCCACCTGGAAGGTGGCGCATCATCAAATCTATGCGATCCTCAACCCAGTTAACGGAAATGAAGGAGAACGCATGCCACGTAACAACAGGCGCTGCAATGATGAACACAGCGCCAGCAATGATGATAGCGACTATACTATTACTGAGGAAGAGTGGGAAATTGCCCGCGCTGTTGTGATCAACAATACTCGATTTCCTTCTGGAATTTCGGCAGGAATTCTCAATGCTTACCATACTCTCCTGCAAAGGAATCGAGAGAGATTATCAAATGAGTAGGCCAATCTTGAGCGATGCAAACTTGCGGCTGATGAATCCAGCGAACGACGCAGAATGTCACATGGTAGCGCTTCTCGAAGCAATCAAGGTTCTGGGAGATATCGACCAAGGATGGCACGACTTTCGTAAGAAGACGCAAGGGAGATAACTTCAAACTTGTCTAACTCATTTATGACTATGGACACAGCAGGCATGCTCACACCAAAGACTGTCAAAGGTACAACAGCCAACCTCGCGGCTTACTTAATCAACCATCAGCCGACAGCCGATGGGCCGATAGCACAAGCCCATCGAGGTGCCCTAGAAAGCCTCGCAATACTTGGGGACAAACTTGCCCCTAGAAAGGAGAAAACTATACATCACGACAGCGGGTCCAGGCATCTCTCGAAAGACGCTCGGGATGACATCACACAAAGCAGAATCGACAAAGCTCGACGACGACGTGCTGCAAGAGAAGGATATGATAGTGACGACTCTGAAGAAACCCAGGAATACGATGGCGAGCTACGAGAAGCTGATTGTTTAAGTTACAAATTTCGGGAGGCAATGCCACCAAAGAGATTCAAGCCTACTCCTACTGATGCAGCCAAGTATGACGGTCAGCAGGAGCCAGGTCGTGGATAGATAATTACCTCCAAACGGTGATCTTACACAAGGGAAATCAAATAGCAGCGATGCAATGCTTGCAGCTTTACTTGAAAGATTCAACATGGGCATGGTTGAGAGGCCTGCCGAAAGGATCTGTTAAGTCCTGGGACGATTTAATTGATGCTTTCATCAAAAACTTTCAGGCAACTTACAAAAGACCAGTTGGAATCGAAGAATTGCGTCATTGTCAGCAGAAGCCGAAGGAATCAATGCGCACATACATCAGGCGCTTTACCAAACTTTTAAATGTTGCCGAAGATGTTTCTGTTGATAGAGCAATCAACGCCTTCAGTGACGGTATCCGACGAGAATCATACATCGAAGAACTTGGCCGGAAGAAGCCAAAAACTATCACCAAACTGATGTAGATTGCTAATAGTTGGGCTGATGGAGAAGATAACGTTAGGAAACTACGCCCACACAACGACTATGAAGATGATGACCAGCCGAGACATGATTCGGGTCATTGATGGGACCACCGCAAGAAGAGGAAAGATCGCAGATACGATGATACTAACATTATGGCTGCTGGATATTCCGACCGACGAGACGATCGGTATGATGATAGGCGTGACGATCGTCGAGATAACAATCACAGTAATTCAGGAGGAAATCGCGGTAACTATAAGGAGCGACCTCCAAGGGTCCCAGAGTTACCCTTCGTTGAGCAGTTAAATGCTCCTTCTTACCTGCATGCATATATCGATTCTAAGGATAACGTTAAGAAGTCGAGTCATTTGCTTAGAGATTATCGAAAGTTCATTGAAATGCAGAAATTCTACGATTCAAGGCAACCACAGCAGACGAATCCTCCACCTCCTCCGCCTCAACACCAAGTCCAGCAAGTTCAAACTCGCAATTCTAATGAAGCCTTCCCTCCGCCACGGGGGAAGATGAGCATGATTCACAGAACTGGTGTTTCCAGGAGGGAGATGAAGAAAATCACACAAGAAATTAACATCGCAGAAAGTACCATGGCCAATATTCCAGAATATATCGACTGGTCGTCATAGAGCATCCTATTCAGCAGAGCTGATCATCCGATGTCTATCCCAAAACCAGGTCATGTCGCTTTGGTAATAGAAGCACAAGTTGAAGGGTTTAGTATGAGCAAAGTATTCATGGATGGCGGCAGCGGATTGAATCTGATCTTCGCCAGCACAGTCAAAAATATGGGCATCGCGACAAACATGTTTGAAGAATCAGATACATGTTTCCATGGCATCGTACCTACTTTGCCAGCATATTCTCTCGGCAAGATTTCTTTGAGTTTCGACTTCGGGAAACCTAACAATTTTAGGAAAGAAAGAACTGAGTTCGAGGTAGTGAATTGGGAATCACAGTACCACGCTATACTTGGGAGACCAGCTTATGCTAAGTTCATGGTTGTGCCACATTACGTATATCTCAAGCTAAAGATGCCAGCCAACAATGGGACTAATATTACAGTCCATGGAAGTTTCTCTCGCTCGGATAATTGTGATCACGAGTTTCAGAAGATTGCTGCCAAATTTGGAGTAAAGAAAGAAGTTATCGACTTCCCCTCCAAACAGCTAGCTCTTCGAGATGAGGATCCCAAACTCAAGGAGGATGATAGCATCAAGAAATTGAAGAAGAAGCCAGACCATTCTGCAGTAGCAGTTCCAGCCATTGCACCTTCGACAGTTGACGATAAAACCTCAGTCGAAGGAACCAGCAATCTGGAAATCATCACAAGTACTTCCAAGGAAAACATCAATGCTGCTTCAGAAACTATCGGCATCTCCAGAGCCACCGGCTCCTTAGGCGCGGATAACGAAAAGAAGGACCCTTCTCTTGCATAAAGAAGACAGGCGGCAATCTGCACCTTTATCTTTCTTAGGAACTCACTTTAAATAAGGCTTTTTAGCTTTAAGCAGCATTATCTTATATTATAGTCATCGACTTATTAATAAAGACTCAGTTTTCATTTATTCGAGTGCTAAAATTGATTCGGGACACCCGAACGTGATTCTTCAAGATTTCTTTCGCACAATACTACGAATATTGACTTTGACCAAATGAAATCGATAAAAAAAGATCGAGGGTCATCTTCACTGATTATGCCCGAAATTACCATCTGAAGACTCGACAAAATATGAGCGTTGCAATAGAATGTAAAACAACCGGGATTTACAATAAAATACAATTGTACTTCGCTAAAAGCCTCAAGAAAAAGTGAGTGTTGCAGATGGCGAGGATAAAGACCCAGGCCGGTACTTCAAACAAAGGAAGTACTAAAGAGAGACGAAGTCGACGACAGGCACAGTTTCCTCGATTCACTCGGGAGCTGCCACCAAAACATACCTCGTCGATTGAAGCGAAGTTGAAATTACTACGGGTTCAGCGAACTTACAACACGAACTGATCACTCAAAAATTCACCTCCGATAACTTTCGTACAATAGCATCAACGATGCCTAAGAAATTTCTAAGGAGCATCAAGAATTGCTCCTTGGACAACAAAAATGTGCTAACGGCACCTGAAGAAAATATCAAGAGAAAGTCGTGTTTTACCAAACATAGCAAAATATGATATATCCAACAAAATTTACATCATACACATAATGCACCCAAATATTCGGCTGCAACAAAATATCGAGTATAGACAAATATCGCTACAATAAGAGCACAATTTTTTTCTTATGAAGATTATGTTGGGGCCTCTACTTTTGAGCTGTCTTCCAACCTCTCGATTACAATAGCAGCAGGAACCTTCACAGCAGGATAATATTGACTTATATCACCGTCAGCATTTGAAATTGCTATTAGATTGGCAGTGGGTTGTTTCGATAGCACAAAAGGAATAGATGTTTCAGCTCCTACAAGAAGTTGTGCACGAATCAAACTCTGGACCTTTTTGGCATTGCTTAACTTCGACATCAAAGTCAGCAATGTTGGAGGAACTTCATTTAAAGGAAACATCATCTTCTAGATCATCCTCAATCTAGTGTAGCATTTATTAAAGAACCGGTGTACTTGATGCACCCGATCTTGAAATTTAGCGACTGTGGTAGTCTTTGATTGATTCTTCCATAAGACTTCGTCAAAACGAGCTAGACATCAAAGCATCTACGCGTTCGTGCACGCGGTTGTTCTCTTATGATAAATTCAGAGCTATGACCGTCGAAGGAGATAGTAGATATAGCATCAGAAGATTTTTGGCGGCATTAAGGAAAATAAAAGAAGAAACTAAAAGCACTTACAGTTCAAGCTTTCTCTTGCCTTGTGCAATTCAGTCATTGCATAGCGCTCTGCATCAATGGCTAGTTCGCTCTTCTTCTTTATAATAGCATCCATGGCATGGAGGCCACGCATATCCTGTTCCAACTGGCGAATACGCGTCCGCATACGCTGAAGCCGATCATTTTTAGAATCGTTGGACGAGGAACCTTCGATAAAGGAAGATACAGGAGCCACCTGCAAAATACACCGTTAAGTGTGTCAACGAATATATGAAACAACAATTGGATTACTCCCATCGGGAGCACACATTCAAAGACCAGGAACATTGCGATTAAAATAAGAATATACTGGCTACATTGCCAGTACAGAATTCATTACAAAAAGCTTTTCAAATAGGGCATTGTTCAAACCAAACGGTGAAGATTACGGAAAAGACTAAAGTCAAGGAGCATGGGTCTGAGTCGATAAACTTGGGCCAGTCTTCCCAGCAGAAGATTTGTTGGCCGAAACCAATCCAAGAAGCTGCAGCGCACATCTCCGTGTAGAAACTTTGAAAAGGCTCAGATCAACAGCTTGCCCATCCTGATCCTTCGTCAGCTCCTTTGTCATCGTCTCCATGTCGGCCTTAAAGCCGTATCCCATCATAAGCTGGAAAGCAAGGAGAGCACTGAGGTACGTTTAAATACCTTGATAGTAGCCTCGGTGTCGATAGCGAAAGCATCCGTTAGCTGCTCCAGTGTTTTCTCTTGATCGGCTTTGGGGAAGATCATGGCATGGAGCCTTGACATAACGGCTTTGTTCTTCTGGAGAAGAGCACGAACAAGATCACCAGACTCAATGGCCACGGATAGAGCATCGGCAGAAGAATCGGGGAGCTTGCCTCCAGGTCCAGTAGGAATATTGGCAGTTTCTATAGAAGATAAGCGTAAGAAAATTGAAATTCAACGAAGTTGAGAAAAGAAAATTTAAGGATAAGGCATTGGAAATCACCAAGCAAAGCCAAGACATACTGGCAAAGAAGATCTTCCTTTTCTTTCCTTTTGGCTTCGGTTTCGACCTTCTGTTACCACCCGATTTTGGCCAAATCAGGAGATGGGCCGTAAGTGAAGATGGGCTTGAAGGACGTACGCGTGGAGCATCTTCGAGCGGCCTTGCGCTAAGAGTTCGGGCTTAAGCGCCGTGTATCGTAATATAGTAGATTGCGTTGTAATTTAGATTAAAAAGATAGAGTCCGGCCCGTGCACGTGCACGCCTCAATTAGAAAGTCTCTTGGACTATAAATATGTATCTAGGGTTATCGGAAAAGGAGGACAATCATCGTTCAACCAACACAAATCGGCGCATCACCACCCCTTTCTTCGAGGGTTTCTCCGGGTAAGCACCATGCTGCCTAGATCGCATCTAGCGATCTAGGCGATACGTTTATTCGTTATCTTGTACTGTCGTTGAAGCCTTGTTGATGGCGAGCAGTACTATTTATCCTTAGGTGTCTAGGGGCTTGCATTGATGCTTTCGCGTGCATATCGCGTGGCAATGCCGTCCCTCGACACCTAGCTGCCCTTACACCTATCCGTGTAAGGGCAACATCTTGCTTGTTGTTCGAGTAGATCCGATCCGTTATAGTTGCTCCTTGCTCGCAATATCTGCATAGTTAGGCCTTATGTTGGGGTCGGACGATCCGGTAGTGCGTTAGGTGTTGTTCACCGTCCCTGCAAGGGATGTTCCGGGAATCAATGTTATGTTGGTTTTAGGCCTCTCGTAGGGGTAGTTTGCATCATCTTCCGTAGCTGCTAGGCCCGATCACACGTAGGACGTTCGGTTATGCGGTGAAAACCCTAACTGTCGTGGATCGCTTTAGCTTTGTTTGATCAAGCAGGATCCCCATGCCATTGTAAATCCAACGTGAAACATGGGGGCGATCGGCTCCTTGAGCCGATCCACAGGGAAACCTGAGAGCCGATAGGGCTCGTATTTAATGTTTACGTGTCTACCATGCAGGAACAATCGAAGCACTCTAACACCTTTCTGATCGGGTCTAGGTCAGGTGGCACGCCCTAGCAACCGCCAGGACGTGGCTGGAAGATTTGCGGGGCGACGCGAGGTGGGTCCACTAAGCGGCCCTGGGAGCTTCCGGCTCTTCGTGTTGCTTAACCATTGCCCGTCGGTGGGTTTTGGAGGGTAACACATTCGCACGCCGGTGGGACAATCTTCTGCAACATCACGTCAACACCGACATCCGAGATGGCAAAGGAACATATCACATACGAGGATCTCCCTCCCGATCATAAGAAGAAGTACGATGGTGAAGGCCATCGTTGAAGCCAAACTCATCGGCTCCTTTGAGAAAACCCGTTCGCACGGCATCGGGTTCAAAGGATTCACGCCACAAGGCGTCCTTGAAGGGGTAGATCTGTCTCTCCCTTCATACGAACCAGAGCCCTGCGACGGAAATCAACTACGTGGTGGCCCATTCACCGCATCGGCATTACGAGAGCCTGGTGAATTCTTTGGAGCGCGTTGCGTCCGGGTGGTCCAAGAGATCATGGAGCGTCGGTACTCCCCTTCGGGACCTGCTCTAGGAACTCACCAAGGAGAGGTGCAACTCCACACCAGGCCACCATTGCCGTACGCGATGGCAGCTCCACAGCAACAAGGTTCACCGGCATACGTTGTCTACAAGGTTGGAGGTGATCCGGCGACTACCAGTTCTGAGCCGCCCAAGGAGATCCCACACGGATACGTGTGCACGTTTGTGCGGACTGCAACAGCGGACACGGGCGATCCGGGCTCCAACGGAGGATTGTCGGAGCGGAGCCATTGTTCGCGGGAGGAACGGGCAGCAGCGGGGAGTTTGGAGCGGAAGCTGAGAAACGAGCGTGGCTAGCCAAGTATACCTTGCACCAGGAAAGCTCTGCCACTACCTCCACCGCAGATCGATCGGTGCGATCTGAGAGATCGGTTCGGCATCTTCCGAAGAAGAAGATAATCGGCTATTCCAAGCCGTACCCCAATGAGTTCGACCGATCCCACTAAGTAAGGCCCGGACTTCAACAAATTCAGTGGGTCGAAGGATCTAGCTCCATCGAGCACGTGAGCCGATACTTGGCCCGGGCATGGCTTTGCATCGGATCAGCTACGGTGAGGTGCTTCTCAGCCTCACCGGTCCGCTTTTGGATGGTACACCTCGCGCACCAAATTCAACGATCATGGAAGAAGCTGGAGGAACAATTTCACACCCAATATCATTCGAAGCTACGAAGCGGTATTGCCGAACGGGTTCGGCAGAGGCGAGAGAGACGTGTCTGAATACATTCAGCGTTCAAACTGTCAAGAACCGATGATATTCGGTTCATTTAACGAAAGAAGCATCGAGTTGGCCGTGGCAGGCCTTGCAGCGTCATTCAAGGATCTGACGTTCCAAGTGGAGTACAACTCGTTGACACACCTGGTCAGAGGCTGACCTTATTGAACAACGCCATCCAGAACTGTACAGGACAAGTTCAAGCGCGCGATAACCCTGGTCAACGCGATGAGGATGAAGATTCTGCGGAAAATCAAGAAGTCGCAGTGGCGAGTGGACTCGGACGCCGATACCTGTATCCTGCAAATGGGTGAACCCGCCGGGCCTCCAAGAGGGTTGGACTTTGATGTGAGCAAAGCTGAACAGATCTTCGATCTACTACGAAAGAGAAGCAGTTGAAGCTCCCTGAAGGACACAAGATCCCTACGGCACAAGAGATGAACAAAAGGCCATACTGCAAATGGCATCATACGTTCACGCACGCCACCAACGACTGCAAAGTATTGCGCGCACAAATTCAGATGGCGATAGAATCATGCCGATTAACTTTCGGACAGTTTGCCATGAAGGTAGACATGCGTCCGTTTCCGGACGTCAACATGGTGGACCTAAGCCACTCCCTAAGGGAGCCTGGGTTCTCTTTTGATGTCAATATGGCACGGTTTGTGATCCGCCATGGCAAAGATAAAGCAGAGAGCAGCCACTCTCGTGGCAAAGATAAAGAGGAGGCCGTTCCATGCGACCGGCCCCAAGATGATGATAGACGGTACCCTAACCGAGGAGGAGGTGAGAAGCATACGGTATCAGCGCCCACTCTCCGTGCATCTCCTCAACAAATATGAACAGCGGGAGGCGTCGGCGCTACGACGAAGACGATGAAAGATATCATGGTGATGCGCAGGAGGTATCGTCGGCATGACAGAACAACGACGGGTGCGAACGTCGCGCTAGAGGGAGGTCAAGGGAGCAAGACAACGTGGATAAGCACTGGAACTGTCCCTTCTTCAAACATTGCTGGGACTCAGGAATGAGCCGATTGCCAACAATCGAGAATTGCCCAATGCAAACAGCAAGGAGAAGGACAAACGAAGTTTCGGTGTTCGAGCGTCTAGGACCTCTCCCACCTATTAGCAAGCGAGCTGAGTCATCTCAAGAAGAGGACTTCGAGGAGTCCGGAGAAGAAGATAGGTATCACCGGCCAAGGTGGTGCCCGATGGACTCGGCCACTCTCGAAGCGTAGAGTGCGGCGGCTGCGAAACCGGAAGAAGCGGGAGCCGTACTGTACACGTTGAGAAGAGCACGGCCCGATGCCGTGAAAATTCAGCAAACATTGGAGACGAAGCGCGCCCGCCAAAGAAAGTATGGCGCCCAAAACAGGCGAAAGCCGATGCACGAGCATCGGCTGATGCCGATGCGAGGCATCGGCTGATACAAACATGGTATCCGTGGTCCTAACAGTAGCAGGTCCAAGGCATTGGACATACGTGGCAAGGCCGATCCTCGCGACGGCCCTCAAAAAATGAAAAGCAAAGGATCTTATCTCCAGCATGCCACGTAGCTACAATGGAAATCCAAGAAGTTGCAAACCATCGTCAAGCATTGCAACGGAAAGGAGGCCGATTCCGCAATCGGCCAAAATTATCCTCAACATACTTTTGTCTGTGTTCAGATTGATCCAACAGATGCCGAAGAGCCGATACCATCAATTACTTGACAGAATCGGCTCGGGGGGGCACATAGATGGATGAGACACGAGGATACGAAGCTGAGAATGCATATCAAATGCCCAGCACAACAGCTCAAATATGGGGGCCGATACGTAAACAAATCGGCTGTAAAAAATCGAAAATACAGAAATTTTTGAGCACAGCCGATGCGCGGACATCGACTTAAGAATTCAAAGCCGATGCACGACCATCGACTCAAGAAGTACAAACTGTTATAAGAAGAGGCCTGATGAGGTAGTCTCACCGTTTGGTGACCCAGGTCTTCTCTGCGAGGACCTTCAACTTCAGTTGCGAGTCTTCAAGTGCAGCAGTGCTAGCAGAGGCGTCAGTTTGGGCGCCCGGCGACCATAGGCTTGACTAAGGTGACGACCTCAATATTCTCACCGAAGCCGCATCGTTGAATTGAAGAAGCTCGGGGGGCATATACGAGAGAAGGTACAAGGCGTACAAGACCGCGAAAATGTACCCAGGTGAGCCGATTCAGAAATTAATCGGCTGGTAAAAAAAATCGAAAAAATACGAAAAATTCAGCATAGCCGATGTTTGGACATCGACTCTAGTACAATTACACAAGATCTACCAGATGCATGTTCAAGATGCGAATTCGGCAGTACTGTCAGAAGCATCAGTTAAGCTGTCGGTGGTTCATCTACAACATTGGCTTTCAGTGGAGGGAAGGTAATAAAGGGGGCAAGTTTGGCTGGTTCCGCATAGTGACTGCCTCAAATTACCTACAAAGCCCTTTGTTCGATCTGCGCATCCTCACTGCTAGTCTCGCCTTGATTGAGGCTCGGGGGGCAGCTGGTCTGATGGATGTTCTGTTTTAGAAGCCGATTGGGATATCCTCGGCTGTTCCTTCGCCGTAACTTTCTTCAACAAATGATGAATTCTTGAAGATTACCAGGTCTCAAAGTCGTCAGTTGAGGAATGGAAGGATGGATCACGTAGGACCGATGCGTTAACATCGGCTTATTAAGCATTGGTTAAGTAAAATCGGCTAAATCGATTTGAGGTAAATCAACAAACTCAAAAGGAGGAATCTATCCATCTTCATTGATTAAAAAGGGGATTTCTTACAAGGAAGTGCTGATTACTCAAAACGAAAGGGGAACAGATTGCTACTGCTAGTCGTATGCTAGTGAATCCCTACTCTAAGGGTTGTTGCCATCTTCATCGTCGCTGGGGTAGCTGCCCTCATCGCTACTGTTGACGAATTCCTCGTCGCTGCTACTGTGACCTTCAGCGGAGGCCTCTTCCTCGTTATCATCATCCTCCTCATCGGACCAGGCCCAGCGCGGATGCGCTTTGGCGGCGGTTCCTCGGTGAGGGTCTTCTTTTCTTCGTCTTCGTCTTCGTCTTCTCTTCTTCTTCTTCCTCTTTGGTGGAGGAAGTGAATTCTGGAAGAGAGGGTTGCTGTCGCTCTCCGCCTCTAGTTCTCCATCGATCAAGAACCGAAGATCATCTTCCCCGTCGTCGGGGCATGTCACCATCCGACCAGACGAGGTCTTCGGGTCGCCTCGGGCACGAAGTCGAAGTCATTCTTGCTCATCCCAATGCTCGGGCGCGCCGGTTGTATGCTTCCGTCTGACCTCCGGCCTCTCGCTTGCGGAAGAGGATTGGGAAGAGGAAGGAGAAGACATGGCTATGAAGGAGGAGGGTTTTTTGACGGCTGGTTTGGAGCAAGGGGATGAGGAAGAGAACTGTTCGATGCGGTTAAATAAAGGGGGATATATTGGAGATCAATGCTCGAACAGTTTCCGAAGGTATAGGGCCAAAACCGTCAAGTCGTGCAGGGAAGTTGAGAAGGCAAGACGTCATGATGAAGAAAACTGCGACGGTTCTGCCACGACATGACCCGGAGAGCAGATGGTTTTGCAATTATCATTATCAAAACCAGGGGGCATGTGTTACCACCCATTTTGGCCAAATCAGGAGATGGGCCGTAAGTGAAGATGGGCTTGAAGGACGTATGCGTGGAGCATCTTCGAAGCGGCCTTGCGCTAAGAGTTCGGGCTTAACTGCCCGTGTATCTGTAATATAGTAGATTGCGTTGTAATTTAGATTAAAAAGATAGAGTCTGGCCCGTGCACGGTTAGGTGCACGCCTCATTAGAAAGTCCCTTGGACTATAAATATGTATCTAAGGTTATCGGAAAAGGAGGACAATCATCGTTCAACCAACACAAATCAGGCGCATCGCCACCCCTTTCTTCGAGGGTTTCTCCCGGTAAGCACCATGTTGCTAGATCGCATCTAGCGATCTAGGCAATATACGTTTATTCGTTACCTTGTACTGCTCGTGTGAAGCCTTGTTGATGGCGAGCGGTACTATTTATCCTTAGGTGTCTAGGGGCTTGCATTGATGCTTTCGCGTGCATATCTGCGTGGCAATGCCGTCCCTCAACACCTAGCTGTCCTTACACCTATCCAGTGTAAGGGCAGCATCTTGCTTGTTCGTTATCGAGTAGATCCGATCCGTTATAGTTGCTCCTTGCTCCGCAGGATTAGTTTAATATCTCATAGTTAGGCCTTATGTTGGGGTGGACGATCCGGTAGTGCGTTAGGTGTTGTTCACCGTCCCAAGGGATGTTCGGGAATCAACGTTATGTTGGTTTTTAGGCCTCTCGTAGGGGTAGTTTGCATCATCTTCCGTAGCTGCTAGGCCGATCACACGTAGGACGTTCCGGTTATGCGGTGAAAACCCAAGCGTCGTGGATCGCTTAGCTTTGTTCTCGATCAAGCGGGATCCCCATGCCATTGTAAATCCAACGTGAAACATGGGGCGATCGGCTCCTTGAGCCGATCCACGAAACCTGATGAGCCGATAGGGCTCGTATTTAATGTTTACGTGTCTACCATGCGGGAACAATCGAAACACTCTAACACCTCCCGATCGGGTCTAGGTCGGTGGCACGCCCTAGCAACCGCCAGACGTGGCTGGAAGATTTGCGGGACGACGCGAGGTGCCAGGGTCCACTAAGCGGCCCTGGGAGCTTCTCGGCTCTTCGTGTTGCTTAACCATTGCCCGTCGGTGGGTTTTGGAGGGTAACACCTTCTCCTTTTCTTCATCCTTCAGCTTCTTCTTCAGCTCATCAAGTTCCTTCTTCAAAGAATCAGCATTCTGGCGGGCAGTAGCAGCCAGTTTTATTGCATTGTCAAGCTTAGAAGAAGTAGATTCAACCTCCTCTTGAAGTCGAATTTTATCGTCTTCAAGCAAAGAGAATTGGGAGGCAAAACCCTTCAAAGAGGAGATGACTGCTTGAATATCCTGTAAAAGGAGGAAAAAGTCAAAGAATTAGCATCTATTATATATTAAAAGTGCATTACGGGCTAACCAGAAATTAGCTAGAAAATCTCACAAAAATCAGAATCATCTGGCCGTCAATTTTGTACATCAGTATACGACAGCCAATAGATCTTTCTAATTGAATCTATTCTATATTAAAAGTGCATTACGGGCTAACCAGAAATTAGAGAATTAGCTAGAAAATCTCACAAAAATCAGAATCATCTGACCGTCAATTTTGTACATCAGTATACGACAGCCAATAGATCTTTCTAATTGAATTACTGACATTCACGTGAAGATAAATTACCCACCTTTGCAATTATGTAAAGACTAGGACAACTGCCCATGCGTTGCATCGGGACACGAAAAATCGGTGTCACCCCACATATAAATTAGACTGAGCTAAACTTATCAAATAATATCCTTTGCAACCTAAAGAATACAAATTTTGAATCAAAATCTTATGTTTCTAATATCTGACAATGATTATTGATTCAACTCGGTCAAAACTTTCTCTTGGCTGATCCGATTGAGAGGGAGAAAGATCACACATATGTGCTCTTGATTGCATGGTCATGGTTTTCGACAGACGAGTTCATAGCTAAGTCCGACCAAATCGTGCCACACGTCCACAAAGAGCACATAATCTGAGCCGTATGCATGCTTGCCAAAATTTTGAAACCTGATGCATAAGTCGTTGAGTGTTGTAGTGTCACCGATTGCTCACCTCAAGGATGCTGGCGGGACCAGCAGCATCTGAACGATCAACTTTTACCTGCCGATCAAACCTCATTGGCATTAGAAGCCCCAAACTCCGATGAATCACCAGATAAGAACGATGTCACTCGTCAACGGTCCTCTTTACCCGGTTTTCACATCCTCTCATGCACTGTAGCACTGTTGCTCATCTTTTTTGCTTATGCCTTGGCGTCCCGTCGATCTCACAAACATTCCTGATGCCGCTTCCTCGAGCCTCCTCGTTCCATCTTTGTGTTTTGGCCATACCATCGTCGATTATGACGTACAACATCATGTGATTCTTCTTTTGTACATGTCGCTGATGCAGAGATGGCGATCTCTATGTTGGGGCGGCTAAATTGGATGGTGATGACATTGCAGTTGCTGACGCCAATACCGCTAGCTGACATCGGTGCCGCTGAACGCACGCGCCGGAGGCCTTCGTCTCGATCGCCGCCGCTCCGTGAAGACGCGAGCCGACGGTCACGTGCAGTCTTCACGTGCAAGTTCAGGAAAATAGATGTCCTTTGACCATATTGGACTTGTTATTCGCTATCTGTGAATATCCGTCTAATTGTTTTGCCTTAGACCATGTGCAAGTCCAAAACGGATCGTTCCTATTGCTGCTTTGCACCTCTGTGGTGGACGCACAGGCTCTGTCCTCCGGATGGATTATGTCATGGATTAGCGATGGAATCGCTCATTGGACCGAGGCCTTGTTCACGTGAGCTATCAATTGGCGGAGCTGTACTACGAACGAAAGGCATCTGCCGAAACGACGGAAACCGGTGGCCTCGCGCTTCCGGCGGTGCTCGACCATGTTGTCCAGGGGTAGATCCGTAGATGCTCGACAACGTAGAGTTTCCACTGGCGGTGCTCGACCGCATCCAGCACACCCCGACCTCTGCCACCGTGCGCGTGTTGCGCTGGTCTCGATTAGTGTCCCGGCCGCCGGCGCGTCAGGATGGTGGGCGGCCACGACTCGCGAGCACGGTCAGGATCGAGCTGTCCCCTCCCCTCGCTCTGCTGTTCCGGATGACGTAGAAACCTGCCACCGCCCGATTCGCTGAAACGCCGCAGCCAGAGATTTCGTGATTTTGAGGTGGTTGTGCAAACGTGGACTTGGAATCTGGCGGAACCGGCGGTCGCGTTCTGGTGTATATAAAGATGGGGTGGAGACGGGTCGTATCGTCCACGGTTTCCCGTGCGGACTCGGCATGATAATGAGGACGTGCCCCACATGGTAGCAGCCCTGCAGATTTGATGGATCGTATCTAGAACAAATTCTAACACGACACGAGCCGGTTCCTCTGACAATCTATGATCGGTAAGGATAGGGACGAGCTGATTTTGACGTGCTAGGAAACAATCCTAGAATTTACGTGGTGGAAGACAGACCGAACCGTTTAGATTTTAACTTACGGGTGGCAGTGGTGGGTAATTTGTACCAATTTTTAGGGCAGTTTTAAATTGAACGAACGACCGAGGGAGAAACCCTTTTGTTTTTATTATTAGGTATAGATACCTTTAGGTTTCCTCTTTCCATAAAAATAGAATAATTAGGTCTAACTTCTTTGCAGGCCTGCGAAATCGACTAGATCGATCTAGGATGCCGCCCCCGGCCGACCTTCAGGTAGAGCGCATCTGTATCACCATGTATGGGAAATAAAGTACGCAGCGTCCGCTGCATGTCCAGATGCGTGGTGTGATCACCATATTCACGTTCCTTGGGTCAGTCCAACGGCAGCCACGATTTATGTAGGTATGTGCTCTCTGATGTTTTACTAATTGATTAGGTTTTAATTTGGCAATCAACTACATGCACTCACCCAGATTTTTTTTTTGTTTTGCTTCATGCTTAGCTGATTATTTATGGTTGATTGGCTTCCATCTCAAAACAAAAATCTGAAACTGATCAGAGAAAAGATGTACCGGCAGGTGAACTGAACGGAGGTCTAGCCGAAAGCTAAGTGTGTTACAAAAAAGTGAATCTAAAGGTATAATAGATGCAACCTCACCGAGCCATCCGGTAAATCAGATTTGACTGGCCATCGATTTTACCCCCGATAAATCTGAGCCATCCGTTTTTTTTACCAAGATGATATAAATACACATCTCACGGGTGGAAACCCTAGCCGCCTTCCCCCAATCCCCGCTTGACATTCTTCCTCGCCCATGGCTGGCGATTTCTCTCCCTGACCCGTTTCCTCCTCACCTCTCCCTGGCTGCCGCCTCCTCTCCCTCCTCCAATCGATCTCCCGTCATCACCATAGCTGGACGGGACCAGAGCTGATCTTAGGCGTGAACGCTGCCTCCCGCCGTCGCCATCGCCGGCCGGTAGCAGCACCGGTCTTGGGCTCGAGCGCCGCCTCCAGTCGCCGCCATGTCCGGCCGGGAGCAGCTCCGGCGAGCGCCACCTCTCGTGTGTCGCCATGGGACGACCAGTAGCCGCGCCGGCCTTTGGCGCGAGCGCCGCCTCCGGTCATAGTCGGCCGGGAGCAGCCCCGGCCTTGGGCGCGAGCGCAGCGTGCGGCACGAGTCAGGCCACTCCTCCACCCCTCCTGAACCTCGCCCGATCAATTCAAAGTATATTTATATTTCTATCTCTCCCCCTTCTTCCTTCACAGCAGGAAATCAAAGTCCCGCACTAGGTAAGAGTAGGCAGGGATGTTGCCAGTCCTGCTGCTCAAATATAAAAGGTTGTCAATTGTGGCAACATGAAGTTCCAGTTCCCGAATGCTGCTATCTCACTGTGATTACTTAATTTTCTTTCTTGCAGTTGGGTGGTCATCTGGATTTCTTCTTATGCCAAGAGTGAACAAGCATGATGGTCGCTACAGTAATCCCCAACCGTATGGAGTTCGCTCCCTTGTGCTCATCGGCTCCACCGAGTGTCTTCTATCGATTTGCCATCGTTCTAATATTCTGTCGTTTGAGGTTCGTCTCCTAGCATATATGTCCTTCTTGCCTGTATTTTTGGTTGGCAAAGTGGCCACGTGAATAAGTTGATTAATTATATATATTTGTGTCATTACATTTACCAGGACCATGCTGAATACATTTGAATTTAATTCATGGAACTATGGGCTGAATCTGAAGATTTTCTTCATGGCAAAGGAGGTACAGTCGTAATGTAATTTTGTAGTCACCCCTAAGAAGGCAATGGTTGATAACAAGCTGAAGCAATGAACATGGTAACTTTCAAGAATAGTTATTTACTACCTATATATCATCTCTGTATACCACATTGTGATTCAACCTATGTGGGCTTTACAATATCTAAGATTGCTTCGCAGCTAGCTGTGTTACAGTTCAAAAAATGACTATGCGTCAGCATGTCAGGTGCTACATTGTTTTCCCCATTCTGAATATTCCACTTTTCTCAAACTGTGTTATATGCAATCAAAATAGTTTGTTCATGCCATGTAACATCCCTCTTTTAGCTAAACCTAATTAGGGTTGTTTGTGCATCATGAGCATCATGTATTTTTCCTAAGAAAATTGCATTACTCTTTGAGTCGTAGAGTCACTGTTGTGTTACCCATGCTCACCCTGTAGACCCTAGAGATCTAGGTTAGGCTTATGCCAGATGGAGATCTGGGTTTGTCTAGCCCACGACCTCCGGGGTCGCCACATGCCATGTCATTGTTTGGCATTTCACTTTTGCTTATCATCCGTTGAGATGGAGGATAGTATAGCTGGCTAGGAGGATCAATGGATAGCCAAAAAATATCGCTTCAAGTGAAATGAGCAGTCCTTTTTTATTTCAGCCATTATGTTATTTCCTTCCGCCAGGTCTGTTTCACCTTTTGGGCGCCTCATTTTTATTTGCAGTCACTGCTAAGAAGGCAGCAGTTCAAACTGAAGCAATGAACAAGGTAAGCTTTAGGCTTTGGTTCAGGTTCGTGCTACTACCCCCTGTTCCAAAATAAGTGTTACAACTTCTTCTAGATACATTGACACTTATTTTGGAATGGAGGTAATAAATTGGAACCCACCTGGTTCTTATTATCATCTACTTCGGTGTGCAGCACAGATTGTGGAGGTCTATATTCAAGTTGTTATCCATGGTCTGAGAAAAATTTACATGTAATTTAAAGAGATAGATGGACCACTGTTAAATAGATAAAGTAGTTCAATTTATCCCTATATGGTTACCACCTGAGCCATTCATTTGGTCTAGCCTGAAAATAGTACTGTCTGCAAAATCTAATCACCGAAAGCGTGTGAATGCCTAAAGGAAATGTACTTGAGTCTAATTTGAAAAGAGAATTTCCTTGCCATTTTTCAATAGTATGAAGGTGTTATTAGTAACGGAAATTCAATTCGGAACATGGGAGCATATGCTCCTGCCACCGGAAAAATATTTTGAAATGCTCAAAAAATTTTTGCTTCGTATCAACATTTTACGTGCGCAGACCAAGTCTTGCGAAAAACCTTTTTGTTTGTGCGAAAAAGATAAACAAAACGTCTCATACACAACCATTTTTTACAGAAAAATTTGTCTTTTTTACAGATGACACTCAAAATGTCGGTTTTCTATGGAACCACTTTGTGAACGTGTAAAATTTCGAAATGTATCTACTAAATTTTGTGTTCAAATTTTTCAACATTTTAAAAGTACATTTAAAATGAAGTTTAAAAACCGGGAGCATATGCTCCCGGGTGCCAAAACACCACTCCCTTATTAGTATAATTATTTTCAAGAGTACTTGCCAGCTTTGTGATACTTTCTAAGTTTTTAATCGCAGAAATAAACACGCATAGAGCCTATTTGTTTGTTTAAAATGCCGGGTGTTTTCTTCATAATAATTTTGTTGTACTGAGATGGACATGCTTATGTCTATTTTTGCAGGCATTGAGCTGATCCAGAGTACTGACATTGTAAAGGCTATCTTTCCCTGCAAGATCATAACTACAGTTTGCTTTTCAGGTTTGAAGTTCAGGGTTTTCCCTTTCTCATGTTATTGTAGTCTTTCTCGGTAAGACTTGCAGTCCGCATTGCTCATCAATTCGTAGTGGCTTAGGCTGGACATTCATTTCAGTCAAGTACATTTTAGGTGAGACCATGAGGGCATGCGGTGATGAATGTGATGGTATTTCAGCTTATATGCTTGTGCCATGCTTGCATTATGAGCATTGGTTTGTTGCTTAATTCTCACACATCTGATTCTATGCCTCTTAGTATTACTGTAATCTTCCCATGCATCTTACTTGCATCCAGTACTGATGTACAGTTCAGTTTAGTACATCTATTGTGTTCACAATGCTTTGCTATTTAATGTTGAGTGCTATAAAAAATTCTATAATACTGCAATTACCTATGAAGAAGTTGTTATAATGTTCCAGGTTTCTATCTTCAAGTAATTTACATGAGTTTGAGAGAATCAGTATAGTTGGATTAAGCTGTGTTTTAGTTCTATAGCATCTTATTGAGGAACGATCTGAATAGAAAATTAGTAAAGTACTGTAATTGTGTTCTAAGTTGTTGTGCACTACTTCCTCAAAATTAGTGAGCTTGGCATTAATAAACATTACCCTGTAAAATTCTTTTTGTTCTGTTTGGCCATGAACATGAGATATTTGAGTTAAGTTCAGAGACGACATACTTTCACATAAATCTCTTATGGGATCCTTCTATTTCCTAGAATGTATGTATACTTCAAATATTACCGTTGGAGGTGCTCACGTGTCACGTCGTAAGCCGTTCTCATATATTATTTTACTTTATATATTTAGTTTGAGCAGAGATGAACACTATAGATTTAGATTTGCTCAACTAAGTTGACCAGTTGGGTGGTGCTTTGCTCAATATTTTAGAACTGGTCCCTGTTTTACATCCTATGCTTAGGTAATGTTATTCCAGCTTGAGTCTGAAAACAGATTGCACACTTCTATTCCAATGTGGGTTGCTACTTGGTTTTCCTTAGCTAGGTGTGGAATGCTATTGTCGCTCATTCGAAGCTGCTTGTGTATCTCGTCATACAGGAACACCGGGCCTATTCTGAGACGACATTGGTCCCAGAAGTGCAAGTTCTTGGAGGTTTGTGTTTCTTCAAACTTGTATTATTTCTAAATTTGGTACATGTATTTCTGACAATTGAAACTCGGTTCACAAGATATATATATTTACTTGGCAGCTTTAACCTCACGTGTTCCGTTGTTTTTATGCATTGTATTACCCAGGTAGTACAAATCCTTTGTTGCACTGCATATTTTGCATCTGATTCAATTAGCATAATGATGAAAATGCAGGTTCAATGGGGTCTTATGGTTGGTCTTCTCGCAGCTCTAGACATGAGCCTAATGTTCGGTTATCTTAAGAGTATAAACCTCAAATCTAATAGGGATAGATCATCTAAAGGCAAAGCCCGTCATCATGTGGGATTTTTTGTGACTGAAACTAATGGTGCATTAATATATCATTAAACTATGGCCAGTCAGCCATGTCTTGGGTATAGTGTTATCTCATCTCAATCACTTGATCAGAATAATGGCCTTAATAATGTGCTTTCTTACTATCCACATGTAGGTATACTAAAAGTTTTAGTCTGGCTCAGTTTAGCGATGGCCTTAATGGAGCTTTGTTGATGGTCTTTTTGGATATCTGAATTACTTCTGAGTGATGAGCGATAAGTTTTTGTCCATGCTACAAAAAGAAGAAAAGGTAAATTACTTGATAGCATGCCTTTTTTTAGTCTGTGTTCAACTGCAGGATCTTTTACCCTCACCTGATAAAAATGGGAGGCTGCATGTTATATAGAAGTGCGCCATGGTTATTTGAGAAGATTTGGTAGTCAAAAGGAATCTGGTGTGGTTCTACTACTTTCTAGATTTAGGTTTTGTTATCTTTTTGTTGCATTTCTTTCCGTACTTGTGTCCGCGTCTTCCTTTCTATTAAAGGTTGTAAAAAATGTTGCTCATTGACTTTATTTTTCATGTCTATGTTAAACAGATGAATTATATGTATGCCATAATACCGTATCCTATAATCGGGGATTTAGCTGATGTCTTACACGAAGAAAGCACATATGAACTAAGTAGATTCGGTCTGGTGCTACCAATGTCAATTCTTAGGTCAATTCATTCCTTTTCTGGATGCTACTAATCTTGTATGTGATTCCTTAATAAGAACATGTGCATGTTTCTATATTACTATTTGTTCTCTGATACATGCTCGAACTTACTGTAAGCTGATCTTTTATAATCAATGATCCATTTATCCTCAAAATATATTATTGGTGTTTGCTAACAAGCAAGACATGGTATGATTGTCATGGTTTCTTTTAATATCCTGCGTCGTTGCGTGGGCGAGTGAGAGTGACAGAGATAGTGGGAGGAGGCGGCTATAAAGGCGAGGGGTGGTTAATGGGACCCGCGTCTTACGCGTCCACCGCTGCACGTCTGCACGTCTTGGACTTCTGCAATGCGACACGCGTCCACGATTGCACGTCTTCGACTTCTGCACCGCGACCCGCGTCTACGCGTCAACAATTGCACGTCTTCCATTTACTGCACCGCAACACGCGTCCTCGAGTCTAACCCTGAAATTTAGATATACTCAGGTATAACCTCGAGTCATATACTAGCATTTTTTGTGTGCTCAGTTTTCCCCTTGAGTGTATGTATAAAACATTCAAGTATTGTCATAAAAGTAGCATGGAACATAAGAAATTATAGATACGTTTGAGACGTATCAAGCATCCCCAATGCTATATGATTCAGTTGTTTAGTCATTATTTTTTTGTTAGCAAACCATTGCTTCGAATCACTTCATTCATCTCATATGCTTTACAATAGTATTGATCAAGATTATGATAGTAGCATGTCACTTCAGAAATTATCCTTGTTATCGTTTACCTACTCGAGGCGAGTAGGAACTTAGCTTGGGGATGCTTGATACGTCTCAAACGTATCTATAATTTCTATGTTCCATGCTAGTTTTATGACAATACTCACATGTTTTATATGCACTTTACATCATTTTGATGCATTTTCAGTACTAACCTATTAACAAGATGCGAAGCGCCAGCCTGTTTTCTCATTTTGGTTTCAGAAATCCCACACAGAAATATTCTCGGAATTGACGAAACAAAAGCCCACGGTCTTATTTTCCAGAGCCTTCCAGAACACCGAAGAGGAGTCGAAGAGGGGACGCGAGGCGGCCACACCCTAGGGCGGCGTGCCCCCACCTGGCCGCGCCGCCCTGGGTGGGCCCTCGAGCGCCCCCCTCTGCCCCACGCCTATTTATTCCCCCCGTCTTGAAAACCTATGAGAGAGCCACGATACGAGAAAAGTTCCAGACACCGCCACCATCAATCCCATCTCGGGGATTCGGGAGATCGCCTCCGGCACCTGCGGAGAGGGGAATCATCACGGGCTCTACATCACCATGCCCGCCTCCGGTGATGCGTGAGTAGTTCATCCTTGGACTATGGGTCCACAGCAGGTAGCTAGATGGTTGTCTTCTCCTCTTGTGCTATCATGTTTAGGTCTTAGAGCTGCCTATCATGATCAGGATCATCTATTTGTGCTAACATGTTGTGTTTGTTGGGATCCGATGAATATTGAATACTATGTCAAGTTGATTATCGATCTATCATATATGTGTTATTTATGTTCTTGCATGCTCTCCGTTGCTAGTAGAGGCTCTGGCCAAGTTGATACTTGTGACTCCAAGAGGGAGTATTTATGCTCGATAGTGGGTTCTGCCTCATTGAATCTGGGACTGGATGCAGTTCTAAGGTTGTGGATGTCTTGTTGCCACTAGGGATAAAACATCAATGCTTTGTCTAAGGATATTTGTATTGATTACATTACGCACAGTACTTAATGCAATTGTCTGTTGTTTGCAACTTAATACTGGAAGGGGTGCGGATGTTAACCCGAAGGTGGACTTTTTAGGCATAGAAGCATGCTGGATGGCGGTCTATGTTCTTTGTCGTAATGCCCTAAGTAAATCTCATAGTAGTCATCATGATATGTATGTGCATCTCTATTCTGTCAATTGCCCAACTGTAATTTGTCACCCAACATGCTATTTATCTTATTGGAGAGACACCACTAGTGAACTGTGGACCCAGTCTTTCTTTTACATCTCGAAATACAATCTGCAATCTCGTTCCCTGTTGTTTTCTACAAGCAAACATCATTCTCCACATCATACGTTTAATCCTTTGTTTTCAGCAAGCGGTGAGATTGACAACCTTTTGTTAAGTTGGGGCAAAGTATTTTTGATGGTGTTGTGCAGTTCCACTTTGGCGAATCCCCGGTGTTGCGCCGCACTACCTCCTTCACCAACAACCTTCACGTGGCCTTCATCTCCTACGGTTCGATAACCTTGGTTTCTTATTGAGGGAAAACTTGCTGCTGTACGCATCATACCTTCCTCTTGGGGTTCCCAACGGACGTGTGCTTTACCGTCACAAGCAGCAGGCGACGTAGCTTTGAAAATAGTGCCAGTAACAATAATAGTGATTACACCATCGCGGAGGAAGAATGGGTAGCCGCCAGGGCAGCCGTACTTAACAACACACCACTTCCCTCCGGAACTTTGGTTGGAACCCTCAATGCCTATCGCTCAATATTGGAGAAGAATCGGAAACGGCTATCAAATGAGCAAGCCACCCTCGAGAACGCTCCGGCAGAGAAACCACGAACGACGAAGGGGCTCTGAGGAAGCGTTTCCGAAGCAGCCAGAGGAAGCACCGATCAAGGCTATCCAGACTTTGAGAAGACGATGCTAGAAAAATAACGTCAAACTTATCCAAGTCCTTCATGACCACGGACACTGCAGGAATGCTAAGGCCAAAAATCATCGAGGGAGCAACTGCCAACCTCGCGGCGTACCTCATCAACCAACGACCCGAAGGTTCTATGGCTCAAGCTCATCGGGCGCCCCGGAAAGCCTCGCAACTGGGAGACAACCTGGTTCCACGAAAGGAAAAGACCGCGCTCCAAGCTAGCGGCTCAAAGCATCGCTTAAGCGATGCCCGAGACGAGATTACCCAAAGCAGAATCGGCAAAGCTAGGCAACGGCGAGCCGCGAGGGGGAAGACGATAGCGACGCCTCAGAAGAAAGCCAGTAGTACGATGGCGAGTTAAGGGGCTGATGCTTGAGCTAAAAGATCCGTGAGACAATGCCACCCAAGAAGTTCAAACTTACCTGCGCCTTAAGTATGACGGACAGGAGCCGATGTCATGGATAGACGACACCGACGTGATCTGCACTGAAATCGAGATAGTAGCAATGCGTTTACTTTACCTTAAAGATTCGGCACGGGCCTGGCTGAGAGGCCTACCGAAGGGATCCATCAAATCATGGGATGACCTGTTGGACGCTTTCGTCGTGAATTTTCAAGCAACATACAAGAGGCCCGTTGGGATTGAAGAATTATGGCATTGCCAGCAGAAGCAAAAGGAGTCGATGCGTGCATACATCGGAAGATTCAGAAACATGCCGAAGATGTTTCTGTCGCAGAGCAATCGATGCCTTCAGCGACGGCATCCGACGTGAAACCTACATAAAGGAACTTGGGCGCAAGAAGCCGAAGACCATAACCAAGTTAATGTAAATCTCCAACAACTGGGCTGATGGCGAAGACAATGGACAGAGACCACGACAACGCAGCGACGACGAAGACGACGAATGCACTCGAAGAACGATTCTGGTGCACGAGTGGATCGTCGCAGAGTGCTGAAAGACCGCAGCTACGATGACAACAACTTAGTAGCCGCATGATATTCCGATCGACAAGATGATCGTATGAGAGACAAAGACATGATCGATGTGACGGCAATCGAGCAACTCGGGAACCGCGAAAGAATTACAAACCACGACCCTCAGAGGACCCTCGAAAGTTACCCTTCACGGGAGCGTATAAACGCCTTGCTACTCAGGGGACAAGCAAGGGATATCATTCTTAAAGACAATAAGAAGAAGTCAAGTCACCTGCTCGGTAGATTGTCGATAGCTTCATCGAGATGGGAAGCTCATTCAATAAAGAAAGCAAGAGCCACCACCACCACTCATTTCTCCACCTCAAAGACAAAGTCCGCTAGTTCAAATACAACAACAACGAGTCCTTCTCGCCACCACGTGTGATAACGCCTGTGATAGTACCCCTATTAGATTTTGTTTGTGGTTTTTCTTTTGTGCATCATCATAGTATCATGCATCATATCATCCATGTTTTTATCAAATAAAATTATTTTATAAACCCTCTCTTCTATTTTATTTTTCCCTCTCATATGGTTTATATAAATAAAACCCTCTTCTCTTTCTTTTAACAAAACCCTCCCCTCTTCCTGGGCTCTCCTCTTCTCTGGCCCTTCCTCTTCTAGCCGGCGGCCCAAGCTTTCCTCCTGGCAGCCCAGGCCACCGGCCCGCATACCCCTTCAACGAAGCCCCCTTCCTTCTTTTTTTCTTCCGTCCTCGTCACCCTGGAAAACGACGGGAGCACCTCACGCAGATGGTGCGCTGCCGTGGTCCTCCCCTCCACCCTTCACCACAACCACTCCCTTTTTCCCCTCTCTTATCCTCCAAGCAAACCCTAGCGCCCCTCCTCTTCCTCCCACCTGCCGCCGCGCCTCTCTTTTCTCCCTTGTTTTTTTCCCTTCTCTGTGAGCACCCCGTGAGCTCCCCGCCGACGTTCCACCGCTACAGGCCGCCCCAAGCCGCGCCTCTGCCACCAAACGATCCACCTTGATCTCCTCTCCCTCCACGCTCAAGGAATCGAGCCCGGGTGCTCCCAGACGCCGCCAAGGTCGCCGTTTGCATGCACGTCCACCGGACGGCGCTGGACTACTTCCTCGCCGTGCTCCTCATCGTCGCGGCCGTCGTCGAGTTCTCTGGTAACCCGGCGTACCCCTTGGACACCATCTCTTTCTTCTTTGCGTCCACTTCTTCACTTCCCCCGCGGTGACCTTTTTCCCCTCCGCAGAATCACGTCGCCCGCAAGCCTCCGGCGCGTCCCTGACGTCGCCACCGCCACTCCTTGATCCGCCTCGACGAGGCGCACCTGGTGCATGCTCCCGCCCTTCCTCGGAACCACGGCATCGACCGCGCGTCACCATGCCGACGCCGGCATCCCCCGCGTCAAACACCTTCGGTGCATGCACACAAGGTTCGCCAGCGTGGCGTCCTACGTGGCACCCGGCCCCGCTTGTCATCCGCGGCGGCTCAGATCCATCTGGGTGAGAATTTCCCTCCAGATCCAGATCTGGACGCTTTTGCAGTTAGGCCCCTGCACTTTTCCGTTTCCTAACCCGGGGTCCTCTCTTCTGCCTTGTCAGCGCCGCGTCAGCTCCCCCGGGCCCCGCATGTCAGCTGCTGCGGGTAGCACTGCCTGGGTGAGAAACGTTTCCCCTTTTCCATGTTTTGCAGAAATTCCAGAAAATGTATATATGTTGCAAAATTAATATCTTTTAAATGCTAACTCGAAATAAAATGTGTTCTATATGAAAATTGATCAGAAAAACATAAGGAACATGAATATGCCATCCATTCATCTGTTTGCACCTCGCATCATGTCGCGCGTTGATAGTTATGCATGTTCACCTCACATATATGCGGAGTATTTCGGGATTCCAATTAGGTTTTCCCCGCTCCGTTTAATATTGAAGTAGCTCACCCTTGCCAAGTTATGCCATGCTAACCAACACTTAAATTGCCGGTAAAAAATGCAACTCCAACCCAATTTGCTTGTCCGGGGTTTCGACTCCGCTTAAATTGGATAAGTTGCATCGCATCATAATTGCCATGCCATGCATACCATTTTGATCATGCTGATTCTTATATCCGTAGTAGTAAGACTTGCATGCGTTGTTTGTTCCAGCATTTGCTTCTTCCCGGATAGGATCACGAAGTGGTGTGTGAGATACGACGGTTTCTCCGACAAGTTCTCCTCGTTTTCTGGCCAAAGCAGCTCCACCCCTTCACCTATTTTACTTTTCTATGCTCTTTTGATCTATTGCTATCCTTATGTTGCAATTCTGTTGTGTCACGTGTCTATTCCACCTGTTACCCTATATGATCCGAGTTACACCTCCTCGCCTCTACCTATTGTTTGTTGTTTGCCACTTATGGAATGAGAAGTAGTTTAGGGTTTTGCTGATATCTCGAAATGTCTGGGATATCTTTGTTGGGAGGTTACCACATGCTATATCATTTGTTGGAGATAATCACACTTTACTTTATTGTTAACAACTAAAATTGTGAGCAGAGGCATCTGTGAGCGCCCCTTTGCGAAAGCATCGTAACTTTGACTCGCTAATGTCCCCTAGGACCCGAGTTCTTTTTATCTGTTCGATTGAGTGCTCTACCCGTACGTGGGGACGTTTATTGGGACCCCCCTCACCCATTACCTTTTCGCAAGTGTCTCTTGAAAAGGGGGCCACAACCTTGGTTTTATTTGCCTATGCCATGTATGCCATGCTTTACTTACCGTTGCCTTCTGGTGCTACTTCATGTTGCCTTCTAGTGTTTATATTCTCAGCATCGTACCTTGCGGGACGTTTAGCGGTTGGGCAGGTTTGCATCACCAGCCACTCTGCGCAAACTCGAGTCCGTCGTGAGTACGGCCGGACTTCTCACATGTAGCTTAGTTGGGTGGCCCCCCTAGACTTTCTTGTTGAACTGGGAACGGTTTTGTTGTGAGACATCCACCTGTCAGTGGGGTCGAGTATGCGTATGGTTACATTTGGGCAACCCCTCCAGGGTGTACATCTTATCGATAACCAGTCCATGCTATGGACGACTGGAATTGTATAGCTTGATCATAGAACAACTTACACCTTTTTCCTGTTGTTAATAATTTGCTAATAAAACCCTTTTCTGTGTGTGTGCTTTGCAATACCTCTGCTTAAGGGGAATTTAATGCACAAGTGTGTTTGGTAAGAGTATAGAATCATACTTTCTCGCGTCTCTTATCTTCTTCTCGAGTAGACTCGATGTTGTGGCGTGTCTCTAATGATGCAGGCTTTGCCGCCGCTTAACCTCCACATATAATGGTGATACCGCCCACCAATGAGCATAGCTGTCTTGTCTCTGCAAGTACGTGCCACTGATACTTACCCACGCTCTTCCTTTATTTTTGTTCCCCCTCCTTGCCCAACCATGGCTCAATTTTGACAGCGAGATGACGGCGTTAGCAAGGTTACCCTTCCGCTTGGCCTGGGAGGGTTATGGATGCCATCGGTTATCTTCAGTAAGACTCTTAGTCCAATTTGTATCTTGTCCGTACTTGGATGTATTCGTCTTCTGTAGGATTTGGATCTTTGTATTGTATATTTGTATCTTGACTCGTTGAGTCATGGTTGTAATATATGTATCTTAAAGGTATTGTAATCCTCGTTGTAATGCCATCGCTCAGCAATTCGCATCACGGTGTGATCTGCCGCGCACGTCGTGTCGAGGGCGTCTCTCGACCGACATCATGGATTTCAGCGATCATTGAATCCTCATGTACCCTGGCCGGCTGCCACAAGTTGGTATCGAGCTGTGTTGACTGCACTCTGTTAGTCCAGCCTCCCCGTAGAATAACCTGCTAACTGACACATAAGTCTAGTGTCAAACCTATTTTCTAAAATTCGTTGGATAGTTCTAATTAGCTCTAATTTTTCTCCTTACCCCTATTCTTTCTCATCGTACCTTTGCGAGTTTTGAGTCTCTTCTCTTATCTGTTCTTTGAGTCTTAGGTTTCGACGTATGGATCACATCTGCCCTCACCTATTAGGTCCTGACTGGAGGATCTCAACAGAAGCGCATCATCAACAATGGAACAACGATTTCTTGTTAGTGGTATCGACCGATCACATATAAGAATTCCTGTTAGTGGTGTCGAGGAGATTGACACATCGCCTGAAGATCGATAGTTCACCCCTCTCCCCCGTACCATGGCGTGGAACCTCAGGGCGAGGTTCCTTGTTATGATGTCGATCAGAATTCGCCTAGGATAATACCTCTATTAGATTTGTTTGTGTTTTTCTTTTGTGCATCATCATGGCATCATGCATCATATCATCCATGTTTTTATCAAATAAAATTATTTTATAAACCCTAGTACTGCTATTTTCCCTCTCATATGGTTTATATAAATAAAACCCCTTCTTCTCTTTCTTTTAACAAAACCCTCCCCTCTTCCTGGGCTCTCCTCTTCTCTGGCCCTTCCTCTTCTAGCCGGCGGCCCAAGCTTTCCTCCTGGCAGCCCAGGCCACCGGCCCGCATACCCCTTCAACGAAGCCCCCTTCCTTCTTTTTTTCTTCCGTCCTCGTCACCCTGGAAAACGACGGGAGCACCTCACGCAGATGGTGCGCTGCCGTGGTCCTCCCCTCCACCCTTCACCACAACCACTCCCTTTTTCCCCTCTCTTATCCTCCAAGCAAACCCTAGCGCCCCTCCTCTTCCTCCCACCTGCCGCCGCGCCTCTCTTTTCTCCCTTGTTTTTTTCCCTTCTCTGTGAGCACCCCGTGAGCTCCCCGCCGACGTTCCACCGCTACAGGCCGCCCCAAGCCGCGCCTCTGCCACCAAACGATCCGCCTTGATCTCCTCTCCCTCCACGCTCAAGGAATCGAGCCCGGGTGCTCCCAGACGCCGCCAAGGTCGCCGTTTCTTCTCCGTCTCCGGCGAAGGTTTTCGTCGATTCCGGCCGCCGTGGCTCCCCATCGTCGCCAGCGAACCCTCCTCGAGTTCTCTGGTAACCCGGCACACCCCCTGGACACCATCTCTTTCTTCTTTGCGTCCACTTCTTCACTTCCCCCGCGGTGACCGTTTTTCCCCTCCGCAGAATCACGTCGCCGGCGAGCCTCCGGCGCGTCCCTGACGTCGCCACCGCCACTCCTTGATCCGCCTCGACGAGGCGCACCTGGTGCATGCTCCCGCCCTTCCTCGGAACCACGGCATCGACCGCGCGTCACCATGCCGACGCCGGCATCCCCCGCGTCAAACACCTTCGGTGCATGCACACAAGGTTCGCCAGCGTGGCGTCCTACGTGGCACCCGGCCCCGCTTGTCATCCGCGGCGGCTCAGATCCATCTGGGTGAGAATTTCCCTCCAGATCCAGATCTGGACGCTTTTGCAGTTAGGCCCCTGCACTTTCCGTTTCCTAACCCGGGGTCCTCTCTTCTGCCTTGTCAGCGCCGCGTCAGCTCCCCCGGGCCCCGCATGTCAGCTGCTGCGGGTAGCACTGCCTGGGTGAGAAACGTTTCCCCTTTTCCATGTTTTGCAGAAATTCCAGAAAATGTATATATGTTGCAAAATTAATATCTTTTAAATGCTAACTCGGAACAAAATGTGTTCTATATGAAATTTGATCAGAAAAACATAAGGAACATGAATATGCCATCCATTCATATGTTTGCATCTCGCATCATGTCGTGACGTGATAGTTATGCATGTTCACCTCACATATATGCGGAGTATTTCGGGATTCCAATTAGGTTTTCCCCGCTCCGATTAATTTTGATGTAGCGCACCCCTGCCATGTTATGCTATGCTAATCAACACTTAACTTTGACGGTAGAAAATGCAACTCCAACCCAATTTGCTTGTCCGGGGTTTTGACTCCGCTTAAATTGGATAAGTTGCATCGCATCATAATTGCCATGCCATGCATACCATTTTGATCATGCTGATTCTTATATCCGTAGTAGTAAGACTTGCATGTTGTTTGTTCCAAGATTTGCTTCTTCCTGATAGGATCACGAAGTGTGTGAGATACGAATTTGTGTTCTCCGACAAGTTCTCCTGCAGCTTTTCACAAGCGAGCCACCCTCACCTATTTTACTTTCACATGCTCTTTGATCTATTGCTATCCTTATGTTGCTATCTTGTGTCAGCCGTGTCCTTCCACCTGTTACCCTATATGATCCGAGTTACACCTCCCTCGCCCTACCTATTGTTTGTTGTTTGTCACTTATAGTCAGAGGCGCAGTTTGGGTTTTGTTGATATCTCACAAATGTTCCTGATATCTTGTTGGGAGGTTACCACATGCTATATCATTTGTTGGAGATAATCACACTTTACTTTATTGTTAACAACTAAAATTGTATGAGGCATCCTGTGAGCGCCTTTGCGAAAGCATCGGAACTTTGACTCTGCTAATGTCCCCTAGGACCCGAGTTCTTGTTATCCGTTCCGAGATTGAGCGCTCCTACCCGTATGTATGTATTTTTTTCTTCAGGTACTTGACTGTGCAGTTTGTTCGATTCTTTTGGAAAAGGGAGTCGAACCAAAAGGCAAAGATTTTACGTGTATGTTTACTTCCGTTGCTCTCTTTTTCTTAACAAGCTACAAATACCTTTGTGGAACATTATGAACGGAGTTTGTAAGGAGACACTTTTGTTACAAAATATGTTTGTAATGTAACTTTCTTTTCCTACCAGAAAGTGGATTATCCCCTGGAACTTGATGTATGAACCGGGAACGGTCTTTTGTGAGACATCCACCGTCAGTGGGCTTTACATGCGTATACAGATTTGGGCAACCCCCAGGTGTACATCTCTTTTATCGATAAGCCGTGTTCGCGGTTATGGACGACTTGGAATTGTATAGCTTGATCATAGAACAACTTACACCTTATTTCCGTTGTTAATAATTTGCTAATAAAACCCTTTTCAAAAGTGTGTGTGCCTTTGCAATACCTCTTGGCGAAGGGGGATCGCATCGGCTGTGTTATGTTTGCAGAGTATAGAACTGTTACCTTGTGCGCGCTCTTATCTTCTCTCTCTCTTATCTTCTCTGAGTAGACGGATGTTGTAGCGTGTCTCTATTGGATAGTAGCTTTGCTGCCGCTAAACTCCACATATAGCCGGGTGAAGTTTATACCGCCCACTAGCGAGCATAGCTGGTCTTGTCTCGCAAGTACGTGCCAACGGTACTTACCCTCGCTCTCTTTCTTTGTCTCCCCCTTTTGTCCGCAACCGATGGCCCGACTTTGACAGGTACGAGATGACGACGTTAGCAAGGTTACCCTTCCTGCTTGGCCTGGGCAGGGTTATGGACGCCATTGGTTATCTTCTGGACTCTTAGTCCAATTTGTATCTTGTCCGTACTTGGTCGGATGTATTCGATCTTCTATATGATTTGGATCTTCGTATTGTATATTTGTATCTTGACCCGTTGGAGTCGTTATTGTAATATATGTATCTTGTGGGCTGTATTGTAATCCTGTTGTAATGTTACCGTCGTGTTAATTCCTCTCGCATCACGTGTGTGATTCGTCGCGCACGTCGTGTCTGAGGGTCTCTGGATCGATATCATGCGGATTTTGGCGGGATCGTCGAATCATGGTACCTGGTTTCGGCGTCACAAAGAGATGAGCATGATCCACAGGACTGGTGTTTCGAGAGGGGAGATGAAGAAGCTCACCCAAGAAATCAACTTGGCGAAAGCATCATGGCTAATATCCTCGACTACATCGACTGGTCCTCTCAGAGCATCACGTTCAGCAGAAAGCGTATCACCCGATGACACCTAAAGCCAGCACGCTGCGTTAGTAGTTGAGGCGCAAATTGGAGGATTTAAGATGAGCAAAGTTTCTATGGACGGTGGAAGCGGGCTAAACCCGATATTCCTCGACACGATCAAAAGTATGGGAATTACAATGAGGGATGCTACAAGAGACAAATACATGTTTTCATGGGATCCTCCCCACCTCACCGCCATTCTATTGGCAAGTTTATCTGAACAAGTATCTTGGTGTTCCGACAACTTCAGGGAAGGAAAAGACGTTCGGGAGGTGGTAAATTGGGAATCACAAGACGATGCTATACTTTAAGATCGCCTACTAAGTTCATGGTCAAGCCAAGACTACGCATAATTTCAAGCTGAAAATGTCCTGGGAACAATGGACAGACATCACGCCTATGGAAGTTTTTCACGCCGATAATTGTGATCGCTATTTCTTCGCGAGGATCGCTACAAAGTTTGGGCTCATGCAGGAAGCTGTTGATCTCCCCTCAAAATCATCGGCACACTATAGTATGAAGATGAACGCGCCAGAAGATGGAAGAAGTTGAATGACCTTGCTTTTTGTAGCTTTAACAAGAAAACTTTGGCAATTGATTGCACTCGGCAATTCATAGAAGAAAACAAACCCTGGCAATCACCGCCAGACTCGAGAAATCAATGACGTCAAAATCTCGATTTGCTGACAAGCTTAGAAGATAAGAAGAACTCCTCCTCGAAGCTACGCGATCGATAGCATTTAATTTTTCTTTTCGATGGCTCTTTTTCGCCCCTTAGTTTTTACTTTGTTAATGAGAACTTAAGTTTTGTTTCCTTAAAGCATTGCAGTAACACGAACCACATCATCATGAACCTTGTTTGCATATTTCGGCGAACACACTGGTGCGATGAAGAACATGTCCAAAGATTGCACTCCAAAAAGCCTGAAATTACGAGTGCTAAAGATGCAAAATCAACGGGGACTTGCTCTTTTCCATTGCTATAGATGCCTCAAAGAGTGCCGCAAATAGCAAGGATCATGAAACACGTATATTAACGACCCACGTTCGGTACTTCACTTATAGAAGTATCTGTTGGAGATATGCCCAAGAGGCAATAATAAAATGGTTATTATAATATATCTTTGTGTTTATGATAATGTTTGCATACCAGTTATAATTGTATTAACCGAAACATTGATACATGTGTGTTATGTAAAACAAATAAGGAGTCCCTAGTAAGCCTTTGTATAACTAGCTTGTTGTTGATTAATGGATGATCATGGTTTCGTGATCATGAACAATGGATGTTATTAATAACAAGGTTATGTCATTAGGTGAATGATGTAATGGACACACACCCAAATGAGTGTAGCATAAAATCAAGTCATTAAGTTCAATTTGCTATAAGCTTTCGATACATAGTTGCCTAAGTCCTTCGACCATGAGATCATGTAAATCACTTACATCGGAAGGGTACTTTGATTACATCAAACGCCATTGCGTAAATGGGTGGTTATAAAGATGGGATTAAGTATTCCGAAAGTGTGAGTTGAGGCATATGGATCAATAGTGGGATTTGTCCATCCCGATGACGGATAGATATACTCTGGGCCCTCTCGGTGGAATGTCATCTCATTAGCTTGCAAGCATATGAATGGTTCATAAGAGATCACATACCACTGTAGACGAGTAAAGAGTACTTGTCGTAAACTAGGTTGAACAAGGTATGGAGATTGATACGGTTCCGACGTATCGATAATTTCTTATGTTCCATGCTACTATTGATGATATCTACATATTTTGTGCATACTTTATGTCATATTCGTGCATTTTCCGAACCAACCTATCACGCAAAGATGCTCAGCTGGGCTATCGTTTTCTGGTCGTTTTTTGGTTCCAGTAAAGGCTGTTCGGCAATATTCTCTAATTGGACGAAATCAACGCCAAACCTCCTATTTTTCCTAAGGCCTGTAATCAAGAAGAGGCCGAAGAGGGGCCAGCCGCCCATTAATATACATGGCACAAGCGTACCTCTCGTCACGGCCATATGGGCTACCCTCACAAACTCTCCCGCGCTCTTCTTTTTGCCTATATAACCCTTTTTCGACCTAAAACGCAAAAGATTTTGACGAAATCAGAAGACCTGTGGCGCCGCCACATCACAACTCCAATTGTGGGACAAGTCTCGTTCCGCATTCCCGCGGGGATTTGGGAATTGCCCCTGAGTCATCTCCACTGGCCGTCTCCACCGCCATCTTCACCGCCATCGTCGACTTGTTACTCCTGCGGAAGGAATTCACCTCCGGGGGTCAGGATCCTTCGTAGCCATGTGGTTCATCTCTCTCTTTATGTGATCTAGTCGAACATCATCTATGTGCTACTCTAGGATGTTATTAAAGTACTCTATCCCTCCTGCATGGTGTAATGACAAAGGTGCATCCGTTAGTACTTGGCGTGGGCTAAGATTATGATCTCAGAGATTATGAAGTTAATTATCATATGATAAGTATTGATATGATCTATGCCTCCTCCATGGTGTGACTATGGACAAAGCAGGGCATGCTATGTTGGGCCTCGGGTGTAATTGTGTTGATCTATCTTGCACTCTAAGGTTACTTAAACATGAATATCGGATATGTGGAGCTTGTTAACCCGGCATTGAGGGTTCGTGTAATCCTGCACAAGTTAGTGGTGTTCATCATCCGACAAAAGAGTGTAGAGGGTTTTATTATGTGATCATGGAGAGTGTCTACTCAGTGAAAGCAGATCCTTAGGCCTTGCTTCAAGCATTGAATCTCATTGTTTATCGTTGCTGCATGTTTACTCATGCCATATTTTATTCAGATTGCTATTACCACTCATATACATCCATATTACTTGTATTTCTCTATCTCTTGCCGAACTAGTGCACCTATACATCCGACAAGTGTATTTGGTGTGTTGGGGACACAAGAGACTTCTTGCTTTGTGATTGCAGGGGTTGCTTGAGAGGGATATCTTTGACCTCTTCCTCCCCGAGTTCGATAAACCTTGGGTGATCCACTTAAGGGAAACTTGTTGCTGTTCTACAAACCTCTGCTCTTGGAGGCCCAACACTGCCTACAAGAATAGAAGCACCCGTAGACATCAAGCACTTTCTCTCCGGCGCCTGCTAAGGGAGGTAAAGTAAAAGGTATTCACATCCTCCACTACTAAGCTATTTCCTAGCACTCTTGCCGGTTGTAAGTACTCTAAGCTATTTCCTTTAGATCTCGGTAATTGCATCTTTTTGTTTCTTGTTTTTATTTTCTACTAGTTAGGCATAATGGAAAACAACAAAAAATTGGTGAGCTTTTTAATCTTTTTCCTAATTTAGAATTGTTTGATGCGAAAATTTAAAAACCTATGGAACCTTATTTACATGATAGTAGCAATGTTATTAGTATGAATGCAATTACCGCTAATGCTATGAAGAAGTCTAAGCTTGGGGAAGCTAGTTTACATAAAAATAATCTTTTTTTGCTCCTCAACTTTGGAAGAAATATTTTGCTCTGATAATGCTTTATCTCCCATATGCGATAACTCTTATGATGCTTCTGATATTTAAATCCACCAGCCGAAAGTATTCCGTATAAAATACTCATGAAAATTATTGAACGTGTTATGGATAACCGCTATGAAGGATGGAACTGTCCATCCCGAAGATCATTTACTGTTTTTGCATGAATTATGCTGGTTATTCAAGTGTGCAGTATTTCAATGGATGAAGTTAGAAAGAAATTATTTGTTATGTCGCTATCCGGTGAAGCGGCGCATTGGTATAAACTATTGAAGGACGGGCGCTCTCTTGATTGGAAGGATATTGTGTCTCTATTTTATTCCAAGTTCTATCCTCCAAGTGAAATTCACAAAGATCGAAACCATATATATAATTCTTGGCCTCATGATGGAGAGAGTATTGCCCAAGCATGGGAGAGATTGAAGACTTTAATGCTCAAATGCCCCAATCATGAGCTCAGTAATATCATCATTGATAATTTCTATGCAAGATTTTCCTTTTCAAGATAAGACCTTGGTGGATACTACTTGGTCTGGATCATTCACGAGCAACAAAGAAGAGTTTAAAAGGGACCTCTTGATCGGATTCAGGAGAACGCTGAAGATAAAGTTATTTTTATTTCGTATAAATTATGATTATGAATGAATTAGCCTTTATGGATACCGATAAATTTCAATATGAGGCTACTTTATGGTCTCGACTTCAAGTTGCTGCAAATCTTTATAAAGCCCTTGCTTCTCATTTTGAATTGCCTAAAAGAATTTTGATAAGTATCATGAACCTTTTAAAGAGGCTTGCATGAAGAATGAAATTGCTGTTAATAAGCATGCTCAAACTCCTAAGAATGCTATTTCCTATAAGCATGTTAATTTTTGTGGAATACATAGAACTTGTGGAATTAATCAAATCAAAGATGAATATTGTATCCATCATGCTAATGAAAAAACTAGAAAGTGGTCTAGGGCTCTAGATGATCTTGGAGAAAAAGTGTGTGCCCTCTATCCTTTTATTTGTGAACTTTGCCATAGAGTTGGTCATTTTAATTTTCAATGCTCCTCCAATGATAATTTAACCCCATGAGTGCCGCAAATTTGTATTGTGATGATGAAATTATTCCTAATCAAGATGATGAACTTACCTTATTTTTGAAGTGTGAAGAGTTATCAAGAAAATTTCTTTTGTTAGATATCAACGATCTTGATATTGATGATGTCCCGCATGGGTGTCTTTCTTATCGCACTGATAATAGCCATACAAATACTCACATACAAAATATTTTAGAAGATGACATTGCCAAAATATGATAGGACCGCTGGGTGTTTTCAACTAATTAATGAAAAGGAGGGATCCTCCCAAGTTTCTTCTATTGTTTCTAAAAGTAAATCAGGTTATGCGAACAAGCTACCCTTCAAGCCTCTTCCTCCTAAAGAAGGGAACGAGGAGAAGGAAGAGAAGAAGAAGAAGAAGGGAACGAAGAAGAAGAAGAAGAAGAAAAAGAAAGAGGTAACGGCGTATCCCCGCGTGAATGAGATAACGCTAGGTAACCGTAAGTATGTTGCTCCTAATGATTATTGTGATAATGAATCTGAATACGATGATCTTCCTATGCCCTTTACATACATTAGCGATCATGATTTGAATGAGCATACTACCTTTGATATTGGAAATCTCTTTGGTACTGATTATGAAAGTAATGATGATAGCATTATTCATGTCCCCTCAAACGATGATATTGAAAGCTCTAAGCTTGGGGACGTTGTGCTCGAAGATCCTATATTTGAGACCTCTACTTTTAGTGAAAATGATAATATTACATATTCTGGTTTAGATAATCGCTATAGAGATGGATATGACACATGTTACAATTATCCTTATGAAACTTGTCATAGTTATGATTGGGTTGCCAAAAACCATTCCCTTAATATGCAACTTGTTTACCATGTTCAAATTCATAATTTTGCTCCAATTACTATTAATGAGAAGAACTCTTCTTATGCTAAAATTAATGATACTCCTATGATATGAACCATGATAAGAATGTTTTTAGTGATGGGTATATTGTGGATTTCATCAATGATGCTACTCGGAAGTTATTATGAGAGAGGGAACATGGTTATATGCATCTTAATAATATTAAGTTTCCTCTTTTTATGTTGAGAATCTTGAAGTTTTTACTCGTGTTTTATCCTCTTTTGCTTGTCACCTTGTTCTTCATGAATTCATTTGTGTACAAGATTCCTATGCATAGGAAGCATGCTAGGCTTAAATTTGTTTTGAATTTGTCTCTTGATGCTCCTTTTTGCTCCAAATACTATTTCTTGCAAAACTGCTAAGCTAGCCCATCTTTATGGCTATAAAGAAAGAACTTCTTGGGAGATAACCCATGTGTTTATTTTGCTACGCACTTTTATTTTGTATTTGTGTCTTGGAAGTTGTTACTATTGTAGCAACCTCTCCTTATCATGTTTTTGTACCAAGTAAATTTTCTATGCTAAAGTTGATGTTATATTTGGGATCGCTGCGCAGAAACAGCATTGCTGTCTGTCACGAATTCTGGAATAAGTCTCTGTAGAAAATTCAAAAAATCTTCTCCAATTTACGAGCGTGATCCCCGATATGTACGCAATTTTCATTAGTTTTGAGTTTTTCCATTTGAAAAGTCTGGTGCCATTTTAAAATTGTCTTTACGGACTGTTCTCTGCTTTTGACAGATTCTGGCTTTTATTTTGCATTGCCTCTTTTGCTATGTTGGATGAATTTCTTGATCCATTAATGTCCAAGAGTTTTTCTTGCAATGTCCACAAGTGTAAAGAATGATTGTGTCACCTCTGAACATGTAAATTTTTATTGTGCACTAACCCTCTAATGAGTTCGCTTGAAGTTTGGTGTGAAGGAAGTTTTCAAGGGTCAAGAGAGGAGGATGAGATACTACGATCAAGAAGAGTGAAAGTCTAAGCTTGGGGATGCCCCTGGTTCATCCTCGCATATTTTAAGAACACTGTTGCCTAAGCTGGGGATGCCCAAGTGCATCCCTTCTTCATCGACAAAGTATCGTGTTCCTTCTCTTGAAACTATATTTTTATTCTGGCCACATCTTATGTACTTACTTGGAGCGTCCAGATGTTTTTGTTTTTGTTTGAATAAATGCTTGTGTGGGAGAGATACACGCTCTGGTTCATAGGAACACATGTGTTCTTAGCTTTAATTTTCATGGCGAAGGTTGAAATCGCTTCGTTAATTGTTATATAGTTGGAAACGTGAAATGCTACATGTGGTAATTGATAAAATGTCCTGGGGATAATGTGATACTTGGCAATTGTTGTGCTCATGTTTAAGCTCTGGCAGCATAAACTTAGCACCTATTAATGAAGAAATACATAGAGCTTGCTAAAATTTGGTTTGCATGATTGGTCTCTCTAAGTCTAGATATTTTCTCGTGAGGTGTTTTGAACAACAAGGAGACGGTATGGAGGTTTTATAATGCTTACAATATGTTTACATGTGAGTCTTGCTGCACCATTTCATACTTCTGAGTTTGCTTCAAATAACCTTGCTAGCCTAAACCTTTGTATCGAGAGGGAATACTTCTGATTGAATCCAAATACTTGAGCCAATATTCATGCCATTTGCGTCCACAATACCTACCTACTACATGGTATTTCTCCGCCATTCCAAAGTAAATTGCTTGAGTGCTATCTTTAAACAATTCAAAAGTTATTACCTCTTATTTGTGTCAATGTTTTATAGCTCATGAGGGAAGTATGTGGTGTTTATCTTTCAATCTTGTTGGGCAACTTTCACCAATGGACTAGTGGCTTCATCCGCTTATCCAATAATTTTGTAAAAAGAGCTGGCAACGGGATTCCCAGCCCCAAATTAATTAACAAAAATAGACACTCCCTCCATGGTATGTGATTGCTGAATGCGGCACCCGAAGGATTCAGCTAGCCATGGCTTTCAGAAAGCGGTGGGGAGGAGTGTCAATTAAGTGATAAAACGAAAATAAAAGGTACTCCTTCATGGTATGAGATTGCTGGCAGGCACCCGAGGATTTTCTGTTAGCCATGGTTTGTGAAAGCAATGTTGGAAGGAGTGCCACCCAAAAATAAAAATAAAATGGGAGCCGCTCTTGAAGGTTTGTCCAGCAAGGGGGTTAGAGTGCCCACTACCATTCGTGGACAACAACAAACACCTCTCAAAACTTTACTTTTTCTCTCTATGTTTTCAAAATCAAAGCTCTAGCACAAATATAGCAATCGATGCTTTCCTCTTTGAAGGCCATTCTTTTACTTTTATGTTGAGTCAGTTCACCTATTTCTTCTTTCTATCTTAGAAGCAAACACTTGTGTCAACTGTGTGCATTGATTTTTACATGTTTACCTATTGCACTTGTTATATTACTTTGTATTGACAATATCCATGAGATGACATGTTAAAGTTGAAAGAAACCGCCGATGAAACTTATATCTTCCTTTGTGTTGTTTCAAAGCTTTACTAAGAATTTATTGCTTATGAGTTAACTTTTATGCAAGACTTATTGACGCCTTATCTTGAAAGTATTATTCATGAAAAGTCTTTGCTTTATGATTCACTTGTTTACTCATGTCATTACCATTGTTTTGATTGCTGAATTCATTACATATGTTTACAACAGTATGATCAAGGTTATGATGGCATGTCACTAGAAATTATCTTTGTTATCGCTTTACCTCGCTTCTGGACTGTGTTAATTATTTGACTAAATTGAGAAGTAAACTTTGGCTTTTAGATTTCATGCATTCATATGTTTTATGCATATCATGTACACTCTCAACTTTGTGCCATATATAGATGTTACAAGCGCCGCCACATTGTCATTTTTGCCCTGAAAGGTTGTTCTGCAATATTCTCTTTAATTGGACGAAATCAACGCCAAACTCCCTATTTTCCCGTAAGGCTCCAGAACACCGAAGAAGAGTCGAGAGGGGCCGTGGCCACCACAACTACATGAAGGCGCGGGCCGCACTCCCAGCCGCGTCAAGTCTACAGGCCACTGCCACTCCCGCGCCTCGCCATATAACTTTCGACCTAAACGCAAGAGGATTTTGGACGAAATCCCGAAAGACTCCAGGGCGCCGCCACATCGCAAACCCAATCTGGGACAAGCCTGCTTCCAAGACTGCCGGATCGTGGAATTGCCCCTGTGAGTCATCTCCACCGCCGTCTCCACCGCCATCTTCACCGCCATCGCCGTCTCCATGATGAGGAGGGAGTACCCCTGGGGCTGAGGGGTCTACCGTAGCTATGTGGTTCATTTCTCTCTTTATGGAGTTGAATGTCATCTATGTGCTACTCTAGTGATGTTATTAAAGTACCTCTATTCCCTCTCGCACGGCAATGCAGACAAGAAAGATCCTGTTAGTACTTGGCGAGGCTATGATTATGATCTCTTGTAGATTATGAAGTTAATTATTGCTATGATAAGTATTGATATGATCTATGCCTCCTTCATGGTGTGACGGTGACAGTGTGCATGC